>LR738711.1:226954328-226999081 GCA_902687465.1 Secale cereale
TACAGGGATGGCCGGGGCGGCGGCGGACCGGTGGTGGGGAGTGTTTTCCGGGCGAGCAGGGCGGCGCACCGCCGGCCGCGGGCGTCGAGGGGCGGCTGTTTGGTCGGTGGTGGCTGGTGGCTCAGGGGGGTGGAGGTTGAAGATGAACTGCAGGCCCTTGATTTCGTATCCAACGGCTGCAAAATCGACTGACCAGAGATGAAAAGGTCAGTCGACTGGCGTGTAGGCTCACCTCTAGTGCGTTCAGTTTCCACAGTAAAATTCAGTTTTGACAACAAAATTCAGTTTTGACGGTTAAGTTCAGCTTCGATAGTAAAATTTAGTTTCGACAACAAAATTCAGTTTCGACGGTTAAGTTCAGTTTTGGCAGTTAAATTCAGTTTCGACAGCAAAATTCAGTTTCGACAGGTAAGTTCAGTTTCGACGGATAAATTCAGTTTAGACAGCAAAATTCAGTTTCGATAGTTAAGTTCAGTTTCGACAATTAAATTCAGTTTCGACAATAAAATTCAGTTTCGATAGTTAAGTTCAGTTTCGACAATTAAATTTAGTTTCGACAGTTAAGTTCAAAGATGAGCGGCTGATGTATACATCTAGCACTTTGTGGTTATGTATTTTACGTCATCTGTTGGAGATGCTATTAGAATTCCACTCGGGTTAACGTTGTCTCTCTTGTCCTGCTTCAGCCTCGGCGTCGTACAACTCACCGGAGCTGCTCCAACGACGAAACCCTCCATCACAGCGGAGCAGTACCTCGGGCTCCATCTCCAAATGCCTAAAATCTTCTTCCCCTCCTCCGAGAGCCAAGTCAGATGGAGCATCCTCACCGGACAACCCAATCATGCTGAAATCGACATGGCTTCGCCAAAGAGGTTGTACACTTCTTGTGGTTTGACTTAATCTCACCATGCTTCTTTGCATCTTGTGATCTTCCCATTCTTGTGAACCAAACACCCAGATTGGCAGAAATCCTGTGTTTTCAAATTCTCTGTTTTGCACGTGCATTCCTATCCGATTCATGTCTATTTCCTATCCCTGCATTGTTAGAATCCTCAAATTCAAACAATCCCTTACACAATTACTTCTGTTATAGATATGGGTCAAATAAAACCTTGTGTGGTTTGACCTGCTCCTGCGGTGCTATGTTCCACCCCAGCTCAGCTACTCCAACGACGGATGGGCTCACCACAACAGGGATACGCTCTCCAGACTGTCTTTTGCCGCCTCAGATCTTCTTCCCCGCCGCCAGCAGCCGCGACAACTGCATTACCATCATCAACTGAGCAGATGACCTTGAGGACTACACGGGTCCTTAAGAGAGGTCGCACACTTCTGTGTCTGCTTACGTTATGCATCGCTTAATATAATGGCATGCTACTTTATCGTCGTGTTCACCTATTAGACTCCGACTCAGGTCCAAACTTATGTCGAAACTTGAGTTTTTAAATGGTTGTGGGGTACATATTGGGTGTCTACTATGAGTTTCATGTTGGGTGCAAACAAACATTAAAGGAGCCATTATCTGTATTTTTAACTAAAGCTATTATCTGCCTGCTATCATTGGTTTTGGGTCTATCCACAGTTTGCTACTTTCACACTGGATTTGTGCATGCACTCCTTACATAATCTCACTATGTTTTATTCCTATGCATGTCAGTTATTGTACACAGTGGAACTGAACATGTAGAGCAAAAGAGACGAGCCTTGCGTGGCAATAAAATTTCTTGCAGACGTCGCTCCATGGTGGGCGCAAAGGCAGCCCCCCTCCACCCATTCGGATCGTAATCAAGAGGAAGATAACTCCTCAGAGAAGGATTCAGAGACAGATGACCAGTCCTATCCCCCCCCCTGAGGTGCATGCTCTAACTCGGCAGGGTTAGGTTGCTCATATCGTGCGTACGGTATCTTACATTGATATGTCATTTGCTTAGTTTAGACATAATTTGTGTGAATGCCACCTGTTTAGTGTCTAATTACCATATATGTTAATTATGCAATGCCATCTTTTTGCAAGACCTTATATATGTGAATTATGCAATGATATCTTGTTGCAAGGCATTATATATTTGAATTATGCAATGCCATGTTGTTTAGCCAAGCGTCATATATGTGAATTATATCATGCCGTCCTTTTTTTGTATTTCTCAATGCTTTTGTCGACAATGTTTGTATATTCAACTGCTCTTCCTGTGCATCAGCCATTTGAATTGGTGATGGGGAAATCTGGAGTGAAAACAAGGTCTTCAGAGCAGACAATGCTACCTGGTGAAGCAGATATCTTCCTGGTTACAGATAGCTCTTCAGAGGAGGATTCAGAGGCATATGATCAGTCCTATTATCCCCCTGAGGATATCTTCCTGGTTATATTACTCATATCATGCATATGTTGTATTGCAATGCTTAGTTTTTGCATCATATACACGATATTGAATGCCATCTCCTTAGTTGACACATCATATATACGATTTCCCTCTGCTCACTTCCTTAGTATATAAATCATATATTTGAATTATATCATGCCATGATGTTTACATAGATAGCATGTATCTGAATTATGGCATGCCAACCCATTTTCTAAAGACATAATACAGTTATGTCACCTCATCATGTTCACATAGTCATCATATTTTGAATTATGTCATTCTATCTGTGAATTATATCATACCATCATGTTTCCATCAACGGCATGTTTGTGATTTATGGCATGCCATCCAGTTTAATAGACACATCGTATAGTTATATCATGTCATCTTGTTTACATAGTCATCATATTTCGAAGTATGTCATTCTATCATGTTTACTTAGCCATCATACATGTGAAATTGTGTCATGCTATCCTGTTTAATTAGCCATCATATATGTGAAATTATGTCCTGCTATTCTGTTTGGTTAGACAACATAAATGTGAATTATTTCATGCCCTGTTTTCTTCCCTACTATCCATTTCACCTGTCTATCTTACAATGTCTGTACATTCAATTACTTTTCTTGTTTATAAGCCATTTCAATTGGAGGGGGTGATGGCAGTATCTGTGGGAGTAAAAACACGGTCTTCAGAAAAGATCGTGCTACCTGTCCATGGAGATAGAACCACGGTTGTACTTGCCCAAGAACCAGCCCCACCACGCATAACCCAGACTCACACAGATTGTACCCCTACCCACTTGGACAGAGAACCAGCTACACCCCTTCTAACCCCAACCCCGACAGATAGTAACCTAGTTCCCGTTGACACATCACCGTCTCCACCACAGAGCACCCAAACATGAGCAGTTAGTAAGGCAACCGCAGTGCCCAAAGCACGAGGACCACCACTTCGAACCCCAAGTCAATGCTTAAAGCAGAAGAAGAATTGTTCTCAAGTCGGGTTCCGTAGCTATGGTTCATACTACTTTGCTCTTGCATCACTGTATTTACTCATACCAACTAATTTCAAATTTGAAGGATGCAAATGAAAATCCAATGGCGCAACAGGTATGTTTTAAACCTAGTTCTTTAACGTGTTTGCTGTTGTAACTTGCTCTATTTTGATTTCAATTTCAATTAAATAAACAGTTATGTTCTCATGCCATGCACATTACAAGTGTTGTTATTGCTGTGTAGTTTCCCACACTTATATTCTTTCTATGATGCTTTGTCTTAAATAGATATGATTCGTACTGTATCTATCTTGATTTGGCAACATAAACTAGAATGATATAGACCATACAGTGACCATACTACATAGATATATGTTTGTTTCATGTTGTTATCCTGTCCACCTTACTACTGAACTGGTTTACCAAAACGAGTTTCATATACTACATTATAAATCTGTGATGTGTTTGTTTGTTTCTCCTTTAGAACGCGGATAAAATATTGGAGAAGAGTACCCCGTTATGCAATGGTAAAGGAAGTAATGCAGATCAGGTTCAAGATACTGAGACGTCCTTGTTGTTCTCCAAGAAAGCTGATAAAAACTATATTGAAGACACTGAGACAACCCCAAAGTCATGTCTTGATGTAGTGTTCGAGTTACTGGCTACTACTGCTGGCACCAGCTCTTCGAACTCGCTGCCTGAATCAGTTCGGCTTCTTGAGTCTCAACTTCAAGTTGAAAGACATCGATCAAATGTTATGCGACAGGAAGCCAAAGGACTGAGGAAGTCCCTGCAGAATTCAACTGCATACTTTCTGGTGCAACACGAACTGCTGGAGGATTTAAGCACCAAACAAGAGAAAGTTAATAAGCTTTCTAAGCATCTTGCCAGCATTATGGGTACCCAGGATATTGTTTCTTGAGCTCTTCTGAAGTGGTTTCAGTTCTAGACTTGTTTTGTTGCGGCGTTTATATGCTGCTTTGTTCCCTATATTTGCACTAGTGGCGAACTTTGATCCCCAGTGGATGTAATATATGTAATAGCCGTGATAGCCTAGCGTAAGTTGCTTGCCTATTTATTTCTTTATTGTCTTGTTTATTTTTTTTCTTGTACTCAGTGCAGTTCTTTTTCCACGGTTTGCTAGTGGCCGCAATAACCTATTTATTAAAACTAGGCCACATTAACCATGGGCTACATATTTACTGTAGTTAACATGGGCCTCTTACGGGCTGTAGAAACAATGGGCCTTCTAAGGGCCGTATAAACAACGGGCCTTCTACGGGGCGTAGAAACGACGGGCCTTCTACGGGGCGCAGAAACAATGGGCCTTATACGGGTCATAGTCACAATGGGCCTTCTACGGGCCGTATTATCGGTTGGCCAAACATGGGCCAATAACAGACCACATTATGGCCGTAAATGGGCTAGAGTTGAAATTGTCCATTCATGGGCCGAGCATAATGGGCCGTCGTTAACCGGCCGTATTTGATGACGCTATGAAAATGGGCCAACGTATTAACGGGCCACAAACGGGCCGACTGTAACCATGGGCTGAATTTGGCCCACAAGCAGAAAATGATAGTAACGGGCCTAAAGTAAATGAATGCTGGAAATGAGCCCAAGAATACATGTGCCCTGAGAAGGCCGAAAGATAACATGGGCTGGGAACGGCCCAACGGAATAATGGGTCGTTAATGGGTATAAAGTGAAACATTGTTCAATATGGGCCAGTTTTATCACGGGCCGTTAATGGGCCGAGGGTTACTAAGGACCTCATATGGGCCGAAAGACGTCATGGGACATACATGGGCCGGAAGTTAAAACGGTCTGGAATTATATTGGACGGCCCAGATGACGCTACTGGGCCTAATTCGGATAGGCCGTAAACGGGCATTGGGTTAGCGGGCTGTAAATGGGCTATATGCGAATAGGCCGTTAAAAGGCTTGCCGTGGGCCGGCCCGTCACCTTTTGACCAAGTCAAACAGGCCGGGCTTTTATCATGAATGGGCCTTTGTTGGGCACTTTTCAATATGGGCCAGTTTTACCACGGGCCGTTAATGGGCCGAGGGTTACTAAGGGCCTCATATGGGCCGAAAGACGTCATGGGCCATACATGGCCTGGAAGTTAAAATGGGCTGGAATTATACTAGACGGCCCAGATGACGCTACTGGGCCTAATTCGGATAGGCTGTAATCAGGCTCTAGGTTAGCGGGTTGTAAATCAGCTATATGCGAACAGGCCGTTAACAGGCTTACCGTGGGCCGGCCTGCCACCTTTTGACCAAGTCAAACGGGCCAGCCATTTCACAAGAATGGGCCTCTGTTGGGACGTGCCACGTGTCGACGTATCATAGGTGCTTTGTGTTCAATGAGTGGATGACATCTATCCCAACGGTGAGCCGACACGTGTTTCCTACAGCCAATGATGATTTTACACGTGGAAAATCCCCATTGGTCGGGGTTGTTAATGGGTTATCGGATCCAAAACCGGACATGATAGCTTAACGGTGTTCCGTTACGGTGGATGCCACGTGTCGGTCACCCTTGACGAAAGCACTTCTGTGATGCGCGATTTATCGTCATGGAAGTGGACACTTCCGTGATGATAATTTTGGTAATGTCATGGAACACTTCTAGGACAGCACGGGTATGACTATCTTGATTCGATCATAAAAACGGTATGGATGTACATGCATGATAGAAAACGTGACCCACTGTGACAAACACGTATCATCACGGAAGTGTATTTTTTTGTAGTGGTAGGGAATCTATGAGAAAATGAAACCAATTTCTGCTTATTTTATAACTCCCCCAATCAATACTGAACTGACTAAACCTGATGTATCTAATCAAGTTTCCGGTGCAAACATACAAGTCGATGTTGTGCTTGAGCCTGAAGTGTCTAATGAGCAGATTGCTAATGAAGGATTTGATGCAAACATTTTACATGCTCCTGGTGATGAACATATAGTGTCTAATGAGGGATCTAATGCAAGCATTTTGCAAGCTCCCATTGAAGGATTTAGTGTCTAATGATGATCTGCTATGTTGAGAGAGACATAGAGATTTGCAGGCATTGATTACAAGCAAATTATAGTACATTTTCATGTCTTGAGGAAATGTCGAGGCCATCTACCAGAAAGTCCCCGTATCATGACAACTTAGCATAAATACTTTTCTAATATGTTGTTTGAAACTATTGGCATACTTGTGCAGGATAGATATATTGATATGCAATTTGCGCACTGGTTATAGGTGCAATTACACTTTGATATTTTCAGCCAGAGAACGAATAATTCAAGCAGGTACAGACCATGTTAGTAGCCCTTGTACACCATGTTGCATTTTGTGTTTTTTGGTGCTTACATCATTTAGTGTTTTATATTCTGAACTACTTTGGATCATTAGCTGGTTTTCAAAGTGCATGTAGCTTCACATTTCTCAAGTTATGTTGATTTCCGGAGTGCAAGTGCCTTTGTATTTTGTAAGTTAAATTTTTGCCCCTGGTAACTTGAATTTGTGGATCCGCCACTGCACACAAATCATACACGCAGGCCAGTACGAATTAAATGAAATGATGGGACTTGCGCTAGATCGTTGTACAAGCTCACTGCAGCTCTGCTTGCGCTTGGGATGTTCCATGTACAAGTCCATGTTACCACTTCCTTGGATGTGCAGGCCTTGTGCTCCTTGCATGCCCCTCTGCATTTTTTACATGATGAATGGTTGATCAAATAAGAGGAATTGACTATCAGGACCCCGATCCTAAGTCACACCGATCTAGCTATAACATGTCATATCACTTTGCGGCCTCACGCACGGTAACCCCACGGGTGCCACCTTAACTGGCCCGGGACCGTTTGCGCATTTTGGCACACGTATATGACAGTGTCGCTAGCATCCATATGACAGAGAACCCGGGCCGACATGGCTAGTTATAAACCAAAAGTGGCACTAGATTACAGAGACATGCATCCATGACCCAGCAACGAACGTGTCGGTCATCAACGTATGAACCCAAGTCGTAGCAAGCAACATGGACTTAAAGGAACAACACGTGACATTTCCCCTAAGGGACAGACACAGGAACGAAGAAGGACACATGTCGGCCAGCCTACGTGTTCCGAGCAGTAGCAAGCTACCAAGGCTCATTGGAATCACTAGGAGGCATTTCTCTGTAAGGTAGGCTACCAAAGGAAAACAACTAGGTGTCGGATCCCACACATACCAAGCATTTCAACCATACACACAATATGCTCAATATGTGCAAATACAACATTGCATCACAACAGAACTCTATGACTCAAAGTACTTTATTTAAGAGGCTCCAAGAGCCATACATAACATATCCATACAGGTAGGGGTCACATGACCCAACACTCAAGTCATATAGTCATACAAGCACAAGCGGAAGCTACATGTCTGAGTACAGACAACTTAGAAAATAAAACAGGCTTGGTGTAGCCTGACTATCTACAAGGCCCTTCACAAGCTCCAGATCACCGTCTAGGTGTCAAGCTACTCATCGACGTCAACGTCTATGTAGAACCCATCAGCAGGGGCAGGGTTCTCCTCTGCAACAGTTATTAAGCAAACATGAGTACAAAGGTACTCAGCAAGTCTTACCACAAAACCTATCATACATGCAACATTATCAAGGGGGTAGTGGAGTTCATAGCAGAAAGCCAGCTTTGACTCTTGGCTAACCTATACTACAACTCTCAACGGATTGCAAGATGTTATTACGAACACGAGTCCTCTACTCACCACATCAATACACTACCAAGGATCCTCTTCCGTCATCCTACGGAAGGGCCATCCTCGCCACTCACACTTATCTTGAGGCTTTTAGTAGAATCCATCAACTTGTCTATGAACTGTAAGAGTAACCAAGTAGTCCGTACCACGAACAACGGCTATTCGAATAGTTTGATAACCCTGCAGGGGTGTACTTCTTCACACATGTTTTCACCACTTAGCGTCTGCACACGACATGTGCTCGGCAGAATTCAAGCGAAAGCCGACGTGGGTGTAGACCAGGACCTAACCAACCACTCAAGTCTCTCGTCCAGGTTTATCGCCTATTCGGGTTCCATCCGTGGGGAGATTCGGCCGGGGTGTCGCTCACGGCCCCAAACAATGTGTACAGGGTTCCCGAGTCACCAAAGGGGCAACCGGTATACCGTGCCACGTACATGTGGCATCACAGCCCAACCCGAGGGTCAGCACTGTGCACGACCTCCAGTAAACTATAAACACCAGAAACTAGTTGCAACTCCTGGACAGAGTACAAGGGCAGTGAATAAGTCGAGCGGGGTCATATTTCAGGGCCCAATGTGTGGTAGTAACTGTAACTTGGATCACACACACAGATCTCGGGTCCTATGGACGATTCCAATGAAACAACCCACCACGTACTCCTACGTGGCCTTTCATCGATACCTTTACCAAGCATATTCCACACTTCCTTCTCTTTATCGGTATGGTCATTTCACTCTGATCCATCACCCAGATGAACCAGACCAGACACAACTCTAAGCATAGCAGGCAACATAAACAAATAGCATGGTGGATCACACATCACATCGCTCAATCAACTCCTACACATGCTAGTGGGTTTCAACTATTTACTGTGGCAATGACAGGTCATGCAAGGGATAGGGTTCATCTACCGCAGCAAGTAGCAGTTCACACGCTGTTGCCTTAATGCAGTAAAAGAGAGCAGGAGTGAGAAGATTGGGTTTGTATCGGAATGATCAATGATTTCTTGCCTGACAAAGTGGTTGTCGGGTACTGCTCTTCAACTGGATACGCAGCAGTATCCTCGGGAGCAGAACCTAAAACAGAGAATACCGGCGATACAATCATTAAACAAACGAATGCAACAATATGATGCATGCTCATCACATGGCAAGATGCATGTGATTTGGCTAATGCAACTAAAACCAGAAGGGTTTAAGCCTATTTGAATCAAAGATTCAAATTGGCAATTTAGTTATTATTTAAATAAGTGCATTATCATGTTTTAATGTATACAGCAAGGTTAACTTGCTCAAACATGCATGAAACCAGTGCCATTGGAAAGATTGGATTTTTCTGATCATTTTTCATATATAAATCTTTTCCATCTGAGCTATGGTTGATTTTATATGATTTTTAGAAGTTTTGGGTATTTTTTGGAATTTCCTGAATTATTTTTAAATCTAAAAATCCCAGAAAAACCTTTACTGCGTCAGCATGACATCATGCTGACGTCAGCCAGTCAACAGGAGCTGGTCCAGTCAAACATGACATGTGGGCCCAGCATGTCAGTGTCACAGCTAAGTAACTAAGTTAATTAGAGTTAAACTAAAAACTAAATAGCTGTCAGTGGGGCCTGGGCCCACGGGTCAGTGACTAAATTAATTAACTAATTAAATTAACAGAAACTTAATTAAACTAACTAATTAGCAAAAGGGTGGCCCACACGTCAGTGACCCAGGGGTGGTCAACCCCCCGGTCAAACAGGTCAAACCCGGCGGTGACGTGACGCCGGCGAGGCCAAGTACGGCAGCGTGCTTCGGAAATCGTCTAGGGGGCACGGCTCGAGCTGCGGTTGGGTGCGTTGGGAAGCTCTTGTCGTTGCGCGTCGAATGGTGGTGGTCGCCGGACCTGGGGTGGCCGGAGACGACGGCAACAAGCTCGACGGCGGCGACCGGCGTCGGGCGTGTGTGGAGACGCGGCTGCAGTGGCCTAGGCGATGCGTGCGTAGTACCTAGCGCATCTACGTGCTGCGGCGAGTGTGATGGACGTGTGCCAGTGACCAAATGGTCACCGGAGCATCGCCGGCGGCGAGCACGGCGGCGGTGCGTTTCGGTGATCAACAGAGCGGCGGCTACACGGCGCAAAAGGGACGGAGGAAGGAGGGGTTCGACGTAGAAGCTCACTGCGGTGCTAACGAGCTCGACGGAGGGGTCGGGGACGCGCTGTAGCTTCGTAACGGCGGCGAGGTGCTCCGGCGATCCGAGGAAGGGGACGGCGGCCTGAGGACGTTGCAGGGCTTCCGGCGATCCGTGGCTCAGCGAGGAGGAAGAGGACGACGCGGCGCTCCTTCTGGACACACTCACGGGGCGAGGGGGTAGCTCTAGGTGCGGCAACGGCGAGCGGCGGCGACGGGCGGCTCGGTGATGGAGGAGGAGAGAGCCAGGGGAGGCGACGGGGACGAGGGGGAAAAGAGAGAGTGGTCGGGGCAGCTGCGTGGCGTCGCGGGGAGTCGTCCAGGCCGTCGGGATGCAGGCAGGCAGGGTGGAGGTGGCCGGACGCGTGACGGCACGCGGCGGCCACGGGCGCGTCCTTCTGGCGCGAGGAGGAAGGCGACAGAAGCGGGGCTGTGGGCTGGGCCGGCCTGCTACAGGGCTGGGCCCGAGGTAAGTGCTTTCTCCCTTTTTCTTTTTCCTATTTTCTTTTCTGTTTCATTTGTTTTGCAACTTTGATTAATTAATAAAAATGCCAGAGCATTTTTATAACTCATGAAACTTGTCATGCCCACTGTATATAATATGAACAGTAGGAAACATTATAGTTTATGATTATTTGAGCATTTAAAATATTTTATAGCATTTAAATGCCCAAATTCAAATAACATATGATTTAATCCAAAGGCCTTTGATGTCCTAGAAAATTCTGCACCATTTTTGGCAGAGGTTTAAGACCAAGGCAGAAATGATGAACATTTTTGAAGGGCATTTTGGGTACATTGGAAAATATTTTAACAAACCCTAGTTGTTAGAAGAGGGGTGCTGGGGTTTCTGTCATTCCCATTTCAAGTTTCTTTCATAAGTAAAGATGATGCACACTCTAGCTAGCCCTAATGCAAGTGCTGAACTAGGGATGTGACAACTCACCCCCACTTAAAAGAATCGCGTCCCGAGATTCGGGTTCCTCCGGAAAGAGGGTGGGGTACTCAAGTCGAAGACGATCCTCCCTTTCCCAAGTAGCTTCACACTCGGAATGATGTGACCATTGAACCTTGAGAAACTTGATATTGTGGCGTCGAGTGGTGCGCTCGGTTTGATCAAGAATACGAACGGGGTATTCTCGATATGTGAGATTGTCCTGGAGATCAAGCGTTTCGTGGTCCACTCCGCGGATAGAATCCGAGAAGCAACGCCTGAGTTGAGAAACGTGGGAGACATCATGAACTCTGGAGAGGTGCGGAGGTAGTTCCAATTGGTATGCAACTTCTCCTCGTTTGGCAAGAATGCGAAAAGGACCGATATAACGAGGGGCCAATTTTCCTTTGATACCGAAGCGATGGGTTCCCTTAAGAGGAGTAACCCGAAGGTAAGCCTTATCGCCGACTTCAAAAGTCACAGCCTTATGATGACTATCATATTGGCTCTTCTGGCGAGACTGGGCTGTTTCAATTTCTCACGAATGATACGAACTTGCTCTTCTGCTTCCTGGATCATATCCGGGCCAAAGAATTGTCTTTCCCTGGTTTCTGACCAGTTAAGAGGTGTTCGACACCTTCGTCCATATAGAACTTCGAAGGGAGCTTTGCCCAAGCTGGCTTGATAACTATTGTTATACGCAAATTCGGCAAATGGAAGACACTTTTCCCATTCCATGCCGAAAGAAATGACAGAGGCTCGAAGCATGTCTTCCAGAATTTGATTGACTCGTTCCACTTGACCACTTGACTGGGGATGGAAGGCGGTACTGAAAGAGAGATGAGTTCCCATGGCATTCTGGAAGCTTTCCCAAAATCGTGAAGTGAAAAGACTTCCACGGTCTGAGTTAATCTCCAATGGCACACCATGAAGTGATACTATCTGTCGGGGCCGGATTTCGGGAACACAATATTCCAGAAATTAACCCCTAGTGTCATCACCAGCCCAGGATTACTGTTACTGGTGGACACATCCTTGTTACAGATTACCAAGCATTTACAAGAATTTGATACAAGACCATAAAGATCTACTGATACAACAATGACTCCGGTGGTGAATGAAGGAATTGGCTTGTGGATCTCCAACATCGATGGGGCTCCATTCCCACAGGAACAGCTGACCCGGATAACTCCTATCCCGCGTGGCTGTACTCCTAGGCTTCGCACGGACGTTGCTGTGGTACTCCTCGCGGAACTCCTAACCTGGCCAAGTAAATAGCCAGGGACAAGCCAGTGAGTACGTTTGAATGTACTCGCAAACATCATGGACAAATGATATAACAAATGCAGCAAACAATTATATGGTCATGATGAATTAAACTATATGCATATGCTCATGATGGACTTATATTAAATGCCTGCTGACAGGAATTAAAACATGGTATGATGAATAATAGTTAGTGCAGAAAATAAATATTAGTATCAATAAAATATAAAAGAAATGCCGGTCGGATGTCAAGTGACACCACGGTCGGTCTTGAAAAGAAATGCCAGTCGGGTGTCCACAAGAGTAGTGGCGTGATAGAACCGCCTGAAACTCGAGGGACGCCACAAAAGGACTTGAAAATAAAGGCGAGTGTCCGGGGTAGTCCAGCCAGCCCCTGAGACACTCTGGAAATAAAATAAGAGAAACGGGTTAGTCCACAATAATAATCATATCATCCATAATATTCATAACAACACCAGTAGCAGTAAAAATTAACCTGCAAAATACATCATGCTCAATTTTAAATTATTTCCTCCGGAGACCGACTCTAAGACCGACACTTGACCAACCCAGACTGTAGTCCTTAACCGCGGACACGGCTATTCGAATAGGTTTCAAACTCTGCAGAGGGTGTACTCTTTACCCACAAGTATAGGATTTCTTTAGTCAGTATCATGATACTGACTAATTCCCATTACGGTCTTTGGGTTGAAAACACGCCTAACCAGCACACACCAGAAAATCCGTTCAGAAGCCAGGAATCACCCAAAGCATCGTTCCAGAAAAACTCTAAGTCGGAGAGGCTACAACCTCCAAGAGCATGGGATCACTATTTATACGCGCGGATTACAAGGGTACACTCCCTCTCGGCATCACGACAGCCGGAAACACCCATGCCCCCTGACCCGATGGAAGGATTTAGTCCACCGTCGTGGAAAACCCTCATCGTGGCCCTCTGTACGGTGTGTGCACGGAAAGGGGTTAACAACTTACTAAACCATACCCTACCCGTGGCAGGGACAAGTGGCAGCACGATTCAAGTATGGGGGTTACCGGAACAAGACTCGATCTACGGTCGACTCAGGAGGCTTATGTTTCCTGCAGGGGTTAGCACAACAAAGTATTCTTTCAATCATATCACCAGGACAGGGCCACAACCCTTGCCTGTTTCCACATATTTCACATGACACCACCGTGTCAAAAATGGCCCGTGCCCACCGGCACGTCCAAGCAGGAGCACACTCCTGGACTTTCACAATTTATGCATAACAGAACTAGAGTAGAATGCATGCAAGAGAAAATATGCTTATGACCATGCATGCTCTACTAGCAATATGCAAATTTAATTTGAATTTAAAATAGTCATGCTTAAATATTCTAGCAATTAGTTTGCCATGCAATCATCATATCAAGTGTTCAAGATGCTTGCCTTGAACATGCAGAAATATTGGGTGCACTCCAAAAGTTTGAAAATATTATCTCCCCTCCATTTCCTATTTCAAAATACTTAAATCACCACACAATTCGAAGACAGTGCTAAAAAGTATTTCAAATGTTTTTGAAATAAATGCTAAAATAAACTAGATGATATTTAAGAAATATCAGAAAAATAATTAATTTACTCAGAGTTAATATGAATTAGTTATGGAATTACTAAGATGGAAAACATGATTAAAAGCAATATTAAATTCATTAAACAGAAACTATGCACAGTAAAAAATGTTCACTTAATTTAGATAAGTAGAGCATGATTTTAGGAGTAGATAGAAATTTGAATTATTGAATTTGGATTTGAATTAGTTGCTGTGGAATTAATGGAATACTGCTGGAAATAATAAAAGAGGGAGAGCAGAGAAGCGCCCTGTGCGCGGTTTGGACAAGCGGCGCTAATGGGCCGAGCCCAATCGCCCAGCCGCTCGGGAGGCCGCGCAGGCGTGACTCCCAGTCACTGACAGTGGGCCCCGCCTGGCCCACCGGTCAGGTTTGACCGGTCTTCGTCCTCCTCCTCGTGCGCGCGTCTGGGCAGAACGGAGGAGGAGCTCCGGCGATGATTGCCGGCGCCGTAGGGCATCTCTGGCGATGCTCGGCAGATGGACAGGTCCGGAAGGGTGTGCCGCATCCGTACGTGGTGGTGGTGGTCGCCGGGGAGCTCGGGATTGAGCAGTGCTTCGAGCATGGCGGAGGGGATCGTCAGGTGGAAGAGGGCTTTCGCCCTGGAGCTTACTCTAGTGAAATTGGTGAGAGGAAAGGCTTGGCGGGAGTTCCAGGAGTTGTCTGGTGTAAAAGACGGCGATGGAGAGGCTCTGGTTAGCTCGGGTATAACCGGAAGATGGCAGTGGCCGTGGCGATCGGAGACGACGAGGTCGGCCATCTCCGGTGGATTGAGTGCTCGAGGGATCTCACGAGAGGGAGTGGGAGGGATGCTGGCCATGGGAGGGAGCTCGGGGCTCTATATATAGGCAGGGGAAGGCGGTTCCGTGGCTTCCCGAGAAAGCCACGGTGGCGGCGGTGATTTAAGGCGGAACGTGGGCGGCGGCGAGGTTGGTGAGTTGAGGATCAGCTCGGAAGGGTTGGCGGTTGCGCGAGAGTGCGCTGGCTAGCTTGGGAACGAGCCACGCGTCTGGGCGGTGCCGTGCCAGGGCTGACGGCGGCGGCGGCCATTGATGGCAAAGTACGGGCGGTGGCGAGGCCGTTGGGGGCGGCGGTGGTCGGTGTGGACTGTGGCGGCCCGCACTGATGATGAGCCGTGCTGGCAAGCACGGATAGGGCCAGGTGCCTCAGGGCGAAGACGTGCCCGAGACGGCGGCGACCGTGCGTGGCGTGGTCGGCGATGGCCGGCACTAGCGGCCGAGGTAAGGTGTCGGCGAGCTTGCAGGGGATCGAGCTGATCCGGAGAAGGGCTCGGGCGAGCAGAGGAGGCAGCAGGAGATCGTCAGGAGCGCGATGCCAGTGACTGCAACACCCGCGCTCTGGTCGCGCTCTGGACACGCGCACCACGTGTTCGGCAAAATGCCAATGGCATCTACAAGGATCTAATGGAGCTACAAATTGGCAGAGTGGTGCTAATGGGCAGGAGGGAGGTGCTGGACATGCTGGTTTCGTCATTTGACCAAGTGTCCAATGTAGTATAGGTGGTGGCAAAATATTCTGTTATGCACACAAGGTGCTCGACAGAATGATAGAGCCATCTAGGAAACTTTGTTGGAAGTGAAACTTGGTAGGGTAGTGTCTCCTTACATGATATAGATGATGGTGGAGTTATTTTGGCAAAAGGAAAAACTTGATAGTGCAAGTTTTGAAGAATTTAGTTTCTGGACAGAAACTATAGATAGGTATTTGATGGACTTACAAAATTCAAATGTGGCTGATCTCTTGGAGTTAAGAGTTTGGTTGGAAGGACTATAAGGTGGACAAGTATCAGAATTTTTAGGGCAAGGAAAATTGTGGTTGTAGTTGAAACCTAGGAAGTGGACAGAAATGAAAAGAGGGTGGTTCACTCAAAAACTCCATGGGACCAGGTTAAGTTTTTGCACAAATGTGATATATAGGCATCATAAGACCTCTCAGAATTTTGGTGGAATTTTTGAAGAATTATTTAAATTAGTTGTAGTGCAACAGAAGCATTTCAAGAGTTGAAAAAGCTATTAAAAGCATTTTTCTAGGGCAAAATTTTATTATGAAAATAATTTCTACTGTTATTAAACAAGTAATGAAATGTTTTAAGATGACTATCAGAGCCCACAATATTACTGCAAAATTTTCTATATGGAGGGAAGTAAACAGAAACAAAAGGTTCTAAAAACACTAAAGAATTTTTTGTAAATCAAAATTTTTGTTTCTAGCCAAATTTTATTTAATGAAAAAGTAATTAAATTTTTGGGGTGTTACAAACTCTACCCCCCTTAGAAAAATCTCGTCCTCGAGATTTGTTAGGGTAGCTATTAAAATTTTAGCCCACCCTTTCCGAGGAGATTCTGCTGAGCAAAAACAAACAATTCTAAAACCTAGCTCGGCACTGTTGACGTAAGGCTACTAATAATTGGTGCAACCACAGTGTGTTGTTACGACAAATTTGGAAAAAGTATAATTTCTAATTCCAAATTTGCTCGTCGTACTCCAGCGCACAGTGCCCTCTTTGGCTGACAGGTGGGTCCAGGACCCACTGTCAGTCTCTTCGCCTTCCTCTTCCTCCGGCTCTTCTTCTTTTTCTCTCTCCCGCGCGTGCTCACCGCACTATCTGCTGCTATGGCGTCTAGCGCGTAGGGTATCTAGGGTCGTACCGTGGTAGTGTGCGGCGTGCTGTCACTGGCAGCGTGCACTCACCTCGCGGGCCAGTGCCCTGTCGGTACTGCTCGCGGATTCGTCTCCGAACACCGGCGATCGAGCGACGAGCGGCGCTGGTGGACTACGCTCACCGTGCACCGAGCTCGGGCTATAAAACGATCACGGTTTTCTTTCTTCCTCCTGCCTCGCACTTCACCTCACTTCTCTTCCTTCTTCTCCTTCTCCTTCTGGCTGAAGGAGCTCGTGACGAGGCATCAATGGAGGACGTGGGATCGGAGCTGATCACGATCCTTCTGGCCGGTCTGCTGGCAGCATTGATCGGCTCCTCGCTTCTACTGTGTGTGATGATCTTCGACGATCGCCGTGATGCTGCTGCTCGGGTGGTGGCTCTCCGAGGCGGTGGTGATCATCGGGACTAGGTAGCAGTGTATGGTGCGAGAGTGAGTGTGTGTGCTCTGTGAAAACCCACGAGTTTTTCTTCAAAAAAAAAAACTCTGGTGTGATGAGAGTGATCGAGTCGATGTATTAGGTGCCGACTGTGTGTGTGTGTGTGAGTTGCACTTAGTGCAGCTAGCAGAGCAGGTGTGGTCTTGTGCGGGATGCCGTGATGGCACACGACTTGAATCTATGGTGGGAAAAGTCTTGTGAGGAAGGTCCTTAAGAGATTTCTCCTCTAAGTGTGGGCAAATCATCCTGATACATAAAATATCAGATAGGTAGATTCTGGTGAAAACAAGAAATGTGATAGTAATGGACACGGTGCTCAGAGGGTGATAGTAGCTGGGTTGGAGCAGGGCTTTCTTTATAGGTAGCAGAGTCCTCCGTCACATGCTTGTGGAGGGACGACTCAGACATCGGCCGCAGGCACACGCCTTATGGGTCGACTGCTAGGTTTGGCACCAACTATCAAAAGGTGTCGGCTGGCCAGTGTGTAGGCTTATCGGATGAGATAGGCTCGTCTGTGGACAGGAAATGTTATGGATGGTGTGGAAACCTAGGGATAGCGACCAGGCTAAGATAGGATTAGCCAATGGTCAGCCTGGCTCTGATACCAAGGCTGTCGGGGCCGGATTTCGGGAACACAATATTCCAGAAATTAACCCCTAGTGTCATCACCAGCCCAGGATTACTGTTACTGGTGGACACATCCTTGTTACAGATTACCAAGCATTTACAAGAATTTGATACAAGACCATAAAGATCTACTGATACAACAATGACTCCGGTGGTGAATGAAGGAATTGGCTTGTGGATCTCCAACATCGATGGGGCTCCATTCCCACAGGAACAGCTGACCCGGATAACTCCTATCCCGCGTGGCTGTACTCCTAGGCTTCGCACGGACGTTGCTGTGGTACTCCTCGCGGAACTCCTAACCTGGCCAAGTAAATAGCCAGGGACAAGCCAGTGAGTACGTTTGAATGTACTCGCAAACATCATGGACAAATGATATAACAAATGCAGCAAACAATTATATGGTCATGATGAATTAAACTATATGCATATGCTCATGATGGACTTATATTAAATGCCTGCTGACAGGAATTAAAACATGGTATGATGAATAATAGTTAGTGCAGAAAATAAATATTAGTATCAATAAAATATAAAAGAAATGCCGGTCGGATGTCAAGTGACACCACGGTCGGTCTTGAAAAGAAATGCTAGTCGGGTGTCCACAAGAGTAGTGGCGTGATAGAACCGCCTGAAACTCGAGGGACGCCACAAAAGGACTTGAAAATAAAGGCGAGTGTCCGGGGTAGTCCAGCCAGCCCCTGAGACACTCTGGAAATAAAATAAGAGAAACGGGTTAGTCCACAATAATAATCATATCATCCATAATATTCATAACAACACCAGTAGCAGTAAAAATTAACCTGCAAAATACATCATGCTCAATTTTAAATTATTTCCTCCGGAGACCGACTCTAAGACCGACACTTGACCAACCCAGACTGTAGTCCTTAACCGCGGACACGGCTATTCGAATAGGTTTCAAACTCTGCAGAGGGTGTACTCTTTACCCACAAGTATAGGATTTCTTTAGTCAGTATCGTGATACTGACTAATTCCCATTACGGTCTTTGGGATGAAAACACACCTAACCAGCACACACCAGAAAATCCGTTCAGATGCCAGGAATCACCCAAAGCATCGTTCCAGAAAAACTCTAAGTCGGAGAGGCTACAACCTCCAAGAGCATGGGATCACTATTTATACGCGCGGATTACAAGGGTACACTCCCTCTCGGCATCACGACAGCCGGAAACACCCATGCCCCCTGACCCGATGGAAGGATTTAGTCCACCGTCGTGGAAAACCCTCATCGTGGCCCTCTGTACGGTGTGTGCAAGGAAAGGGGTTAACAACTTACTAAACCATACCCTACCCGTGGCAGGGACAAGTGGCAGCACGATTCAAGTATGGGGGTTACCGGAACAAGACTCGATCTACGGTCGACTCAGGAGGCTTATGTTTCCTGCAGGGGTTAGCACAACAAAGTATTCTTTCAATCATATCACCAGGACAGGGCCACAACCCTTGCCTGTTTCCACATATTTCACATGACACCACCGTGTCAAAAATGGCCCGTGCCCACCGGCACGTCCAAGCAGGAGCACACTCCTGGACTTTCACAATTTATGCATAACAGAACTAGAGTAGAATGCATGCAAGAGAAAATATGCTTATGACCATGCATGCTCTACTAGCAATATGCAAATTTAATTTGAATTTAAAATAGTCATGCTTAAATATTCTAGCAATTAGTTTGCCATGCAATCATCATATCAAGTGTTCAAGATGCTTGCCTTGAACATGCAGAAATATTGGGTGCACTCCAAAAGTTTGAAAATATTATCTCCCCTCCATTTCCTATTTCAAAATACTTAAATCACCACACAATTCGAAGACAGTGCTAAAAAGTATTTCAAATGTTTTTGAAATAAATGCTAAAATAAACTAGATGATATTTAAGAAATATCAGAAAAAGAATTAATTTACTCAGAGTTAATATGAATTAGTTATGGAATTACTAAGATGGAAAACATGATTAAAAGCAATATTAAATTCATTAAACAGAAACTATGCACAGTAAAAATGTTCACTTAATTTAGATAAGTAGAGCATGATTTTAGGAGTAGATAGAAATTTGAATTATTGAATTTGGATTTGAATTAGTTGCTGTGGAATTAATGGAATACTGCTGGAAATAATAAAAGAGGGAGAGCAGAGAAGCGCCCTGTGCGCGGTTTGGACAAGCGGCGCTAATGGGCCGAGCCCAATCGCCCAGCCGCTCGGGAGGCCGCGCAGGCGTGACTCCCAGTCACTGACGGTGGGCCCCGCCTGGCCCACCGGTCAGGTTTGACCGGTCTTCGTCCTCCTCCTCGCGCGCGTGTCTGGGCAGAACGGAGGAGGAGCTCCGGCGATGATTGCCAGTGCCGTAGGGCATCTCTGGCGATGCTCGGCAGATGGACAGGTCCGGAAGGGTGTGCCGCATCCGTACGTGGTGGTGGTGGTCGCCGGGGAGCTCGGGATTGAGCAGTGCTTCGAGCATGGCGGAGGGGATCGTCGGGTGGAAGAGGGCTTTCGCCCTGGAGCTTACTCTAGTGAAATTGGTGAGAGGAAAGGTTTGGCGGGAGTTCCAGGAGTTGTCTGGTGTAAAAGACGGCGATGGAGAGGCTCTGGTTAGCTCGGGTATAACCGGAAGATGGCAGTGGCCGTGGCGATCGGAGACGACGAGGTCGGCCATCTCCGGTGGATTGAGTGCTCGAGGGATCTCACGAGAGGGAGTGGGAGGGATGCTGGCCATGGGAGGGAGCTCGGGGCTCTATATATAGGCAGGGGAAGGCGGTTCCGTGGCTTCCCGAGAAAGCCACGGTGGCGGCGGCGATTTAAGGCGGAACGTGGGCGGCGGCGAGGTTGGTGAGTTGAGGATCAGCTCGGAAGGGTTGGCGGTTGCGCGAGAGTGCGCTGGCTAGCTTGGGAACGAGCCACGCGTCTGGGCGGTGCCGTGCCAGGGCTGACGGCGGCGGCGGCCATTGATGGCAAAGTACGGGCGGTGGCGAGGCCGTTGGGGGCGGCGGTGGTCGGTGTGGACTGTGGCGGCCCGCAGTGATGATGAGCCGTGCTGGCAAGCACGGATAGGGCCAGGTGCCTCGGGGCGAAGACGTGCCCGAGACGGCGGCGACAGTGGGTGGCGTGGTCGGCGATGGCCGGCACTAGCGGCCGAGGTAAGGTGTCGGCGAGCTTGCAGGGGATCGAGCTGATCCGGAGAAGGGCTCGGGCGAGCAGAGGAGGCAGCAGGAGATCGTCAGGAGCGCGATGCCAGTGACTGCAACACCCGCGCTCTGGTCGCGCTCTGGACACGCGCACCACTTGTTCGGCAAAATGCCAATGGCATCTACAAGGATCTAATGGAGCTACAAATTGGCAGAGTGGCGCTAATGGGCAGGAGGGAGGTGCTGGACATGCTGGTTTCGTCATTTGACCAAGTGTCCAATGTAGTATAGGTGGTGGCAAAATATTCTGTTATGCACACAAGGTGCTCGACAGAATGATAGAGCCATCTAGGAAACTTTGTTGGAAGTGAAACTTGGTAGGGTAGTGTCTCCTTACATGATATAGATGATGGTGGAGTTATTTTGGCAAAAGGAAAAACTTGATAGTGCAAGTTTTGAAGAATTTAGTTTCTGGACAGAAACTATAGATAGGTATTTGATGGACTTACAAAATTCAAATGTGGCTGATCTCTTGGAGTTAAGAGTTTGGTTGGAAGGACTATAAGGTGGACAAGTATCAGAATTTTTAGGGCAAGGAAAATTGTGGTTGTAGTTGAAACCTAGGAAGTGGACAGAAATGAAAAGAGGATGGTTCACTCAAAAACTCCATGGGACCAGGTTAAGTTTTTGCACAAATGTGATATATAGGCATCATAAGACCTCTCAGAATTTTGGTGGAATTTTTGAAGAATTATTTAAATTAGTTGTAGTGCAACAGAAGCATTTCAAGAGTTGAAAAAGCTATTAAAAGCATTTTTCTAGGGCAAAATTTTATTATGAAAATAATTTCTACTGTTATTAAACAAGTAATGAAATGTTTTAAGATGACTATCAGAGCCCACAATATTACTGCAAAATTTTCTATATGGAGGGAAGTAAACAGAAACAAAAGGTTCTAAAAACACTAAAGAATTTTTTGTAAATCAAAATTTTTGTTTCTAGCCAAATTTTATTTAATGAAAAAGTAATTAAATTTTTGGGGTGTTACACTATCCGAGAGACATACAAGCCTGCTAGCTGGCTAGCGGTAATACTCTCCTGAACAGGCAGGAAATGAGCTACTTTAGAGATGCGGTCGATAACGACGAAGATAGCATTATTCCCTTTCCTGGTCCTGGGAAACCCGGTAATGAAGTCCATACCGACTTTGTCCCATTTCCATTCAGGCATAGCTAAAGGTTGAAGGGTGCTAGCAGGCCGTTGATGCTCTGCTTTGACTCGACGACAAACGTCGCAGTTAGCAATGAATTGAGCGATTTCTCTCTTCATCCTAGTCCACCAGAATCTCTGACGTAGATCCTGATACATTTTGGTACTACCGGGATGAATCGTGAGAGGAGATTCATGAGCCTCCTTAAGGATTAACTGCCGTAGATGGTGGTTCTTGGAAACCACTACACGGTTCTCAAAGAAAACAACACCTCGGTCATCCACGGAGAAACTTTTAGCGAGTCCGCTAGCAATGTTCTCTTGGAGTCGGGATATACCTTTATCATGCTTCTGGGCAGCTAAAACTTGATCCATAAGGGTAGGTTTCGCCACCAAGGTGGAAAGGAATCCTTGAGGAACAATGTGAAGGTTAAGCTTACGAAATTCCTCGTGGAGAAGTGGTTGCCCTTGTTGTAACATCAAGTTGTTACAATAAGACTTACGACTTAGTGCATCAGCCATCACATTGGCCTTTCCAGGGGTGTAAGTGATTCCTAAGTCGTAATCTGTGAGCAACTCAACCCAACGTCTTTCCCTGAGATTCAAATCCGGTTGGGTGAAGATATACTTCAAACCTTGGTGATCAGTGAAGATTTCACAGCGAATACCAAGGAGGTAATGTCGCCATGTTTTGAGTGCATGGAGTACAGCTGCAAGCTCTAGATCATGTGTAGGATAGTTATCCTCATGTGGACGCAACTGTCAGGATGCGTATGCAATCACTTGACGATCTTGCATAAGTATGCAACCTAGTCCTTGTCGCGAGGCATCGCAGTAGATTATAAAATCCTTGGAAAAGTCTGGTGGTACCAGTACAGGTGCAGATGTCAGGCGTCTTTTCAGTTCCTGAAAACTGGACTCGCACTGTGGGGTCCACTCAAACTTTTTATCTTTCTTGAGGAGTTCAGTTAGAGGTTTAGCAACCTTGGAGAAATTCTCGACGAAGCGTCGGCAATAGCTCGCTAAGCCAAGAAAACTCCTAACTTGCTTGACCGATTCAGGGGGAGTCCAATCAAGGATGGCTTGAACTCGCTCGGGATTGACAGCAATACCCTTGCCAGAGATCACATGACCTAAATAGGTTACTTCCGGCAACCAAAATTCACATTTGGAGAATTTGGCATAAAGGCGGTGCTCTCGAAGTTTCGTCAATACCAGCCTTAAATGTTCGGCATGATCTTCCTTGTTCTTGGAATAGATGAGTATATCATCGAGGTATACCATGACGAATTTATCCAAGTACTCCATGAATATAGAATTCATTAACCGGGAAAAGGTGGCTGGGGCATTGGTTAATCCGAAGGACATGACGGTGTACTCATATTGGCCATAACGAGTAACAAAAGTCGTTTTAGGAATGTCCCCGTTCTTGATTTTGATTTGATGGTAACCCAACCTCAAATCCATCTTAGAGAAGACTGAGGATCCAGCGAGCTGATCATACAAGTCGTTGATCCTGGGGAGCGGATACTTATTCTTTATGGTGACTAGATTAACAGGTCGGTAATCTACAACCATCCACTCCGTTCCGTCCTTCTTCTTGACGAAGAGGATGGGGCAAGCCCAAGGGGAAGAACTAGGACGGATGAAACCTTTCTGCAAGGACTCATCGAGTTGTTTCTTTAGCTCAGCTAATTCTAGTGGTGCCATCTTATAAGGTCTCCTAGAGATTGGAACAGTTCCTGGAATAAGATCTACCACGAACTCGACATCTCTGTCAGGTGGAACTCCTGGCAGTTCTTCTGGAAAAACATCCGGAAAGTCACGGACTACCGGAATATCTTCGAGTTCAGGTAGAGGGCTGGCATTAAGAGAGTAGAGCTAACGTTCAGCCATTCGGGCCAAGACATTGACTATCTTGCCGGATGGGTGTGTAAGTTGAACGGTCCTAGTATAGCAATCAATCTTGGCGTAATGAGTTGTCATCCAATCCATACCCAAGATGATGTTTATGTCCGAGGACTTGAGAGCGATTAGAGATGCAAGGAAAACAAGTCTATCGACAAGGATTTCATTTCCATGGCTTACCCTAAAGGTTTGCCACTTTGAACCAGGAGTTTGAATAACCATGGAAGTAGGCATGTCACAAAAAGTCATGTTGTGCATTCGAGCATAGCTCTCAGATATGAACGAATGGGATGCTCCAGGATATGAGGGGTATATCCGGACTGTGCAGAAATACTGACTCTGATTGAAATCCCGGTACTGTTCCTCCATGGTGTATTCAGGATACCAGCGATAACCGGTCTTAGTCAGCACACGGACTAGCATGGCCGTGTGACCGGGAACATTAATGCACCGCATCAAACGAACCACTTGGTGAGGGATGCGGCGAGACATCTGAAACACGAAGTAATGCAAAGGCATTAGTGTTTCTGGAAGAAATCGGGCAGCATAACAACTGTAAATGCTCAAACAAAGATTTGAGACATCATACAAATGATAGCATAGCCACTCAACAATTCCATATCAAGGTTCCGGGTCCAACAATCATCATACTAAAAGGATAGAAACTGAACTGAGGCTTGAAACCAACAATCCTAAGAGTCTACGGATTAGTAACACGTGAACCTAGTAAGGATAAGAGGCCTAGTCCTAAATCCCCGTATAAATAATAGACTGACTCAGATCAGAAGGGCATAAGATAAAGGAGTAAAAGAGCCTTACGTTCCCTTCCACAATCAATTCCCCTACATATAACTAAGAATTTTTCTAGACTCAACATCGACCAGTTTGGCTTGAGAAACCTACAGGCAGTCCAGCTCTGATGCCAATGCTGTCAGGACCCCGATACTATGTCACACCGATCTAGCTGTAACACGTCATATCACTTTGCGGCCTCACGCACGGTAACCCCACGGGTGCCACCTTACCTGGCCCGGGACCGTTTGCGCATTTTGGCACACGTATATGACAGTGTCGCTAGCATCCATATGACAGAGAACCCAGGCCGACATGGTTAGTTATAAACCAAAAGTGGCACTAGATTACAGAGACAGGCATCCATGACCCAACAACGAACGTGTCGGTCATCAACGTATGAACCCAAGTCGTAGCAAGCTACATGGACTTAAAGGAACAACGCGTGACATTTCCCCTAAGGGACAGACACAGGAACGAAGAAGGACACATGCCGGCCAGCCTACGTGTTCCGAGCAGTAGCAAGCTACCAAGGCTCATTGGAATCACTAGGAGGCATTTCTCTGTAAGGTAGGCTACCAAAGGAAAACAACTAGGTGTTGGATCCCACACATACCAAGCATTTCAACCATACACACAATATGCTCAATATGTGCAAATACAACATTGCATCACAACAGAACTCTATGACTCAAAGTACTTTATTTAAGAGGCTCCAAGAGCCATACATAACATATCCATACAGGTAGGGGTCACATGACCCAACACTCAAGTCATACAGTCATACAAGCACAAGCGGAAGCTACATGTCTGAGTACAGACAACTTAGAAAATAAAACAGGCTTGGTGTAGCCTGACTATCTACAAGGCCCTTCACAAGCTCCAGATCACCGTCTGGGTGTCAAGCTACTCGTCGACATCAACGTCTATGTAGAACCCATCAGCAGGGGCAGGGTTCTCCTCTGCAACAGTTATTAAGCAAACATGAGTACAAAGGTACTCAGCAAGTCTTACCACAGAACCTATCATACATGCAACATTATCAAGGGGGTAGTGGAGTTCATAGCAGAAAGCCAGCGTTGACTCTTGGCTATCCTATACTACAACTCTCAATGGATTGCAAGATGTTATTACGAACACGAGTCCTCTACTCACCACATCAATACACTACCAAGGATCCTCTTCCGTCATCCTACGGAAGGGCCATCCTCGGCACTCACACTTATCTTGAGGCTTTTAGTAGAATCCATCAACTTGTCTATGAACTGTAAGAGTAACCAAGTAGTCCGTACCGCGAACAACGGCTATTCAAATAGTTTGATAACCCTGCAGGGGTGTACTTCTTCACACATGTTTTCACCACTTAGCGTCTGTACACGACATGTGCTCGACAGACTTCAAGCGAAAGCCGACGTGGGTGTAGACCACGACCTAACCAACCACTCAAGTCTCTCGTCCAGGTTTATCGCCTATTTGGGTTCCATCCGTTGGGAGATCCGGCCGGGGTATCGCTCACGGCCCCAAACGATGTGTACAGGGTTCCCGAGTCACCAATCGGGCAACCGGTACACCGTGCCACGTACCTGTCGCATCACAGCCCACCCCGAGGGTCAGCGCTGTGCACGACCTCCAGTAAACTATAAACACCAGAAACTAGTTGCAACTCCTGGACAGAGTACAAGGGCAGTCAATAAGTCGAGCGGGGTCATATTTCAGGGCCCAATGTGTGGTAGTAACTGTAACTTGGATCACACACACATATCTCGGGTCCTATGGACGATTCCAATGAAACAACCCACCACGTACTCCTACATGGCCTTTCATCGATACCTTTACCAAGCATATTCCACATTTCCTTCTCTTTATTGGTATGATCATTTCACTCTGATCCATCACCCAGATGAACCAGACCAGACACAACTCTAAGCATAGCAGGCAACATAAAAAAATAGCATGGTGGATCACACATCACATGGCTCAATCAACTCCTACACATGCTAGTGGGTTTCAACTATTTACTGTGGCAATGACAGGTCATGCAAGGGATAGGGTTCATCTACCGCAGCAAGTAGCAGTTCACACGCTGTTGCCTTAATGTAGTAAAAGAGAGCAGGAGCGAGAAGATTGGGTTTGTATCGGAATGATCAATGATTGCTTGCGTGACAAAGTGGTTGTTGGGTACTACTCTTCAATTGGATACGCAGCAGTATCCTCGGGAGCAGAACCTAACACAGAGAATACCGGCGATACAATCATTAAACAAACAAATGCAACAATATGATGCATGCTCATGACATGGCAAGATGCATGTGATTTGGCTAATGCAACTAAAACCAGAAGGGTTTAAGCCTATTTGAATCAAAGATTCAAATTGGCAATTTAGTTATTATTTAAATAAGTGCATTATCATGTTTTAATGTATACAGCAAGGTTAACTTGCTCAAACATGCATTAAACCAGTGCCATTGGAAAGATTGGATTTTTCTGATCATTTTTCATATATAAATCTTTTCCATCTGAGCTATGGTTGATTTTATATGATTTTTAGAAGTTTTGGGTATTTTCTGGAATTTCCTGAATTATTTTTAAATCTAAAAATCCCAGAAAAACCTTTACTGCGTCAGCATGACATCATGCTGACGTCAGCCGGTCAACAGGAGCTGGTCCAGTCAAACATGACATGTGGGCCCAGCATGTCAGTGTCACAGCTCATTAACTAAGTTAATTAGAGTTAAACTAAAAACTAAATAGCTGTCAGTGGGGCCTGGGCCCACGGGTCAGTGACTAAATTAATTAACTAATTAAATTAACAGAAACTTAATTAAACTAACTAATTAGCAAAAGGGTGGCCCACACGTCAGTGACCCAGGGGTGGTCAACCCCCCGGTCAAACAGGTCAAACCCGCCGGCGACGTGACGCCGGCGAGGCCAAGTACGGCGGCGTGCTTCAGAAATCGTCTAGGGGGCACGGCTCGAGCTGCGGTTGGGTGCGTTGGGAAGCTCTTGTCGTTGCGCGTCGAATGGTGGTGGTCGCCGGACCTGGGGTGGCCGGAGACGACAGCAACAAGCTCGACGGCGGCGACCGGCGTCGGGCGTGTGTGGAGACGCGGCTGCAGTGGCCTAGGCGATGCGTGCGTAGTACCTAGCGCATCTACGTGCTGCGGCGAGTGTGATGGACGTGTGCCAGTGACCAAATGGTCACCGGAGCATCGCCGGCGGCGAGCACGGCGGCGGTGCGTTTTGGTGATCAACAGAGCGGCGGCTACACGGCGCAAAAGGGACGGAGGAAGGAGGGGTTCGACGTAGAAGCTCACTGCGGTGCTAACGAGCTCGACGGAGGGGTCGGGGACGCGCTGTAGCTTCGTAACGGCTGCGAGGTGCTCTGGCGATCCGAGGAAGGGGACGGCGGCCTGAGGACGTTGCAGGGCTTCCGGCGATCCATGGCTCAGCGAGGAGGAAGAGGACGACGCGGCGCTCCTTCTGGACGCACTCACGGGGCGAGGGGGTAGCTCTAGGTGCGGCAACGGCGAGCGGCGGCGACGGGCGGCTCGGTGATGGAGGAGGAGAGAGCCAGGGGAGGCGACGGGGACGAGGGGGAAAAGAGAGAGCGGTCGGGGCAGCTGCATGGCGTCGCGGGGAGTCGTCCAGGCCGTCGGGATGCAGGTAGGCAGGGTGGAGGTGGCCGGACGCGTGCCGGCGCGC
The DNA here is from genome assembly GCA_902687465.1 of Secale cereale. Classification (NCBI taxonomy): domain Eukaryota; kingdom Viridiplantae; phylum Streptophyta; class Magnoliopsida; order Poales; family Poaceae; genus Secale; species Secale cereale. Next base: position 226,982,941 of record LR738711.1, read on the forward strand.
GGCGGCCACGCGCGCGTCCTTCTGGCGCGAGGAGGAAGGCGACAGAAGCGGGGCTGTGGGTTGGGCCGGCCTGCTACAGGGCTAGGCCCGAGGTAAGTGCTTTCTCCCTTTTTCTTTTTCCTATTTTCTTTTCTGTTTCATTTGTTTTGCAACTTTGTTTAATTAATAAAAATGCCAGAGCATTTTTATAACTCATGAAACTTGTCATGCCCACTGTATATAATATGAACAGTAGGAAACATTATAGTTTATGATTATTTGAGCATTTAAAATATTTTATAGCATTTAAATGCCCAAATTCAAATAACATATGATTTAATCCAAAGGCCTTTGATGTCCTAGAAAATTGTGCACCATTTTTGGCAGAGGTTTAAGACCAAGGCAGAAATGATGAACATTTTTGAAGGGCATTTTGGGTACATTGGAAAATATTTTAACAAACCCTAGTTGGTAGAAGAGGGGTGCTGGGGTTTCTGTCATTCCCATTTCAAGTTTCTTTGATAAGTAAACATGATGCACACTCTAGCTAGCCCTAATGCAAGTGCTAAACAAGGGATGTGACATCGACCTTGTTGTTGTACCTAAGGGCAAATACTTACAAGGTTATACGGGTGCGTAGGATGTGTACTAGATCCCGTAGCGCCGTCATGCTTCGCTAAAAATGGTTTTGCTTGTTTCAGATGATATCTCCAGAAGAAATAAGAGTTAAAGTTAGAGTTCCATGGGCGTGTAAGCTAAGATAGCAGTGAAAGGATATCCAAACATCATCGGAATAGTGCACAAGGGAGTGATATGTGGATACCTAGTTCGGGCCGGCGTTTGGGCATGCTCGCCTACCTAGAGTGCGGGTCACTTCAGAGCCATTGAGGGCGATGGGCTACTGTTCGCTGGCCGCTCATGGATGCAGATCTTGAGTGGGAGCGGAGTGCTACGATGCGGTGAACGAGACCGTTGGTGAAGCCCCAACGGCCTCGGGGTGCGGAGGTGCGACGATGTGCTCGGTGAAGTAGCCCCAGTGAGGTGGGAGACGGCGTCGGTGAAGCGCACGTGATGCGGTGGAAATCGGTGTCTGTGAGGCACGTCGGTTGCGGCGGCCAACGTTGTCTGTGGACCACCCGGTGCAATGGACGAGTGCGTAGATGAGGTAGCTCCGGTGCGGTGGTGAAGCGTGACTGTCGTCGTCGTCGGGCATAGAGGTGGGGAAAGAGACGAGACGAGGGGTGATTCGAACTTTGCTTGGTTTGGCGGCGAATTAGCGATTTGAGCAATCTGGGCGCGGAAGGGGCGGTGGGGAAGGGAGATTTTGCAGGGCTGGAATTGGGGCCGCCAGCTATTTCAATTATAAACATGGAAGCGCGAACTTATTTTGTCGTCGTTCAATTTTTTGGGGTGGGCGGGGGGGAGGGGGTGGTTTCCTGGGTGCTAGCGTCTGTACGACACACGCGACCACCACGACACGACCCTGGTCTGCCTGGTGCGCCTACATTTGAGAATGCAAATGAATCTTCTTTCACTTGCAAACGTATTTGTATGTGTTACCATGCCCGTGTTTTCCTTGCAAATAATAAGTCATTCGAAATGAGATACTATAAATTAATTAATGAGGAGTTATTTGAATTAGTGTGTGTGTGTCACATAGTGATCTCCAATTCTAACGTGGACTTCACATTTCATAGTATCCACGCTACTTTTTTAATACAAATTCATATGTATATGATGAACACCATGGTAGTGAGAAAACTTTGGATGGAATCAAACAAATGACCTACAAAATAGCGCAACAATCGAGTCAATGTCAACTTTTCCAAGCCTAGTATGGCATGAATTCGAAATAATCACCCATGTGCATGGTCCCCGATTCAAATCTTACAATGTACACTAAATTGAAACCTCGATATTAAGTCTCCCCCCCTCGGCACACACGATACATACTTCCGGTATCGGTCAATCTTACTCTCCAAACCACCTTAGGAAGCTATCGATTTCCGACACACATTCATTTTTTCTCTCCATGTTTCGATCTCTAACTCTCTCAACTACACAACCCCCTTTTTCCACTCTCATACCAAATATATCTACCTCACACATCCGCCATTGCACCCCATGCCGAGCTCTCTCTCTCTCTCTCTCTCTCTCTCTCTCTCTCTCTCTCTCTCCCGCTAGATACATGCATTGCCTATCTAGCCCCCCAACCTCTCGTGCACGCGCACGCACGTTGTCTATCTAGGTCACTCCCTTGAGATTGTCTCACTCTTTCTTCCGCATGGCGGGCCACACTCGCTCAATCTCGATGTCTTTATCTGAGTCTTGATTAACCTTGCTTTCTTTCACATACAAATGATATATCTCCCTGTTCGGGCCTTCATCGACACACTCTATACTCTCTCACGCAGATTGTCTATCTAGGTCAGTCCATCCAAGATGCCCCCACTCTTTCAACCTCATGGCGGGCCTCGCTCGCTCAATCTCTCTCTCTCTCTATCTATCTATCTATCTATCTCTCTCTCTCTTTGTATGTCTCGATTGACCTCGCTCTTTCTCGGACACAAACGATATATCTCCATGTTTGGGCCCAATTTGACATATTCATATCGTATACTCTCTCACGCACATTGTCTATCTAGGTCACTCTCTCCAACCCATCTCACTCTTTTGACCGCACGACGACCAACACTCACTCAATCTCTCTCCCTTTACATATGTAATCGATTGACCTTGCTTCTTCCCACGCACAAAATATATCTACATGTATGTGACTGGATCATCTCTCAAGCTCTATCTTACAGCCCTCACCCTTCCCAAAAGCTCAATCGGACAATATCTCTCCAGAGCATATATCTTTTCAATGAATGTCGGACCACACTCACTTTGTCTCTCTATCTATCTGTGTCTCGATTGACCTCACTTTCTCACGTCGTATCTGTAAGTGCATCTAGTGCCACCCCTAGTTGGTTTTGGAGTATTGACGACAAACCTGGTTGAGGGACTAATGTGTTTGTGAGAATTGCAGGATAACATAGGTAGTAGTCCCTCATTGATTCGGTTTACCTACCGGAGATGACCCCTAAAAATGTATGAAGACATTGACATCAGTGGTGTTATATGAAGATAATCCTATTGAAGACTATGACAAGAGAAGACATTGTGTGAAGACTATGGAGAGCGAAGGCTTAAACGTTTCGTTGTTTTCTTTTCTTCTTTGTTGAGTCATAGGAACCACCGTACTGTTAAGTGGGGTCCAAGTGATCTAAGTCAGAGTGACTGAAGTGATGCTCAACCAAATCCTATGTCTTCGAGCGAAGACAATGAGAGCAAATCTTATCCAGAGTTGGATGAGTCAGCTTTACTTGTAGCCCAAGTAAAGTTGTCGTGTGAATGTTTGAAATCTGACCGTTGGAACACGTGTCAGTTCCTTGGTGACCCAGGGTCACTTTGGACAAATCAGGTTGGGTTGCCAAGTGGCTATAAATAGCCCACCCCCTACACCATAAATTGGTGGTTGCTCAGAGTTATTACACGGCTTTTGTCATTTGAGAGCAACCCACCTCCGAAGCTTTTGAGAGAGAAATCCTTGCGAGGAAAAAGCCAAAACACCCAAAGCCAAAGAGTGTTAGGCATCACTGAAGTCTTTCTGTCTGTGTGACCTGAAGACTTATTACACTTGAGGACTGTGTTTCCTCCAGTCGGTTAGGCGTCGCGTTCTGAGCATCCAAGAGTCATTGTGGATCGCCGGTGAATGAAGTCTGTGAAGGTTTGGAAGTCTACCTTGAAGACTTACCAGAGTGGTTGCGCGAGGACTAGGTGTCCTTAGCTCAAGGGGAATAAGGTGAAGACGCGGTCTTATGAGTTAAATCTCAGCCTCCCTAACCAGACGTACAGTTGTCACAGCAATTGGAACTGGTCTAACAAATCATTGTCCTCCCCGAGTTACTGGTTCTATCCTTTCCTTCCCTTTACTTACTGTCTTATGTTGTGAAGTCATTGCCTGCTTTCCTTATCTAATTGACTTCACTGAGTATCTACTTGTTCTGATTGGCTTCATTCATTCTTCCATCTTGATCCCTACTGCCTAGCTGCTATTAGTCTTCGCGCTTTCACTTCATTGAATACATGACTATGGCTTGTCTAGTGTAGTCTACTTTTCGCTGCATACAAATAGGATTGGATATATCTTTTGTCTTTAAAACTACCATGTTTTGAAGCATTTCATAAAAATCGCCTATTCACCCCCCTATAGTCGATATACTGCACTTTCAATTGGTATCAGAGCAAGGTACTCCCTTGTTCTGTGTGATTTGGTTTAACCACCTGGAGTTTTAGCTTTGTCGACTGCAGGGATAATTAAAGTCTCCGCTACGTGCCTCGTCTTCGATGGCACCGAATATCCCTACTGGAAGAACAAGATGCGCATGCACCTTGAAGCCATTGACGTGGACCTCTGGTTTGTCGTCAAGAACGGCGTTCCCAAGACTGGTGAAGGTATCACCCCTGCTGATGCCAAGAGGCTTGTTCAACTAGATTCAACGGCCAAGAACATCATTTGTGGTCATCTGACCAAAGGACAGTATGGTCGTGTAAGTGCTCTGGAAACTTCAAAGGAAGTCTTGGACTGGCTCTCAAAGGTCAACAAAGGAGTCTCAACCCAAAGAGATCAAAGGATCAGCGTCCTTCGCAATCTCTTCAATCGCTTCAAGAGACATGACAATGAGAATGTCCAGCACACATTCGATTGTCTCACTGACATCACTAATGAGCTTCAAGCACTTGGCGCCACTGAGATCACCAAGCATGAAATCGTCAAGACCCTCTTGAGATCACTCGACAGCTCATTTGATATCATTGCCCTGATGATTCAAGAACGCCCTGACTTCAAGACTCTCGATTCGTCTGACATACTTGAGAGGCTCAACACACATGATTTCCAGCTATCTGTGAAACGTGACATCTATGGTCCCAACTATGGCCAATCTCGCACCTTAAAGGCAAAGGTTGTTTCTTCATCTGAAAAAGAATCTGAGTGTAGTTCTGATGATCCTGAAGACATTGGAAAGGAGCTTGCCATGCTTGTGAAGAAGTTCCAGAAATTCACTAGGAAGAAAGGCTTCAGAAAGTCTTCACGATCCAGCTCAAGAAATGATGAAGCTTCTACCCGTGACTACAAGAAGAGAACATGTCATAAGTGCAAGAAACATGGTCACTACATCTCTGAGTGTCCTCAGTGGGACAATGAGAAGAAGAAGAAGAAGAGTAAGGAATCTGATTCTGATGACAAGAAAAAGAAGAAATACTCAAAGTCTTCTTCCAAGTCTTCATCAAAGTATTCATCACACAAGAAGAATTCATCTGGCAAGGCTCGCGCGTTTGTTGGCAAGGAGATGGATTCAGAGGAGGAGTCTGCTTCTGAAGAGGCGGAGGAGGAGTCTGATTCTGGTGCTGCGAGTCTGGCTCTAGCCACTGCTTACGTTGCCAAGTCCATCTTCAACACTGAAGACAATGGCCCTGTCCCCAACATTGATGATGAGGACGACGACTCTGCTCCCACCTACTGCTTCATGGCACGTGGTGCCAAGGTAAAATCATTTGATGCTTACTTTCAAACATCTAGGTAAGATGACTCTGATTGTGAATCAAAACCTAGCTACAAAACACTTGCTAAAATTGCCACTGAACAGCAGAAAGCCATGGAACATATTCAAAAACTGTTAGACAAAAGCGATGACCTGTTGGACGCGGAAATGACCCGTTCTCAGTCCTTAATTGAAGACATAAAAAATCTTCATGTTAAGTACAAGGAACTTTAAGGTCTTTATGAATTGCTCTATAAACTCATGAAAAGCTTTCCCATGATTACATTCAAAGGAAGCGAGAACTTGAGAAATTGAATGCGGCTCATGAAGATCTTCAAAAAGAAAATGAGTCACTCCGCACACAACTGATAGGCTCCACTCACGAAGAGTTTGAACCACCATGTCTAAAATGCATTGAGCGTGATAACGCTACATCTGTTGCTGAATGTTCTACTGTTGCCACTATTGCAATATCCTCAACTACTGATGTGGTAACTAACCCCTCTGCTGAGGATACCACTACTATTGTTGATGAAAATGCTAGGTTGAAGACTTTGCTTGAAACAGGGATGTACAAAAGCCTCAGAGGGCATCAGACTCTATGTGATGTCCTCAAAAAGAAGATACTGAACCGAAACCCTAGAAAAGAGGGTGTTGGGTTCGACAGGAAAATGAATGTTGATGGTTCATACTGGAAGCCTGAGCAGTATCCCAAAACCACATGGGTTCCTGCAAAGGAACCTTCAGTGGATCCATCTACCCTATCTGGCTTCACTTGTGCTAATCCTCTTATCATTGATGAATCCTTTGATGCAAACTATAAACTATTTAAGAATCAAAATGGTGAAGTGTTTGCCAGGTACATTGGTACTAACTGCAGGAACGGGCCACCTATGAAGAAGATCTGGGTACCCAAAGGTTGTCTTGAGAAACTTCCAGCAAACGTCATCATGGCTCCTCTTCGGAAGAAGACAAACTGATGTGACCCGGCCAGATGGCGAGTCGTTTGATGGCCCAATCTTTCACGGTACTCGGCGAGGTAGAAAACTCCACGACGAACAGAAGTCGTAATAGTAGACGTAGGCGACAATGTAGCAGATCGGTTCTTCGGATCAAGCAGTACGCTAGAAGACCAAAGAATTAAACTTACGAACGGAAACGATCGGATCGAACCGGCCGCGCAGCAGCAACTTAATCTCTCAAGATTTAGCAAAACAACTCGGATATTTGGCGCATCCTGACATGATGCTTTTCTCGATATTTTAACTCCAAAAACTTATGTCCCGTACAATGACTCAAACTGCCTTGTTATATAGGCGACGTACACAGGAAGCTACGACCAAACTAATCGCTAACCGACTTAACCACGTACGCGTAAAAAGATTTCGTACCAAACAAGTTGTTTTCTCCTTTTACATCTCGGAGAGAAACATCTATATATATTTAACCTACCTAACACAACTTATCTCTAGACCTCTCCCGTGATATTGGTACTCTCTTAATAAAGAAAACTAATTAATTACTCCGGCCACATTGATCACCCAAGTCATAAAATATAATTAAAAAAAACTACAGGATTTTCTTCTTTGCACGCTTGAGATTACCACCACCTTGGAGGAGTTCTAAAGTTTGGCTTCACTTCTTGTGAAACTACAAGCTGGATTGGAACGTCCCCTATATTAACAACGGGCACCTCCATGCAACTAGCAGAAACTCCCGAGTCTCCTTTCTTCTTTGCTGTAGCACACGCAATAGCACCTAGGATACTTGTATCTGTCCACTTTAAACCTTTCTTCCTACCTTCTGGCAGATTATGAACATGTGAAATATTGGTAGCCGTAGAACTAGTCTGAGTGGTCAATGGCACAACAATTGCACTAGTGTTCACATCATCCCCTCGCCCTTCAAAGGAAACCGTCCTCGGTTTCGGAGCAGTCTTTGCAACCTTCTTCAGTGCGACATGTTCATCCATCTTGATTGCATTGCCGAACATTGGTCGTAACACACGTCGCTTTCCAGCATCCCAAAATGAATATGTATTTGTTCGGCCTTCATGTGTAGCATTGTGATCAAACTGCCATGGTCTCCCCAATAACGAGTGGCATGCATCCATTGGTATGACATCACAAATCACCATATCTGCGTCGTCGCCAACGGAGAATTTGACAGGCACCTTATGAGTAACCTTGAGCTTTCCAGTATGGTACATCCACTCGACACGGTGGGGCTGCGGGTGCTTCCATGCAAGCAACCCTAAAGCATCAACTAACCCTTTGCTGACTGCATTGGTGTAACTTCCACCATCTATAATTAGCTTGCAATTGGCATTGTTAATCTTACACTCGGACTTGAAAATATTCCATCGCTGCCCCTTATCCACAATACGGTCTTCTTGCACTCATTGCACCATTAATGATTGGTATGCTTCTGCAGCTTCGAAACTCATCTCAATCACCTTTTCATCACCTTCAGATTTCTCACTAGACGTGTCAATATTTTTTTCTCCATCACTCGCAGACATGTATCCTTCTTCTGTGAGGAGTACTCTCCTCTCATTAGGACACTCAAACTTTTTATGCCCCCTGCCACCACACTTAAAGCACACGATATCACTAGTACGAGAGTTAGAAGCACGAGACGATTCAACCTTGGATGGAGATACTTCCTTGGTAGCCCGCTTAGAATCAGATTTGAAACCGGTATTACCACCGCCTTCTCCCTGAAAATTACGTCGCATTGAATTTGATAAATTATTATGACCACCATGACGCTTTACTTGCTGCTCCGCTCGAATGGCATGGTGTAATAATCCCTGTAATCCCGTATATTCAACCATATCGACACGGTCTCGTATCTCTGATTTCAGACCATGCATGAACCGTGCCATTGTAGCCTCTTCTTGCTCCTCTACCCCTGTACGAATCAATAATATTTCCATCTCCTTATAATACTCCTCAACACTAGAGTTACCTTGTCGAAGCTGCTGCAAGCGGGTGTACAAGGTCCTAGTGAAGTGCTCTGGAACAAAACGTCTCTTCATGATACTCTTCATCCGATTCCAAGACTCCGGACGTCCTCCCGCGCGACATAGTTGGTTCCACCATATTAAAGCATAGCCCGTGAACTCAATAGATGCAGCACGAACCTTTTTCTCCTCGGTGTACCGCTGTCCATCAAAAATCTGATCCACGCGCATCTCCCACTCCAAATAATCATCCGGGTTGTCTTTCCCGCTAAACAACGGTACGGAAATTTTTATTCTTCCAATACCATCATCTTCGTAGGCGCGCCGCGGACGTTCATGTCCTCCCCCATGGTGCAGGCCACCTCCATGATGGTTATAAGCACGCCGCACAGGCTCATAATAGCTACCAGCCCCCTCAGACTGATGGTCTTCAAGCTCACCATTGTTGTGAACTTGTTCGCCTACCCGCTGTCCAGATAATTGCCGATGACGACGTGGTGCAGCAGACCCATCACTAGGTGGTGAACGTGGTCTCCATCGATGAACGGCCTCGGTCAAATCAGCAATCTTTTTTTCCTAGACTTTCCTCAACCTTGTCAATGCGCCTCCCCACTAGATTCAGCACATTGTCAGGAGTTGCCTCCAATCCTAGAACGATAGCCGGCGCAACACTCGGATCATAGGTGGGCAAGGGCAGCTCATCTTCCACATCTCTTTCATGTGCACCATGCACACTTGAATTTGATTTCTGTGAATTCACCATTGTAGCAACTCAAGTAGATCAACTCAAGAACCAGAGAGAGAGAGAAATTGTACCGTGATCAACCTTGCTCTGAATACCACCTGATGTGACCCGGCCAGATGGCGAGTCATTTGATGGCCCAATCTTTCACGGTACTCGGCAAGGTAGAAAATTCCACGACGAACAGAAGTCGTAATAGTAGACGTAGGCGACGATGTAGCAGATCGGTTCTTCGGATCAAGCAGTACGCTAGAAGACCAAAGAATTAAACTTACGAACGGAAACGATCGGATCGAACTGGCCGCGCAGCAGCAACTTAATCTCTCAAGATTTAGCAAAACAACTCGGATATTTGGTGCATCCTGACGTGATGCTTTTCTCGATATTTTAACTCCAAAAACTTCTGTCCCGTACAATGACTCAAACTGCCTTGTTATATAGGCGACGTACACAGGAAGCTACGACCAAACTAATCGCTAACCGACTCAACCACGTACGCGTAAAAAGATTTCGTACCAAACAAGTTGTTTTCTCCTTTTACATCTCGGAAAGAAACATCTATATATATTTAACCTACCTAACACAACTTATCTCTAGACCTCTCCCGTGATACTGGTACTCTCTTAATAAAGAAAACTAATTAATTACTCCGGCCACATTGATCACCCAAGTCATAAAATATAATTTAAAAAAACTACAGGATTTTCTTCTTTGCACGCTTGAGATTACCACCACCTTGGAGGAGTTCTAAGTTTGGCTTCACTTCTTGTGAAACTACAAGCTGGATTGGAACGTCCCCTATATTAACAACGGGCACCTCCATGCAACTAGCAGAAACTCCCGAGTCTCCTTTGTTCTTCGCTGTAGCACACGCAATAGCACCTAGGATACTTGTATCTGTCCACTTTAAACCCTTCTTCCTACCTTCTGGCAGATTATGAACATGTGAAATATTGGTAGCCGTAGAACTAGTCTGAGTGGTCAATGGCACAACAATTGCACTAGTGTTCACATCCCAAACCCCAGACCAAAGGCTTCATATGGTCCTAAGGCTTCATACAGACAAAGGACTCACCTGAGTCACCCTAACGCGAATGTTTTGCAGGGAAACCATACTCAGACCCATGAATATGAGCGTGTTTCGTCAAACCGCTATATTCATAAAACAAAGAATTTTTCTGCTTATTCTTATGAGTATTATTCTCCTCCTGCAAGATTATTTGCTAGGGCTTCTAAGCCAAAATTCTCACATGCTGCTCTTAGACTCATTGCTTCTAAGCCACCCCTGAAGATGTGGGTGGTTAAGAATAACTAACCTTCTCTTACAGGGAAAGGTCTCCAGCCAAAAATCAAAGGCGTCTGATGCTATTGCTGGGGACCTAAAACACTTGTAGGGCACAAGATCAAATGCCCAAAATGACTTACTGCTCATACTGCTCATGAATCACTTGCTAATCATCTTATCAGTCCTAACTTGGGTCTAAGCTTTCATAATCTACTTATACGTCAAATGTTTATGCTTCATAATGGCTTTTGGTGAAGCCTATCCTCCTAACTTCATTGTAGGGAGTGACACCAAAGTCTTCAGAATGGATTATGGACAGCGGATGCACAAATAATATGACTGGAGATCGGAATCTTCTCATGGACTCAACCTTACGTCCATCTAACAAGAGTCACATCACATTTGCTGATACTGGTAAAAGCAAAGTGTTGGGTCTAGGTAGAGTTGCAATCTCAAGAGATCAGCACATGGATAAAGTCATGCTTGTTGAATCTCTTGGTTTCAACTTAATGTCTGTCTCAATGCTTTGTGACTTAAACATGATTGTGATATTTGGTAAATTTCGTTGCCTTGTACTAATGGAATCTGACAAGTCTTTAGTATTTGAAGGATACAGAAAAGGTGATCTGTATATGGTAGATTTTTCAGCTAGACCGCAGATAGCCGTATGTCTTCTAGCAAAAGCTTCAGAGTGCTGGCTCTGGCATCGGAGACTAGGACATGCCGGCATGAGGAACTTGCACACTCTCGCGAAGAAGAAACATGTCGTAGGCATCGAGGACGTCAAGTTCAAGAAAGACCATCTATGTGGTGCCTGTGAAGCTGGGAAGATGACTAGGGCCAAGCATCCCTCGAAGACAATCATGACGACATCCAAACCCTTCGAGCTGCTTCACATGGACTTATTTGGCCCTACTCACTACTCCACGTTCTCTACCACAGCATGTCTCTATGGCTTTGTCATTGTTGATGATTATTCAAGATACACATGGGTGCACATAATACTCTACAAGACTGAAGTGCAAGATGTCTTCAGACGCTTCGCCAACCGTGCCATGAACAACTATGGCGTCAAGATCAAGCATATCAGAAGTGACAATGGCACTGAGTTCAAGAACACTGGTCTTGATCTTTATTTGGATACAATGGGAATCACTCATGAATTCTCAGCCCCGTATACACCTCATCAAAATGGGATCATTGAGCGCAAGAACAGAACTCTAATTGAGATGGCTCGAACGATGCTCGATGAATACAAGACACCAAGAAGGTTCTGGCCCGAAGCTATTGATACTGCGTGCCATATCATCAACCGTGTTTATCTTCGCAAGCTTCTGAAGAAAACGTCCTATGAACTCCTCACTGGAAAGAAGCCTAACGTAAGTTACTTCAGAGTATTTGGAGCTAAGTGCTGGATCAAGGATCCACATCATCAGTCAAAGTTTGCACCGAAAGCACATGAAGGCTTCATGCTCGGATATGGAAAGGACTCACACTCCTACAGAGTCTTCAACATCTTTCTCTATAAAGTAGTTGAAACTATGGATGTGCGGTTTGATGAAACAAATGGTTCACAAAGAGAGACCCTACCAAATGTGCTAGATGAGGCTTCACCAAATGAATCTATCAAGCTAATGGGAACCGGTGAGATCATGCCTTCTGAAGCACAACCTAACGAGGAACTCATCATTTCTGCTCCAAATCAACCTGACGACAATGCTCAGCCTGGAGACAACCCTCCTGACGATGACAATGTACAGCAAGAGCAAATTCTTCGTCCAGCTCATCCTCGTGTTGCAAATGAAGTACAAGTTGAGAAGATAATTGACAGCATAAATGCTCCTGGTCCACTTACTCGTTCAAGAGCAACACAACTTGCAAATTTCTATGGGCACTTTGCGTTTGTCTCAATATCTGAACCCAAGAAAGTTGTTTAAGCTTTTATGGAACCCGAATGGATTCAAGCAATGCAAGAAGAGCTTCAACAGTTTGAGCTGAACAACGTGTGGGAACTTGTCAAGCGTCCTGACCCTCACAAGCACAACATAATAGGCACAAAATGGATCTATCGCAACAAGCAAGATGAGCATGGTCAAGTGGTCAGAAACAAAGCTCGTCTCGTTGCTCAAGGATACACTCAAGTCGAAGGGATTGACTTCGATGAAACATTTGCTCATGTGGCTAGACTAGAAGCTATTCGTATACTGCTAGCCTATGCAAATCATCACAACATACTTCTGTATCAAATGGATGTAAAGAGTGCCTTTCTCAATGGAAGGATTGAAGAAGAGGTGTATGTTGCACAACCACCTGGCTTTGAAGATCCAAAACGTCCTAATATGGTATACAAACTCAACAAGGCACTGTATGGCCTCAAACAAGCGCCTCGTGCTTGGTAAGACACACTCAAAGACTTCTTGAAGAGCAAAGGCTCCAAACCTGGATCCCTAGATCCCACACTCTTCACGAAGACATATGATGATGAACTATTTGTCTGCCAAATCTATGTGGACGACATTATCTTCGGCTGCACTGACAAAAGATAAAGTGATGAGTTTAGTCACATGATGCAAGAGCAATATCATATGTCCATGATGGGTGAGCTGAAGTTCTTCCTTGGTCTTAAAATTTTTCAGCAAAGCAATGGCATCTTCATATCTCAAGAGAAGTACCTTAAAGACTGCCAGAAGAAGTTTGGAATGCAAGACTGCAAAGGGTACTCGACGCCTATGCCTGCTAAACACCATCTGGGTCCCGACGCCAATGGTAAAGAGTTTGATCAACAGGTATACCACTCCATGATTGGTTCTTTGCTTTATTTATGTGCATCTAGGCCAGATATTATGCTTAGTGTTTGCATGTGTGCTCGATATCAAGTGGCACCAAAGGAGTCGCATCACTTAGCTGTGAAGCGAATACTTCCGTGTCGGGAAGTGCCACACCCTACCGCATGGTTTTGGGGTCCTCCCGGGTAGTGCATGCATATATTATTCCTTGTCGAGACGTGGGACGCCCTACCGCGCGTTTTTTGGGTCATCCTCGGTCGTAGCGTCGAAGCAAGTAAATGAGTCGTCAAATCACGAAAGACCACCTTTCCCGCCGAGTACATCAGTGAAGCATGGTGGATAGCTAGTTGGGCTAGTGTGGCCGATTAGCTAGGCCACCGCTGCATTTGTTCACCCCATTTTATCTCCTTGCCGGCAGGTAAATTTAAATATCCACTGCGGTGTTGCTCTGGTTTTGGGTGCGGCAGGCGCAGCAGGATTTTTAATTTTTTGATCGACGGGAGCAGGCGCGGCAGGATTTTTATTTTTTTATGATTGACGTGAGCAGGCACGTCGGCAATTAGTCATGATGACTCTGCCTGTAAAACCCACCGCTCCCTGATGTGAAAAGTCATCGACTGGTGTTTTCCCATGGTGAAAACCAAAAGATTCACCCCGCTGCTCGGCTAGTTCCCTCCGCCTTCCCGTAGATTGCATTGCCTTTCAGCCGTTTTGCCCCCTTTGCTTCCTCTCCACATTTCTTCTACCTAGTGCTATGGCGGCGCAGCAGATCACAGAGTCTGAGGTGAGGCGCCTGACACAGGAGCTCCAGGCCAAGCATCCGGAGCTCAGGGCCAACGACGTGGAGCTCCGTGAGCTCAAGGAGGAGAGAAGTGACATGCTCCTCCTTTATGTGCGGGAGTTCACGGAGCTTCAAAAGTGGCAGGCGTCCACCACAAAGATGCTCGAGGTGTCGGAGGCATTGCTGTAGAAAGTGGGAGATACGATAGGCCATCATGAGACTGGCTGGAGCACGAGCGGGCTGATCATGACATGGTCCAGGATCGCCTTAGCCACTTGGTGGACCATGTTGCCACGCACGTGTTGCGGCTGCGCGATGCCTACCGTCGTGCCAGCGCGACCATGCCGGCCGTCGGGCTAAACCTGTTTGACCACCCCGTCGACTTCAACGAGCTGTGGCTTCCTGACCTGGTCTCCTTCTTCACCTATATCTTCGAGGAGCTGAGCCGTCTCCGCGCGATGGTGGGGGCGGAGCTGGACAAGGAGGGGTTGTGGGCTGCCATCGCTATTGTTAGGTGAATCCTCTTAGGGCTCCGTCACCGAAATACATTCATGCCATTGGACGCCGTCTTTGACGAGCTGGCTCCCGTCGACCAGGAGCGGGCTCTGCGGGTGGTTTCACCCTGCATCACCAATGTCATGCGCCTCGAGAATCAGAGGGACTTCGATGGTGTTTAGGCGTCCTCTGCATGGGCATGTCCATGTCTCGGCGCAACATGACCGTTGGATCAAACTCAGATGGTGCAGGCGTCCTCTGCATGGGCATGTCCATGTCTCAGCGCAACATGACCGTTGGATCAAACTCAGACGGTGCAGATCAGTCACTATAGCACAAAGCATGTCGGTGTGTATGGTTGCATTCTCATCTCAATATAGTTGTTCCCTCTTCGTGCATGCTCATCTCAGCACCCCTCTTGATGCACTCCTAGTGTATTTGTGTTAACCTACTAGTGCGGACTCATGCACCCTTCATGCACTCTACCAAACACCCAAAAGTGGGTCGAGAAGGGAACTTTTGCTCCCATCCCGTGCACCCTTCATACACCCTGCCTAACACTGATTCGTGCTTCATATGGTTCATATTTCATGGATTACTATACCAACGTACTCTCCGTGCGATGTAGACCTAGTTCTGTTAACATTGATCTCACCGTTCATTCTCGACCGGACAGTCGAAAAAGGGGTACTATGTTACATTATTGTTCATATAGTTGACATGCGCAAAACATCATTTGTTATTGTCATATCTTACTACACTAGCAACAAGATTATGTAGTACTAACGTATGAACTACTGCACATGCCTAGTAGTAGGAGCACCGTTAAAGTTCAAGTGGCTGCCGTGTTTCGCACTCCTCCGTCGTAAGAGTGGAAACGCTTGATGTAATCATTTTTTTCTTCAGAAAAATAGTGGACACGCTCTACCGTCCGGATCCTCCTCGACGGTCGTCGGGAACCGTGCTACTCACTTTTTCCGACGTGTGGGACAGCCAGCATCGGGGTCCACTAGCCATGCACTAAATTACTCCATAGTAGAGTGCTCAACTGCACGGTAGACTACCCCGATCGAAGCGCCACGGTAATGCCCAATGAGCCATCAAATCACAAAACCCCCTCCTTTCCAG
Organism: Secale cereale; assembly: GCA_902687465.1. Lineage (NCBI taxonomy): Eukaryota > Viridiplantae > Streptophyta > Magnoliopsida > Poales > Poaceae > Secale > Secale cereale. The sequence goes on from LR738711.1 coordinate 226,998,690, forward strand.
CAGTAAGTTGGACAGACGAAGCAACCATCTTTTCACTCTTCTCTCTCAGCTTCCCCTCATGAAGAAAACCCCAACTCGCTTCTCCCTCATCTAGTTCCTCATTTCTTCAAGAAAACCCCGGCCTGCTTCTGCTATTGTTCTTCTCTCCCAACGAAGGATAGGTGAGCGCATCAATGGTGTTGATTCTGGCCAAGGCCCAGTCTTGCAACCTCGAGACTGATCCTATAACTCCCTCTCTGTTCTTCTTTTGGGTTTGTGATTATGGTTTCTTTTATTTTATTTCTATTTGATAGTTCCTTGATGGACGCTGGAGCACCGACCGAAGTGATGTCCATAGCCCTGGCCAAAACCGTGGAGGCTCATGGTACGAATAAGCGCAAGCACCCCCCCCC
>LR738711.1:226999152-227063729 GCA_902687465.1 Secale cereale
CCCCGAGACTACCGCAGACAAGCTCAAAGCCATCGCCCTGTCCAAGCCCCCCTCTTCGGGATCCCTCATTAAGCAAGTCCAGGTAATTATCTCTTCTTGACGATCTTTCTCTCGATCTTGATCGTGTTTTTTCATCTAACATGCAGTACTAGTACTAGTAGTACAACTTCCTGGGTGATCTTGCATGTGTTTTTTGTGTGCCAAATGATGGTTCTAAATTCCTCTTTTTACCAAAACATGTGAGAGGTTGACACTAATTTCTTATAGATTAATTTCAACTACTTTATGAACATCAATGCTACCTTTGAAGAGAGTATATTTGCCTAAGTAGCTTGTGTTATGCATATTGCAAGTAATCCCTCTTCTCTCATGCCTTTGACGACATTTTCTAGTGTCTTTGTTCACTCATTTCTATGCGTATATGTAGTCATATATGGAGTATAATATCGAAAATCATCTTATATTTCTGAATGGAGGTAGTAATAAAATATTTGGTTTCTGTTTGAATTAGAACCAGGTCCGCGGTGGAGATGAAGTTCTCAAAGTCAGGCTGTGTGAACTGGAAGACCTAAGGATGAGTTCTACTGCTAAACTATCCAGCTGTTATGTCCATGTCACCACGTGTCCTGAACTAGTGTTTTCCTGTAGCATTGTTGTCAGGTATGTTCTCGAGGCTGTACTTGACCACAACAATTTCCGGGTTGTGCCTTTGATTACGAAGGGTGTGGTTCTTGTAAAGCGTCCCGACAAATCTGATGTGGCATGTCTTCATCATCATGTTTGTGAGTTGAAACACCACTCTGTTAGGTTCTCCAAGGTTGAAGAAATGTTGATCGTGCAGGTAGACATCTATCACGAAGTCCATGGCCTAGTCAGTTATGCGGGGTTCATCCTGTAGGTCGGTGGAAAGAAATAGTCTGCAGAGTTTAATTAGTGCAAATTTGCTTGTCTGTGGTAAGTTCTATTGTTCAGTAATTGATTTGTATGTGTGAACCATGTATTGTTTAGTATTGCCGCTTTTGGTGAGTGGTGAGTCATGAGAACAGTCTATGTTAATGTATGTCCACTCAATTCAGTCTGTATATTTTGAAGTATCTACATCATCTTTTTGTGAGGACGGTTTATCAATTATGGTTATCCTCCAATATCTATATGCATTGCAGGGTTTATGGCACCCACCAGGATTTCCAGTCCCATGGATGTTCTGTCCATACGATTTGTCACGACCTTTGGACGGTCCTGCTTGTGGGAGTAGGCGGGGGCCTTGCATGCCACGCATAGTAGGACGATCAATCTTCTCTTTAGTACTACAACATAGTGATTTCCTGGTAAGGATTCACACGTGTCACATCAAGTAAATCTTATTGATTTACTGTCTAAATCTTATTGATTTAATGTCATGTTTTCTTACTTTTGCTGCAATTTTACGATGCAGGTTTTGCCATGTGACATTCATCACAGAATAAACTGTTTGGTTTGCTCTACGATGGTTATTTTTGCAGGTTTCACTTCTTATGTCGTGTCAGTAACGAAGGCAATGTCCATCAGTTAAATTACTAGAAACAATTGGATCAGTCTGTTGTCTGAGTACAAGCTGAAGCCCTATGATGAACTGCAGTTTGGTTTAACAAACACGCCACAATTAGTCCTTCTCGTGTTTAAAAGAAATGAAGAAAAAGACTGGATCACGGTCACAGAGCATAGTCAAGTTAGAAAGCTGATCATAGCAGACAAGACACGATCACTGCTGTCTCGCACATCGGTACCACCTTCAACAACGGATCGAGCACCGGCACCTTCTCCTACGGCCCTTGATCTAGCACTAACAGCGGCAGCAGCTTAGTCTGATCCAGCTGAGGATTGGGCACTGACCGCATTAGTGGATCATGCTGATTTATCAGAGGATCGGGTATCGATACCGGTGATACGTCTCCAACGTATCTACTTTTCCAAACACTTTTGCCCTTGTTTTGGACTCTAACTTGCATGATTTGAATGGAACTAATCCGGACTGACGCTGTTTTCAGCAGAATTGCCATGGTGTTGTTTTTGTGCAGAAATAAAAAGTTCTCGGAATGACCTAAAAATCCATGGAGAATTATTTTGGAAAATATAAAAAATATATGCGGAAAGATCTACGTCGGGGGGGCCACATCGTGTCCAAGAGGGTGGGGGCGCGCCCCCTCCCCCTGGGCGCGCCCCTGCCTCGTGGGCCCCCTGACGCTCCACCAACGTATCCCCAGACCCCATATATTCACTTTCGGGGAGAAAAAACTCAAAGAGGAAGAATTATCGCGTTTTACGATACGGAGCCGCCGCCAAGCCCTAATCTCTCTCGGAAGGGCTGATCTGGAGTTCGTTCGGGGCTCCGGAGAGGGGAGATCATCGCCATCATCATCATCAACCTTCCTCCATCACCAACTTCATGATGCTCACCGCCGTGCATGTGCATCGTAGGCTTGCTGGACGGTGATGGGTTGGATGAGATTTACCATGTAATCAAGTTAGTTTACTTAGGGTTTGATCCCTAGTATCCACTATGTTCTGAGATTGATGTTTCTATGACTTTGCAATGCTTAATGCTTGTCACTAGGGCTCGAGTGCCATGATTTCAGATCTGAACCTATTATGTTTTCATGAATATATGTGTGTTCTTGATCCTATCTTGCAAGTCTATAGTCACCTACTACGTGTTATGATCCGGCAACACCGAAGTGACAGAAATCGGGACCACTCCCGGTGATGACCGTAGTTTGAGGAGTTCATGTATTCACTATGTGTTAATGCTTTGGTCCAGTACTCTATTAAAAGGAGGCATTAATATCCCTTAGTTTCCAATAGGAACCCGCTGCCACGGGATGGTAGGACAAAAGATGTCATGCATGTTCTTTTCCATAAGCATGTATGACTATATTCGGAATACAAGCCTACATTACATTGATGAACTGGAGCTAGTTCTGTGTCACCCTAGGTTATAACTTTTACATGATGAATTGCATCTGACATAATTCCCCATCACCGATCCAATGCCTACGAGCTTTTCACATATTGCTTGTTGCTTCTTTACTTTTCTGCTTCTACTATTACAAAAACTACAAAAACACTACCGTTACATTTATTGTTGCTACCGCTATTATCATATTACTTTGCTACTAAACTACCTTGCTGCAGATACTAAGTTTCCAGGTGTGGTTGAATTGACAACTCATCTGCTAATACTTAAGAGTATTCTTTGGCTCCCCTTGTGTCGAATCAATAAATTTGGGTTGAATACTTTACCCTCCAAAACTGTTGCGATCCCCTACAGTTGTGGGTTATCAAGACTATTTTCTGGCGCCGTTGCTGGGGAGAATAGCTCTATTCTTTAAGTCACTTGGGATTTATATCTGTTCATTACTATGAAGAACTTGAAGGACTCAAAAACCGACATTTTTCCCTCAACTACGAGGAGAGGTAAGGAACTGCCATCTAGCTCTGCACTTGATTCTCCTTCTGTTATGAGTAAATTTGCGAGACCTATTCCTGCTATTGAATCTAATATGTCATATGTTCTTGATGATGCCACTTCTGCTATGTATGATGAAACTACTTCTATGCCTGATAATACTGTGCCACTAGGTAAATTTCTAGATGAACAAAGTGCTAAGTTTAGGGAGAATGCAAATATTGAAACTGATAATATTTATGAAAGTTATGATGAAGCTTCTCCCCCTAGATATGAATTTCCTGTTGTTCCTGAGGGTTATGTTATGGATGAAGAAACTGCTAGAAACTTTCTTGCTTGCAACGGTAGATATGATCTTAAGAAAATATTAGCTAAGTTGAAAGAAAAGTCCTTGAATGCTAGAATGAAACATAACCATGCTTTTGCTACTTCACCTATCTTTGTTACTGATAAGGATTATGATTTCTCTATTGATCCTGAGTTAATTACTTTGGTTGAATCTGATCCTTCCCATGGCTGTGAGTCTAAAACTGTTGTGGCACATCTTACCAAGTTGAATGATCTAGCCACCATGTTTACCAACGATGAAAAGATTCATTACTACTATATCCTTAAGTTGTTTCCGTTCTTGTTAAATGGTGATGCTAAGACTTGGTTTAATTCTCTTGATCCTGGTTGTGTGCGTAGTCCCCGGGATATGATGCATTACTTTTATGCTAAATATATTCCCGCTCATAAGAAACAAGATGCCATACGGGAAATATATAGCTTTGTGCAAATTGAAGAAGAGAGTCTCCCACAAGCTTGGGGGAGGCTTCTCCAATTACTTAATGCTTTGCATGATCATCCTCTTAAGCGGAACGATATACTTGATGTCTTTCATAATGGACTAACCGATGCTTCCAGAGACCACCTGGATAGTTATGATGGTTGTGTTTTCTGGGAAAGAACAATTGATCAAGCTGAATTACTATTGAATAATATGCTGGCCAATGAAAATAATTGGACACTTCCTGAACCAGCCCCTAAGCCAACTCAAAAGAAAAGGGGTGTTCTATTTCTCAGTCCTAAAGATATGCAAGAGGCAAAGAAATCTATGAAAGAAAAAGATATTAAAGCTGAAGATGTTAAGAATTTACCACCTATTGAAGAAATACATGGTCTTGATAACCCGACACAGGTAGTAAAGGTAAATTCTCTTTGTAGATTTGATGAAGGTGATATTCCTCGTTATAAGTCTGCTAGCCAATGCTTAGATGAGTTTGACAATTTTATTGTGAAGCAAGAAAACTTCAATGCTTATGTTAGTAGACAATTGCAACGTAATGCTTATATGATTGAATGCTTGAGTGATTATCTATCTAGAGTTAAAGGTGAACTGAAACTCATTAGTAAACATGCTTCCATGGTTACCAGTCAAGTAGAACAAGTACTTAAGGCTCAGAATGATTTGCTCAATGAATTAAATGGTAAGAATAATGACTATGCTATTAGAGTTGCTACTAGAGGTGGCAAAATGACTCAGGAACCTCGGTATCCTGAGGGCCATCCTAAGAGAATTGAGCAAGATTCTCAGTGAGCTAATTTAGATGCACCTAGTTCTTCTAAGAAGAAGAAAAAGAAAAATGATAGAACTTTGCATGCTTCTAGTGAACCTGTAGCTGACACACCTGAGAATCCCAATGATATATCTGTTTATGATGCTGAGACACAATCTGGTAATGAACATGAACCTAGTGACAATATTAATGATGATGTTCATGATGATGCTCAACCTAGTAATGATAATGATGTAGAGATTGAACCTGCTATTGATCTTGATAACCCACAATCAAAGAATCAACGTTATGATAAGAGAGACTTTGTTGCTAGGAAGCATGGTAGGGAGAGAGAGCCATGGGTTCAGAAACCAATGCCTTTTCCTCCTAAACCATCCAAGAAAAAGGATGATGAGGATTTTGAGCGCTTTGCTGAAATGATTAGACCTTTCTTTTTGCGTATGCGTTTGACTGATGTTCTTAAAACAAATCCTTATGCTAAGCATATGAAAGATATTATTACCAATAAAAGAAAGATACATGAAGTACAAATTTCCACCATGCTTGCCAATTACACTTTTAAAGGTGGAATACCTAAGAAACTAGGAGATCCAGGAGTACCTACTATACCTTGCTCCATTAAAAGAAACTATGTTAAAACTGCTTTATGCGATCTTGGAGCCGGTGTTAGTGTTATGCCTCTCTCTTTATATCGTAGACTTGGCTTGAGTAAGTTGACACCTACTGAAATATCTTTGCAAATGGCTGATAAATCAACTACTATACCTGTCGGTATTTGTGACGATATTCATGTTGTGGTCGCAAATGTTACTATTCTAATGGACTTTGTTATACTTGATATTCTCGAGGACGATAGCATGTCTATTATCCTGGGTAGACCCTTTTTGAATATTGCAGGGGCTGTTATTGATTGCAACAAAGGCAATGTCACTTTTCATGTCAATGGTAATGAGCATATGGTGCACTTTCCGAGGAAACGACCTCAGGTCCATAGTATCAATTATATTGGAAAAATTTCAACTATTACTATTGGAGGTTTTGAATTTCCTCTTCCTACTATCAAGAAGACATATGATATTCTTATTGTTGGGGACATACATATCCCCATTGAGGTAACCTAGTGTTATTCGAAAATTCTCCAGTTTCATGTTATTTGGAAAGAGTTTATTAACAAGACCTGATCAACCTTGTTAATGGATTCCTTTTGATGAGAATGAGATAGCTGAATCTAGATAGCACAACCTTCTATACCCCCCTTTTTACTTTCTGTTAATTAGATTAAATAAAGCAAAAATATTATTTTCTTTCTGTTTCCAGACTTATCCGTGCAATAAAAAAATACCCCGAAAATAAAAGTTCTCCAAATGCCCTGAAAATTAAATATGATTTTTTTCTAGAATATTTGAGAATATATGGCATAGAAAACACAGCAAGGGGAGCCAACACCTGGCCACGAGGGTCCAGGGCGCGCCCCCTGCCTTGTGGGTCCCACGTGGCCCCCCTCCACTTATTCCTGCACCCATTCCCTTTATCTTCCTCCCAAAAAAATTACCAACCAGCTCAGCACGAGTTCTAGCTCATCTTGCTGCCATTTTTGATCTCCTTGCTCAAAGCACCATTCACCAAACTGTTTGGGGAGATTGTTCCTTGGTATGTGACTCCTCCATTGATCCAATTAGTTTTCGTTCTAGTGCTTTATTTATTGCAAATTTTTGCTGCTGTGGTGACCTTGTTCTTGAGCTTGCATGCGAAATTTCATTGGTCCCAAGTAGTTCTATTGCATGATATAGTCTCTAGGCACTAGTAAGAGTCGTTGCTATCAATCTTGTTGAGTTTGGTTAACTTTTATTTTGAGTTACTAAAAATTTCTGAAATTTTTAGAGGAGGAAAATGATAAAGGTATTGTTGAGGGGCTCTTCCAGTAAAAGTTCAGAGGATAAGAAGAAGGAAGAAAATAAGAAGCCCAAATATAATCTTCCTCGCATGGCGGAAGTTCGGCCGTGTGAATGGCCTTGTAATGAGTTCATGAGAGCCGTCGGGATTTACGAAGACTTTTATTGGTTGGCAAATAGTGCAGGCTTCACCGACTTCCTCCACGACCAGCGTGAACAGTGTCTCTTACTCACTAATATTTTCACGCAAAATTTTCATTTTCATGCTAAGAAAACACCACCTACGATGGAGTTTCATTTGTATGATGAGGTTAAGGAGATATCATTCTTTGAGTTTTTTGAAGTATGCAAGATACCCTTCAAAGGTAGACTTGATGAACCACATCGTGAAGACATTGAAGGGTTTATTGACATGATAGTTGTAGGGGAAACTAGACAAGTCTCAGGGGCAAGAATTACTAGTATACATTTCCCTGTTCTGCGCTACTTTGCTTTATTTGCTAGTAGATGTTTAATTGGTCACGGGAACAGTGGGAATCTCAGTGCCCCTGATATTGTCATTTTACGCCATGCTTTGTTTCAAGACACAACTTTTAGCTTGGGTGTCGTCGTTGCTAAATGATTAAGTTTAAACCGCTCAAAAGGCCCCGTCTTTGGAGGCATCTTTGCTTCTCACCTTGTTGAACATTTTAGAATACCTATTAGGCATCATAAGAAGGAAGAAAAATTGATTGCCCTTGTTTATCTAGATTATAAGAGCATGATAGCACATGATTTTATTGTTAAATACAAAGAGAAGTTGCTTAATTATAAATTAAGGTTTGATGAAAAGTATTGTGAGATTGTTACCTTGCCTGCACCATCTCTGTTTGATCTGTCTACAGGCATACATCTCATTACGTCAGATGCTTTCTACAAGCACCAGAGCCAGGCACAAGCTTCAGAGCCTGAGCCAAAGCCACCACTAGATCCTTACCGTCAGTTTGTTTATGGGTGGGATCTGGATGAGCTTGCCAACCAGTGGCACCCAGAGGACACATCTCAGTACATTGGAGGGAGTAGCTTCGACCCGTGGCCATAGACCAACTTAGGCCAAAAGCCTAAGCTTGGGGGAGTACGTGTTTCTCACCGACTTTAAATTCATGCTCACACACTTATTCTAGTTGTCGGTGCTCACACTCTTTCAATGTACCATCCATGTTTAGTTTCAATTCTTTTTCTTAGTCTTTTTATTGTGTGTCAGAAAAACGTTAAGAAAAACAAAAAATATATTAGTTGTAGCTTCTAGCTAGTTTACTTTCCTTGCCTGTAGTAGTAGTAATTAAAAGAAAACCCAAAAATATTTCTCGTTCTTCTTTTGCTTGTTGGGAGCTTTCTCGTGTAAATAGTTTATTTTCTTTTCTTTGGGGGTCAAGAGTAGAAGACCATGATTAAAATGCTTAGTGGCTCTCATATGCTTTATTTGTTAATTTAACCTTGAGCCATATTACCTTGTCTTCTCTCTTGTATTAAATACTCGCAGATTCCATCTTAGTCCAATGCACATGCGCTATTATTATTATTATCCACACCGTTCGGCCGTGCGAGTGAAAGGCAATAAGGATGATATCTGATGAACTAATTGAGATGAGAAAAACTGGTATGAACTCGACCTCTCTTGTTTTTTGTAAATATGATAGTTCATCGTTCCTGATTCAGCTTGTTATGAATCAAACATGCTTGCAATGACAATTAGAGATCATAGCTGCTTATGTCATGCTTAATTAGCTGAGAGTTTATAATGATCTATCTTGCGTGCCAACATGATATTAAAATGGTTGTGATGTGGTACGATGGGGTGGTATCCTCCTTTGAACGATTCAAGTGGTCTGACTTGGCACATGTTCACGCATGTAGTTGAAACAAATCAACATAGCCTCCACGATATTTATGTTCATGGTGATTTATATCCTATTCATGCTTGCATTCATTATTGATTAATTTTAATGCATGTTCATGACTGTTGTCGCTCTCTAGCTGGCCGCGTCCTAGTCTCATTCTAGCCTTCACATGTACTAAGCGGGAATACTGCTTGTGCATCCACTTCCATAAACACCAAAGTTATTCCATATGAGTCCACCATACCTTCCTATATGTGGTATTTACCTGCCGTTCCAAGTAAATTTGTATGTGCCAAACTCTAAACCTTCAAATGAAATTATGTTTTGTATGCTCGAACAGCTTATGTATCAACTAGGGCTGTCTATATCTTCCATGCTAGGTGGGTTATTCTCACGATGAGTGGACTCCGCTCATCATTCATGAGAAAATGGCTGGTAACAGGGATGCCCAGTCCCATGCTCAAATCATAATAATTAAACAAAACTCCCCCAGGGTTGTTGCTTGTTTGGACGGTACCCCGTGGATTCGGATGGCCGTGGAGTGTGCTTGTTGGTGGTTGGGGGAGTATAAACTTTACCATTCTGTTTGGGAACCGCCTATAATGTGTGTAGCATGGAAGATATCGAGATTCTTAGTTGTTATGTTGACAATGAGAGTATACCACTCAAAATGTTATTCATCTCTATTTAAAAATCGAGCTCTGGCACCTCTACAAATCCCTGCTTCCCTCTGCGAAAGGCCTATCTATTTACTTGTATGATGAGTCATCATCCTCTTATAAAAGAGCACCAGTTGGAGAGCACCTCTGTCATTTGCATGTATTGCTATTAATTTGCATTGAGTATGATCATGACTGGATCTCTTTTACCATGAATTACAATGTCTAGTCAGTCCTTGATCTTTAAAGGTGTTCTGCATTTATGTTTTGCGGTCTCAGAAAGGGCTAGTGAAATACCATCTTGTTATATCATATCATGATTGTTTTGAGAAAGTGTTGTCATCCGAGGTTTATTATTATTGCTCGCTAGTTAATTATGCCATTGATGTGAGTAGACATGAGACCTGAAAATTATTGTGAATGTGGTTAGTTCATGATAATTGCTGAAAACTTGAATGCTGGTTTACATATTTACAACAACAAGAGCAAACAGAGTTTGTCAAAGTTTTTATTTATCACTTTCAGTTTATCAACTGAAGTGCTTGAGGACAAGCAAAGGTTTAAGCTTGGGGGAGTTGATACATCTCCAACATATCTACTTTTCCAAACACTTTTTCCCTTGTTTTCGACTCTAACTTGCATGATTTGAATGGAACTAATCCGGACTGACGCTGTTTTCAGCAGAATTGCCATGGTGTTGTTTTTGTGTAGAAATAAAAAGTTCTCAGAATGACCTCAAAATCCACGGAGAATTATTTTGGAAAATATAAAAAATATCTGCAGAAAGATCTATGTCAGGGGGCCCACACCCTGTCCACGAGGGTGGGGGCGCGCCCCCTCCCCCTGGGCGCGCCCCCTGCCTCGTGGGCCTCCTGACGCTCCACCGACGTATCCCCGGACCCCATATATTCACTTTCGAGGAGAAAAAAATCAGAGAGGAAGAATTATCACGTTTTACGATACGGAGCCGCTGCCAAGCCCTAATCTGTCTCAGGAGGGCTGATCTTGAGTTCGTTTAGGGCTCTGGCGAGTGGAGATCGTCGCCATCGTCATCATCAACCTTCCTCCATCACCAATTTCATGATGCTCACCGCCGTGCGTGAGTAATTCCATCGTAGGCTTGCTGGACGGTGATTGCTTGGATGAGATTTACCATGTAATCGAGTTAGTTTTGTTAGGGTTTGATCCCTAGTATCCACTATGTTCTGAGATTGATGTTGCTATGACTTTGCTATGCTTAATGCTTGTCACTAGGGCCCGAGTGCCATGATTTCAGATCTGAACCTATTACGTTTTCATGAATATACGTGTGTTGTTGATCCAATTCTATAGTCACCTACTATGTGTTATGATCCGGCAACCCCGAAGTGACAGAAATCGGGACCACTCCCGGTGATGACCGTAGTTTGAGGAGTTCATGTATTCACTATGTGTTAATGCTTTGGTCCGGTACTCTATTGAAAGGAGGCCTTAATATCCCTTAGTTTCCAATAGGACCCTGCTGCCATGGGAGGGTAGGACAAAAGATGGCATGCAAGTTCTTTTCCATAACCATGTATGACTATATTCGGAATACATGCCTACATTACATTGATGAACTGGAGCTAGTTCTGTGTCACCCTAGGTTATAACTTTTACATGATGAATTGCATCCGACATAATTCCCCATCACCGATCCAATGCCTACGAGCTTTTCACATATTGGTTGTTGCTTCTTTACTTTTCCGCTGCTACTATTACAAAAACTAGAAAAACACTACCATTACATTTATTGTTGCTACCGATATTATCATATTACTTTGCTACTAAACTACCTTGCTGCAGATACTAAGTTTCCAGGTGTGGTTGAATTGACAACTCAGCTGCTAATACTTAAGAGTATTCTTTGGCTACCCTTGTGTCGAATCAAGAAATTTGGGTTGAATACTTTACCCTCAAAAACTGTTGCAATCCCCTACACTTGTGGGTTATCAACCGGCACCTGCTCCGACACCGGCACCAGCTCTACAAGGAGCACCATCTCCGGCAGCAGCAGCGGCACTACCGGTCGCACCGGCACGGGCACCAGCTACGGCTCCGGCACCTGCACCAACACTTGCACTTGCATCTGCTCCATCCCGTGCAACGGCAAGAGAACCAGAAGTTGTACCGGCATTAGACTGGGCTGCAGTTCGCACTGCATATACCAAAGTCCTTACAAAAACTGACATCTCCACCTTCTTAGTAAGCATTGGCCGCCCAAGTGCTTCGTTCTTTTTTCTTTCCATGTTGTTTCACATGATTCACTATGTTGATCTAACTGTTTGTGTATGTCTTCTTGTTTGCAAACACAGAATTCCTAGAGTAACGGGGAGTCATTCAACAACCCGGGCGACACTGGCCAAGTTTCTCTTACCATGCACAGCCTTGGTGTGAATGAACCTTCTCAATATACCGTAAGTACAAAGGATGGCCGCATGATGATTGATGCTAAAGGATGGTCAAGGTTCAAATCTAAATCATATCTTGCGGTAGGTGATGATGTCAAAATCGAACTTTCTCGGCAAGGAGAGCTGGTCCAAATCAACTTTGAAATTCTTTAGTAGCAGCATGCAACTACCGAACTGATCTATCCTCCGAGAGATTTTGATGTAATAATTGGCATGGTGAAACAAGTGTCATGTGTATAAGTACTAGGACAGTACTATTTATCACGTGGTATATCGTTCATAGAATTGCAACTATGATTGTTGGTTAGGAACTGTCGTTTGATTTCATTCTAACAGCTGTCGTGCTTTATTCAATTTTGTGTATTCGCCTTGCGGCAGCATCTAAAACCAGTGTTGTACCGATCGCTTGCAATATGAAAAGCGCTGAGGTGGAACACATGGGCCCCCAAACATGCAGGCCCACCCGCATGTGGCCCAAAGTCCAGAACTGTGAGCATGTCTGAGTATTATATTCTCAGCTGAACCCCCATAATGCCCATACATTGCACGTAACAACAAGATGCATTTGTATGAGTATTTTATCTCATGAGAGAAAAGGATGAACTAGGGAAGGCCTTATTTGCAAATGTGGAGAGGTGTGTGGTACCTTTTTGCAAAATTTCCATAGTTTCCTTCCTATCCGTCAAATATAAATCAGACGGCCTATATTGCAGGATGACAGGCACACCATCATCGCCAACTCTGTTTTTTATAATTATATATGTTATATATATTCCCCTTGATTTTTCGTATGTATAAAGTTGTGATATAAAAGATTTTTATATTTCTTTACATAGGGAGTATCTCTGTGTCAAAAATATATTTATGTGTAACTAGTTACTCCTGTCTTTCTACTTCCTTTTGCTGATATGTGTGGCATCCGGCAATGGGGTCCACATGTCATGCACCAAATTAGAGTGAACAAATGCACGGTAGATTCACCCCGGTCGTAGCACCACAGTAATGCCCAATGAGCCGTCAAATCACAAAAACCCCCACCTTTCCAGCTTTAGTAGTAAGCTGGATGGACGAAGCGACAATATTTCACTAGGCCTGAATCCCCTTCTCCCTCGTCTGCTTGTTCAGGGAAAACCCCCTCTCGGCGATTGCATAGGGTTTTCTCATGGAGAACCAGGTACGAATTCTTCATCCATCCTCGATAAATCCAAGTCCCTTGGTCGTAGGTAATCCTAGGATGGCAGCCGCCGCCGTTGATGCATTTTTCTTCCTACTGCATCAAGTATTTCATTTGCTGTGCCCAAAGTTCGAGGACCCTATAGGTTTCTACGCCCTCGGCGAGACGCCACACTTGTTGCTTCTCATCCTAACACATGATTTTAAAACACGCACAGTATGTTCCTAGGATCCTCTTTTCTATCCGGGAGGGTGGGGTTTTTCGAACATGATGTCGACTAATTTGGAAATTTGGATTGCTATATTTGGATAAAAGGTACTAGTACCATGGTCAACACTGACGTGAAGGAGGAAATTATTTCTAGGTTTGGATAGGGAATACATTGTGTTCTCATATTATTTTTCCTGCAGTGCATTCCTTGCTCTGCCAGAACACATGTACTCAAGATGCTCGGCCTTGCCATAACTAAATACACCAGTTTAATGGTCACATTGAAGACAAGCCATGGATATAAGTTCCGAGTTGGGTTCATGAACCAAGAAGATTGCTGCTTTTTTATGGTCGAACTTGGATAAACTTTCTCAAGTGTTACGGACTGAAAGTTGGCGCATGAATGTTGATGGAAATAGCAGAACCTTGTCTCATCTTCACTACGATCTTCCACCCCAATGTTGTTCCAATAGTTCATCCATGTTAGTTGTGTATCTGGTTCTTGCTTTTTGCCTCGATTACTTATTAATCCACCTATTCTGTCTAACTAATCACAATTTAACTTTAGATGTAGCAACGAATCTCTCACGAAGATGCTACTTCCAACTAATATTTATTATAATTGGTGGCATGTGTAGGTTTTTTCAAAGTTAAGCAGGCTACTCGTTTGTAATTCCATAAGAACTCGGCTGTTACTGATGCCACTGAAGTTGACTGGGACGACATCCACAAGTTCCTACACTTTATTGGTCATCTTGAGGTCCTTGGGGGCGTTTCAATGGTGGAAGGCCACGTGGGATATGTGTGCCACAGCTACATTCGTTGAACAGGTCCAACTGTGTCGAGAAACTTATGGTACGAGTTGTTTTCTATTATATATGTTGTTCATAAACACTTGCTTATACATAGTTTTATAGCTATGATCTTCTTGAAACAAAAACTGCCCAGTTCTATTGTTTCTATATAGATGCCTGACCATGGTCGGGTCAGACTTGCGCTTGGTCATAGCATGATGTTTATGTCTACCTACTCCATTCCCCTTGGAGGTGAAAACATACTTATTCATGGGTGGTCTCAAATAATGAAGGCCCGTCCATCTTGGAGAATAGGACAAAAGATTATGTTCATGCTTTTCCATGGCCCTAAAGTGAATATCCTATTTATTGACCACATTGTGAGATGAAGCCGCTTTCAGAAGGTTGCGGATGCGCGGGGTGGCGCTTCGGCCTTGTCCTGGGGCTTGGCGGCCTAACCCTTGGTTAACTGTAGGCAAAGTAGCACTGTTCGAGGCATGCTTTGTACGGTTGAACCTGTATAAGTACTCATACTGCTTTCAGCTATGGTTGTTAAGTGCCCCTGCTGGTTTAAGTTAAGGTTGTTAAGTACTCATGCTGCTTTTACAGTATGTCGTTTTTCTTCAATCCTATCTTCCTCTAGCCAACAAAACCAAACCAGCGCCGGCGGGGCCGCCTACATCTGCCTCCCACGGATAGTTGTGCCTCAGCGCACGCATCGCCACCCCACCATCTCTTAAATTGTTAACGACGTCCGAGGCCTCGTCGTCGTCCTGCGCGCGCTTTGGTGCGCTCGCCGTGGCTCCACCCTGTCGCATTGTCAACATGGTCAACAAACAAGAGGAATCGGCAGAGGACTGTACGTGGAGAGGATGACAGTAGGGGCCCACCATGTCCATGGCCGGACGCAAGGAAGTTCCTCATTTTTTGTTCTATATACTCCATTGTCAGCGTATGGAAAAAGAAAATGCTTCCTCCTAGTGGTTTCCTGACATCTGGGACCCACGACATTCTCAGCGTATATAGTCCATAGACAAAAGAATAGCACAAGATCGGCTGACACCTGGGACGTCGCCACTCGAGCAGTATTTTTTTTGTTATTGTTGAGACGGAGCAGGGTTTCAACTGGGCTGTGGCCTGTCTAGCCCAGGCTAATATTTTATGTTCACCACATGACCAACCTAGCTATTTTTTCTTTGTGAAAATGAGCCCAATTTTTTTTTGAAGAATACCCAATCCAGGCCTACTTATTTTTCTATGCCCTGATGGCCTGCAACTCTTTAAATACGCCTGCAAATCTTGAAAGTAATATGAAATGGGCTGTAAATATAAAAAACAGATGACAAATTGGCAATTACTTTATAATTTCTGAATTTTTTCACATTTTCAAATTCCAATTACACTGGCCTTTAACCTAATTTAAATATATCTTCAAAGTACTTTAATCTGGCTCGACATTTCAGTATTAAAAATAGTTTGGAACCCACAGAAATATGTGAAACTTCGTTTAAATTTTTAACCCTGGCCCTGGCCAACAAAAAACAAACTGCAATAAATTGCATGAGAAGTTGCAATGAGCTATATATAAATTATTTAAAAAAATAGGGAATGGTCTGACTTGCGGGCCTATTAAGTTGGCGCGTATGCAATATTTTTTTACTTATTATATACATCAATAAACGATTCTAGCAGACGTAACCGTTGGATGTCAATCCAACGGCAATCGTGTTTCTTTAATCTCTGATCTTCTTGCTCCAGCCGCCAAATCCAGCGCCGGCGGGACCGCCTGCTCCAGCCTCCCGTGGTCGGCTGTGCTGCCACACAGGCCTCACCGCCCCTACTACTCCCATCGCTAGCCAGGACATCCCTCTACTCACCCACATCCCTCCACTGTTGTGGCTTTTCCGCCTCCAGCTCATTCCCTTCCTAGGTCTCACCATCGTCCAGCATGCTGGTGTTCTCGGCACGGCGTGGTCAACGTTGTCAACAAATGACAACGTCGGAAGAGGGATGTACATGGAGAGGATGACAGTTGGAACACACATGGTCCATGGCCGTACGCAAGCAAGTACCTCCTTATTACGCCAAAAAGAATGAATACTCACAATGACAACTCGGACCCACCAGCTATATCTTCGCACGCAAGGAAGTGCCTCCTTATTACGCACAAAAAAGAATACTCCCCCTGCTAGCTGGGACCCACCATGGTGGGAGGATGACTTGTGGGCCTACTAAGTTGACGCAGATGGTGGGCTTTGTCAACTTAGTCAACAAACAATTCTATCACCAGTGACCATTGGATTATTAACATCCAACAGTCGTCCTTCTTCTTCAACCTCTGATTTTCTTGCTCCAGCCATCCAAACCACCGTCTGCTCTTGCCTCCTGTGGCCGGCTATGCTGCCGCAGAGGCCTCACCGCCTCCTACTACTCCCGCCGCTGGCCAGGTAATCCGTCTACTCACCCACACCCCATGTTATTATGTTGCAACATTAGCCTCACATGCCAGCCGAACCAGTGAACCCTCGTACTCCTCTTCGCATGGGCATCCACTGCCGCGACTTCCCCAGATCCGTGTCATCCCCTTCCTAGGCCTCGCAGTCGTCCACCACCTTGGTGCTCTCGACGCAGCGTGGTCAATGTGGTCAAGGAACGACTTCCATCGGAAGAGTACTGTACATGGAGAGGCTGACAGCTGGGTCCATGGCCGTAGCAAGGAAGTGCCTCCTTATTACGCGCAAAATAATGATTCCTCCACCTGATAGCAGGGACCCACCGGACAGGCCACCGTATTTCATGAAAAAAATGTTTCCCTCTTGACTACTGGGACCCACCAGCTACATCTTTGCACGCAAGGAAGTGTGTCCTTATTACGAGCAAAAAATGATTCCCCCCTGATAGCTAGGACCCAGCAGCTATATATTCACACGCAAGGAAGTGATTCCTTATCCTCCCTGACAGTTGGAACCCACCCGGTCGAAGCTTGTCTGTCTTGTCACGTATATGTACATACTAGTCGATCGGTCGCTCTTCAGCGATGATCCATGGATGAGTAAGTAGTGGCACATGTCATAGTAGAGCCCCCCACGTAGCAGTTCAGGATGTCCCGTCTAAGCCGTGTACATGTACATACAGCCACACGCCAAAAAATACGGCCATGTACGTACATACGGGCGGGGTCTCAAACGCCTACTCTCGCATACGTACGGCCAGGGCTTGTGTACTTGGAGAGACAGCGACGGCATCGTGTTCATTGGCAGCCAACCAGCTGGGTCGGAATGGAGAAATTGTGTCGTCGTGTTCATCGAGAGGTAACGGAATGTGTCGTATTCATCGGGAGCCAACCGGCTTGGATGGAACAGCGGATTGAAACGAGGCCTGGCATACCGCAGAACGGAGGAAACGGCCTTCTGTTCGACCGGCCACGGTCGAAACGGGATCCTGTTCATCAGGAGGGGTCTGTCGTACCACAAAATGGAGGAAACGGACTTCTCTTGGACCTCCTACAGTCGAAATGGGGTCCTGTTGATCGGGAGGGGTGCGGCGTACCGCAAAACGGAGGAAACAGACTTGTGTTGGAGTGCTACGGGAAAAACGGGGGTCCTATTCCTCGGGAGGGGTGCGGCGTACCGCAAGACAGCACTCCACGGGCTACTGTTCATCTCCACCATCGACTGTCTCCACGGCCTATTGTTCATCCACCGTCGACCTCCTCCAGCCTCCACCTACGACTGTTCATCCACGGCGTCTCCCCTCCTGCCTCCACCAGCCACTGTTCATCCATGGGCTCCTGTTCATCCAGCCTCCACCGCTCCTCCACCGGCCACTGATCAACCAGCCCTCTCCATGGGGTCATGTTCA
Source organism: Secale cereale (assembly GCA_902687465.1). NCBI lineage: Eukaryota > Viridiplantae > Streptophyta > Magnoliopsida > Poales > Poaceae > Secale > Secale cereale. The sequence continues at coordinate 227,017,056 of LR738711.1, forward strand.
ATCACCCCACCACGGGCTACTGTTCATCCAGCCCTCCACCGGCTACTATTCAACCAGCCCTCCACGGGGTCATACTATTCATCCATCCCTCCACGGGGTCCTGTTCATCCACCCCCAACCGGCTCGATCGATCGGGGTCCTGTCCATCCAGCGGCAACGGCCTCTACTAGCACGAGGTCCTGTTCATCCAACCCCCCACCGGGAACTGTTCATCCACCCCCCTCCCCCCAACAACGCTCATTGTTCATCAAGAGGCAGCAGGTTCGATCGGCTTCAGTTAGCAACAGTAGCGAAGGAATCGCTTGATCGGGTTCAGATAACAGCCAGATCAATCGATCGCTCGGGTTCAGTAACGCGTAGCCTGCAGTGCAATCGCTCGAGTTCAGTAGGAGAACGCCTCGCTCGGGTTCAGTTAGAGCCCAACACCTCACACCCATGCATGTACGTGTACGAGAGAAATGCGTATCGCTCGGCCCCCGACCAACCACCGTGACCGGGAACTCCCCGATCTTTTCCTCGCCCTCGCTTCTACCACGGTTTTTTCCATCATGGAAGGCCCAAAGAATGTCATGCAGCTGCGTCTCCGGCCCGCCCAGGACGAAAAGCCCATTTTCTGTCATGATTTTTTTTCATAGAAGTAGGAGCCCACCACATCTATGATTATACCGGGTTTTGTCACAATTATCGTCATAGAAGTGTCATAAGGATGACAGGAAAAAAATCATTCAGCCCAAAATGTCACGGATGTGTCTTTTTTTGTAGTGTAGGCCGGTCTCACAGCCTTGCTCAGCTACTTGCGCAGAAGCTTTCGCGCAAGGCTAACCTTTCTTGAACTATCCTAAAAGTGGTCTTGGATCATTATTATTTTGTTACACTGCAATGGCGCCTTTATGATCACTGGTAGCAAACATTGATGCTCGGTGGATGTAATATACCGTAAATCCTTTATTGTATAGTGTAGGTTCATTCTAAGTTACTATGTCGTAATTTCTTTATTGCATAGGGTAGGTTTTTTCTTGATTCCTAGTTACCATATATGCCATCATATGTTATCTGAAAAAAAACGGCAAAAATCTGGTCTAGGCGACCGGGCCGAAACATTCACCTCTAACGGGCCTGCATTTCAGCGCGCCACAATTGGGTCGGTGCACAACTTTCTTGGGCCTGCATTGACCGGCCATTTGGGCCCTTCATCGACACTATGCGCAGGTCCATAACTTACATGGGCCTTTGTTGGGCCCAACGTTAATTGGGCCTTTAGTGGACCCAACGCTCAGTTGGGCCTTTAGGGGACCCAACGTTTAGTTCCGCCCATGTAGCTTCGAGCCATTAACAGGCTAAATATGATGCTGGCCTGTTACGGCCCAGAAGACACCATGCGCCTTTAGAAGGCCGAAATGCATGTTGGGACTCAATTTTCAATAGTCATCCATTGGCCTTTAGCAGGCTGAAATGTACACCGGGCCATTATTGGCCCAGTTAAATGACAAGCCGTTACCAGGCCGAAACATATCTGAGGCCTTGGTTGGCCCATTGATATCATGGGCCTTTAAGGGGCTGAAAGGTTAGTAGAGGCATCAACGGGCCAAATTATACGTAGGTCTTTAACAGGCCCAAAGTCGGGTTGGGTTGAACTGTTGCCACCATGATCACGGGTCATTAATGGGCCGAATTCTGCGTCGGGCCATATATGTCCCATGGGCAGCACAGGCCATTACTAGAATGAAAGACACATCGGGCTGATATGGGCTCATGTCTACATTGGGCCTCTAACAGGCCGAAAACTCACTCGGCGGTAATTGGGCCCAAAGGCTGAGCGAACAATTAACGGGCTAGATCTAGCGGTGGGTCGTTAATGGGCCATGTTTAATTAGGTTGTTAGTGGGCCAGCCCACTAGTACTTGAGTAAATCATATAGGCCTTTGACTGGGACAGCCTTTTTAACCTATATGGGCCTCTGTTTGGCCGTGCCATGTATTGACGTATCATAGGCACATCTCCTCCATTGGATGGATGACATCTGGCCCATCGCGGAGCCGACACGTGTTTCCTCCGGCCAATGAGAATTTTACATGTGGAAAATCACAATTGGTCATTGCTGTTAATGGGTTATCGGATCCAAAGCCAGACCCGATAGCTTAACGGCGGTGGATGCCACGTGTCAGTTACCCTTGACGAAAGCACTTCCATGACGCGTTATTTATCGTCATGGAAGTGGACACTACATGATGATAATTTGAGTATTGTCATGGAACACTTCTATGATAGCACAGGTGTGACTATCTTGATTATGTCATAAAATCATCATGGATGTACATGCATGACAGAAAATGTGACCTACTGTGACAAACACGTATCAATGCGAAAGTATTTTTTGTAGTGTTAGGTCCTTCTTAAGTATTTCAAAATCTTCTACACAATCATCATAAAAAACAAATGGAACATATTTTTGTAGGAGATTAGTGAGAGGCCTAGAAATTTTAGAGAAGTCTTTAATGAACCTTCTATAGAAACCAGCATGAACAAGGAAACTTCTTATAGCTTTAATATCTTTAGGGCATGGTATTTTCTCAATTGCATCATTTTTAGCTTTGTCTACTTCAATACCTCTTTCAGTAATTTTATGACGAAGTACTATACCTTCATTCACCATAAAGTGGCACTTCTCCCTATTCAAGACAAGATTAGTCTCTTCACATCTCTGCAAAACTTTATCAAGATTGCTCAAACAATCATCAAAAGAAGTTTCATAAACGGAAAAATCATCCATGAAGACCTCAACAATTTTCTCGTAGAAATTAGAGAATATAGCAGTCATACATTTTTGAAAAATGGCAGGTGCATTACATAAACCAAAAGGCATACGTCTATAAGCATAAGTTCCAAAAGGACAAGTAAAAGTAGTTTTCTCTTGATCCTCTCGTGACATAGGCACGGGCGAAGCTACAGTGTTGGGCCGGGGTCAATTGACCCTGATGACCCTGGACCAAACCCTGGTACATGCATATAGCCCATGAAGAAAAAGGATCGAGTGAATAAAAATGACCCCATTCCAAAAAAACTCAACAGCCTCACGTGGGCAGAAGGCAGCCTAACAAGCATGCTATACACAGGCCCACAGCCTATAGATAGATCTCCAAGATGTGGATTGCTTGATGACACACTGTCATGTGGCTCCTCTATTTGTTCTTATCCTATCGCCCCCGGCCCCTCTGCTCGCACGAACAGCCGCCGCTCTGGCCGTCCTCAACTTCACTCCTCTCCTTGATAAAAATTCAAGATTGGCTGATTCGATCTATAAGTGGCATTTAAAGGCGATTTATTCATCGAATACCTATTCTACTTTAATCTCGAATTCCTATTATCCTAGTATCCAAGGGTTTGTTTGACATGTTGCTTTTTTCTTATTATTGCTTGAAGGTCAAAGTAGGTAATTTAGTCTTATGGATTACACAATCTAGATTAGACCTCAAGCCACATCCCATCATAATGTTAAGTAAGCTAACAAGAAATATGTGTAGTATTTTTATGGTAACTTCTCTATGTTAGTACTAACTATCTCTTGTTATTTGCTCATTTGAAATTGCAGGTAGTATAAAAATTTAATGGAAAGTTTTCTGAATTTGGAAAGGAAAATAGAGAGGTAAGTACTTTTGTAATCAGAGCATATTTTATTATGACACATGGGCAAATATGATTTTATTTATTTATGTGAGGTTACTGGAAAACATTATACACATGTTACTAAATACGAGCTACACATTTTTAGCTATATATTATTGTTACTTTATTTTTTAGGGGATACACCATTGCTATTTGTTTGTGTTGACCCCGGCGACCTTTTATCCTGGCTTCGCCCCTGGACACAGGTATTTGGGACAAACCAGAATATCCAACTAAGAAACAAAAGCGTGTATGCTTAGATAATCTTTTTAGCATTTGATCAATGAAAGGCAAAGCATAATGATCTTTCCTAATAGCTTTATTTAATTTCCTAAAGTCAATTACAATCCTATAACCAGTTACAATTCTTTGTGGGATAAGTTCATTTTTATCATTAGGAACAATAGTGATGCCACCTTTCTTAAGGACACGATGAACAGGACTTACCCATCTACTATTAGCTATAGGATAAATTATACCTGCCTCCAGAAGCTTTAATATTTAATTATTTATGTTCTTACCACATCCTTCATCTTAGGATTCAAGCGGCATTGGTGATCAGCAATTGTATTAGCGTCATGCTCCATATTAATCTTATGTTGGCAGAGAGTAGGGTTGATGCCTTTCAGAACATCAAGAGTATATCCAATTGCAGCATGATGCTTGCTTAGGGTTTTCAACCATCTCTTTTCTTCGTATACTGAAAGGTTAGCATTGATAATAATAGGATATATTTTCTTTTCATCAAGATAAGTATATTTCAATGTATCAGTGAGTTTCTGTAATTCAAACACAGGATCACCCTTAGGTGGAAGAGGGTCTCCCAGACTTTCAACAAGCAAATTATGCTTAAGGATAGGTGCTTGCCTAAAGAATATTTCATCTATTTAATTTATTTTATTCATATGCATCTCATTTTTATGGTCTAGCAAATACTATTCTAAGGGATTGATAGGAGGCACTACAATGGAAGCAAGACCAAAAATATCATATTTATAAGGAAATTCTATATCATGAGGTTGTCTAGTGAACTTAGAAAAATAGAATTCATGAGCTTCTTCACCAAACTTAACCTTAACCGTTTCTTTAGTGTAATCAATTACAGCATTAACAGTATTCAAGAAGGGTCTATGAAATATGATGGGACAGAAGTTATCTTGTTGTGAACCAAGTACTAAGAAATTATTAGGATATTTAATCCAATCAAACAAGACTTCAACATCTCTAACAATCCCTAGTGGTAAGATGGTATCCCTATTCGCAAGCTTAATAGTAACATCAATTTCTTCTATCTTAGGAGGTGAAATTTCATCCTTGACTTCTTGATAGATAAAAAAGGAATAGCACTTATAATAGCACCCGTATCACATAAACCATAATAGCAATGATATCATATCTTAATAGAAACAATAGGCATGCCAAAAACTTTCTTATTCTTATATAACATATCCTGCTCAGTTTTAACTTGTTTAGCAATTCTAGCAGCTTCATCACAGAAATAAATAACATGCCCATCAATATTATCAACTAAGATATATTTATCCATCGCAATAGTAGGTTCAACTTTAATTTATTCATATGATTTGGGTGTCTTAATATTACTCTAATGAACCATAGTTGTAGCCTTAGCATGTTCCTTAATCCAAACAGGTGAAAAGGAGGATTCTCAATGTTAGTAGCAGGCCTAATAGGATTAGCTGAATAGACAATTGTTTTTGTTTTAGCAATAGTTGGTTCTTCACAAATATCCTCAATAGGTGGATGCAATTTCAACCACTTATCCTTAGGGAGATCAACATGAACAGAAAATGATTCACAAAATGTAGCTACTATCTCAGAGTCAAGTCCACATTTTGCACTAAGCTCATGAAAAACATCTATTTCTAAAAAGGACTTAATGCAATCCAATTCAAAATTTATACGTGGCTCGTTATCGTTGTTGATATCCCAATATTCAAAGTTTCTTTTAATTATTTCAATGAGATCACATTTGAATTCAATACTTCTTTTTGAGAAATAACCAATAGAAGAAGAATCAATCATTGTTTTATCATTATGAGAAAGCCGAGCATAAATTTATTGAATAATCATATCCCTCGGGAGCTCATGATTTGGGCGTTTGTGCATCATGTCCATAAGCCTCCTCAAAGCTTGAGTGATATTTTCTCCTTCATGAAGCCGAAAGTTATACATATAATTCGGATAATGATGAACCAAGTGCATAAGACAAAATTTCTAATGGAATTCCAGCTTCAATCGTTTCCAGTCGCATGTTTCAGATTCATCCAATATCCTATAGCATGCCAATGCTCTTCCCTTCGAAGTTTAAGGGAATACTTTCTTCTTATCCCATCCCCTCGTAAACCTGCAAGCTTAAACAATCCACAAAGTTCGTCTATAAAGATTAAGTGCATATCAGGGAGCATTGTTCCATCTCCTATATAAGGTTTAGCATGCACTTTTTCCACAATACCAAAAGGGATTCATAATAAATATTTTTAGTAGATTCAGTAGGTTGAGGAGGGGATCTTAAAACTTCCGGTCGAGGTGAAGATACCCAGAACAAGTCCCTCAAAGGATTATCTTCCATAGTAACAAATGAAGATAAAGTTCAGCACGTAATATAAATGTTTACTTACCAAAAGCACTTCACTCCCCGGTAATGGCGCCAGAAAAGAGTCTTGATGACCCACAAGTTTTGGGGATCAATTGTAGTCCTTTTGATAAGTAAGAGTAGCAAACCCAACGAGGAGCGGGAGGAATTAATAAGTGGTTTTAGCAAGGTATTCTCTGCAAGTGTTGTAAAGTAATAGTAACAAATAGTTTGATAGGATGATAATTTGATAGCAAGTAACAAGTAACTAAAGTAATAAGGTGCAGCAAGGTGGCCCAATCCTTTTATTGCAAAGGACAATACGGTAGTACTTCTTGTAATGAGCAAAGCATTCTAGAGGACACATGGGAATTTTGTCTAGTCATGTTCATCATGTTTCATTGATTCACGTTCACTACTTTAATAAGATGTTATGTGGGTGGACTGGTGCTAGGGTGTTTTTCTTACTTGAACAAACAACCCACTTATGATTACCCCTCTCGCAAGAATCTGCAACTAAGAAAGAAGAATTAAGATAAATCTAACCATAGCATGAAACATATGGATCCAAATAAGCCCCTTACGGGATACCACATAAAGTAAGGTTTAAGCTTTTGCCACTCTCACAACCCATCATCTACTTACTAATTCCACAATGCCTTCCCCTCAGCCCAAGCATGGTGAAGTGTCATCTAGTCGATGTTCACACGATACCACTACAGGAATAACAACGTATGCATCATCAAAATATTGAACAGAAATCAACTTCACGTGATTACTTATAACAAGACTTCTCCCATGTCCTCAAGAACAACGTAACTACTCACAAATCATATTCATGTTCAAGATCAGTGGATATAAATATATGATTAACAATCTGAACATATGATCTTCCACCAAATAAACCAACGAGCATCAACTACAAGATGTAATCAACACTACTAGCAACCTATAGGTGTGAATCTGACGTTTTGGACAAAGATTGAATACAAGAGATGAATTAGGGTTTTGAGATGAGATGGTCCTAGTGAGTATGTTTGATGGAGATAAGTCCTCCCATAATGAGAGGAACATTGGTGATGACGATGGCTTTGATTTCCCCCTCCCGCGGGGGAGTATCCCCATCGGAATCGCTTCGCTGGAGAGCAAAAGTGCTCCTGCCCACGTTCCGCCTCGAGATGGCGGCGCTTCGTCCTGAAAGTATTCTTTTTATATATTTTTTAGAGAAAATGGCCTCATATAGCAGAAGATTGGCATCAGAGGGCATCTGTGGGCCCCACAAGGCACCAGGGCACGCCCGAGGGATAGGGCATGCCCCTGCCTTGTGGGCCCATGGTTGGTATTCTCTGATACTTCTTTCTTCTAGTATTGTTTTATATATTCTAAAATAATTTTTCATAAAATTGTAGGTCATTTGGAGCTTCGGAGAATAGCTATCTTTGTTGTAGCTTGATGACCAACAAGTATAGGGGATCAATTGTAGCTCTTTTCAATAAGTAAGAGTGTCGAACCCAACGAGGAGCAGAAGGAAATGGCAAGTAGTTTTCCGTAAGGAAATGTCTGCAAGTGCTGAAATTGTAAGTAGTAGAGTAGTTTGATAGCAAGGTAATTTGTATAGAGCAAGTGACAATAGTAGTAACAAAATTGCAGCAAGGTAGCCCAATCCATTTGAGGCAAAGGACAGGCCAAAATGGTCTCTTATGATAAGAAAAGTGTTCTTGAGGGTACACGGGAATTTCATCTAGTCACTTCCATCATGTTGGCTTAATTCGTGTTCGCTACTTTGATAATTTGGTATGTGGGTGGACCGGTGCTTAGGTTTTGTTCTTACTTGAACAAACCTCCTACTTATGATTAACCCTCCCGCAAGCATCCGCAACAACGAGAAAAGTACTAAGAATAAATTCTAACCATAGCATTAATCTTTTGGGCCCAATCGGTCCCTTACGGAATAGCGCATAAACGGGGGTTTAAGCTTCTGTCACTCTCCCAACCCACCATCTATTTACTATTCCACAATGCATTCCCTTAGGACCAAATATGGTGAAGTGTCCTATAGTCGACGTTCACATGACACCACTAAGGGAATCACAACATAACTACCATCAAAATATCGAACACATATCAAATTCACATGATTACTTGCAACATGATTTACCCCATGACCTCAAGAACAAAAGTAACTACTCACAAATAATAAACATGTTCATGATCAGAGGAGTATTAATATGCATAATGGATCTGAACATATAATCTTCCACCAAATAAACCATATAGTAATCAACTACAAGATGTAATCAACACTACTAGTCACCCCCTAGCACCAATCTATATTTCCGGTAACAAGATTGAATAAAAGAGATAAACTAGGGTTTTAGATGAGATGGTGTTGTTGAAGATGTTGATGGAGATTGCCCTCCCCAAGATGGGAGAGTTGTTGGTGATGACGATGACGGTGATTTCCCCCTCCGGGAGGGAAGTTCCCCCGGCAGAATCGCTCCGCTTGAGGGCAAAAGTGCTCCTACCCAAGTTCTGCCTCGAGACAGCGGCGCCCTGCCCCGAAAGTCTTCACCTCATTTTTTCTAGGTAAAAATGACTTATATACCATAATATGGGCACCGGAGGTGGGTCGAGGAGGCCACAACCCACCAGGGCGCGCCTGGGGGGCCTGGCGCGCCCAGGTGGGTTGTTGTGGCACCCCGATCTGCATGGAGCGTGGGGCCTTCGCACGTCAGCCCAGGATAACACCTGACGCATGACAGGTCCATGATACAGCATTCCAGGTACAAGAATATTCATCAAATACATGTGTATATGATCACATCGTTGACGAATACATTTATCTGGCTTAGCCCTAAGGCAATTTAAATGGTGGCGGAAGTCTATTTAAATGGCGGCGGAAGTCTTGTTTTGGCAGCATAACAACTCTGGCTGGGCTCCACAACTCACGGAACTGGCAAGATTATGGCCTAGCACGACTGAACAAACGAACAATCTGGCCACGAACTACAAAATTGGCATGACACGCCAGGTCAGTACATTGAATGTACTTGCAAGACAACCAAATACATAGCATCCAAACAAACAGATGACAAAGCAAGAACCAAGCATATGCAACAATCTACTCCAACACAATTTCTAAGCATGGTATAATATTAACAAGAATCATAAATCAAACTAAGCATGAACAACATCATAGCGTCTACTAGCACGGCATATCAAAATTACTTCTAGCATAACAATGGAAAAGCATAGCATATCAAAACATGGCATGGCATAATGAAACTATGCTAAAAATAAACTACCAGTTACCTCCCGCGAAGACATATTGTATTAACCTCATGCAACAATCACTTACTCTGCCACGGCTCCTTGGAGCAAACTCATGACTTATCGAGACCTTGTCTCGGGGTCATATCAACACATCATCGTGACTTCTCACGATTTTCTCATAGTCCAAGTCACCACATTATTTATCACATCTTAGTTATCACATAAGTTATTAGCAAATTTATCCACCATTTCGACCAAGACCAGATAGTCTGACCTACTACAAACTTGTGCCCATGACTGAAGACGCGGCTATCGATAGATTTCACACACACTCTGCAGAGGTAGCGCATGTTACACACAGCACGGAACCCATGGCCTCGCACTCCCATTCGGGTGGACCAACAGCGTTCCGACAAAACCGACCTACTGTCGTGACACTCTCCCAGTCACTCTGACCAACTCCCCTTTGGGCTAAGTCATGGGTGGCCCCGTGCCTACCAAAGGCACCTACGGCCACCGTCGTGGCAAAAACAGTCCCAAACGAGGACATGTGCACATAACCAAACTCGGGCTCACAAGGCTTATGTCCGCCTACCTGATCAGGGTATCACATGCCCATAACCTTCCCTAGTTGGAGGCACCGGCGAGAGGCATGAAAATAGACCCAGCTAGGGCCTCCCATAAAGGCAAATGTGGCTGCACTGGAGAAAGCTCGATTTGGTGGCACTATGACTTGATCCCATCGATGACGGAGGAGGTTTATTATTAAGTCATGTTATTAACTTCTCCACCATCATTAACATTATGAGCATATTGAACAAAGATGCAACAATGAGCATGCAATATGCAAATGCATTAACAAATATCAAGTTCCTCAAGTGAACAGATAAATCCTATGAAGCATGACAATACCGGGTACTAGCTTATCGATGGTGTGACAAAATCATCATAGCATCAATATTACTGGCATGAAATTAACCAAATCACAGGTATGACATTATCAACAACAATATAACTAGCATGGAAAATGCTATCATGGAAAGCAAGCATGATGTGGCAAGCAGTACTAACATATAGCACAACTGAAATAACGGCAGACGAAACAGACAAAAACTACTACAACTAAGCACACACACAAGGTACCAGCAAAGTCAGCATGCAAGTTCGGGGCTCATGATAAGAGGTTGGCTTGCCTGGGGTTCGGGAAATACTCCGGGGATGAGTGTGGTCAACTCTCGGAAAAATTTGTCGGAGAATGGTTCTCTCTCAGAGGGGCTGAATTAGGGCAAGGGCAAAATGGGCCTTTTCAAAATGTGCAAACATCAAGAAAATAGTCCCATCAAAAAGAGCTCGATGAACAGAGAACGTGAGTGTTGGTATCACCTCAATCGGAGTTACGATTGCAAAGTCGTGGCCAATCACTATTTAGGAAGAATAGTGGCTTAAATAGTGAACATTCACAATATACGCATTTCGGCAAGCGAGGCTGAAAAAGAGAAAGCGCATTTGAGAAAAATACGTTTCCAGATAACAGAAAGCGTATTTCAGGCAATAAGTTTTTAGTTATCACAAAACATACTACGGGGAATGTCGTGGAATTAGCACGGCAGATGTCCGGTTTAACGGACTTAGTAATGGAACCATCGCACGGGTTAGCTTGAAGAGGTTAAAAGGACACAAAGGACACAGAGGGTTTATACTAGTTCGGCCCCTTCGGTGAAGGTAAAAGCCTACGTCTAGTTTGGTTTGGTATTGCTTTGGCGTCGATGAACAGGGAGCAGATTGCTTGCCTGTCTCTCGACGGATTGTTGCTTGGGCTTGAACCGTCGCCGGGTCGTCCCTTTATATAGGAGGCAACGCCCGGTCCGGTTTACAGAGTCCCGAGGCCGGCTCATAATTGTGTCCGCCTCGGTCTCTACTCTTTCTTCCTTGTGTCTCAAGTTACATGATAGGACGGTTGTCACATCCCTAGCTCCTGTCTGCCTAGTGCTAGGTTGGCTGTGCATCATGTTTAAAATTTTGTTAACTTGAAATGGGGATTGTTCAAACCCTAGCACTTCAAATTCCAAATAGGTCCAGTCAAACCTAAATGCATTCAATGTTTCCAAAATGTTCCTAATATTTGTTGGATATTTTTGGCAAGGCTTTTGCAGCAAACCAAAAATAATGGACATTTCTGTGGAATATCTTGGGCATGGAATTTAATTTATTATTGTATTTGAATTTGGAACTATATTCATAATATATTTAATATATTATCAAATAACTTTGAAATATTTTATGTGCTTTTGGAAAAGTCCATGTAGCAACATAAATTTGTTCAGAGGAGTTTTTGGCTTTGTTTGAAATTGTTTAAATTTCAAAACAGTGGCAAAAGAAAATAAAACAAAGAAAGAAAAATAGAAAACAGAAACTAAAATAGAAACAGAGAGAGAGAGGAAACTAACCTGGGCTTACCTCACCTAGCCTTCTCCTGTAGCAGCCCAGCCCAGCTCCTGAGCCGGCCCAGCCCACCAGGCCTCCCCACCGTCTTCAACCTCTGCCAGTAGGCAGAGGCGTGTCGACGCGCGCGCGCCCGAGCTCCACCTCCTGCTTCGCGCTGGAGGCCGCCCCTTCGCCCTGATCTGCGCCGCTGGAGACGCCTCGAGCCCCCCTGGCCTTTCCCCTCACTCTCTGCCTTCTCCCTCGTCCTTTCTCTCGCAACCACCGAACACCATCGCCGCCGCGCTCGCTGCCACCGCGGCCAGAGCCCCCGCCTCGCCCTTCTAGCATGCCCATGAGGTTCGCCTCGTCCCTCTCTTCCTCCTCGCCAAGCCGCCCGACGCCGGAAGCCCCGAAACGCCGCCGTCTTCGTCATCTTCAACCTTCGGCCGCCGTCGACCTCGCCGTCGATTCGCTACGTCCGGCGCCTCCCCGAGCCTCCTGAGACCCCCGTCGACCCCGCTGTGAGCTCCTCCGCCGTTTCCCCCTGTCCCCGTGGCCTGTAGCTCACCGTAGCCGTCGCCCCCTTCCTTACCGTCGCCGGCCGCCGCTGAGCTTGTCGCCGTCGTAGCCACAGACGCGCAAGCCCGGAACTGAGCGCGTCACCGTGCTCACCGAGCCCCCAGGAGCCCGTAGCACCACTTAGCTCACCTTCCCGTGCTCTGTAGCTCCTACCCCGTCGGTGTCCGAACTCCGGCGCCGCCGCGAGCTCGTTCCCGACGAGCTCCGGCCACCCCAGCTCCTCCCACTTGCGTGGATGGATGCGGGAGAGCACGGGCTCCCTTCTGGTGCCCTTAGCGTGCCCAGCCACAGCCTACAACGCTGCCCCGATCAACTCCGGCGAGCCTCCGCCGCTATTTTGGTCGCCGGCGTTAAGCCGCCGACGTGGCTCACCTAGTTAGCTCTAATTACCCCACTAATCACCCTCACAGCCACTGACAGTGGGCCCTAGCCCTGGTCAAACCCCAATCATCGCTGGTTTTGACCGGAATTAGCCCATGTGTCACTGACGTGTGGACCCCACACGTCAGGTTTGACCCTGGCCGGTCAGTTGACCTGCTGACCTCATCCTGACGCAGTGCTGACGCAATAAAGCCTTTCTGGAATTTAAATCATTTAGAAAAGGTTTAGAAATTCCAGAAAATGCTTTAAACTTCTAAAATTCATATAAAATCAACCATAGCTCAGATGAAAATAATTTAATGCATTAGGACAACAACGGTTCAACTGTTACCTGTTGCGGTAGTTGAACCCCTTTCCACTGCATGACCTGTCATTGCCACAGTAAATAGTTGAAACCCACTAGTATGAGTAGGAGTTGTTTGAGCCATGTTGTGCCTACTCATTCATGCTTTCTGGTTATGCCTGCTATTGCTTAGAGTTGTGTCAGGTCTGATTCATCGGGGATGAATTGGAATGTGATGAACATGTCCTACTGTGTGTGAGCTAAGTGTGTGAACACGATTTGGTAAAGGTAGCGATGAGAGGCCATGTAGGAGTACATGGTGGGTTGTCTCATTGCAGCCGTCCTCAGGAACTGAGTTCTGTGTTGGTTGGTCCATGAAACAGCTACTACCACACATTGGGATCCTCAATTGACTCTCTCGACTTATTAATCAACATGATCTATGTCCAGGAGTTGCAACTAGTTTCTGGTGTTTGTAGTTTACTGGAGGTCGTGCGCAGCGTTGACCCTCGGGGTGGGCTGTGACGCGGCAGGTACGTGGCACGGTGTACCGATTGCCCGTTTGGTGATGCGGGAACCCTGTACACATCGTTTGGGGCCGTGAGCGACACCCCGGCCGGATCTCTCCACGGATGGAACCCAAATAGGCGATAAACCTGGACGAGAGACTTGTGTGGTTGGTCAGGTCGTGGCCGACACCCTCGCTGGGCCTCCGCTTGAAGGTTGCCGAGTACATGTCGTGTAAACGGTGGTAAGTGGTGAGAGCGTGTGTGAAGAAGTACACCCCTGCAGGGTTAAATATAATCTATTCGAATAGCCGTGTCCGCGGAAATGGACTTCTGGGTTACCTCTACAGTTCATAGACAAGTGAAAGTGGATACTCTAAATGCGCAAGATAAGCGTGAGTGCTATGGATGGCCTTCTCGTTGGGAGACGGGAGCGGATTCATAGTGGTGTATTGATTGGTGAATGTGTGGACTCGTGTGCGCCACCTCAAAAGAGTTACTTGCAGTCGTAGTTTAGGATAGCTACCGAGTCAAGCTGGCTTGCTGCAGTCGAACTCCACCACCCCCTTTGTTGATACCGATGCATATGTAGCTAGTTCTGATGTAAGTCTTGCTGAGTACCTTTGTACTCACGTTTGCTTAATTTATGTTTTGCAGAGAGACTTCAGTCTCACTAGTGGTTCCGCATGGACTTCGACGTTTAGCTTGTTACCTCAGCTACGATCTTGTACCCTTGGGAGGGTCTGGTAGATAGTCAGGCTTCTCAGCCTTTTTCATTTGTAGTTGCCTGTACTCAGACATGTTATGCTTCCGTTGCCTGTATGCTCTGTATGTTGGGTCATGTGACCTCTGTATGTAATAAATGCTATGATGGCTCTTCTGGGCCTTTATCTATATGAGTTGTTGAGTTATGTTGTGATGCCATGTTGTACAGCACATACTTGCATGTTATGCGTACGTGTAATGTGTATTGCTATGTGTGGGATCCGACACCTAGTTGTTTACCTTTGGTAGCCTATCTTACAAGGAAATGTCTCCTAGTGCTTCCACTGAGCCTTGGTAGCTTGCTACTGCTCCGGAACACTTAGGCTGGCCGGCATGTGTCCTTCTTCGTTCCTGTGTCTGTCCCTTAGGGGAAATGTCACGCGTTGTTCCTTTAAGTCCTTGTAGCTTGCTACGACTTGGGTTCATACGTTGATGACCGACACGTTCGTTGCTGGGTCATGTATGCCTGTCTCTTTAATTTAGTGCCACTTTTGGTTTATAACTGGTCATGTCGGCCCGGGTTCTCTGTCATATGGATGCTAGCGACACTATCATATACGTGTGCCAAAATGCGCAAACGGTCCCGGGCCAGGTAAGGTGGCACCCGTGGAATACCGTGCGTGAGGCCGCAAAGTGATATGGTGTGTTACTGGCTAGACCTGTGTGACTTAGGATCGGGGTCCTGACAACGGTTTACAAACCGTAACCTTTACACATGGGCCCTAAGCCTTCATGGGCCGTAACCTCTACTGAGTTTTTAATTACACAGCTACATTACCATAATCCGGATCTCCCTAGCCGGTTTATACCTGCAAGTAATATCCTTGACATTAGGCCCCAGAATGACTTGAACTTGTTCACGTCAGTCTTCTAAACCTTGCATAAACTTCCTTCCTGTATCTTCTCTGTTTTGTAAACCGGCTATGACGTCATCCCTGGAAATCATTTGATTCGATCATGACATCACCTCCGCATTTATTGCGCACAGCCATTTTGTTACCTTTGTGTAAAGGCCATCCCGAAAATCGAGGCGACAGGAGAATCTTTGTCCAATCTCTGACTTCCTCAAATCCCGCGCTTGCCGTTTCGTCTCTCCACCTTTATAAATACCGCCGCATCTATGCCTTTCTTTCTTCGGCTCGTCTTCTTCCTCCGTCGCCCGAAGCTTCTCCGCTGTTCTCGAGCTCGTCGCCGTCGTCGACCAGGCCGCTGCATCAACCTGAACCGCGTCCAGATTACTCCGCCGCCGTCTCTTCCATTCTCAGGTATTCCTTTTCCCTTGCTGCAGATCTGTAACTTAGGGTTTCTCCATTGATTCTGCCATGAGACCTCGAAGCTCTATCTGTTCATCCTATAGTCTGTTTCTGCGGTAGATTCAACCTTAGATTATCTTCGAAACTTGCTCTTGCTCCGTTGCTTTATGCTTAGACTTGGTATTTTTAGATTCAATCCTTAGATTCATCTGCTCTGTATAAGACCTCCGCAGTTCCTCTGTGATAGATCTGCATAAATTTCATCTTTTTCTTACCGCTCAGATCTATTTTACTTTAGCCTTCTGTAGAAACCTGTTTCTTCGTCTTGATAGATCTGTAAGACACTCGCCGGTTTAGTCAATCATACCTTGCTTCTGCAACGCGTCAACCATGAACCCGACGGTTTAGCTTCTTTCTTTTTCGTTATCATAAACCGGTAGCAGCTCGTTTCCCGCTTGCTTCCGGGTTGTCAATGCCATTAGCCTTCTGTCTAAACCGTCAATGCAGCTTTGATAATATGATCCGGTTTATGCTTCAGCACTTAAGTAATCCGGATTTTGCACTTTTTCAGTGTTTTCCTTCTGCCAATATGTCTGCCAAGCAGTTTGTTTCTTGCAATTGGGTCCCTTCCCGCATTACGGAAGAGGATTTAGCCAATGCTGCTGCAATTGGTACTCTGGGCCCTCAAGCAGTTCTGAGATGGCGGGCCCCAGGGGGTGAATGCCCCCCTACCCCCAAAGAAGGAGGAGTTATTGTCTTCTTTGATCATATAGCCCGGGGCTTTAGTCCCCCCGGTTCAAATTCTTCCAGGACGTGCTGGCCGCCTTTCAGCTTCATCCTCGGGACATAGGTCCAAATTCTGTATCAAACATCTGCAATTTTCAAGTCTTCTCCAAGGTATACCTTCAAGAGGAGCCATCAGTCGACTTGTTCCGGGATTTCTTCCACTTAAACCGGCGGATAGAGTTTACTGCCGGACCTCATCAAGAACTGGGTGGGGTTAGCATTCAAAAGAGAAGAGATGTGGTCTTTCCTCATGCTGCTCTTCATACACACCCCAAGGATTGGAATCAATCCTGGTTTTATTCCAAGGATACTTTGCCTAAAGGAGAAAACCCACTGCCGGGTTATCGCGAGCATCGTATTCCAGAAGATCATCCCTTGCCACAGCATCTTACTTCCACTGAACGAGCCCGGTTTGCTCCTCAGCTTGCCAAGCTCAAAGCCTTTATGGCCAACGGATTAACTGGAGTTGACTTCGTACGCTGTTGGCTTGCCTGGAGTATTCTTCCTTTAAGACGGCGCTCTGGTTTAATGTGTCAGTATAGCGGAAAGACAGATGATCCTCAACGCCATATTGACATAATACTTCCTAAGAAGGAAGTTATTGAATCTGCTAAGAAAATGCTCAATGTTACTCTGGAAGAATGCAGTCAAACCGGATTGGCTCCATACTACAAGAAGAACAAATTGTCAGCAGTAAGTCTTAACTTCTCATGTTTATGTCTAATCCGTCCTATGAATTACTCCTTGTATTTATTTTTTCCTTTCTGCATAGGCCGACGATCCGTTTTGGAAGAGAAAATCTCAGGATAAGTCAGGTAAACAGCCACGCCGGAAAACCTTCGCTGTTAAGAAGAAAAAGGCAGCTGCTGGCTCCGGTTCACATGTTGAAGAAGATGATCCGGATTCTGAGGTATGAGTTGATCCTGATATGCTTTGATCTCTTTTATCCCGATTTATGTTAACAGTGTCTTTTCGCATGATTTGGCTGAGGCTGATAAAGCGGCCGAAACTGAGGTAATCACTCTTTCTTCAGATTCTGAACCGTCGGTGCCCAAGATTCGTAAGGCATCTCGGAAGTACCCTTTTTCTCATCCTTACGCTCAACTGGACCCCAATTTTCTTTTGAAGAAACATCAACACGAAGCCCGCCGGACTACACGCCATAGTGGCCATGTAGTCGAGTCTTCCGGAATATATCTCACTCCGGCTCGGAGGCGCCGCTCTGAGGTTTTACTTTCTCCAACTCTTCTTCATCCCAAGGCCGGACTTATACGCAAACCACTTAAACCGTCTGATCCTAATTATCAGGAGACACCTTTATCATCTTCCGGCGAATCAACTGCCACACAGGTCCCAACTCTGAAAACTGTCCCTGGGTAAGTCCTTTATCCCATCCAGTTTATCTTTGTATTTGCCTTTATGATTCTAATTTCTTTTCCAATTCCTTTCAGCAAACCCAAGCCTAGCAAAAAGGCAAAGGCCAGCAAAACGGTTGCTGAGACGGCTACTGATGATCCGGTAGCTGATCCAGACGCAGTCATCCCTCCGGAAAACGAGCCTACAATTCAGCTTGATGATCCTGCTCCCACGGATCATGATTATGTTGCTGCTCCTGAAAATCCCAATGCTGAAGATGTCCATGAACCGGCAAGTCCTGTCCGGGCCAGCCCTCCTCGGACTAGTCCGGCTCCCATTAGTCCGGCTCATACTGCTGCCCCTTCATAGCCAAATACTGCTTCCTCTCCGGATGTTCAAATAACCGGAATGGGTTTTACCGCTCCTGCTGAGCCTATCGTTTTAGCCAAGCATACTGCTAAAGCGGAGAAGCTTCAGCAAGACAAAGGCAAATGGAGCACCGATTTATCCAATTATGCTGATCTGAGTGCCCAGGAGCTTTATTCCGGGTACTTGAACCGGCTTCATACCAGTCGGGACTATGAAGCGGGCTTGGTCAATATGATGAAGGACAAATATGAGGTATCTTACTTGTCTTTTGCTTTTGCCTTCTTTGTATTTCTGTCTATATCATGGTAGCCCCCAAGTTCCGGTTTAGCTTTGTTAGAAGGTGAACCGGTACTTCCAAATGTGAGCAAATAATCTTACATTAGCCCCCAAGTGCCAGGGGCATAACTCGTTTTATGTGCCTGGGACTTGTCTGAATCTTTCTTTCGATGCTTCAACTGCCCATTAGACCCCAAGTGTCAAGTGGATAACTTGGTTATGTGCTTGAGACTTGTCTGAACCATCAATTATTTCACTTGATTTTCTTGCAGGCTGACTTGACCCGGAGGGCTGAAGAAATAACTGAGCTCCGGAACAGACTTGCTGATACTGAATCTGCTGCTCCCAAGGCCAAAAAAGATTTGGCGCTGAGCTTAACCACTGCTGAACAATTGAAGAAATATTTTGAAGCGGAACTGACAACCTGGGAAGTGCAGAGGAATGCTCTAGAAAAAAGAGCAAAGGATGCTGAAGAGGCCCTCAATCCGGTGACGCAAGAGCTGACCGGTTTAAAGCAGCAGAGAGCTTATGACCTCTGCCGTCTTTGGTAAATACTTAACTTGCACATGCTTTCATCTGTGCAATCTTTATTCCGCTCCGGTTTAACTGTGATAATCATATGCAGGGCGCCGTGTCACCCATCTTGGGGATGATCTCCGGAAGAAACTCAAGGCCTCTTATACTCTGGTTGAGCAGCTGTATTCCGGCGCTCAAAGGATTATAAGTGTGATGTCTTTTAATAAACCGTCCCCCACCTCTATCCAAGGCACTTTGGAGAAGCTTTCGATCTTGACTGTACGCATGGAAGAGGTGAAGAAATCTGCTGCCCGAGCGGTTCTCTTGTAGCGCTGACCAGAGCCAAGGCGTGGGTTCTAGATTTTGATCCGGAAGAAGCCATGAACGGGTATCCTAGCACCAAGGAAGACGGATCGGCCTTCTCTGGAAAAGATCTTCATGCTTTGACTAAGGAGATGCGTCCTCTTGCCAGCAAGCTTACTGATGAATCAGATTTGTCCAGGTATCATCCGGCATATGACTTAAAGAATGAGCGGATGGATCGGCCGGTTTATGAAACCGAAAATCTAATCCCACCAGTGCGCCCCCATACTTTCGCCCCAGATGTTGATCCGTCTGATCTCATTACTGAAGAGATGTACTTCCGTGCCTTATCCAAGATCGATTGGCGCGCTCCTGATTTCCAGCCGCTTCAAGAGGATGAAGAAGCTCCGGAACAAGTTGATCCTCAGCCTTCGCAGCAGGAAGAAGCATAAGCCACTTCGTTTATCTTTAGCTGCTGTACTACTTTGTCGTGAAAAACTTTAATTCGTTCAAGCTTGCCGTGCTTTGTAATAGGATAGCTCGAAACATTGTCCGTCTTGATCCGGATGTCCGATGTTTGATTTAAGCCTTTGCGAATCTTAATCTCCTGACTGCTATGGTTGATCTTTTATATTATCTGTATCTGCATAGATGACACTAAAAAGATGTCCTAGCGGTTTACCGCCGGACCGATTAAAGTGCTCTCATATATATATGTCAAACCAATGTCTGTTTTATACCAAAAATAACTTCATACATGTGATTAAGTATGCTTGATATCCTTAATCCGGTGAACACTGTTATTTCTGAGGAAGCTCTTGGCTCTGTTGGGGTGTACCCAATAATTATTTCGGGTTTATAAGAACTACCGGTTTAAATAATGCTGGAGCTCTGTGTCCAGACTTTTGAAGATGTGTGGTCAACCTTGAAGTTGGCCAGCTACGGATAAAAAAACCATAAGAAACACATGAAAAAATCACAAACACAAAAACACAGATTTGCAAATAAGACCATGTAGTCGAGGCTTTTTGCGAGCTGCCAGGCTCCCTATGTGCCAATCAAAGGGTGCGACCCAAAGGGCTATGACTATCAGTACTCCTAGGGACAAGAACTTTGCTATCAAAGGATGTACTCTTTTGCCATCAAAGGATGTACTCCAAGGGACAGGAAATATTGCATCTGCCATCAAAGGATGTACTCCTAGGGACAAGAAATTTTTTTTTGCCATCAAAGGGTATGTATCTTTCAAGGGACACGAATATTACATCTGCCATCAAAGGAAGTACCCTAGGGACAAGAACAGATTTTCTTTTGCCATCAAAGGGAATGATCAACCAAGGGACAGGAATATTACATATGCCATCAAAGGAAGGTTCCCTAGGGACAAGAACAGGGTTTTTTCTTTTGCCATCAAAGGGAATGATCAACCAAGGGACAGGAATATTACATCTGCCATCAAAGGAAGGTTCCCTAGGGACAAGAACAGGTTTTTCTTTCTTTTGCCATCAAAGGGAATGATCAACCAAGGGACAGGAATATTACATCTGCCATCAAAGGAAGGTTCCCTAGGGACAAGAACTTTTCTTTTGCCATCAAAGGGTATGTATCTTCCAAGGGACAGGAATATTACAGCTGCCATCAAAGGAAGTACCCTAGGGACAAGAACTTTTCTTTTGCCATCAAAGGGATTTGGTCCACCAAGGGACAGGAATATTACATCTGCCATCAAAGGTGGATCCCTAGGGACAAGAACTTTTCTTTTGCCATCAAAGGGATTTGGTCCACCAAGGGACAGGAATATTACATCTGCCATCAAAGGTGGATCCCTAAGGACAAGAACATTATGTAGACCGGACCAGAAAAAGTCTTTTAGCGAGGAGTCACATGTGATCCGTAGCCCCCTAGTTTGGTCCCTTCTGCATAAAATAGTTTACTTCGAAATATCTATAATAATTTTCACAAGACATATACTTAGAAGAAAAAAGGTTGATCCCCCGGTTTACCGAGGGTGCCGGTTTATTCATTAATCATTATATATACATAGGATACAGCAGAGCTCATGGCTCAGGTGTAGTAGGGCCGCAGGGGAGCGATGTTCCACGGCCTCTTTGTCTCTTCTTCTGATGTCCGTGAGTCTTTGTGCTCTCGAACGTCCACCAGGTAATATGAACCGTTCTGTAGATTCTTACTGAAAACAAAGGGCCCTTCCCAAGGAGGGGATAGCTTGTGCATAACTGTTTGGTCTTGGATGAGCCGGAGTACCAAATCCCCCTCCTGGAAAGTTCTGGTTTTAACCCGGCGGTTGTGATATCTGCGCAAGTCCTGCTGATAAATCGCGGACCGTGCTGCTGCTATGTCACGCTCTTTATCTAGCCGGTCCAAACTGTCCTGTCTTGCCTGCTCAATGGCCGCTTCAACATAAGCCGTCACCCGTGGTGAATCATGGTGGATATCTCTTGGAAGAACCGCTTCAGCACCATACACCATGAAGAAAGGTGTGTAACCTGTGGATCTGTTCGGTGTAGTGTTGATGCTCCAAAGGACAGAGGCGAATTCCTCAACCTAGCACCCTAGCGTCCTTTGCAAAGGAGTCATAAGCCGGGGCTTGATACCTCGTAAAATCTCTTGATTGGCCCTTTCAGGTTGACCATTGGATTGAGGGTGAGCTACGGAAGATACATCTAGGCGAATATGCTCCCTTTGACAAAACTCTTCCATCTCTCCCTTAGATAAATTGGTGCCATTGTCAGTGATGATGCTATGTGGAAAGCCAAACCGGAAAATTACCTTTTTGATGAATTTAACCGATGCTGCCGCATCACACTTGCTCACAGGCTCTGCCTCAATCCACTTTGTAAACTTGTCCACAGCAACCAACAGATGAGTTTTTTGATCTTGGGATCGTTTAAAAGGGCCAACCATATCAAGCCCCCAAGTAGCAAACGGCCAAGTAATCGGTATCATCCGCAACTCCTGTGCTGGAACAAGAGCACGCCGTGAAAATTGCTGACAAGCATCGCACCTCCGGACTAGATCCTCCGCATCGGCATGGGCTGTCAGCCAATAGAACCCATGTCGAAAAGCTTTAGCCACCAAGGATTTTGAACCGGCGTGATGACCACAATCCCCTTCATGAATCTCTCGAAGGATGTCACAGCCTTCCTCGGATGATACACACCGCTGAAATGCTCCAGAAACACTGCGATGGTGAAGTTCTCCGTTTACAATTGTCATGGATTTGGACCGCCGGATTATCTGTATTGCTTCAATCTCATCATCTGGCAACTCTCCACGGCTTAGATATGCCAAGTAAGGGAGTGTCCAATCCGGAATAACATGAAGTGCCGCAACTAGCTGTGCTTCCGGATCAGGAACGGCCAGATCTTCCTCCGACGGTACCTGAACTGAAGGACTGTGTAGCTCATCCAAAAAAGTATTCGGTGGCACCAGTTTACGCTGAGAACCCAGCCGGCTTAGAGCATCGGCCACTTCATTTTTTCACCGGTCTATGTGATCCACCTGATACCCTTTGAAATATCCTACGACTGCTTCAACTTCTCGTCTGTAAGCTGCCATGACAGGGTCTTTAGAATCCCACTTGCCAGATACTTGCTGTGCCACTAAATCTGAATCACCAAAACACTTGACCCGGCTCAAGTTCATCTCCTTAGCCATCCGCAGGCCATGAAGCAATGCCTCATATTCCGCTGCATTGTTAGTACAAGGAAACATTAGACGGAGGACATAGCAAAACTTGTCACCTCGCGGGTAAGCTAACACAACTCCAGCCCCCGAGCCCTCTAATTGCCTCGAATCGTCAAAGTGAATAGTCTAGTATGTAAGATCCGGCTTCTCCTCTGGTGCTTGCAGTTCTGTCCAATCATTGATGAAATCCACCAATGCTTGAGACTTGATAGCGGTGCGTGGCACATACTTTAATCCATGTGGGCTAAGCTCAATGGCCCACTTCGCCACTCTGCCAGTGGCTTCCCTATTCTGGATTATATCCCCCAATGGAGCTGAACTGACAACAGTTATTGGGTGGCCTTGGAAATAATGCTTCAACTTTCGGTTTGCCATGAACACGCCATATACTAGCTTCTGCCAATGCGGGTACCTTTGTTTGGATTCAATGAGAACCTCACTGACATAATAAACCGGACGTTGAACCGGATACTCCTTTCCTGCTTCTTTGCGCTCGACCACGATTGCCACGCTAACTGCCCGTGCATTGGCGGCGACGTATAACAGCAGCGGCTCTTTATCAATAGGGGCAGCAAGGACCGGTGGCTCTGCCAGTTGCCGCTTCAAATCCTCAAACGCAGCGTTTGCCTCATCACTCCATATAAATCGGTCTGTCTTTTTTAGCATCTGATAAAGCGGATTGCCTTCTCCCCCAGACGACTGATGAATCGGCTCAACGCTGTAATCCGGCCGGCGATACGCTGGACATCATTGATACAAGCTGGTTTAGTCAGGGACGTGATTGCCTTGATCTTCTCCGGATTGGCTTCTATTTCTCTGTTGGACACCAAGAATCCAAGGAGCTTGCCCGCCGGAACACCGAAAGCACACTTCTCCGGATTAAGCATCATTTTATAGGCCCGAAGGTTATCAAAGGTCTCCTTGAGGTCCTCTATCAGGGACTCCTCCTTCCTTGACTTCACCACAATATCATCCACATAGGCATGAACATTTCTCCCTATCTGCCCCTTAAGGCGGTTCTGTACGCAACGCCGGTAAGTTTCTTGGGCACTCTTGAGCCCAAAAGGCATAGACACATAGCAAAAAGCACCAAAAGGAGTTATGAAGGTTGTCTTCTCCTGTTCCTTAACTGCCATCTTGATCTGATGATATCCTGAATATGCATCCAAAAAACTTAGCCGCTCACATCCTGCCATAGCATCAATGATCTGATCAATACGAGGGAGAGCAAAAGGATCGGTTGGACAAGCTTTGTTTAGGTCTGTGTAATCCACACACATCCTCCACTTTCCATTTTTCCTTAATACCAGCACCGGATTAGCCAACCACTCTGGGTGAAAAACTTCAACTATGAACCCTGCGGCCAAAAGTCTAGCCACTTCTTCACCTATAGCATTGCGCCTTTCTTTGTTGAAGCGGCGCAGATACTGCTTGACCGGTTTAAACTTCGGATCAATATTAAGACTGTGCTCAGCGAGTTCCCTCGGTATACCTGGCATGTCAGAAGGTTTCCATGCAAAGATATCCCGGTTCTCATGGATGAACTCGATGAGCGCGTTTTCCTATTTAGGATCAAGGTTAGCGCTGATAGTGAACTGCTTGGATGAATCGCCTGGCACAAAGTCAACTTGCTAGGTTTCCTCTGCAGATTTGAACTTCAACGCCGGATCATGCTATGTAGTTGGCTTCTTCAACGGGGACATATCTGCCAGATCAACACTGTCTTTGTAAAATTTCAATTCCTCCGTAGCACATACTGCCTCTGCATAAGCAGCGTCTCCTTCCTCGCACTCCAAGGCGATCTTGCGACTTCCATGAACCGTGATGGTTCCTTTGTGACCCGGCATCTTGAGCTGCAGATAAACATAACACGTCCTAGCCATAAACTTGGCGTAAACCGGCCGTCCAAACAGGGCATGATATGGGCTCTAGATTTTCACAACTTCAAAGGTTATCATCTCTGACCTAGAATCTTGTTCATCTCCAAAGGTAACTTCTAGGTCAATTTTCCCAACTGGGTAAGCTGATTTACCTGGCACTACTCCATGGAATACCGTGTTTGACTGCCTTAGCTTCTTATCCGTCAGCCCCATGCGACGGAAAGTCTCGTAATATAAGATATTGATGCTGCTGCCGCCGTCCATGAGAACCTTGGTGAATTTGTAGCCACCCACCTGCGGTGCCACTACTAAGGCCAATTGGCCTGGATTATCAACCCACGGCGGGTGATCCTCTTTGCTCCACACAATAGGTTGTTCTGACTAGCGCAGGAATCGTGGTGTTGCCGGTTCAACCGTGTGGACCGCCCGCTTTAAGACTTTTTGATCTCGTTTGCACAAACTCGTAGTGAACACATGATATTTTCCACTATTCGGCTCCTTCGGATTATTTTGATATCCGGATTGTTGCTGCTGCTAACGCTGCTGATTGCCTTGATTGTTGTGATTGCCCTGGCCCTGCTGTTGGTTGTTTTGGCTATTGTAACCGCCCTGACCATACTGATGGTTGCCTTGGTTATTGTGACTGCCCTGACCATACTGATGATTGCCTTGGTTATGGTAACCATTGTTGCCGCCATGATATCCTGATCCGGAGCCATTACCCTGATGACCCGGACCATGAAACTCGGGGCCTGAACCGCCGCCCGATGGTCCGTTGTTGAATCTGGCCCGGTTCATGGCCTCCATCATGACCCGGCATTCTCCCCATGTATGTTTAGCTGGACGTTCCTCTGTTCCATGTTTCGGGCAAGGCTCATTCAATTGTCGCTCCCAATTAATGAACCCTCCGCCGTTTTGTGGAGGCGGTTTACCCTTGTTGCGCTGAAAGCTCCCTTGAACTTTGGTATTGGCCACAAAATCAGAGCCACCCTCTGCCTTTCGCTTACCGTTGAAGCTTGTTCCGACCGGATTAGCCTGCGCCGGTTTACCAGGTTTATTTGCCTTTCCGAATTTATCTCCATCCGCTTCTGGATACTTAGTGTTGTCTGAGTCCCCATACTTTACCAAAGCACTCATGAGAGTTCCCATGTCATTACAATCCCGTTTGAGCCGTCCCAGCTTCAACTTCAGAGACTCAAACCGGCAATTGTTTTCCAGTGTTACTATCGCTGTACTGGGGCTGATACCGTTCGAAGAGTGCAAGATTTCTGACACTCGCCGCACCCATGCACTCGTAGGCTCCTGATCTCCTTGTATGCATGCCACTAGGTCCACCACTGACATTGGTTGCTTGCATGTGTCTTTGAAATTTTTGACAAATTGGCGGCGCAACTCACCCCATGATCCGATGGAGTTAGGTGGTAAACCCTTGAACCAGGTCCGGGCTGTACCCTCAAGCATCATGGTAAAATACTTTGTGCATTCCGCTTCATCTACGTCCAGCATCTCCATAGCCATCTCATACCTCTCAATCCAAGCCTCTGGAGCCAAATCTGCTGTGTAGTTAGGAACCTTACGTGGACCCTTGAAATCCTTGGGTAACCTTACGCTTCGCAAAGCGGGAATAAGACACTGTACTCCAAAGGAACTCGTCGTGACTCCCATCTCTGCTGTGGTTGTGTGAACCGGCGTCGTTTGGCGGATATCCTCGCGGGCCGTAGGTCTGGCCCGGTTTAACGCCTCCTGGGCTTGCGCCTCTGCGCCCGCCGGATTATCCTGTCTGTGACGGTGTCGCCTTCGTTCACTACTGGACACCTCCGGTTCATCCCAATGCCTAGTATAACTCCGGCTGTGGCGGGGTGTTGAATGAAGTCTCTCCCTGCTGTAAGAGTACGCTTGCTGTTGTGTCAATGCCGTGTTGAGCAGATCCTTGACCCTGCGTGCCTCCATTGCCATAGGGGATGTCCCCTCAACGGGTAAAGCGGCCAGGCGTGAAGCGGCAGCGACAATATTATCCAGGGGGTTTGAGTAGTGGCCAGGAGGAGTGGGGATGTGAGGTGTGTGCATAACCCGTCGATCTTGCTCCGCAGTGGGTTGTCGGACCGGTTCACCTGTTACTGGGGCTCCCCTCCGGTTCGCCTCCGGATTATTGCTGGCTCCCGCTCCTAGCGTCCCAAAGAGATTCATCGCCTCATAGACCGGCGGTAGACGAGACTGATGCCTTCTATCCCTTACTCCCTGCGCAGAGGCCTGATCCATCCTGAGCTGAAAAGCCTGAGAATCCAGCTCTGCCTGTCTTGTTGCTATCATAGCTTTCTCCGCATTTAGATCATGTCTGGCTTGTTCGATCCGGCCCTTCAGCTGTAGGATTTCTGCATCGTGCTGCGCCTTGTCAGCGGGAGCCACCACTGCTACTACCCGTGTTGTCAACTCCTCTACCAAGGCAGATAGAGCGTCAGAGGCCGAGGGAGCTTGGCCGCTCCCCCCAGCCCCGGCTGTGAACGCTTCGGTCACCATGGGATGTGGCGTAGGTTGTGATCCAGCCATAAAGACAGCCACCCGGTTTGGCAGATCAAAAGGGTCCAGAATACTATCCCCGTCGGACACACCCTCAGACCGGCCGTCCCGCAATAGATACAAGGACTCAGTCTCTCCGGATGAGGATTCATCATCGGAATAGACAACCGTCTCGCCACCAGAATCCGATCCGTCCTCGGCTTGGACTCCATGTATTGCTCCTACGAAGACGCGCTTCATGGCAGGCTGAATCCGGGCCGATCTCGCACGCTGAGCCGGCTCGATGATGTCGGGGAAGAAGTCCGGCTCAGGTCCCGGTTCACCAATCTTGCCGATGAAGACGTGGATGCTGCCGAAGGGGACCCGGTACCCGTATTCGATTGCATCGACCTCCGGGCCCCAGCCTGCATCGTCGATGTAGATCCGGCCGCGGCGACTCTTGGTCATCCGGCCGACCGTGTAGCCCTTGAGTCCTTCAAAGCTGCCCTTCAAGAACTCGAAACCATCGTGCAAAAGCCCCAAGGTGGGCGCCAACTGTCGTGGAATTAGCACGGCAGATGTCCGGTTTAACGGACTTAGTAATGGAACCATCGCACGGGTTAGCTTGAAGAGGTTAAAAGCACACAAAGGACACAGAGGGTTTATACTAGTTCGGCCCCTTCGATGAAGGTAAAAGCCTACGTCTAGTTTGGTTTGGTATTTCTTGGGCGTCGATGAACAGGGAGCAGATTGCTTGCCTGTCTCTCGACGGATTGTTGCTTGGGCATGAACTATCGTCGGGTCGTCCCTTTATATAGGAGGCAACGCCCGGTCCGGTTTACAGAGTCCCGAGGCCGGCTCATAATTGTGTCCGCCTCGGTGTCTACTCTTTCTTCCTTGTGTCTCAAGTTACATGATAGGACGGTTTACAAACCGTAACCTTTACACATGGGCCCTAAGCCTTCATGGGCCGTAACCTCTACTGAGTTTTTAATTACACAGCTACATTACCATAATCCGGATCTCCCTAGCCGGTTTATACCTGCTAGTAATATCCCTGACAGGGAATATGTCTTCAAGTAAATGAAAACGCACTTCGCGGAATACGTCTCCACTTACGCTGACTAGGCACCTCTTCGACCAATGACATGCGGGGCCCGTGCAGGGTGGGACCCTCCCGGCTGGTCTTCTTCTTCCTCTCGCGCGGAGTGCGCCTGGCCGAGGAAGCAGCTCATCCCGACAGCAAGAGCTGGCGACTCCGGCCACCATACGAGGCGTGAGGCCTATCCAGATGATCGGGAGGGAGAGGTGCATCTGGTGGAGGTGGTTGCTGCCGCCGAGGGGCGCCAGAGAGAGAGTAGCAGGGCCAGCGGCGGAGGGAGGCTTCGGCCGCCGGTGGACACAGTGCTACGGTGGGGAAGAGGAGAGGCCGAGGCCATGGTGAGGCTTGCCGGACTCCGGGGGACCATATGGTGGTGAGGGAACAGAGAGGAGGTCTCGGGAGTGCCGGAATCGATGGAGGCCCGAGGCGGTGGTGATGGGGGTCAGAAAGGGGCTCTGGGCTCGGGGAGAGGCCCGGGGAGGGGGTTGTGGACTGCGAGGATGCTTGGGGCATGCTTGAATAGCCGCGGGGAGGGCTCGAGGAGGAGGGGAGTAGGTGGCACGCAGCAGGCGGCGTGTCCGTGCATCGGCGATGGCGCAGTGTCGGCAGGCGCGGGCAAGGCTCGCGGTAGGGGGCGGGAAGGCGACGAGGAGGAAGCATACGAGCGCCAGAGGCTCACGGAGACGAGCAACGCTCGCGGACGAACGGAGGAAGAGGACAGGATCGAGGAAGGCGACGAGCTCACGCGCGCAATGTTCAGTCATTGGAACGACGCATCGGAGAAGAAAATGGAGGGGGTGAGGGATCTAGACGAACGACGACGACGATGCTGAGCAATTTGACACTCGGGGACAAGCCAGAACCAGTCGGAACAGCTCTGCCAAAGCCAACAGTGGCGAGACCACCGTCTTCGCCGACATTGCCCGTGGTCACCACCGACAACACGCGCTTTGGCTTTCTACTCCAAGCCAAACTTTGTCAGCAGTGGAGTCCTTCCAAGGCTCATTAAAGAAGAGGTGAGTTCACGGGCAGAGGTGTAAGGAGCAGACAGAAACAAGCTTAACAAGTTTGCTGTTGCAAACTTGGCCACATCCTAGAGATTAAACCAGAGAGGTCAAACAGCAAACTTGATGCCTGGGAGGCTTAGACGAGCAAGGACAGTCCTAGCAGTTATGAGCTCATTAGGACAAAGATTTAGCATAGTTGCAGTGCAACTGCCAAATCTGGTCCAGAAACCAAACGATGAAGAAGCACTCACTAGGAGTGTTAAATTGGGCTAAAACTTGGCAAAGCCTGTTGATTTAGAGATACAATGATGCTGTAAAAATCTCATACCAAATGGACTTGCCAAAATGGTACTTGTTTCACAAACATCACTTCTGACCAGAAACTTGGGAAAAGTATAGAAAATTATTGGCTACATGATATGAGGCAAACTCTTGGGTAGGTGGGTTATATGGATAGGAGAAGTCTTGGTAATATTTTCAGTCATAATGGAGCAAGATAAAATATACTTGCTTCATAAACTGAAAATTTGGACAAAAAACAAGAATTGCTCTTGTGCTCACATAGATAAATGAACTGAGATGAATTTGGGTGGAGGCTAATGATTTGGAATACTTGAGGGGATGCCAAAGTTTCATCCCATTTGGAAACTCTATGAAGGTACTTCCTTCACAAAGTTGCATTCTCGTCACAAACTTTGAAAAAATTGCACATGGATCTAGGATGAATTGATTGAGCTCATCTTTGGTATGCATGGGTGATTTATCAATTTAAATCACCCTGCCAAATTGCACCTCAATAGGAATTAGGAATAAGGCACCTCCTTTGCAAAATTTCAAAGAAGGCAAAAACTTGCGTTGGGTCATGTGCCCAATTTTTTATCTGTGGAACATGAGACAAGAACAGAACTAGTGATTATATAGCAAGGACAAGCTCCACAATTTATGTGGGAATTTTCTCTGCTATAAAAATAGTAGTTCCTTTAGAAAATGGCAGAAATGAAAAATATTGGTGTTAAATAGGAAAAGGCAATTTTCCTTATTTAATTATGGCCAATATATTTGCCAGGGCTTGGATTAGGCATAAATATCAACTCCACCAATTCACATGAATTTAGGAGATGGCTAGCTATGCCTTTGAATTTTATTCCTCGGAAAGGAAAGAAAGAAATAAATCATAATTCAAAATATTGCATAGGACTTGGCAATATTTTTGCATATCCAAGGTTTACAAGGATAGGAGGGTCTCTGGGAACGGATGGGATGATCAACAGCTCAAGGAAAATGATAGCTCCTTTGTAATCACAAAGGCCATATTCTGATTCCAAAACTTTGGAATTAGGGTTTGAGAGGGTTTGAGCTAATGCAAATGAGGTCTTGCCCACTGACAAAGACATGGGCAAGGTTTTGAAAGGTTGGAAATGACAAGAAGTCCCAAAGTCATCCAACAAACTCAAGAGAAGGATTTTGAAAATGAGTGCCAGGAGAGAATAACAGCACAAAAATTGATAACCCAATTTTGGGGTTGTTACAACTCTTCCCCCTTAAAAAGAATCTCGTCCTCGAGATTCCTAGGGTTACATCACAGTTGCATATATAACCACTTCGGGGGAAAACCTCTGGGTTAATTTTACCCTTCGGTCAAATTCGAACGATTTGGGGACGCCAATAATTGGTACACCACGAGAGATATGGGCAAACACGATTATATCCACGGCTAGGGGTACTCGAGAGCAAACTGTCGAAAAAATGTTCTAGATGCACCCCAGTGAACAGTGGATTCACCTGCTGACACGTGGGTCCAGGGCCCACTGGCAGCCTCCTTCTTCTACCTCCGGCTAACTGCTTCTTCTGTGCTGCTACTTCGCCTACGGCTTGGCGCAGCGCACATCTAGCTCCTAGGGTGATGAGAACCCTAGAGCGATAGTGTGCGGCGTGCATGGCGCTGGTGCAGCGAGCACTCACGTCGCGGGCCAGTGCCTTGTCGGCACTGCTCGCGGATTCGCCTCGTGGACGCTGGTGATCGGGCGACGAACGATTGTCCTGGACCTCGCTCACCGTACACCGGGGTTGGGCTATAAAAATGGCAGCGCGCTCTCTTCCAACACACAAACACCATGCCGCTCTACTACCTCTTTGTTTTGGAAGGGATCGAGCCGAGCTCCTTCGGCGAGGCTGTGTTCCTGGTGGCGCTGTGGTGGTTCCTAGCTGTGATGTTGGGCACACTGATCGGTGCATCGTTCCTCCTGGTGATACTCATCGGGAACGAGCGGGCTCGAGGCAACGCGCGACTGGGTGAAGTGGCTCGAGGTGTGGAAGAAGATGGTGCACGGGTGGTCCTCCGCCATGCTTGATTCTCCGTCGCTGCGCGTCGGCGGAGTAATCGCGTGCTGTAGTGGTGGCGACTGGCCGACGCCATGCAAGGCAGTGATGGTGATGGTGGGGTCTAGATGTAGGTGACATGGCTGTGCCAGCTCAGAATCACACGGGGTACGAGGAAAATTTTGTGCATTGCTCCACAAAAAAGTAGGTGTCAAGGTAGAATCGGAGTTAAAATATGTATCGGGGAGTTGTATTGGATCGAGGGAAATAAAGCTGGCAATGTTTCTCCGGAAGCGCAGTTGGGTTAACGAAAAAGAATTAGGGACGAGAAATGGCCAGATGAAAATGTCTCCTCGAGGTTCTGGGTTTGAAAATCTGGCACACGGGGTATGCACAGATAGAGATAGGGATGTGACTTTGCCTTTCCCGAGTACTATGAAAAAGTACTCGTGAGTGAACCAGGGCTGCGTGCAGGATGCGGTGCAGTCTAAACTAACAAACAAACAGATGCAGCATACATGCAACAGAAAAAAAAAACACCAGACAAATCACACTAAGGCATTTTAATGCCAGTGGGTATATGTACTCCTGGTATACATATACCTACACCAACGCGCACTTTATTATAGACTCGAAACGAGTCAATGTTGTTTTTAGCGTATGAGCTCTACTGATTAAAATCTTGTTAGCAACCATTGCCAACCCTATCAAACATTTATGCTTGATAGAGAGACACGCAAACACAAAGACACAAACAAAAGCAAGCAAGCATACATAAACCACAGCATACGGGTTACAATAGTACCATCATACAACCAAGCACGAATGCGCTACGCGCTAATAAAAACTATGCACTCTGGAATACATGGTTCTATCCTCATATCGAGGATGAACCGATAGACCGACCTAGTCACAGAAACACATGACTGCGTGACTGAGGTCATGCAGAAGACTGGCCATGCTGGGGCTCTCCTGGAGGACGAAGACTGAGCCAATCTCCATCTTCATCGTCCGACACTACTAAGGGTTGGGGCTCTTCTACTGGAGGTGTGGCTAAAATTGATCCAAGCAGATGCTGCTGGTGGATCCAGAAAATAGCCTTGTCGAGGGTGATGATGTTTGGCTTAGGCCATAGCACAGGCTGAGAGGGTAGCACTGGTTCGGATGGCATTGGGCAAACGGCTTGAGATGCGAATTTACGAGCCTCACAATAACCTTCCCTGGAAACTAGTACCGCATCATTGTCGAGGGTTCTAAACTCGGCAAGCATATTTGAAATCATCATCCCCTGGGTAGTGATATATTGCACCAGGCGAGCGATTGCGGGGTCATCTCCTTGGATACCGGGAGAAGGCTGAATTCCGGCTTCTGCCACAATGGGGAAAAAGCGGAACTCCCACCTTTGTGCCACCTGTGGAAACTTGGTTCGGAGGTATAGGATAGCCTCCACAGCAGCGGCCTGAATGGCTAAATCTGTGGTAGGCATGGCTCTACCCTAAAAAACCAAAGGCTGGCCATCTACTGTGGGACCTGGGCCGATGTGCACCCTTGCATCATAGCGGTGAAGGTGAGGGACGGGTGTCGATTGGAACACCAGGTAATCGGGGCTAGCATTACAGCCAAAGGCTTTGGTGAGCATCTCGGCAAGAAGGGGTGGAAAGCCAGTATGGTTGACGGCATAGGTGCGGGTGTAAAACTTGGGATCTTTGAGGGTGCTAGCCATGGCTGGGGTGTTGCTAGCTAGGCTTCTCTGCAGGGACATGGCCGACTGAGGGGTGGGCGATACGGCTAGCGGAAAAGGGATTTATAGGAAGCTACGCGGGACGTGCCCGCATGGTGTGCCCCCTTTTCCTTAATGGCGAAGGGTAAGCGGTGCGGCCGACCAGAAAAGATAGGGTTGCTATTCGTTCCATGGATAACTAGGCGGGGACAGCGGGGTGAGGACGTGTCGGTCCCGACTGCGCTCCCTGTTGATTAACAGTGGACATGCCGGATGCCAGGGATGGGTCAAATCCCTTAGGGTCATTATGGGTTGATGGTAGCGGTGACCTAATGCTAGGATAACCTATGCCATCCTGGCTGCTTTGATACCATCTCCTGTGGCACCCCGATCCGCATGGAGCAGGGGGCCTTCGCACGTCAGCCCAGGATAACACCTGACGCACGACAAGTCCATGATACAGCATTCCAGGTACAAGAATATTCATCAAATACATGTGTATATGATTACATCATTGATGAATACAATTATCTGGCATAGCCATAAGGCTATTTAAATGGCGGCGGAAGTCTTGGTTTGGCAGCATAACAACTCTGGCTGGGCTCCACAACTCACAGGACTGGCAAGATTACAGCCTAGCACGACAGAACAAAGGAACAATCTGGACACGAACTACAAAATTGGCATGACATGCCAGGTCAGTACATTGAATGTACTTGAAATACAACCACATACATAGCATCCAAACAAACAGATGACAAAGCAAGAACCAAGCATATGCGACAATCTACTCCAACATAATTTCTAAGTATGGCATAATATTAACAAGAATCATAAATCAAACTAAGCATGAACAACATCATAGCATCTACTAGCATGGCATATCAACTTACTTCTAACATAACAACAGCAAAGCATAGCATATCAAAACACGGCATGGCATAATGAAACTATGCTGAAAATAAACTACCAGTTACCTCCCGTGAAGACATATTGTATTAACCTCATGCAACAATCACTTACTCTGCCACGGCACCCCGGAGCAAACTCATGACTTACCGAGACCTCGTCTTGGGGTGATATCAACACATAATCGTGACTTCTCACGATTTTCTCATATTCCAAGTCACCACATTATTTATCACATCTTAGTTATCACATAAGTTATTAGCAGATTTATCCTCCATTTCGACCAAGACTGATGTCTACTACGCAACCTTCTTCTTGTAGATGTTGTTGGGCCTCCAAGTGCAGAGGTTTGTAGGACAATAGCAAATTTCCCTCAAGTGGAGGACCTAAGGTTTATCAAACCGTGGGAGGCGTAGGATGAAGATGGTCTCTCTCAAACAACCCTGCAACCAAATAACAAAGAGTCTCTTGTGTCCCCAACACACCCAATACAATGGTAAATTGGATAGGTGCACTAGTTCGGCGAATAGATGGTGATACAAGTGCAATATGGTTGGTAGATATAGGTTTTTGTAATCTGAAAATATAAAAATAGCAAGGTAACTAAGTGGTAAAAGTGAGCGTAAACGGTATTGCAATGCTAGGAAACAAGACCCAGGGTTCATACTTTCACTAGTGCAAGTTCTCTCAACAATAATAACATAACTGGATCATATAACTATCCCTCAACATGCAACAAAGAGTCACTCCAAAGTCACTAATAGCGGAGAACAAACGAAGAGATTATGGTAGGGTACGAAACCACCTCAAAGTTATTCTTTCTGATCGATCTATTCAGGAGTCCGTAGTAAAATAACACGAAGCTATTCTTTCCGTGCAATCTAGCATAGAGTTCGTACTAGAATAACAACTTAAGATACAAATCAACCAAAACCGTAATGTCACCTAGATACTCCATTGTCACCTCAAGTATCCGTGGGCATGATTATATGATATGCATCACACAATCACAGATTCTTCTACTCAACCAACAAAAAGAACTTCAAAGAGTGCCCCAAAGTTTCTACCGAAGAGCCAAGATGAAAATGTGTGCCAACCCCTATGCATAAGTTCACAAGGTCACTGAACCCGCAAGTTGATCACCAAAACATACATCAAGTGGATCACGTGATATCCCATTGTCACCATAGATAAGCACATGCAAGACATACATCAAGTGTTCTCAAATTCTTAAAGACTCAATCTGATAAGATAACTTCAAAGGGAGAAACATCATAATATCCAACTATAATAGCAAAGCTCGCGATACATCAAGATCGTGCCATCTCAAGAACATGAGAGAGAGAGAGAGAGAGAGAGAGAGATCAAACACATAGCTACTGGTACATACCCTCAGCCCCGAGGGTGGACTACTCCCTCCTCGTCATGGAGAGCGCCGGGATGATGAAGATGGCCATCGGAGAGGGATTCCCCCTCCGGCAGGGTGCCGGAACAGGGTCTAGATTGGTTTTCGGTGGCAACAGAGGATTTCGGTGGCGAAACTCTAGATCTAGGTTATTTTCCGGAGGTTTCAGTATATATAGGAGGTGTTGGAGTCGGGGACAAGTAAAGGGGGTCTCCGGGCTGTCCACGAGGCGGGGGGCGCGCCCCCCACCCTCGTGGGCAGCCCGTGGACCTTCTAGTCCTCCTCCGGTACTCTCTGGTCTTCTTCTGGTCCAAAAACGTCCTCCGTTGAGTTTCAGGTCAATTGGGCTCCGTTTGATATTCCTTTTCTGTGATACTCTAAAACAAGGGGAAAAGGGAAACTGGCACTGTGCTCTGGGTTAATAGGTTAGTCCCAAAAATCATATAAAAGTGTATATAAAATCCCATAAAACATCCTAGAAGGATAATATAATACATGGAACAATCAAAAATTATAGATACATTGGAGACGTATCAAGCTTTCCCAAGCTTAATTCCTGCTCGTCCTTGAGTAGGTAAATGATAAAAAATGAATTTTTTATGTGGAATGCAACTAACATAATTCTCAATGTGAATTTCTTTATTGTGGCATGAATGTTCAGATCCGAAAGATTCAAGATAAAAGTATGTGTTGACATAAGAATGATTATAATTCAATCATACTAACAAATCAACCATGTCTTCTCAAAATAACATGGCCAAAGAAAGTTATCCCTACAAAGTCATATAGTCTGGCTATGCTCTATCTTTATCACACAAAATATTTAAATCATGCACAACCCTGGTTTCAGCCAAGCAATTGTTTCACACTTCAATTTTTCAAACCTTTCAACTTTCACGCAATACATGAGCGTGAGCCATGGATATAGCACTATGTGGAATAGAGAGGTGGTTGTGGAGAAGACAAAAGAGGAAGATAGTCTCACATCAACTAGGCGTATCAATGGGCTATGGAGATGCCCATCAATAGATATCAATGTGAGTGAGTAGGTATTGCCATGCAACGGATGCACTAGAGCTATAAATGTATGAAAGCTCAACAAACGAAACCTAGTGGGTGTGCATCCAACTTGCTTGCTCATGAAGACCTAGGGCATTTGAGGAAGCCAATCGTTGGAATATACAAGCCAAGTTCTATAATGAAAATTCCCACTAGTATATGAAAGTGATAAAACAAGAGACTCTCTATCATGAAGATTATGGTGATACTTTGAAGCACAAGTGTGGAAAAGGATAGTAGCATTGTCCCTTCACTCTCTTTTTTGGAGGGGCTTTTCTTTTCTTTTTTTAGCCCCCCTCTTTTTTGGGGGGGCCATCTCTTTTTTTGGAGTTTCTCTCTTTTTTTCCTCACACAGGACAATGCTCTAATAATGAAGATCATCACACTTTTATTTACTTACAACTCAAAGATTACAACTCGAAGCTAGAACAAAATATGACTCTATGTGAATGATAATGATGAAGCGTGTCACATGAACGGAACAGTGGAAAGTTGCATGGCAATATATCTCGAAATGGCTATGGAAATGCCATGATAGGTAGGTATGGTGGCTGTTTTGAGGAAGGTATATGGTGGGTGTATGGTACCGGCGAAAGTTGCACGGTACAAGAGAGGCTATTGGAAGGGTGAGAGTGCGTATAAACCATGGACTCAACATTAGTCATAAAGAACTCATATACTTATTGCAAAAATCTATAAGTTATCAAAACAAAGTATTCAACGCATTCTCCTAGGGGAAGGGTTGGTAGGAGTTAACCATCGCGTGATCCCGACCTCCACACAAAGGATGACAATCAATAAATAAATCATGCTCCAACTTCATCACATAACGGTTCACCATACATGCATGCTACGGGATCACAAACTTTAACACAAGTGTTTCTCAAATTCACAATTACTCCACTAGCATGACTCTAATATCACCATCCTCATATCTCAAAACAATCATCAAGTATCAAACTTCTCATAATATTCAATGCACTTGTATGAAAGTTTTTACTATATCCCTCTTGGATGCCTATCGTATTAGGACCAAATTCATAACCCAAGCCAATTACCATGTTGTTCTAAAAGACTCTCAAAATAATATAAGTGAAGCATGAGAGTTCATCTATTTCTTCAAAATAAAACCACCGACGTGCTCTAAAAAGATATAAGTGAAGCACTAGAGCAAACGACAAACTACTCCAAAAGATATAAGTGAAGATCAATGAGTAGTTGAATAATTATGTAACTATGTGAAGACTCTCTAACATTTAAGAATTTCAGATCTTGGGATATTGTTCAAACAGCAAGCAAAACAAAATAAAACAAAATGACACTCCAAGCAAAACACATATCATGTGGTGAATAAAAATATAGCCTCAAGTAAAGTTACCGATGAACGAAGACGAATGAGGGGATGCCTTCCCGGGGCATCCCCAAGCTTAGGATCTTGGTTGTCCTTGAATATTACCTTGGGGTCCCTTGGGCATCCCCAAGTTTAGGCTCTTGTCACTCCTTATTCCATAGTCGATCGAATCTTTACCCAAAACTTGAAAACTTCACAACACAAAACTCAACAGAAAACTCGTAAGCCCCGTCAGTATAAGAAAATAAAACCACCACTTAGGTATTGTTGTGAACTCATTCTAAATTCATATTGGTGTAATATCTACTATATTCGAACTTCTCTATGGTTCATACCCTATAATACTACTCATAGATTCATCAAAATAAGCAAATAACATATAGAAAACAGAATCTGTCAAAAACAGAACAGTCTGTAGCAATCTGCAACTTTCGAATACTTATGTAACTCTAAAAATTCTGAAATAAATTGGTGGACGTGAGGAATTTGTATATTAATCTTCTGCAAAAAGAATCAACTTAAAAGCACTCTCCAGTAAAAAATGGTAGCCAATCTCGTGAGCGCTAAAGTTTCTGTTTTTACAGCATGATCACATAAACTTCACACAAGTCTTCCCAAAGGTTCTACTTGGCACAAACACTAACTAAAACACAAAACCACATCTAAACAGAATCTAGATGGAATATTTATTCCAAAACAGAAGCAAAAACAAAGAAAAATATAAAGTTGGGTCGCCTCCCAACAAGCGATATCGTTTAACGCCCCTAGCTAAGCATGATGATTTCAATTATGCTCGCATGAAAGATAAGAATTGAAACATAAAGACAGCATCATGAATAATATAACTAGCACATTTCAGTCTAACCCACTTCCTATAAATAGGGAATTTGTGAGCAAACAACTTATGGGAACGATAATCAACTAGCATAGGAAGGGAAAACGAGCATAACTTCAAGATTTTAAGCACATAGAGAGGAAACTTGATATTATTGCAATTCCTACAAGCATATGATCCTATCTCATAATAATTTTCAGTAGCATCATGAATGAATTCAACAATATAACTATCACATAAAGCATTCTTGTCATGATCCCCCAAGCATATAAATTTTATTACTCTCCACAAAAGCAAAATTCTTCTCATTCGGAATAGTGGGAGTATCATAAGAGACTTGAATAATATAAATTGTTTCCACATTAAAAGAGTAATGTTCAAAAAAGGATAATCATAATCATGATAAGTTTTATAAATATAATCATCACTACGTTTTATAGCATAAGTGTCGTCACAATAATCATCATAAGTAGGAGGCATGCTACTATCATAATAGATTTGCATATCAAGACTTGGGATGCTAAAAATATCATCTTCATCAAACGTAGCATCCCCAAGCTTGGGACAAACATTAATTGCAGCAAATAAATTTTCAAACATGTCATTCTCATCAAACATAGCATCCCCAAGCTTGGGCCTTTTCATATCATAAGCATAATCACTCTCATCATTAATAGTATGGATAGCACCGATAGTATAGCAATTATCATCATCACAATGAGTAATAGGAGCAACATCGTTCGGAAGCGATACCTTTTTATCTTTGCTTCTCCGTTTTTTCTTTTTCTTCTTCACATTATGTGTGGGTTTAATCTTCTTTTTGGACCTCCTTATTAATGAGAATGGTTGAATAGAAGACTCATCCTCGTTACCTAATTCATCGTAAGAAATAATAGGAGGATATTGGGAAATTTCTTCCCTTTCATTAGTATTCTCTTCATCTCATATTTGTTTTCTTGTCTTTAGGTAATTGGAAATATAAGGATTTTCAATGCAATTCACCGCACAATACATATAAATTTCCTCTGGATCAAAATCAAGAAGTTTATCAAGGGCAAATCCTGGAAGATTCTTAGTTCTACGTTTGATTTCTTCATAACCCAAAAGCAAGCTAAGTTCATTATAATGTGCAAGGGAAATCAAGTCATCACAATTTTTGGACACGATTTGATCATGAAACACTTTGCATTGGAGATTTAAATGACCACGTTCATTACAAAGTTCACAAGTACGGCTAAGACATATTAAATTTTTAGCACAATCATCTAGCCTTTCTTGCAACCATTTAGTTTCTAAATACTTATGTCTCTTGCAAAATCTATCTTCCATATTTGGTACGTACTTGCAAACTCTATGCACTCCACAAAAATTGACATGCTTATAAGAGATATTTTCATCATGACTAGTGCAATCATCATTAGTACTATGGATATTTGAAGAATTCACACTAACAACATTGCAATCATGCTCATCAGTCAAGTTTTTAGTGCCAAGCATTTTATGTAATTCCTCTTCTAGTACTTGAGCACAATTTTCCTTCCCATCATTCTCACGAAAAATATTAAAAAGATCAAGCATATGAGGTAACTTTAATTCCATTTTTGTAGTTTATTTTATAAACTAAACTAGTGATAAAACAAGAAACTAACAAATTTGATTGCAAGATCTAAAGATATACCTTCAAGCAGTCACCTCCCCGGCAACGGCGCCAGAAAAGAGTTTGATGTCTACTATGCAACCTTCTTCTTGTAGACGTTGTTGGGCCTCCAAGTGCAGAGGTTTGTAGCACTGTAGCAAATTTCCCTCAAGTGGATGACCTAAGATTTATCAATCTGTCGGAGGCGTAGGATGAAGATGGTCTCTCTCAAACAACCCTGCAACCAAATAACAAAGAGTCTCTTGTGTCCCCAACACACCCAATACAATGGTAAATTGTATAGGTGCACTAGTTCGGTGAAGAGATGGTGATACAAGTGCAATATGGATGGTAGATATAGGTTTTTGTAATCTGAAAATATAAAAACAGCAAGGTAACTAAGTGGTAAAAGTGAGCGTAAACGGTATTGCAATGCTAGGAAACAAGGCCTAGGGTTCATACTTTCACTAGTGCAAGTTCTCTCAACAATAATAACATAACTGGATCATATAACTATCCCTCAACATGCAACAAAGAGTCACTCCAAAGTCACTAATAGCGGAGAACAAACGAAGAGATTATGGTAGGGTATGAAACCACCTCAAAGTTATTCTTTCTGATCGATCTATTCAAGACTCCGTAGTAAAATAGCATGAAGCTATTCTTTCCGTTCAATCTA
Organism: Secale cereale; assembly: GCA_902687465.1. Taxonomy (NCBI): domain Eukaryota; kingdom Viridiplantae; phylum Streptophyta; class Magnoliopsida; order Poales; family Poaceae; genus Secale; species Secale cereale. The sequence continues at coordinate 227,058,485 of LR738711.1, forward strand.
GCATAGAGTTCGTACTAGAATAACACCTTAAGATACAAATCAACCAAAACCCTAATGTCACCTAGATACTTTATTGTCACATCAAGTGTCCGTGGGCATGATTATACGATATGCATCACACAATCTCATATTCATCTATTCAACCAACAAAAAGAACTTCAAAGAGTGCCCCAAAGTTTCTACCAGAGAGTCAAGATGAAAATGTGTGCCAACCCCTATGCATAAGTTCACAAGGTCACTGAACCCGCAAGTTGATCACCAAAACATACATCAAGTGGATCACGTGATATCCCATTGTCACCACAGATAAGCACATGCAAGACATACATCAAGTGTTCTCAAATCCTTAAAGACTCAATCCGATAAGATAACTTCAAAGGGAAAACTCAATCCATTGCAAGAGAGTAGAAGGGGAGAAACATCATAAGATCCAACTATAATAGCAAAGCCCGCGATACATCAAGATCATGCCATCTCAAGAACACGAGAGAGATAGAGATCAAACACATAGCTACTGGTACATACCCTCAGCCCCGAGGGTGGACTACTCCCACCTCGTCATGGAGAGCGCCGGGATGATGAAGATGGCCACCGGAGAAGGATTCCCCCTCCGGCAGGGTGCCGGAACATGGTCTAGATTTGTTTTCGGTGGCAACAGAGGCTTTCGGCGACGGAACTCCCGATCTAGGTTATTTTCTGGAGGTTTCAGTATATATAGGAGGTATTGGAGTCGGGGACAAGTAAAGATGGTCTCCGGGCTGTCCATGAGGCAGGGGCGCGCCCAGGGGGCATGCCCCCCACCCTCGTGGGAAGCCCGTGGACGTTCTGGTCCTCCTTCGGTACTCTCTGGTCTTCTTCTGGTTCAAAAACGTCCTCCGTTGAGTTTCAGGTCAATTGGGCTCCGTTTGATATTCCTTTTCTCCGATACTCTAAAACAAGGGAAAAACAGAAACTGGCACTAGGCTCTAGGTTAATAGGTTAGTCCCAAAGATCATATAAAAGTGTATATAAAAGCCCATACAATATCCTAGAAGGATAATATAATAGCATGGAATAATCAAAAATTATAGATACGTTGGAGGCATATCAAAGACCCGATAGTGTAACCTACTACGAACTTGTGCCCATGACCGAGGACGCGTCTATCCATAGATTTAACACACGCTCTGCAGATGTAGCACACTTTACCCACACCACGGAACCCATGGCCTCGCACTCCCATTCGGGTGGACCAACGGCGTTCCGAAAAAAACCGACCTACTGCCATGACACTCTCCCGGCCACTCCGACCAACTCCCCTTTGGGCTAAGTCCTGGGTGGCCCCGTGCCTACCAAAGGCACCTACGGTCACCGTCATGGCAAAAATGGTCCCAAATGGGGACATGTGGACATAACCAAACTCGGGCTCACAAGGCTTATGTCCGCCTACTTGATCAGGGTAGCGCGCACCCATAACCTTCCCTAGTTGGAGGCACCGGCGAGAGGCATGACAATAGACCTATCTAGGGCTTCCCATAAAGGAAAATGTGGCTGCACTGGAGAAACCTCGATTTGGTGGCACTATGACTCGATCCCATCAATGATGGAGGAGGTTTATTATTAAGTCATGTTATTAACTTCTCCACCATCATTAACATTATGAGCATATTTTACAAAGATGCAACAATGAGCATGCAACATGCAAATGCATTAACAAATATCAAGTTCCTCAAGTGAACCGATAAATCCTATGAAACATGACAATGCCGGCTACTAGCTTATCGATTGTGTGACAAAATCATCATGGCATCAATATTACTGGCATGAAATTAACCAAATCACGGGTATGACATTATCAACAACAATATAACTAGCATGGAAAATGCTATCATGTAAAGCAAGCATGATGTGGCAAGCAGTACAAACATATAGCACAACTGAAATAACGGCAGACGAAACACACAAAAACTACTGCAACTAAGCACACACACGAGGTACCAGCAAAGTCAACATGCAAGTTCGGGGCTCATGATAAGAGGTTGGCTTGACTGGGGTTCGAGAAATACTTCGGGGATGAGTGTGGACAACTCTCGGAAAAATTTGACAGTGAATGGTTCTCTCTCAGAGGGGCTGAATTAGGGCAAGGGCAAGATGGGCATTTCAGAATGTGCAAACATCAAGAAAATTGTCCCATCAAAAAGAGCTCGACGAACAGAGAATGTGAGCATTGGAATCACCTCGATCGGAGTTACGGTTGCAAAGTTGTGGCCATTCACTATTTAGGCAGAAAAGTGGCTTAAACAGTGAACGTTCACAATATAAGCATTTCGGCGGGCGGGGCTGAAAAAGAGAAAGCGCATTTGAGAAAAATACGTTTCCAGAGAACAAAAAGTGTATTTCACGCAATACGTCTTCAGCTGTCACAAAACGTACTACAGGGAATACGTCTTCAAGTAAATGAAAACGCACTTCGCGGAATACGTATCCACTTACGCTGACTGGGCACCTCTTTGAACAATGACAAGCGGGGCCCGCGCAGGGTGGGACCCGCCCATCTGGTCTTCTTCTTCCTCCCACGCGGAGTGCGCCTGGCCGAGGGAGCGGATCATCCCGACAGCAAGCGCTGGCGACTCCGGCCACCATACGAGGCGTGCGGCCTATCCAGGTGATCAGGAGGGAGAGGCACATCTGGTGGAGGTGGTTGCTGCCGCCGAGGGGCGCCGGAGAGAGAGCAGCGGGGCCCGCATCGAATGTAGGCTTCGGCCACCGGTGGACACAGCTCTACGGTGGGGAAGAGGATGGGCCGAGGCCACGGGGAGGCTCGCTGGACTCCAGGGGACCAGATGGTGGTGAGGGAATGGAGAGGAGGGCTCGGGAGTGCCGGAATCGATGGAGGCCCGAGGCGGCGGCCATGCAGGTGATGGTGGTCAGAGAGGGGCTCTGGGCTCGGGGAGAGGCCCGGGGAGGGGGTTGTGTATTGCGAGGATGCTCGGGGCGTGCTTAAATAGCCGTGAGGAGGGCTCGAGGGGGAGGGGAGGAGGTGGCATGGTGTAGGCGACGTGTCTGTGCGTCGGCGGCGGCGCAGTGTCAGCATGCGCAGCCAAGACTCATGGGAGGCGGCGGCAAGGCGACGAGGAGGAAGCGGACAAGCGCCAGAAGCTCACGAAGATGAGCAACGCTCGCGGACGAACGGAGGAAGAGGACAGGGTCGAGGAAGGCGACGAGCTCACGGGTGCGCATTGTTCGGTCATTGGAACGGTGAGTCGGAGAACAAAACGGAGGGGGCAGGGATCCAGACGAACGACAACGACGATGCTGAGCTATTTGACACTCGGGGACAAGCCAGAACCGGCCGGAACAGCTCTGCCGGAGCCAACAATGGTGAGACCGCCGTTTTGGCCGGCATTTCCCGTGGTCACCGCCCACAACACGTGCTCTGGCTTTCTACTCCAAGCCAAACTTTGTCAGCAGTGGAGTCTTTCCAAGGCTCATTAAAGAAGAGGTGAGTTCACGGGCAGAGGTGTAAGGAGCAGACGGAAACAAGCTTCACAAGTTTGTTGTTGCAAACTTGGCCAAATTCTAGAGATTAAACCAGAGAAGTTAACCAGCAAATTTGATGTCTGGGAGTCTTAGACGAGCAAGGACTAAAGTCCTGGCAGTTATGAGGTCATTAGGATAAAGATTTAGCATAGGTGCAGTGCAACTGCCAAATCTGGTCCAGAAACCAAATGATGAAGAAGCACTCACTAGGAGTGTTGAATTGGGCAAAAACTTGGCAAAGCCTCATGATTTAGACATATAATGATGCTATAAAAATCTCATACCAAATGGACTTGCCAAAATTGTACTTGTTTCACAAACATCACTTCTGACCAGAAACTTGGGAAAATTCTTGGAAAATATTGGCTACATGAAATGAGCCAAACTCTTGGGTAGGTGGGTTATATGGATAGGAGAAGGCTTGGAAATAGTTTCGGCCATAATGGAGCAAGATAAAATATACTTATTTCAGAAACTAAAAATTTGGACAGAAAACAAGAATTTCCCCTGTGCTCACATAGATCAATGAAATGAGCTGAATTTGGGTGGAGGCTAATGATATGGAATACTTGAGAGGATGGGAAAGTTTCATCTCATTTGGAAACTCTATGAAGGTACTTCCTTCACAAAGTTGCATTCTGGTCAGAAACTTGGAAAAATTGCACAGGGAGCTAGGATGAATGGATTTAGCTCATATTTGGTATCCATGGGTAATTTATCAATGTTAATCACCCTGCCAAATTGCATCTCAATAGGAATTAGGAATAAGGCACTTCCTTTGCAAAATTTCAAAGAAGGCAGAAACTTGCATTGGATCATGTGCCCAATTTTTGATATGTGGAACATGAGACAAGAATAGAACTAGTGATTATATAGCAAGGACAAGCTCCACAATTTATGTGGGAATTTTCTCTGCTATATAAATAGTAGTTCCTTTAGAAAATGGCAGAAATGAAATATTGGTGTTAAATAGGAAAAGGCTATTTTCCTTATTTAATTATGGCCAATATATTTGCCAGAGCTTGGATTAGGCATAAATATCAACTCCGCCAATTCACATGAATTGAGGAGATGGCTCGCTATGCCTTTGGATTTTATTCCTCACAAAGGCAAGAAAAGGAATAAATCATAATTCAAAAATATTGCATCGGACTTGGCAATATTTTTGCATATCCAAGGTTTACAAGGATATGAGGGTCTCTGGGAACGGATGGGGTGGTCAACAGCTCAAGGAAAATGATAGCTCCTTTTTAATCACAAAGGCCATATTCAGATTGTGACGCCCGGATAGTTAAGCTACAGTAACCCTCTACTAATGACGACACGTCACCACCATTACTGTTGATAATCTCGTGTTAGTTCGAAAACGATCCAAATTAAAATTTGAATTAAAAGAAAACACAAAAGTTTTCAAACATTAAAACTAAAATGTTCGGGACGTGTCAAATAAATCATAAGGAATTATGGTGGAGAATCCTTATTTTTATAACATATTTAAATGCACCAAAATGATTGAAACGGCAGACAAAACAATTAAGTAAATGCCTTTGGTATTTTATAAAATATTAAACTATTTTATTTCGTTGCCCAGACTTATGTGGGAGTGACATACTTATTAATACAAAAATTGGAACTGCCTTTATAATTTACAAAACTAAAATAAATAGGGAACTAAAATAAACAGAAAAGAAATTGAAAAGAAAATAGAAAAACAAAGCAAATAAAA
>LR738711.1:227063802-227096582 GCA_902687465.1 Secale cereale
AGCTGGCTGGCCAGCCGGCCCAGCACCCCGCTGCCCCCTGGCCTATTAGGTCACCCCCGGTGACCTAGCCCCAAATCCCCCGCTCCCCACTCCCCACTCGCTCCTCTCCCCGCCCCCGACCCCGTGCCCGACGCCGCCGCCGGCGCATCGCCGGCGCTGCCCCACCGTCGCCGCCCCGTCCTCGTTCCCCTCCCGACCGCCGCCCTCGCCTGCCCCGCCGGCCCCCGGCGCTCCCCTCCGCCGCCCGGCCAGCTCGCCGGCGCACCGCACCGCACCGGCGCGCCTCCTCTCCTTCCCCGCACAGCCGGACCCCGACTCGGCCCTCGCGGTGAGCTCCGCCGCCGCTCGCCCCGCCTCATCTGCTCCCGCACGGGCCGTTGCCCCCGCTCCCTCCTGGCGCGCGCACCGGCGCGCCCGCGTCCCGCCTCCCGCTCCGCCAGGGGCGCTCCCCGCCCGCGCCGGCTCGGACCGGCCGCGCCCGCTCGCCCGCATCCCCGTTCTGGCCGCAGCCTCTTCCCGCCGCCCGTGCCCCCGGCCACTCCGGCCCCGCTCGCCCCCACGGCCGCCGCTGGCCCCTGCTGGGTCGTGCGCGCGCTGCGTTTTGCTTTGGTCGGCCGGACATGTCCGATGCCCAAACGGGCACGCTGGACATTGTCCGGCCTAATCTCTGTCAAACGGGCCCAGTGCCATTTTAGTAAAAAAAAAATGTTTAAAGAAAAATAATAATAATAAAATAGATAAATAAAAATAAATAATTAATAATATTAATTAATTAATTAACTAAATTAATTAACTTAATTAATTACTGTTTAATTAACCTAATCAATTAACTAAACTAATTAAACTTGTTTAGTTAGTCTTAGTCAATGACATGCGGGATCCACATGTCAATTTGACCTAGTCAACAGACAGTTGACCGCTGACATCATGCTGACGTCATGATGACGTCAGCAGGCACTATTCTGGATAATGTTATATTAAATTAATTAATTAAATTCCAGAAATTAATATAAACTTTAGAAAATCATATCTTTTAAACCGTAACTCGGATGAAAATAATTTATATATGAAAGTTGCTCAGAACGACGAGACGAATCTGAATACGCGGTCTGTTCGTCCGCCACACATCCCTAGCATACCGAACATGCAACTTTCCCCTCCGTTTCATCTGCCCGAAAATGCCTAACACCGGGAATACTTTCCCGGATGTTATCCCTCTTCGCCTGTATCACCGAGCACCGCGTTAGGTCACACGTAGCACCGCGTATTTCCATGTTATGCTTTGTGATGCTATTGTTTGCTCTGTTATTTATTTGTTTCCCCCTTCTTTGCTTATTTTCGGTAGACTCCGTTACCGTGATAGACTCCGAGACAATTGATGCTTCGGTGTTCGACTACGGCTACGATTTTGAGATTCCTTTCATCTGCAGAGCTTCCAGGCAAGCCCCCCCCCCCTTTGATCACCAGATATCGCCTATTCTTCTCTCTACTGCTTGCATTAGAGTAGTGTAGCATGTTACTGCTTTCGATAATCCTATTCTGCTGCATAGCCTGTCATTGTTGCTACCACTGTTGATACTTTACCTGCAATCCTAGATGCTTAGTATAGGATGCTAGTATTCCATCAGTGGCCCTACACCCTTGTCCGTCTGCCCTGCTATTCTATCGGGCCGTGATCACTTGGGTGTGATCACGGGTATATACTACATACATTTTACATACACATGATGATGATTCGGAGATGGGGGCTGAAGGGGCAGGTGGTTCCACACAGGTAGTGGTGGGCCTGGGTTCCCGACAGTCCCCTGATGGATACTTTGTGGCGGAGCGACAGGGCAGGTTGCGACCACCTAGGAGACAGGTGGGCCTGGCCCTGGTCGTTGTCCGCGGTTATTTCATAATAACACGTTTAACGGGATCTTGGTATTTGATCTGAGTCTGGCCATTTGGTCTATACGCACTAACCAGCTACGTGGGAATAGTTATGGGTACTCGACGTCGTGGTATCAGCCGAAGCCTTTATGACGTCAGCGGTTTAGCGGCGCGCGCCGGGTTGGACCGCATAACGCAACTTCCTTAGTAATGGAGGTTGCTAGGTCTGCTCACCGGCCGCGTACGCAACGTGCAGGTGTGCATTGGGCGATGGGCCCAGACCCCTGTGCGCTTAGGACTTAGACCGACGTGCTGACCGCTCTGCTGTGCTTAGGTAGGGCTGCGACGTGTTGATCTTCCGAGGCCGGGCATGGCCCTGGAAAGTGTGTCCGGCCAAATGGGATCAAGCGTGCTGGGTTATGTGGTGCACCCCTGCAGGGAAGTTAATCTATTCGAATAGTCGTGTCCCTCGGTAAAAGGACGACCCGGAGTTGTACTCTGACCTCATGACAACTAGAACCGGATACTTAATAAAACACACCCTTACAAGTGCCAGATATAACTCGGTGGTTGCTCTCTCACAGGGTGACGAGGGGAGGATCACCGGGTAGGTTTATGCTATACGATGTTACTTGGTGAACTTACCATCTATTCCCTTCTACCGCTTCAAGACGGAGGCTGCGAGAAGCGAGGAAGCTTGTTACTTACCATCTACTCTCTTCTACTGCTGCAAGATGGAGGTTACCAGAAGCGTAGTCTTCGTTTGGAATAGCTATCCCCCCTCTTATTCTGCTTTCTGCAGTTCAGTCTACATATATTACCCTTTTACACAGATATCATTGCATTTGCAGTGTAGATCCTTGCTTGCGAGTACTTTGGATGAGTACTCACGGTTGCTTTTCTCCCCCTTTTCCCCTTTTCTCCCTTCTTCTCGGATGATGCAACCAGGTGGTGGAGTCCAGGAGCCAGATGATCCCGATGTTGTTTCTACTTGGAGTTCGGCTTCGAGGAGTAGTTAGGAGGTCCCAGGCAGGAGGCCTTGCCTTTTCGATCGTTGTTACTTTTGTGCTAGCCTTCTTAAGGCAAACTTGTTTAACTTATGTCTGTACTCAGATATTATTGCTTCCGCTGACTCTTGTGTTTTCGAGCTTTTGTATTCGAGCCCTCGAGGCCCCTGGCTTGTAATATAAAGCTTGTATTATTTTAATTTGTGTCTAGAGTTGTGTTGTGATATCTTCCAGTGAGTCCTTGATCTTGGTCGTACACATTTGCGTGCATGATTAGTGTACGGACAAATCGGGGGCGTCACACAGATTCCAAAAATTTGGAATTAGGGTTTGAGAGGGTATGAGCTGATGCAAATGAGGTCTTGCCCTCTGACAAAGACATGAGCAATGTTTTGAAAGGTTGGAAATGACAAGAAGTCCAAGAGTCATCCAATAAACTGGGGAGAAAGATTTTGAAAATTAGTGCCAGGAGAGAATAACAGCACAAAAATTGATAATCAAATTTTGGGGCTATTAGAGTTGTGCCCACCTGGTGGCCCCCCTCTAGTACTTATTGGCTCCAATAATTCTTAAATATTCCATAAAAAATCTCTGTGAAGTTTCAGCTTGTTTGGAGTTGTGTGGAATAGGTGGCCTGACGTAGCTTTTTTAGGTCCAGATTTCCAACTGCCAAAATTCTCCCTCTTGGTGTGTACCTTGCAAATTATGAGAGAAAAGGCATTATAATTACTCCAAAAAGCATTATTATGGATAAAATCACTATAAATAACTGTAAGAAAACATGATGCAAAATGGACGTATCAACTCCCCCAAGCTTAGACCTCGCTTGTCCTCAAGCAAAAACCAAAATCAAAAAACATGTCCACATGCTTTGAGAGAGAGGTGTCGATAAAAACAAAATACGGACATAGAACCATCATGTTGATTATTATAACAGCAACAAAATTTAACACAACACTTTTATCATAGAACTTTTATCATATACTTGCCATGAATAAGTAACAGTTCATCACACAATCGAAGTATAAAGCAAAAACTCTGTTAGAAACCAACAAACTATGTTCTCAGTCAACTTTGCAACTACAAGTCATCATCTTTTTAGGAAGAGTCACGTGTCGGAGCCTTTAGGCAAGTCGACATACTCAACCATCATATTGTCTTCTATGATTGCTAACACTCACCTTGTACACATGAGCAAAACATTTCAACCGGACACATAGAAATATAGGAGCTTATAGTTTTGCCTCCCAACATACTCACCTCAAGGGTGATGTCAACAATAATAACTCATGCTATCTATATCCAACTGGACATAAATAGAAGGAATAGAAGGAAAACTTTGACTCTTTGCATAAAAGTAAATACATAAAGGTAGAAGATAGGCCCTTCGCAAAGGGAAGTAGAGGTTGCCATGCGCTTATTTGTTTGTATGCTCAATCCCTTAGTGCAAAAGAACGTCATGTTACATTGCCCCTTAAGATGACAGCCTTTATTATGCAGTCTATCGCTTTTATTCTTTGTCATCCAAGTTCGTGCAACGCTCAATTTTCTCTTACATTAAACAATCGCACACATTTAGAAGCAATTTTTATTGCCTTTGTGCACCGATGACAACTTACTTGAGGGATCTTGCTCAATCCCTAGGTAGGTATGTTGGACACTTGAAAGAGATTTGGGTTTACGTGTTTTTGGATGCACAAGTAGTATCTCTACTTAGTTCGGAATTTTTGGCTAGCAAAGATAAGGGGCAAGCACCACATGTTGAAGGATTTATGACAATATGACTTCTATGTGAATATAAACAAACATAAACCATTACGTTGTCTTCCTTGTCCAACGTCAACAATTTTGGCATATAATATTTTGATGAGGGCTTACAACCACAAAAGATTTCTAGGATAGTATATTTACATGTGAATCTTCCCTTCCCATATTAATTCTTTCATGAGTTGCATCATTGACTAATGCTATGTTTGTCAATCTCTAATAAAATTTCCTACTTATACATTTCCTTATGTGGTGCCATCACCTACCATAGGATTAGTATATGATCTATTAATTTGTTTATTTTCTTTTATTTGCTTTCTTTCTCTTTTTCTTTTCTTAATTTGCAGCGTGAAAGTAAAAGAAAGTAAAAACTCAAACTAAACTTTATTATATAACTTGCACATGATTACAATGATAGATCGGTAAGCAAACTCTCAAAGAAGAAAGGATTGAGCTAAACTTTTATTCATCTAAAGCAAAAGATCGAACTAGGATAAGTAAAATTAAAAAGATAGTGGGATGATACGATACCGGGGCACCTCCCCCAAGCTTGGCGAAAGCCAAGGGGAGTGCCCATGCCCGATACTCAGTTCTCCTTTGGTGGTGAAGAAGATGGTGGTGGTGATGTAGTATTCTCCAGTATAACCATGAGTAGATCCTTCAAACCTTGAATCTCCCGCAGGGCTTGATGAATCAATTCACTATTTTTATTTAGCTCAACCATTATGTGTTTATTCTCAGGACCCCACGGTTTGATTCATGTATTGTTTCTCTTGGCCGAGATATGTCCCAGTTGGACGGTATGTGCCTACGAGGAGTGTTCTCGAACCCATAATTATGAATCAAATTATGAAAATTGTTATGATGTAACCTGTGTAAGGGCCTCCTTAGTGGGAGGTCTTCTTGCACTTCCATCCTTGCTTGATTGTTCGATGATCCCATGGCCTGATGAGGATTAGGGTGAGTGGAGATGCCAGCTAATGTGCCTCTCTGGGAGGCCAGAGAGTGAACCCGAAAAGGATTTTTTCTCTTCTTCCTCCATAGCAACCTCTTCAGCTTCATCCCTCCTTAATCCTCCTGAACGAACCTTGTGTCTCCTTCTCCATTGTCAAAGGGTGAGGAAGACATGATGTTGACCTAGCTAAATCTGTAAGAAAACAGCAAGAAAAGAGAACAGAGTATTTCTCCATGATACGGTGGTTAACAGGTTCGGGAAGTATATATAGATTTTTTATCTTGGAGGACAAGTATACGGGAGAAAAACGGAGTCCGAAAGGTGTCCTAGGTGGGCACAACCCATCTGGAAGTTTCTTTATTTCCAAAATTCTATAATATTCAAAAACTGACAAAAAATATTTTTGCGGATTTTTTGAAGTCCGTTTACTTACCGTATCACGTACCTCCTTATTTTTACAATTCTGGAGTGTTCCGGAAGGACTCTTTTATGTGCTCTTTCGGTGTCAATGTTTGGATAAAATTTCTTTCAACATTAATAGGTGTACCTGAGATATAATGCTTTATTCGTTGCCCATTGACAACCTTCGGGTTAGTACCTTCAGAATTATTCATTTTGATGGCTCCAGACCGGTAAAGCTCCTCGATGACATATGGGCCTTTCCATTTCGAGAGGAGCTTTCCTGGAAAGAACCTGAAACAAGAGTTGTACAAAAGAACATATTCTCCGACTTTAAACTCGCGCTTATGAATTCTTTTGTCATGCCATCGTTTAACTTTTTCTTTGAATAACTTTGCATTTTCATAAGCTTGGGTTCTCCATTCATCTAATGAGCTTATATCAAATAACCTCTTTTCACCAGCAAGTTTGAAATCATAGTTGAGTTCTTTAACTGCCCAATATGCTTTATGTTCTAACTCAAGAGGTAAATGACAAGCTTTTCCATAAACCATTTTATAAGGAGACATACCCATAGGATTTTTATAAGTTGTTCTATAAGCCCAAAGTGCATAATCTAATTTCTTAGACCAATTCTTCCTGGACCTATTGACAGTCCTTTGCAACATTAATTTTATTTCTCTATTGCTAAGCTCAACTTGACCACTAGACTGAGGATGATAGGGTGATGCAATTTTATGGTTAACATCATACTTGGCAAGCATTTTACGGAAAGCACCATGAATAAAGTGTGAACCGCCATCAGTCTTTAAATATCTAGGGACTCCAAACCTTGGGAAAATACCTTCCTTAAGCATTTTAATAGAGGTGTTGTGATCAGCACTACTGGTTCGAATAGCTTCTACCCATTTAGTAACATAATCAATAGCAACCAAAATATGCGTATACCCATTAGAGGAAGGAAAAGGTCCCATGTAATCAAATACCCAAACATCAAATGGTTCAACAGCAAGTGAATAATTCATAGGCATTTCTTAAAGCTTACCGATATTACCTATTCATCGTCATTCATCACAAGATTAGACATACTTACGAGCATCCTTGAAGAGAGTAGGCCAATAAAATCCAAATTGCAATACCTTATGAGCAGTTCTATCTCCAGCATGATGCCCTCCATATGGTTCCCCGTATGCTTCTTATCTTTGGCTTCGAACAAGGGGAGTCCTTTCAAGCTTCATCAAATCCATGACACAAGGTTTGTTTTTCATTATAGAACTGAGCAAGAATCGGATTGTGAATGAGTGACATTTCCATAGGATTTGTCCCTGATCATGCTCAGGTACACAATGTCTAATAATACCATCTACTCCTTCTTTATAAAGATGTGGGTCATCCCAAAAGTAATATCTTAAATCATAGAAGATTTTTTTTCTTTTGTTGGTAAGTAAAGCTAGGTGGCAAATATTTAGCAACAATGTAATTAGCATAGTCAGCATACCAAGGAGTACTATTAGCAACATTTATTGCAACTAACTTCTCATCGGGGAAACTATCATCAATAGGAAGTGGGTCATCAAGCACATTTTCAAGCCTAGACAAGTTATCAGCTACGGGGTTCTCAGCTTCTTTCTATCAATGATATGTAAATCAAATTCTTGTAACAAGAGAACCCAATGAATAACTATAGGTTTAGCATCTTTCTTTTCCATAAGATATTTAATAGCAGCATGGTCTGTGTGAAGAGTTACTTTGGAATCAACAATATAAGATCTAAATTTATCACAAGCAAACACCACTGCTACGAATTCTTTTTCAGTAGTAGCATAATTGCTTTGAGCACTGTCTAGAGTTTTACTAGCATAATGAATAGCATTCAATTTCTTATCAACTCTTTGTCCTAGAACAACACCAACAGCATAATCACTAGCATCACACATAATCTCAAAAGGCAAGTTCCAATCAGGTGGTTGAACAATAGGTGCAGAGATTAATGCTTTCTTGAGTGTTTCAAAAGCTTCTAAACAATCATCATCAAAAACAAAAGGAATATCATTTTGCAAAAGATTAGTGAGAGGCCTAGAAATTTTAGAATAGTATTTGATAAATCTCCTATAGAAACCAGCATGACCTAGGAAACTACGAATACCTTTGATGTCCTTAGGATGTGGCATTTTCTCAATTGCATCAACCTTACCCTTCTCAGAAATCTTATGACCCAAGACAATGCCTTCATTAACCATAAAGTGGCACTTCTCCCAATTCAAGGCAAGATTCGTTTGTTCACATCTCTGCAAAAGTCGATCAAAATTGCTTAAACAATCATCAAAAGACTTCCCATAAACAGAAAAGTCATCCATGAAAACTTCAACAATCTTTTCACAAAATTCAGAGAATATAGCAGTCATATATCTTTGAAAGGTAGCAGGTGCATAACATAAACCAAAAGGCATACGTCTATAAGCATAGGTTCCGAAAGGACAAGTAAAAGTGGTCTTTTCTTGATCAGGTTGAGAAACAGGTATTTGTGAAAAGCCAGAATATCCATCAAGGAATCAAAAGTGTGTGTGCTTAGATAATCTTTCAAGCATTTGATCAATAAAAGGCAAAGGGTAATGATCTTTTCTAGTTGCTTTATTTAATTTTCTAAAATCAATTACCATTCTATAGCCTGTAACAATTCTTTGTGGAATAAGTTCATCCTTGTTATTAGGAACAACATTAATACCTCCTTTCTTATGGACACAATGAACAGGACTTACCCATCTACTATCAGCTATAGGATAGATTATACCTGCTTCCAGAAGTTTTAATATTTCTGTTCTTACCACCTATTTCATCTTCTGATTTAACGGACGTTGGTGATCAACAACGAGTTTAGCATCAGGTTCCATATTAATTTTGTGCTGACATAGAGTGGGACTAATGCCCTTTAAATCATCAAGAATATATCCAATAGCAGCTCAGTGCTTCCTTAGAACTTTCAATAATCTTTCTTCCTCATGTTCTGAAAGGTTAGCACTAATAATAACAGGATATATTTTATTTTCATCAAGATAAGCATATTACAAAATGTCTGGCAATTGTTTTAATTCAAACACGGGATCACCTTTAGGTGGAGGAGGACCTCCTAGAGTATCAATAGGAAAATTGTGTTTAAGCAGAGGACGGTGTTCAATGAAATCTTATCTATTTCATTTATTTCATGCATATGCAAATCATTTTCATGGTCTAGCAAATATTATTCTAAAGGATCAGTAGGTGGCATAACAATAGAAGCAAGACCAATTAATTCATCTCTACTAGGCAATTCTTTTTCATGATGATTTCTACTAAACTTGGAAAAATTAAACTCATGAGACTCACCACCAAAGCTAACACCAACAGTTTTTTTCTTACAATCTATCTTAGCATTAACTGTGTTCAAGAAAGATCTACCAAAGATAATGGGACAGAAGTCATCTTGTGGGGAACCAAGAACAAGAAAATCAGTTGGATATTTTATTTTCCCACACAAGACCTCGACATTTCTAACAATCCCACAAGGTGATATGGTGTCTCTATTGGCAAGTTTAATAGTAAACCTATGTCGTCTATCTCTACAGGTGCTATGTCTTTCTTAATTTCTAGATATAAAGTGTAAGGAATAGCACTTATACTAGCACCCATTTCACATAAACCATGATAACAGTGATCTCATATTTTAACTGAAATGACAAGCATGCCTACAACTGGTCTATGTTTATCCCTTTTATCGGGTTTAGCAATTCTAGCAGCTTCTGCACACAAGTAAATAACATGCCCGTCTATATCTTCTTCCAAGAGATCTTTAACCATAGCAACATTAGGTTCCACTCTAATTTGTTCATCGAGACTTTAGCATGTTCCTTTATCCTAACAGGAAAAGGGGGTTTCTCAATATAAGCAGTAGGGACAACTGGATCAACATTATAGAGTATAGTTTCTTCTTTAACGGGTATCGGTTCTTTGATTTCATCTTTAATAGGTGGGTGATACTTAAACCACTTCTCTTTAGGGAGTTCAACATGAGTAGCAAATGATTCACAAAAGGAGTCTACTATCTCAGAGTCAAGTCCATATTTAGTGCTAAACTTTTGAAAAGCATCGGTATCCATAAAAGATTTAACACAATCATACTTAAGCTTTATACCTGACTCTTTAACTTCGTCGAGTTCCCAATCTTCATAGTTGTGTTTAATTCTTTCCAAAAGATCCCATCGGAATTCAATAGTTTTCTTCATAAAAGAACCAGCACAAGAAGTATCCAGCATGGTTTGATCATTATGAGAAAGCCGAGCATAAAAGTTCTGAATAATAATTTCACTTGAGAGCTCATGATTGGGTCATGAATATAACATTGAATTAAGCCTCCCCCAAGCTAGAGCGATACTTTCTCCTTCACAAGGCCAAAAATTATATATATAATTCCGATCACGATGAACTAGATGCATAGGATAAAAAAATTGGTGAAACTCCAATTTCAATCGATTCCAATTCCATCATCCAATATCATCGCATAGCCTATACCATGCCAATGCTTTACCATTCAAAGATAAAGGGAAAACCTTTTTAATCACTTCATCTCTGGGTAAACCTGCAAGCTTGAACAATCCACAAATTTATTCTACATATATCAAGTGCATATCAGGATGTTCGGTTCCATCTCCTGCATAAGGATTAGCTAGTAGTTGTTCTATCATATCCGAAGGAATTTCATATTCAATATTTCCAGTAGGTGCAGTAGGTTGAGGGGCAATTAATTGTGGTTCCGGACGAGGTGAAGATACCCCGAACAAACCCATCAAATGATTATTTTCCATAGTAGCAAGTGACAATAAATTTCAGCACACTATATACATGTTTCCTTGCCGAATTCCACTTACCAAAGGCGCTTCACTCCCCGGCAACAGCGCCAGAAAATAGCCTTGATGACCCACAAGTATAGGGACTCAATTGTAGCTCTTTTCGATAACTAAGAGTGTCGAACCCAACAAGGAGTAGAAGGAAATGACAAGTAGTTTTCAGTAAGGTAATGTCTGCAAGTGCTAAAATTGTAAGTAGCAGAGTAGTTTGATAGCAAGGTAATTTGTAACGAGCAAGTAATGATAGTAGTAACAAAAGTGCAACAAGGTAGACCAATTCTTTTGAGGCAAAGGACAGGCCAAAACGGTCTCTTATGATAAGCAAAGTGTTCTTGAGGGTACACGGGAATTTCATCTAGTCACTTTCATCATGTTGGTTTAATTCGTGTTCGCTACTTTGATAATTTGATATGTGGGTGGATCGGTGCTTAGCTGATGTTCTTACTTGAACAAACCTCATACTTATGATTAACCCTCCCGCAAGCATCCGCAACTACGATAAAAGTATTAAGAATAAATTCTAACCATAGCATTAAACTTTTGGGTCCAATCGATCCCTTACGGAATAGCGCTAAACGGGGGTTTAAGCTTCTGTCACTCCTGCAACCCACCATCTATTTACTATTCCACAATGCATCCCCTTAGGCCCAAATATGGTAAAGTGTCATGTAGTCGACGTTCACATGACACCATGTAATGCCCAGGATGCGACTATATCTCCTACGTGTCGAGGCACGAGTTAGAGACATAAGCGCATTCTGGAATGATCGCAAGCGTGGTATCTTTGCACAACTCATGTAATGAACAGGGATGAAAGAGTAAAATAGTTGGCTTACACTCGCCACGTCACACAGTTAATACAATAGCATACATTCATCCAAATAACACAGGGTCCGACTATGGACGAAATCAAACGAGAAAAGATACCACAACCACAAGTCCTGATCGCCCCTAGTAGGAACCACTACTGATCGTCGGAATACGTCACATAAAAACAACCACGCTCTTCATCGAACTCCCAGTGAAGTTCTTGCCCATCTCCTGCGCCGTACTCAGTTGTACCTGCATCTGGTGTGTGTTGTAAACTGTGAGTCACAAGGACTCAGCAATCCCATTCCCGGGTATCAAAACTAACAAAGCCTTTTAGGTGTGGAGAGGTAATAAAGTGGTTGCAGCAAGCACTAAGCAACTAGCTTACGAAGTTGGAGCGAGATGAGGATAACTGCCAACGGTCGCCAAAGATGATCAATAAGTGATCCTAGCTACTCACGTTCATGCATAACCCCACCGTGTTCACTTTCCGAAACCCATTCGAAAAGAGACCATCACGGTTACTCACACAGGTAGTGTATTCTTAAGGATATGGTGTCAAGTTATCTACAACCGGATATTAACAAATTCCCATCTGCCACATAATCGCGGGCACGGCTTTCGAAAGTTCATAACCCTACAGGGGTGTCCCAACTTAGCCCATCACAAGCTCACGATCTGCGAAGTCGCAACTCCATGTTGGGAAGACCCGAGTATTCTCGGAATCCCGTGCTCAAGATATTTCGACAAAGGTAAAACTAATCCAGCAAGACCTCCCCACATGCCGACACCCTGATAGTAGCCACGCGTATCTCGTCTCAGGCCACGACCGGATGGGACAAGCTATGGGAGACAAACCTTGAGTTGCCTCCAGGTGTCCCCGTAAGTTGCCTAGTTTGGACCAACACTCATGAGGAGCACTGTCCCGGGGGTTGATTAAGAACTCGGGTTAATTACTCCCTATGCAAGTTTTTAGTTGTTAGGCAAATGTAGTACCAAAGTTGGGCCTTGCTGGAAAAGCTTTAAGCAGTGCGAATTATCAAGGGGGGCCCATAAACCCCAACCGTGTTAGGAACGCAAAATCAAATAACATAACACCGGTTTATCGGGTCCTAAGGTGGCATGAGTGCAACAAAACACCAAGCAGAAGGCCAAGCCTTCCACCCATTACCAATATATATGTGCATTAATTAATTAAGATATATATATTGTGTTATCCCAATAAAGAAGTCCAAACATGGAGCAATCTTCAACTACACCTGCAACTAACAACACTATAAGAGGGGCTGAGCAAAAGCGTACTTAGCCAATCAACGGTTTGCTAGGAAAGCGGTTAGAGTGTTTCATGGCAACATAGGAGGCTGACAAGACAAGCATGGGCATCGAGGCATAACTATAGAGCGAGACAACTAGTGAATCAAAGATAGAGGTGATATCGGGGAACGGTCATCTTGCCTGAGATCCCGCAAGGAAGAAGTACGAGTCCATGAAGAATGCAAACGGACGCAGTCGAACGAATCCTCACAACTTCGGAACGAAACCGAAGCTAACAAGCGAAGCAACCGGAAAGAAGCAAACGACACGGTAAACAAACAAGCTCAAACATGGTATGATGCACAAACAAGTATGATGCATGTCTGGTTTAAAATAGGCATGGCATGGCAAAGTGCTCAAACAATACTACAAATTAAGTGGAGCTCAATATGCAACGAGTTGCATATTGACGAAACACCACATTCAAGTGTTTAGTTTGATCTCATTTATAAACACAACAATATTAAATGTTGATTAACATGCCAAGGGGTGAAGCACAAAGAAACTACCTATCTAGGCAATTTAAATGGGGCCGTAAACAACAACAACAATTCCGCCCATGTGCATAATTAGCAATTTTAATGCAAACAACAATTTTAGTCATTTAAATGTTGTTATCATGATGCGGATGACATTGGCAAGTTTTATGCAATTCTTATTAAAAAAATGACATTTAATATGATATGAAGCATTTGTCGCCATGACGGAAAGAAAGGGGTGTCATGGCGGCGAAAATGGAAACAGTGCCACGGCAACATTCCGATGAACCGACAACTCGTCAAGAAGTCGATGCAAAAGAAAAGGTGGCGTGTGCGGGTCATGCAAGAGATGTGGGGTGTTCCCGGATACCGGGTTCCCATGGGTCGGCGACCAGGAAACGATGAGTAACGTGCAACGTCATTTCGGACTCGAGGCAAACACGGGCATCTCATACAACACAAGCATATGTTCTCGGGTGTCGTCTTGCGGTATACCTTCGGAGCGTGCGTTTCGGGGTGGTACGAGATCGTCGAGGGAACTAGTGGTACACAGTAGTTGTTCACGTGGCGGTGGTAGAGGAAGTAGTGGTACACGACGACGGTAGAGGTACTCGCGACCTTGGTGATGGTAGTTGTACATTTTGGCGGTAGTCGAACTCGACGAGCGATGGTCATCGTGGTACTTGTCGCGTTCCGGATGTGTAGTCGTAAACGGGTCTTCGTCGAAGGTAGTCGTACACGCACGTAGATGAACTTGACGGATCTGAGGGCTCTGGGCGTCATGGTACTTGGTGAAATGCACGTCGACCATAGTTGTACATGTATCGACGAGGTACTTGGTGCATCCTTGGTCCTTCGGATTCGGTCTTGGCGATTCATAGATGATAGAAGACCGGCGGGAGCAGGAGGTGCACGTAGGCCGTGTAAGTCAATGCAGAGCTGGGCATGGCCCGAAGCAGAGGAGGCCACAACCGAAGCGGGGTCCCGCTGGAGGAGAGGCAGGGCGCAGCAGCGAAACGGCCATGGTGCACGGAAGGGGCCAGGAGTGTTGCGGCTCTATGGCGAGGCGGCGGCGTTGGAGGAGGCCGGGTGCGAGCACGGCGTGCGACGACGGCGACCGGCGAGGCTCGAGCGGCTTGGCGACTTGTCCTTGCAGAGGAGGTCAAGACAGTCGGCCACCAGGGAAAGGGCTGGCGCGATGTCGCGAGACGCAGACGACGAGGAGGAGACCGTGACAGGGCAGCGGTGCTGGCGCCAGAGCGGCTACGCTCGCGAGGATGACGGGGATGGACGGCGCCGTCTAGGCGAGCGAGGAGGAGGCCGGCCACAGCGATGGAGGTCGGCGGCGCGGGTGTCATGGCGGGGCGAC
The DNA here is from genome assembly GCA_902687465.1 of Secale cereale. NCBI lineage: Eukaryota > Viridiplantae > Streptophyta > Magnoliopsida > Poales > Poaceae > Secale > Secale cereale. Next base: position 227,078,655 of record LR738711.1, read on the forward strand.
AGGATGCTGTCGGGCTCAGGGCGCGAGGCCAGAGGCGAAGTGGGAGAAGGAGGCGGGGTCGAGGGAGAAGCCTCGAGGGAGAGAGGCGGCAGCGTCGGGAGCCCTGGCGGCGCGAGGGAAAAGACGGGAGGAGAAGAGGGATCGAGATGGGGCTCGGTCGACTAGGGTTAGGGATGCTGGCGGCTGGGCCTCGGGCCATGGGGGTTTGTTGGCCTAGGGAGGCCGGCCTGGGCTGGGCTGGTTGCTGGGAGGCCGGCCCAGCTGGTCTATCTCTCTCTCTCCCTTCTCTTTTCTAACAAGATAAAACAAAACAGAAAAAGAGAAAGAAAAGAAAGAGAGGTTAGGAGTGGAATTTGGGCATTGGGTTTTTTTTCCCGGACTCACAAAAATGTGCTTGTTCCGAGAAAATAGAAGTTGGCACGAATGCAAGAGTTAAATTCAAACTCATTTGAATTTAATTCAAATAGTTTGAATTAAGACAAGGTTTAGGAAGTGTCCAAAAATGTTGAGACTTTAGGAGGAGCCTCGATAAAAGAGATAAGAATTGTTGGCAAAGTCTGGGCAACCCAACTTGAAGTAGAAAAGGCTGTCATAATTTTGCAAGTGTGTTTTTGGTGATTCCAAAGAATGGAATAATTATTATAATAGCTCCCTAATGATATTGAGAGACTTTTGATATGTTATAAAGAGAAAACACCATGTGCATTCCCTCGATTTAAATAGATCAAAAGATCTATGCAATTTATTTAGTTGAGATGCAAAGATTAATGACATGATGGCATGATGACATGTTGCAATGCAAAATAAAATAGAGCAAGCAAATAAAACACACGGTGAACCCGGAATAGTTGGAAGTCTTCTGGAGCGTCGGTCTTGGGGCGTCACAACTCTCCCACACTAACAGAGGATCTCGACTCGAGATCCTAAGGATGGCACCGGATAAAACGGAAAAGGAAGAGGTAAAACAAAGTTGCTTCTTTGATAGACGAGTGAAACCACGAACTTCAGAGGTTGACCAAACTGAAAGAAGAATACAACGAAGATGAACGAAGATGAAAATACTCCGTTAGAAAAGAGGAACAAGGTACATTACGAGAACCTTGTAGGTTGAAAGGCATGAAACACAAGCTCACAGATCATGGAAGAATTTAAAATACTCTGGTTGAATAAAGCTAGAAAAGGAATAAGAACAAAAGAATTTGGACAGCATTCCGACTGTGAATGGAAGGAATTGAACACGAACTTGAGGAGATGGGATGATACTTGATGAAATCAACAACACACTGCCTCCGAAATAATTGCAAGAATGGCACAAGGGGTAAGAAGGATTTCAGACAGTACATCGGTTAGAAGAGTGGCAAAACTTGATAAGCTGAGGGAACTTGAATGGAGGACACAACACTCCAGTTGAATGGATAAGCAAAGGAAAGAACATGATATCGATAAAACGAGATGATGGTTTGGAGAGAGCAACATCACAATGCCTCTGGAATGAAAGAATAGATGCTAGATCGTTGGAAAGAAAAGAATGGAGAAGAAAATGACAACTTCTCCCACAAATGAATTTGGAAAGCATCCTTACAAGGATGATTGAATGGGTTTGATGGTAAATCAACAACGAAAAGAATAAGCTTGTTGCGGCCTTATGAAAAACATCTCAAAATTATGAGGTGACAATCGGCCACTAACGGAAACCAATTGTTGCTAGAGATCAATGAAGAGATGAAAACTCTTTCACCGAGAGGATAAATGAAGAATTTGGGTCATTAATAAGCACCATAATTAGCAACAATCCTTAGGGAAAGCTTTTAGGTGAGACACAACCCAAGATAACTCCAACAAATAAGATGAGGGATTGAAAGGATCTCCTTAAGAAAGAGGAATGATGGTTTTAAATATCTCATTCTTGATAACTTGTGAATCATGAAGCATGAAGGGAAATTTTCAAAATGACATACCACCATATCAAACAATAAGGTAGAAATAATTGCACTTCAAAATGCAAGACGAAGAATACTTGAGCTCCTCCGACAAGAATCTTGACGAACACTTTGATGATAAATTAAATCATGATTAACCACCATGAAGAACTCCGGTAACAAAAGGATGAAAAGAATAAGATTGAAGCCTTGCAATGATTTAGATGAAGCTTTGCAAAGAGATAATTCAAATAACTTGGAGTTCCGGAAAAGAAGATGAACAACTTGGAACCGAGAATATGATATGCTGCACAAGCTCCGTAAAAAGAGAATAATCACTTCGAGAAAATAATAATAAGATTTACTGTATGCTTATCCTTCATCAAATTAAATTGACGACAAGCAAAGGATTTGGCATACTACTTATTCTTCTTGAAAAGGATTGGAAAGAGATATAGCCAAACTAGAAAAAGTCTTGAACGACTCACCGGTAGGATTTTTGAAAGAACGAATGAATTGATATGATGACAAAGGAAATGAATTTTTGAACGAACCACCATAAGAATATGGAGACGAACGAAGAGGCATCAATTAAGAATAGTTGGAGGATGAAGTTGAAAACTGAGAACGAAGAAATCTTCTGAAATGATGGCCTTCGTGTTGGAAATATACCCTAGAGGCAATAATAAAAGTATTATTATTATATTTCCTTGTTCATGATAATTGTCTGTTATTCATGCTTGAATTGTATTGTACGGAAACAGCGATACATGTGTGAATATATAGACCACAATGAGTCCCTGGTAAGCCTGTAGTTACTAGCTCGTTGATCAACGGATGGTCACGGGTTCCTGACCATGGACATAGGATGTCAGTGATAACGGGATCACATCATTAGGAGAATGATGTGATGGACAAGACCCAATCCTGAGCCAAGCACGAGATCGTATAGTTCGTAATGCATAAGCTTTTCTAGTGTCAAGTATTTATTCCTTAGACCATGAGGTTGTGCATCTCCCGGATACCGTAGGAGTACTTTGGGTGTGCCAAACGTCACAACGTAACTGGGTGGCTATAAAGGTACGCAACGGGTATCTCCGAAAGTGTCTATTGAGTTGGTACGAACCGAGACTGGGATATTGTCACTCCGTATGACGGTGAGGTACCTCTGGGCCCTCTCGGTAAGACATCATCATAATGAGCTCAAAGTGACTAAAGAGTTGGTCACGGGATGATGGATTACGGAACGAGTAAAGAGACTTGCCATGACGAGATTGAGCAAGGTATCGGGTATACCGACGATCGAATCTCGGGCAAGTACCGTACCAATGGACAAAGGGAATAACATACGGGATTGAGTGAATCCTTGACACAGTGGTTCATCCGATGAGATCATCGAGGAACACGTGGGAACCAACATGGGTATCCAGATCCCGCTGTTGGTAATTGACCGGAGAGTCGTCTCGGTCATGTCTGCGTGTCTCCCGAACCCGTAGGGTCTACACACTTAAGGTTCGGTGACGCTAGGGTTGTAGAGATACATGCACATGGAAACCCGAATGTTGTTCGGAGTCTCGGATGAGATCCCGGACGTCACGAGGAGTTCCGGAAGGGTCCGGAGGTAAAGAATGATATATAGGAAGTCCAGTTTCGGCCATCGGGTGAACTCCGGGGGTCACCGGGAGTGTCCCGGGACCACCGGAGGGATCCCGGGGGTCCACCGGGTGGGGCCAGCCCCTGGTGGACTGGCGCACCACATGGGCCCCCCCTCATGCGCCTAGGGTTGAAACCCTAGGGGGAGGGGGCGCCCCTATGCCTTGGGGGCAAGTTTACCCCCCTGGCCGCCGCCCCCCTGGAGATCTGGTCTCCCAGGGCCGACGCCCCCCCTGGCCCCTATATATAGTGGGGGGGAGAGGGCAGCCGCACCCCAAGCCTCTGGCGCCTCTCCCCCCTCCCGTCACACTTCCTACTCCTCCCGCGGGGCGCCGGCGAATCCCTGCAGCTTTTCCTGTTGCATCCACCACCACGCCGTCATGCTGCTGGATCTCCGTCAACCTCTCCTCCACCCTTGCTCGATCAAGAAGGAGGAGACGTCGCTGTACCGTAAGTGTGTTGAACGCGGAGGTGCCGTCCGTTCGGCGCTAGGATCATCGGTGACGAGGATCATGAAGAGTACGACTACTTCATCTACGTTCCTTCGAACGCTTCCGCTCGCGATCTACAAAGGGTATGTAGATGCACTCCTTTATGCTCGTTGCTAGATGACTCCTTGGATTGATCTTGGTGAAAGCATAGAAAATTTTTGAATTCTGCTACGTTCCCCAACAGTGGCATCTGAGCTAGGTCATTCGCATAGCATCTTGCACGAGTAGAACACAAACAAGTTGTGGGCGTTGAGTTTGCTCAATTTTCTTACCGTTACTAGTCCAATCTTGATTCGGCGGCATCGTGGGATGAAGCGGCCTGGACCGACCTTACACGTACGCTTACGTGAGACTGGTTCCACCGACAGACATGCACTAGTTGCATAAGGTGGCTGGCGGGTGTCTGTCTCTCCCACTTTAGTCGGATCGGATTCGATGAACAGGGTCCTTATGAAGGGTAAATAGAAATTGACAAATCACGTTGTGGCTTTTGCATAGGTAAGAAACGTTCTTGCTAGAAAACCTATAGAAGCCACGTAAAACTCGCAACAACAATTAGAGGTCGTCTAACTTGTTCTTGCAGCATGTGCTATGTGATGTGGTATGGCCAAGAAGATGTGATGAATGATATATGTGATGTATGAGATTGATCATGTTCTTGTAATAGGAAATCACGACTTACATGTCGATGAATATGACAACCGGCAGGAGCCATAGGAGTTGTCTTAATTATTGTATGACATGCGTGTCACTGAATAACGCCATGTAATTACTTTACTTTATTGCTAAACGTTAGCCATAGTAGTAGAAGTAATAGTTGGCGTGACGACTTCATGAAGACACGATGATGGAGATCATGATGATGGAGATCATGGTGTCAAGCCGGTGACAAAGATGATCATGGTGCCCCGAAGATGGAGATCGAAGGAGCAAGATGATATTGGCCATATCATGTCACTTTATTTGATTGCATGTGATGTTTATCATGTTTATGCATCTTGTTTACTTAGAACGACGGTAGTAAATAAGATGATCTCTCACTAAAAATTTCTAGAATTGTGTTCCCACTAACTGTGCACCGTTGCTAAGGATCGTTGTTCCGAAGCACCACGTGATGATCGGGTGTGATAGGTTCTAACGTTCGCATACGATGGGTGTAAGCCAGATTTACACACGCAATACACTTAGGGTTTACTTGACGAGCCTAGCATGTACAGACATGGCCTCGGAACACGGAAGACCGAAAGTTCGAACATGAGTCGTATAGAAGATACGATCAGCATGAAGATGTTCATCGTTGATGACTAGTCCGTCTCACGTGATGATCGGACACGGGCTAGTCGATTCGGATCATGTATCACTTAGATGACTAGAGAGATGTCAATCTGAGTGGGAGTTCATTAAAATTTGATTAGATGAACTTAATTATCATGAACTTAGTCTAAAAATCTTTACAATATGTCTTGTAGATCAAGTGGCCCACGCTCAAGTTGCCCTCAACTTCAACGCATTCCTAGAGAAAACCAAGCTGAAAGACGATGGTAGCAACTATACGGATTGGGTCCGTAACCTGAGGATTATCCTCATAGCTGCCAAGAGATCATATGTCCTTGAAGCACCGCTAGGTGATGCACCCGTTCTCCCGGCGACCCAAGACGTTATGAACGCCTGGCAGTCGCGTTGTGATGATTACTCCCTGGTTCAGTGCAGCATGCTTTACAGCTTAGAGTCGAGGCTCCAAAAGCGTTTTGAGCACCACGGAGCATATGAGATGTTCCAAGAGCTGAAAATGGTTTTCCAAGCTCATGCCCGAGTCGAGAGATATGACGTCTCCGACGCATTCTACAGTTGTAAGATGGAGGAGAATAGTTCTGTCAGCGAGCACATACTCAAGTTGTCTGGGTTGCACAACCGCTTGTCTCAGTTGGGAATGAATCTCCCAGACGAAGCGGTCGTTGACGGAATCCTCCAGTCGCTCCCACCTAGCTATAAGAGCTTTGTGTTCAACTTCAATATGCAGGGGATGGAGAGGTCCATTCCCGAGGTGTATTCAATGCTGAAATCAGCGGAGGTGGATATCAAGAAAGAACATCAAGTGTTGATGGTCAATAAAACCACTAAGTTCAAGAAAGGCAAGGGTAAGAAGAACTTCAAGAAGGACGGCAAAGGAGTTGTCGCGCCCGGTAAGCCAGTTGCCGGGAAGAAGCCAAAGAATGGACCCAAGCCTGAAACTGGGTGTTTTCATTGCAAGGGAACGGGTCACTGGAAGCGGAACTGCCCCAAATACTTAGCAGACAAGAAGGCCGGCAACGTCAAAGGTATATATGATATACATGTTATTGATGTGTACCTTACCAGCGCTCGTAGTAGCTCCTGGGTATTTGATACCGGTGCAGTTGCTCACATTTGTAACTCAAAGCAGGAGCTCCGGAATAAGCGGAGACTGGCGAAGGACGAGGTGACGATGCGCGTCGGGAATGGTTCCAAGGTCGATGCGATCGCCATCGGCACGCTACCACTACATCTACCCTCGGGATTAGTTTTAAACCTCAATAATTGTTATTTAGTACCAGCTTTGAGCATGAACATTGTATCTGGATCTCGTTTGATGCGAGATGGCTACTCATTTAAATCCGAGAATAATGGTTGTTCTATTTATTTGAGAGATATGTTTTATGGTCAGGCCCCGCTGGTCAATGGTTTATTTTTGATGAATCTCGAACGTGATGATACACATATTCATAGTGTAGATGCCAAAAGATGTAAAGTTGATAATGATAGTCCCACATACTTGTGGCATTGCCGCCTTGGTCATATTGGTGTCAAGCGTATGAAGAAGCTCCATACAGATGGACTTCTAGAGTCTCTTGATTATGAATCATTTGACACGTGCGAACCATGCCTCTTGGGCAAGATGACCAAGACTCCGTTCTCCGGAACAATGGAGCGAGCAACCAACTTATTGGAAATCATACATACCGATGTGTGCGGTCCAATGAGTGTTGAGGCTCACGGAGGCTATCGTTATGTTCTCACCCTCACAGATGACTTGAGTAGATATGGGTATATCTACTTGATGAAGCACAAGTCTGAGACTTTTGAAAAGTTCAAGGAATTTCAGAATGAGGTTGAGAATCAACGTGACAGAAAAATAAAGTTCTTGCGATCAGATCGTGGGGGTGAATATTTAAGTCATGAATTTGGCACGCACCTTAGGAACTGTGGAATTGTTTCACAATTGACACCGCCCGGAACACCTCAGCGTAACGATGTGTCCGAACGTCGAAATCGTACCCTGTTGGACATGGTGCGATCTATGATGTCTCTCACCGACTTACCGCTATCTTTTTGGGGTTATGCTTTAGAGACTGCCGCATTCACTTTAAATAGGGCTCCGTCGAAATCCGTTGAGACGACACCGTATGAACTTTGGTTTGGCAAGAAACCTAATTTGTCGTTTCTGAAAGTTTGGGGTTGCGATGCTTATGTCAAGAAACTTCAACCTGAGAAGCTCGAACCCAAATCGGAAAAATGCATCTTCATAGGATACCCAAAGGAAACGATTGGGTACACCTTCTACCACAGATCCGAAGGCAAAGTCTTTGTTGCAAAGAATGGATCCTTTCTGGAGAAAGAGTTTCTCTCGAAAGAAGTGGGTGGGAGGAAAGTAGAACTTGATGAGGTGACAGTCACCCCTCCCGAACCGGAAAGTAGCGCAGCGCAGGAAATTGTTCCTGAGGTGCCTGCACCGACAAGGGAGGAAGTCAATGATGATGATCATGAAGATACAGATCAAGTTACTACTGAACCTCGAAGGTCCACAAGGACACGTTCCGCACCAGAGTGGTACGGCAACCCTGTCATGGAAATCATGTTGTTAGACAACGGTGAACCTTCGAACTATGAAGAAGCGATGGCGGGCCCGGATTCCAATAAATGGCTTGGAGTCATGAAATCGGAGATAGAATCCATGTATGAAAACAAAGTATGGACTTTGGTGGACTTGCCCAATGATAGGCATGCCATAGAAAATAAATGGATATTTAAGAAGAAGACAGACGCGGATGGTAACGTGACCATCTATAAGGCTCGGCTTGTCGCTAAGGGTTATCGACAAGTTCAAGGGATTGACTACGACGAGACTTTCTCTCCCGTAGCGATGCTGAAGTCCGTCCGAATCATGTTAGCAATTACCGCATTCTATGATTATGAGATATGGCAAATGGACGTCAAAACGGCATTCCTTAATGGCTTCCTCAAGGAAGAACTGTATATGATGCAGCCGGAAGGTTTTGTCGATCCAGATAATGCTATCAAGGTATGCAAGCTCCAGCGCTCGATCTACGGGCTGGTGCAAGCATCTCGGAGTTGGAATATTCGCTTTAATGATGTGATCAAAGCGTTTGGCTTTATACAGACTTGGGGAGAAGCCTGTATCTACAAGAAAGTGAGTGGGAGCTCTGTAGCATTTCTCATATTATATGTGGATGACATATTGCTGATGGGAAATGATATAGAATTCTTGGAAAGTATAAAGGCCTACTTGAATAAAAGTTTTTCAATGAAGGACCTTGGAGAAGCTGCTTACATATTAGGCATCAAAATCTATAGAGATAGATCAAGACGCCTCATTGGTCTTTCACAAAGCACATACCTTGACAAGATATTGAAGAAGTTCAATATGGATCAGTCCAAGAAGGGGTTCTTGCCTGTTTTGCAAGGTATGAGATTGAGCAAGGCTCAGTCCCCGACCACGGCAGAAGATAGAGAAAAGATGAGTGCCATTCCCTATGCCTCAGCCATAGGTTCTATCATGTATGCCATGCTGTGTACCAGACCTGATGTGAACCTTGCCATAAGTTTGGTAGGGAGGTACCAAAGTGATCCCGGTATGGAACACTGGACAGCGGCCAAGAACATCCTGAAGTACCTGAAAAGGACTAAGGATATGTTTCTCGTTTATGGAGGTGATGAAGAGCTCGTCGTAAAGGGTTACGTCGATGCTAGCTTCAACACAGATCTAGATGACTCTAAGTCACAAACCGGATACGTGTATATTTTGAATGGTGGAGCAGTCAGCTGGTGCAGTTGCAAGCAGAGCGTCGTGGCGCATTCTACATGTGAAGCGGAGTACATAGCTGCCTGCGAAGCAGTGCAAGAAGGAGTCTGGATGAAGGAGTTCATCACCGACCTAGGAGTCATTCCAAGCGCGTCAAGCCCGATGACTCTCTTCTGTGACAACACTGGAGCTATTGCCATTACCAAGGAGCCCAGGTTTCACAAGAAGACCAAGCACATCAAGTGCCGTTTCAACTCCATCCGGAATTATGTTCAAGATGGAGACATAGATATTTGTAAAGTGCATACGGATCTGAATGTTGCAGACCCGTTGTCTAAACCTCTTCCACGGGCAAAACATGATCAACACCAGAACTCTATGGGTGTTCGATTCATCACAATGTAACTAGATTATTGACTCTAGTGCAAGTGGGAGACTGTTGGAAATATGCCCTAGAGGCAATAATAAAAGTATTATTATTATATTTCCTTGTTCATGATAATTGTCTGTTATTCATGCTTGAATTGTATTGTACGGAAACAGCGATACATGTGTGAATATATAGACCACAATGAGTCCCTGGTAAGCCTCTAGTTACTAGCTCGTTGATCAACGAATGGTCACGGTTTCCTGACCATGGACATAGGATGTGAGTGATAACGGGATCACATCATTAGGAGAATGATGTGATGGACAAGACCCAATCCTGAGCCAAGCACGAGATCGTATAGTTCGTAATGCATAAGCTTTTCTAGTGTCAAGTATTTATTCCTTAGACCATGAGGTTGTGCATCTCTCGGATACCGTAGGAGTACTTTGGGTGTGCCAAACGTCACAACGTAACTGGGTGGCTATAAAGGTACGTAACGGGTATCTCCGAAAGTGTCTGTTGAGTTGGTACGAACCGAGACTGGGATATTGTCACTCCGTATGACGGAGAGGTACCTCTGGGCCCTCTCGGTAAGACATCATCATATGAGCTCAAAGTGACTAAAGAGTTGGTCACGGGATGATGGATTACGGAACGAGTAAAGAGACTTGCCATGACGAGATTGAACAAGGTATCGGGTATACCGACGATCGAATCTCGGGCAAGTACCGTACCGATGGACAAAGGGAATAACATACGGTATTGAGTGAATCCTTGACACAGTGGTTCATCCGATGAGATCATCGAGGAACACGTGGGAACCAACATGGGAATCCAGATCCCGCTGTTGGTTATTGACCGGAGAGTCGTCTCGGTCATGTCTGCGTGTCTCCCGAACCCGTAGGGTCTACACACTTAAGGTTCGGTGACGCTAGGGTTGTAGAGATACATGCACATGGAAACCTGAATGTTGTTCGGAGTCCCGAATGAGATCCCGGACGTCACGAGGAGTTCCGGAAGGGTCCGGAGGTAAAGAATGATATATAGGAAGTCCAGTTTCGGCCATCGGGTGAACTCCGGGGGTCACCGGGAGTGTCCCGGGACCACCGGAGGGATCCCGGGGGTCCATTGGGTGGGGCCACCCATCCTGGTGGGTCCCCTAGGCCGCAAAGGGGAAGGGGCCAGCCCCTGGTTGGCTGACGCACCACATGGGCCCCCCCTCCATGCGCCTAGGGTTGAAACCCTAGGGGGAGGGGCGCCCCCTATGCCTTGGGGGGCAAGTTTACCCCCCTGGCCGCCCCCCCCCTGGAGATCTGATCTCCCAGGGCCGGCGCCCCCCCCCCCTGGCCCCTATATATAGTGGGGGGGAGAGGGCAGCCGCATCCCAAGCCTCTGGCACCTCTCCCCCCTCCCATCACACTTCCTACTCCTCTCGCAGGGCGCCGGCGAAGCCCTGCAGCTTTTCCTGTTGCATCCACCACCACGCCGTCATATTGCTGGATCTCCGTCAACCTCTCCTCCACCCTTGCTGGATCAAGAAGGAGGAGACGTCGTTGTACCATATGTGTGTTGAACGCGGAGGTGTCGTCCGTTCGGCGCTAGGATCATCGGTGACGAGGATCGTGAAGAGTACGACTACTTCATCCACGTTCCTTCGAACGCTTCCGCTCGCGATCTACAAAGGGTATGTAGATGCACTCCTTTATGCTCATTGCTAGATGACTCCTTGGATTGATCTTGGTGAAAGCGTTGAATTTTTTTGAATTCTTCTACGTTCCCCAACACTTCGGAGGATCACAATGGAAAGAATTCATGAAATGCTTCGGATGATATGAAAAGATCCCTCGTGATTGAAACAATTATGAGGATGTCATGAATCTAGAACCACAACTCTTCAAGAGAACGGGCCAAGATTTAAGAGAAACTCTTCTCTAGTCTTCAAATGTTGAGAAGAATGACGAGAATTACCATGAAGAATTTGAGATACTCCGAAAGAATGAAAATATAAAGGTTGAAGCAACAATGAATGAAAGCGATCTTAGAGAAGGCATATGACTGATGGAATCCATACTTACGTCACACTTTGAAAAGGATTCCAGAATAACTCCGAAAAATTAGAAGAGTCTGGTAAGATCCTGGGAAAGACCTGTGGGTTAGGGCCCCCTCAAAAGAAACTCCATTGAAATGATTACTTGAAAAAGAGATTGCACCGGTTGAATTAAATGACTTGAACGAGGTAACAACCTCGAAATAGCTTGAACGGATTAAGAATGGAAACACGAATCTTCTGAGATATCTTCAGCACTCCGGAGAAGAATTAGAGGGAGTTGAATAAATAAGAGAGACTTCGGATAAGAAATTTCAACATGTAAAAACATGTGAAACAAAAAGGAAGATTTATGATCATGACCGAAGCTTGAATTAAATCCACCGGAGAAGAAACGAGAACGGAGAATGATAAACTTGAAACTTCCTTAACATCTTCATGAGAATCACCAGATAAGCACATTGAAGGAAACGAAGGAAGGGACTTCAAATGAATATAATGGATGTTTGGTTAAAGAATTCTGGCTCCATAAAGAAAAAGGGTGGGAGGGTGGGGGAAAACAAAGACAACTTGGGATGAATGGAGTGAACACTGTTGAGAAAAGATTGAGAGTTGATCTTGCAAATGATGAAGAGATCGGATTAACTTGAAGAGAAGCACGCCGGTTGAAAAGAATTTAACATAGAAATATCGATGATCAAGAAGGACTAGCACTCCCATAGAAGCAACTCGAATACCACAAATCAAAACAAAAACAAAGGATAGATATGTTGCACATATAGTCTTCACAATGAACATCCGAACAAAATTGATCGAATGAATTCCATAGCTTAATGGTACATCAACTTGTCGAGAAGCCACTTGGGAGAACAAAAAGATAGAATAAAACAACAAGGTAACAGATGGAACAAATACATAATAGAGGTTTCGTCCCACATGTTCGTGTTGAAGCCCCATGGCACGTGTTACAAAGGGCCTTGCAATCCCCGGATCAGCATAGCCAGGATCCTTTAAGATGCAACCCCCTAGTGTAACAACGCCCATGGTAACCTCTCCACTAGATGTTGAACCCCAACCTCATATCATGCACCCGTTGGAAGATTACCTAAGAGCTACTTGAATCCCACCTATTAATTCCTGAAGCTTTCTGATTATGTAATCTGGTGTTGGGGATACAGGGGAAGCACCGCATATCACACAACTAATAAATCCTACATCCAGCTGTATCCATCCGTCAACACATAACCAGGCACCTTCAGAAATTGTTTACCTCGGACCTTCGAAATGCATCTGCTATACTAGATGTGGCAATACTCCCGAACTATCCCCCAGTATTGGGTGACGTCAGGGTTATCTCACCACCAGACACGCATAGAAGAGTTTTCGATGTCGGCCGCCTCTGGTATTCTAGAACTACAATGATACACAATGGGATGACAATAACTCAGAGCTCAACTCCCCGGGACTCAGCCTAAACAGACGGGAGGCACCAAGATAGAATTCTCGTCACAAAGATATCGGAACAATCTAAACAATACCTGCGTGATCCTAAAAAACAATTTGTGAAAAATTGAGGATAGTGATGTTAAAACAACGTCAGGAATTCTCACCAGAGCGACGAAGGGGATGAGGACTAAAAATAAATCCTACTCTCCGATATATATATGACTCAAAACATTTTTGTGTGTGTGCCTAGACTCAACCGTCAGTGGTTTGATCAATCAGGGGGGCTCCTAGGTCGGAGAAGGCTCTAATACCAACTTGTAATGCTCAGGATATGACTATATCTTCTACGTGTCGAGGCACGAGTTAGAGACATAAGCGCATTCTGGAATGATCGCAAGCGTGGTATCTTTGCACAACTCATGTAATGAACAAGGATGAAAGAGTAAAATAGTTGGAATACACTCGTCATGTCACACAATTAATACAATAGCATACATTCATCCAAATAACACAGGGTCCGACTACGGACGAAATCAAACGATAAAAGATACCACAACCACAAGTCCTGATCGCCCCTAGTAGGAACCACTACTGATCGTCGGGATACGTCACATAAAAACGACCACGCTCTTCATCGAACTCCCAATGAAGTTCTTGCCCATCTCCTGCGTCGTACTCAGTTGTACCTGCATCTAGTGTGTGTTGTAAAGTGTGAGTCACAAGGACTCAGCAATCCCATTCCCGGGTATCAAAACTAACAAAGTCTTTTAGGTGTGGAGAGGTAATAAAGTGGTTGCAGCAAGCACTAAGCAACTAGTTTATGAAGTCAGAGCGAGATGAGGATAAGTGCCAACGGTCGCCAAAGATGATCAATAAGTGATCCTAGCTACTCACGTTCATGCATAACCCCATCGTGTTCACTTTTCGAAACCCCTTCGAAAAGAGACCGTCACGGTTACTCACACAGGTAGTGTATTCTTAAGGATATGGTGTCAAGTTATCTACAACCGGATATTAACAAATTCCCATCTGCCACATAACCGCGGGCACGGCTTTCGAAAGTTCATAACCCTGCAGGGGTGTCCCATCTTAGCCCATCACAAGCTCACGATCTGCGAAGTCGCAACTCCATGTTAGGAAGACTCGAGTATTCTCGGAATCCCGTGCTCAAGATATTTTGACAAAGGTAAAACTAATCCAGCAAGACCTCCCGGCGTGCCGACACCTTGATAGTAGCCGCACGTATCTCGTATCAAGCCATGACCGGATGGGACAAGCTACGGGAGACAAACCTTGAGTTGCCTCCATGTGTCCCCGCAAGTTGCCCAGTTTGGACCAACACGCATGAGGAGCACTGGCCCGGGGGTTGATTAAGAACTCGGGTTAATTACTCCCTATGCAAGTTTTTAGTTGTTAGGCAAATGTAGTACCAAAGTTGGGCCTTGCTCGAAAATCTTTAAGCAGTGCGAATTATCAAGGGGGGGCCATAAACCCAACCGTGTTAGGAACGCAAAATCAAGGAACATAACACCGGTTTATCGGGTCCTAAGGTGGCATGAGTGCAACAAAACACTAAGCAGAAGGCCAAGCCTTCCACCCATTACCAATATATATGTGCATTAATTAATTAAGAGATATATATTGTTTTATCCCAACAAAGAAGTCCAAACATGGAGCAATCTTCAACTACACCTGCAACTAACAACGCTATAAGAGGGGTTGAGCAAAAGTGTACTTAGCCAATCAACGGTTTGTTCGGAAGGCGGTTAGAGTGTTTCATGGCAACATAGGAGGCTGACAAGACAAGAATGGGCATCGAGGCATAACTATAGAGCGAGACAACTAGCAAAGCAAAGATAGAGGTGATATCGGGGAACGGTCATCTTGCCTGAGATCCCGCAAGGAAGAAGGACGAGTCCATGAAGAAGGCAAACGGACGCAATCGAACGAATCCTCGCAACTCCGGAATGAAACCGAAGCCAACGAGAGAAGCAACCGGAAAGAAGCAAACAACACGGTAAACAAACAAGCTCAAACATGGTATGATGCACAAACAAGTATGATGCATGTCTGGTTTAAAATAGGCATGGCATGGCAAAGTGCTCAAACAATACTACAAATTAAGTGGAGCTCAATATGCAACGAGTTGCATATTGACGAAACACCACATTCAAATGTTTAGTTTGATCTTGTTTATAAACACAACAATATTAAATGTTGATTAACATGTCAAGGGGTGAAGCACAAAGAAACTACCTATCTAGGCAATTTAAATGGGGTCGGAAACAACATCAACAACAATTCCGGAAAATCCCCATGTGCATAATTAGAAATTTTAATGCAAACAACAATTTTAGTCATTAAAATGTTGTTATCCTGATGCGTATGACATTTGCAAGTTTTATGCAATTTTTATTAAAAAATATTGACATTTAATAAGATATGAAGCATTTGTCGCCACGGCGGAAAGAAAGGGGTGTCCTGGCCGCGAAAATGGAAACGGTGCCACGGCAACATTCCGATGAACCGACAACTCGTCGAGAAGCCGATGCAAAAGAAAAGGTGGCATGTGCGACTCATGCAAGAGATGTGGGGTGTTCTCGGATACCGGGTTCCCATGGGTCGGCGAAAAGGAAACGCAGAGTAACATACAACGTCAATTGGGACTCGAGGCAAACACGGGCATCTCATACAACAGAAGCATACGTTCTCAAGTGTCGTGTCGCGGTATACCTTTGGAGCATGCATTTCGAGGTGGTACGAGGTCGTCGAGGGAAGTAGTGGTACACGGGTCGTAGTGGAAGTAGTTGTTCACGTGGCGGCGGTAGAGGAAGTAGTGGTACACGACGACGGTAGAGGTACTTGCAACCTTGGCGACGGTAGTTGTACATTTCAGCGGTAGTCGAACTCGGCGAGCGATGGTCGTCGTGGTACTTGTTGTGTTTCGGATGTGTAGTCGTACACGTGTCTTCGGCGAAGGTAGTCGTACATGCACGTAGATGAACTTGACGGATCTGAGGGCTCCGGGCGTCATGGTACTTGGCGAAATGTACGTCGACCATAGTTGTACATGTATCGACGAGGTACTTGGTGCATCCTTGGTACTTCGGATTCGGTCTTGGCGATTCGTAGATGGTAGAAGAGGCATGGTGCAGGGCCGTCGGGAGGAGGAGGTGCACATAGGCCGTGTAAGTCGACGCAGAGCTGGGCATGGCCTGAAGCAGAGGAGGCCACAGCCGAAGCGGCATCCCACTGGAGGAGAGGCAGGGCGTGGCAGCGAAACGGCCATGGCGCACGGAAGGGGCCGCGAGCGCTGCGGCTCTATGGCGAGGCGGCGGCGTTGTAGGAGGCCGGGTGCGAGCGCGGCGTGCGACGACGGCGACCGGCGGGGCTCGAGCGGCTTGGCGACTTGTCCTTGCAGAGGAGGTCGACATAGTCTGCACCAGGGAGAGGGCTGTCACGATGCCGCGAGACGCAGACGACGAGGAGGAGACCGCGGCTGGGCAACGGTAGTGGCGCCAGAGTGGCAGAGCGGCTGCGCTCGCAAGGACGACGGGGATGGACGGCGTCGTCTAGGCGCGCGAGGAGGAGGCCGGCCGCGGTGATGGAGGTCGGCGGTGCGGGCGTCATGGCGAGGCGACGGGATGCTGCCGGGCTCGAGGCGCGAGGCCAGAGGCGAAGTGGGAGAAGGAGGCGGGGTCGAGGGAGAAGCCTTGTGGGAGAAAGGCGGCAGCGTAGGGAGCCCTCGCGGCGCGAGGAAAAGACGGGAGGAGGAGAGGAATCGAGATGGGGCTCGGTCGACTAGGGTTAGGGATGCTGGCGGCTGGGCCTCGGGCCATGGGGGTTTGGTGGCCTAGGGAGGCCGGCCTTGGCTGGGCTGGTTGCTGGGAGGCCGGCCCAGCTGGTCTATCTCTCTCTCTCCCTTCTCTTTTCTAACAAGATAAAACAAAACAGAAAAAGAGAAAGAAAAGAAAGAGAGGTTAGGAGTGGAATTTGGGCATGGGGATTATTTTTCCGGACTCACAAAAATGTGCTTGTTCCGAGAAAATAGAAGTTGGCACGAATGCAAGAGTTAAATTCAAACTCATTTGAATTTAATTCAAATAGTTTGAATTAGGACAAGGTTTAGGAAGTGTCCAAAAATGTTGAGACTTTAGGAGGAGCCTCGATAAAAGAGATAAGAATTGTTGGCGAAGTCTGGGCAACCCAACTTGAAGTAGAAAAGGCCGTGGGAATTTTTCAAGTGTGTTTTTGGTGATTCCAAAGAATGGAATAATTATTATAATAGCTCCCTAATGATATTGAGAGACTTTTGATATGTTATAAAGAGAAAACACCATGTGCATTCCCTCGATTTAAATAGATCAAAAGATCTATGCAATTTATTTAGTTGAGATGCAAAGATTAATGACATGATGGCATGATGGCATGATGCAATGCAAAATAAAATAGAGCAAGCAAATAAAACAAACGGCGAAACCCAGAATAGTTGGAAGTCTTCTGAAGCGACGGTCTTGGGGCGTCACACACCACTAAGGGAATCACAACATACATACCATCAAAATATCGAACACGTATCAAATTCACATGATTACTTGCAACATGATTTATCCCGTGACCTCAAGAACAAAAGTAAGTACTCACAAATAATAAACATGTTCATGATCATAGGAGTATTAATATGCGTAATGGATCTGAACATATAATCTTCCACCAAATAAACCATATAGTAATAAACTACAAGATGTAATCAACACTAGTAGTCACCCCCAGCACCAATCTATAGTTCCGGTAACAAGATTGAATATAAGAGATGAACTAGGGTTTGAGATGAGATGGTGTTGTTGAAGATGTTGATGGAGATTTCCCTCCCCAAGATGGGAGAGTTGTTGGTGATGACGATAACGATGATTTCCCCCTCCAGGGGGGGGGGGGGGGGGGGG
>LR738711.1:227096650-227107062 GCA_902687465.1 Secale cereale
CCCCCCCGGGGGGGGGGGGGGGGGTGGGAGAAGTTCCCACGGCAGAATCGCTCCGTCGGAGGGCAAAAGTGCTCCTGCCCAAGTTTCGCCTCGAGACGGCGGCGCTCCACCCCGAAAGTCTTCTCCTCATATTTCTAGGTACAAATGACTTATATACCATAAGATGGGCACTGGAGGTGGACCGAGGAGGCCACAACCCACCAGGGCGCGCTTGGGGGGGCTGGCGCGCCCAGGTGGGTTGTGCCCACCTGGTGGCCCCCCTCTGGTACTTATTGGCTCCAATAATTCTTAAATATTCCATAAAAAATCTTCGTGAAGTTTCATCTTGTTTGGACTTGTGCAGAATAGGTGGCGTGACATAGCTTTTTCAGGTTCAGATTTTCAGCTGCCGGAATTCTCCCTCTTGGTGTGTACCTTGCAAATTATGAGAGAAAAGGCATTAGAATTACTCCAAAAAGCATTATTATGGATAAAAACACTATAAATAACAGTAAGAAAACATGATGCAAAATGGACGTATCATAGCTTTTTTAGGTCCAGAGCTGCCGGCAATATCCCTCTCCATGTGCATCTTGCATAAAAAGAGAGAAAAAGAACTAGAATTACATCATAAAGTGAAATTTTAATTAAAACATAATAAATAATGGTAGGAAAACATGGTGCAAAATGGACGTATCACGTCCGAGTAGTGTCCCTGTGGAATGGAGTCCCATCACCCCGTTGTTCCGATGCCGCGTAATTTCTGCTACTAGTATCGAGACCCTTAAGTTGTTCCATAAATAATGTACATATTGTCGCCGCACGAGATGTGCCGCTTGGCCTCGCTTCCTTATGTAATTCCCGAACCTTTGTGCATGTATAATAATAATAAAGTGGTTGTTTGTGTTCCAAGTTGTTGTGTGTTGCGAGAAGACATGATCTGTGGGTTGGTAACACCGGGTAAACCGGTCGCTCTGAGCCGGGGCGCCACAAGTATTAACTTGTGGATACCCGTCGTGAAATTGGGGTAATCTAGGCATCAAGGTTGAACAATACGTATCATATAGTGTTGTTGTAGTACAATTTCTAGGGCTATCTGTGACGCTTTGGGGTGGTTCAAAAGATTGATTGGAAAGACAACTTTGAGGTGGTTTTGCTACCGACGCAATTTGACCCTATTTTCTCTGATAGAACAGAAACTTTGGAGTGATTATTTGCTGAACTTTGAGGGAATATCATGTGGTTTAATTATGTTAATGTTGTTGAGAGATTGCACTAGTGAAAATATGAATCCTAGGCCTTGTTTCCAAGCATTGAGATGACGTTTTACTCACTTTTGGTTTTTATTTGTGTAGATTAAAAAAAGTTATTTCTATCATCCATACTACACATCTATCACCATCCTTTCGCCAAACTAGTGCACCTATACAACTGACAATTATATTGGATGTGTTGGTGACATAAGAAACACTTTGTATTTTGATTGCAATGTTGTTTAAGAGAGAAGCATCTTCATCCTACACCTCCCATAGATTGATAAACTTTAGGTCATCCACTTGAGAGAAATTTGCTACTGTCCTACAAAATTCTGAGTTTGAAGGCTCAACCAAGTCTACAATAATAAAGTTGTGTAGTAGACATCGGCGAGGAGATCTTGGTTGGTGTGAATCAACAATGAGGGGCTACGGGCACCAGCGGCTTGGAAGAGTTTGATTCGGTCGACTGGGGCCTTCTTCGGCCATGTGCTATAGTGGAGAGGACCTGCGCGAGGTGGCTGAGCTCCTGGACACACTAGCTCGGCGGAGCAACAGCGATGCCTACGGTGATGCAGAGCGGCGGCAACTATTGCGCTTTGTCTCTTTGCGCGCAACAGCTCAGAAAGAGCTAGAGAGGGGTCGAGGGGAGTGCATGGTGTCTTTAGCCATCCTCCAGCATCGACAGAAGCAGGAGGTGGTCATTGGTGGTTGTGCGTGTCGTGCGCACATGCCTCTTTGTCCTTCCGACAAGAGGTAGAAGACGGTCCAACCCCTGGTGGGCTGGGCCGGCTGCCTGGGCCGCATTAGATTGAAAAGGTAAGTTCTCTCTTTCTTTTAAACTTTCTCCTTTTATTTCTATACTTCTTTTGTTTCAATCTGTTTTAATTTGGTTTTGAAACCAAACCATTTTTTGAACTCCTGAAATTTATTGTGTGGACTAAGTGTACTAAGCCAAAGCCACTTACAAAGTTTTAGGATTTTTGGACTTATAAATCTTCTACAGGGAAATATAACTCCAAATCAAATACCATATTGATTAAATAGAAAGCACCAAACAATTCCTTAAAAATGTTCATGATTTTTGGTTTCAGTCATATACTCCAACCAAAAATAATAGACATTAAAGAAAAGCATTTAGGGTTCATTGAAACAATTAGGGTTTGAATCCTGCTAAGATATCTGCTGAAGCTTTGAATTCCCTCAATTCAAATTTATAAATAAAATGAAACATAATGCATACTTACTTAGATAGCATTACCAGTAGCTAGGGATGAGACACACAGCCCATCAAGGATACATTCCAAAAGATAATGGGCCAATCAGGAAAGGAGTGGAGTATTATCTCCACCGAAGAGGGTCTGGACCTGTATAATTCCTTGTGTATAGTCCTATTGGTACTAATCGATACATACGATTGTCTCTACATACACGCTCCATATTATTATTAGAATTATATACACAACACTACCCTAGCAGACGCCATATTTTTTAAAAAAAATGACATGACTGAGATGCCCACAACTACTAGAGTGTCTAGATAAGGAAGTATCTAACACTAAAACATGACTAGATACATCCGTATTTAGACAAATGAAAGACAAGAATTTTGGGACGAAGGAAGTATTCTTTTATTCAGCATTGCATTTCATCTTTGCATTTTACCTTTTTCATTGACGAGTCTTGAAGCGAAACCAAAGTTTTAGAAAGCACGTAACCGATTTGACTGGTTCCATTGACCCAAAAAAAACGGTTCAAGGTGAACAAAGAGGACCTATAAGGTGGCGTTTGGTTGTGTGGCTATCCACCCTAGGGACAGGGATAGCCCATTTTCCTAGGGATGCCACCCGTTTGGTTGACCAGCCAGGGAGGATATGGATAGCCAGATACCGTCGAATATTCGCTCAAAATCTGGCTGAGGAAAGTCGCGAAATTCTCGCGAACGAGGGCAGCCACCCGCGCGCGAGCGCCTATTTTTCCCGCTTTGGTCACCGCTTAGCGCGCGAACGGGTTTTCGCTTCCTTCTTATCTCACCCCTCACCCGAGACCCTCACAACCCCTCACCCGATAGAAGAAGAAGCGGCGGCGGCAGCGATTTGGATCGAGGCGGCGGCGCGATTCAGCTTGGATTCCGGCGCAGCGAAGGTACAGATCTTACTCCTCCTCGTTCCCCTCTCTATCCTCCCTGTCCTTTGCCTCTCCCGGTTGCGTCAGATGGTCAGGGCGGGCGGGGAGTGTAGCACCGGCGGGAAGAAACGGAGAGATTCGGCCTTCGGGAACGTGCAGATCCGCGGGGGGTGGGGTGGGGGGGCGAGGGGGGCGAGGGGAAGGGGTTTGTTGGGTCTATGGCAGTGGGGAACGAGAGGATTTGGTCGCTCAGTATGTGGCAGTGGGGAACGACATGGTTTCAGAGAAACATGGAGCGCCGGCCGGAGGAGCCCCTCTGCTTGGAGAGTGGTTTCAGATAAACATGGAGCGCCGGCGGGAGGAGCCCCTGTGTTCATTTCGAATCTCTATATTCTTCCCATATATGCGTCTAATAATTTCTTCCTCTGGTTTATTTTCTGCAGCTTGGACGGGAGACAGTCTTTTGCATCCTCTCTATTTGTTTGCAACTTCTCTGCTCTTCTCAAGGTATAAACTGCTGTACATTCTGCTATGTACTTCTGCCATGAGAAAACATGCAAGATTTAAAAGCATTTGCTATGTACTTCTACCATGAACATGTATTTGTTATGATATAACAGTTAAGTGGACATTGAGCAGATTCACATCAATTTATTATTGTTTCAATGTTGCATTGTAGATGGATCAAGCAAAAGAGGCTAATATTTGCGGTTGTGTCATATATGCTTGTCTCGATGATGACATTGGTAGTTCAGTCTAGAAAAAGAAAAAGGCGTGTTGTCATATGTTATGGGCCAATAGATGAGAGGGATAGGATGAGAAGTGAGTGCCTAGATAATAAAATATGGAGGGATGAAACAACATGTGTGAACATGCTTAGGCTTGGAAGAGGACCTTTCTTTCGATTTTGTAAACTTTTCCGAGATCGTAAGTTGCTTGAAGATACAATTCATTTGTCCATTGAACAACAAGTTGCTATGTTTTTGCACACTGTTGGACACAATGTTAGGAATAGGATAATAGGTGGCAACTTTGGTAGATCCGGTGAAGTTGTAATTCGTTATTTCAAGAAAGTCCTTCATGCTGTTGGAGAGCTACGTGGTGACCTTATTAGGAAGCCCTCGTTGGAGACCCAATCCAAAATAGAAGGGAACTACCGGTGCGATCCATACTTTAAGGTATGAGGACGAGTGACAACAGAAATTTGATTTTGTAGGCTAGGATTGACTTTTCATCTTAATTCCTTATCTTTTTTTGCACGAAATAGGATTGTATTGGAGCTATTGATGGTACACATGTACGAGCCTCCATAACAAAGGACATGGAGCCTTCCTTTCGTGGTAGAAAGATCCATAGAACTCAAAATGTGATGGCAGCCGTTGATTTTGATCTTCGGTTTACATATGTATTGGCTGGTTGGGAGGGGTCAGCACATGATGCGCTAGTTTTACGTGATGCGTTACAACGTCCAAATGGTCTCCGTGTACCACAAGGTAACGAGAGTTAGCAACATTTAGTCAATGGCACTATCGAATATAGCTAAGTAACCCACTTGTTGCTCATATGCTAGGAAAATTTTATCTAGTTGATGCTGGATATGGAGCCAAGCCAGGGTTCTTGCCCCCTTTTCGTGGAGTGAGATACCATTTGAATGAGTGGGGGAACAATCCTCCTATAAATGAAAAGGAGTTGTTTAATCTTAGGCATTCTTCTCTTCGCATGACCGTAGAACGTGGATTTGGGTCACTCAAGGGAAGATTCAAAATACTTGATGATGCTACCCCATTTTTCAAATATCCTACTCAAGTAGACATTGTTGTAGCTTGCTGCATTATTCACAATTGGGTTATCAATGATGGGATAGATGAGTTTATCATACCCGAGGATGAGTGGGTTGCCAATATTAACCATGCTTCATCATCAAGTGGTCAAGCAAGTGAACATACAGCAATGGTTAATTTCAGGCAAGGAATCGCTGATAATATGTGGGCAGATCGCCAGAACTACATGCAGCAGAATCATATGTAGTAGCTCGAGTTAAACCATTGTAATGTCGTGTCCTTCTTTTATGAAACCTTGTACAAGCTGGAATTTATTTGTAATGCCACACCATGGCCTGTATTGAATGTTTTTACCTCCTTTACTTGCTGAAATTTATTTGGTAAAGACATACTTTGCTGTATTTAATGTTTTTACCGCTTTTACAAGCTGAAATTTATTGGTGATGAGAGATTGTGTACTGAATATAATCTTATAGGAGATGGAGGCTAAACAAGTTGTATGGACAGCTCCGATGACTTCCTTCATGCTTGATCACCTATGCAAGATTGTGGGTGATGGACTCAGAACATCAACTGGCTTCAAGAAGTGCCAATTGGCTCGTTGTGCAAGTGCTATGAATGAGCATTTTTAGCTCAATTTGACTCATGCCAACGTTGGTAATCACAATAGGACATGGAGGAGGAAATGGGGAACAATACTCAGACTTAGGGGGTTGAGTGGTGCATTATGGGATGATGAGAAGTCTATGATCGTTCTTGATCATGAGCACTACACTAACCATATTAAGGTATCTCTATATGTCAAGTACAAGTTGGAATGTGTTTCTATGTGCCATACATGTTGCAAATAGTTTCTATATGTCAAATATAAGCTGAAATGAGTTTGTATATGTCAAATACTTGCTGGATATAATTTCTATATGCCATTTACTTGCTGGAAACTGTTTCTGCATGTCAAATATAAGCTGAAATGAGTTTGTATATGTCAAATACTTGCTGGATATAATTTCTATATGCCATTTAGTTGATGGAAACTGTTTCTGCATGTCAAATATAAGCTGAAATGAGTTTGTATATGCCATATGCTAGCTCGAAATAGTGTCTATATGACATTTACTTGCTGGAATTAATTTTATATGTCAAATACTTGATCAATATAGTTTCTATATGCCATTTACTTGCTGGAATTTGTTCCTACATGTGAAATATAACCTGAAACGAGTTTCTTTATGTCAAATACTTGCTGCATGTCTACTTGTTGATGTTGTTTTCTTTTTTCTAGGACCACAAAGAGGATGAGCCTTTTCTGAACAAGCCTCTCAAGCACTATAATGAGATGGCTATCATTCATGGCAATACTATGGCCACGGGTCAATATACGAAAGGCTCTAATGACCCCCTTGGTACAGAGGTGAATGACATTTCAGATAATGAAGCTTCCCCACTTGAAGAAAGTAGCAAGTCAAGCAATGGAGGTGATTCAGTGGTTCCCAATCCCAAAAGGGCCAAAACCAAGTCTAGTGCTGATGAGGGGCTGCAATCAACCCTTATGGCAGTGGGTGAAAGGCTTGCTATTGCCATAGAGAGGAGTGTTAGTACCGACAACAGCTCCACAAGCATCTCTACAAACATCTCTACGAACAGCTCGATGGCGGGCCTTTGGGAGGGCATGAAAGATATTCCCTTTTTGGTATTGATTACCTTGCCCATTATTTTGCCTACTTGGTTGAGAATCCGAACATTGCAATGGCATTTCAACTCTTGGAGAAGGACCAAAAGAGTATTTGGGTTGCTAGGTATGTGAAGAACACCTTCCCTCCAATGGATGGTTGATGATTGAAGACATGTGTGATATTTGCATGACCTCTTTTGATATAACCCAACATTATGGACTTTGGGTTGTATGCCTTACTTTTGATGTCAACAAGACAATGAACTATGGGTTGTATAACTTAGAGATGACGTACTATTTCATATCTACATCTCATGCACTACTAGTTTGTTATGTATAGATGCTACTTGTCTAAGATGTTGGACTATGATTATGAAGTTGCACTTTCCTAGTTTCGAAAATATTGGTGTTGACATGTTATGTTGGTAATTGATATTATGTTGCAATTTCAAATTCAAAGTTGGGTCCAGATTTGATATATCTATATTGCTGAAATTACATATTACAAGGGTAATCTCACCACCTCAAACAAAATGGTGAGTGCAACAATCATCCACTCTTCCATCCTCTCAACCAAACACACAATTGGTTATCCCTAGTCACCTGTATCCTTCCTACCAAACAAAATAATATGGTTATCCAACTCACCTAATCCCTCACAACCAAACAACAGAAAATGGCTATCCCCAGCCACGTGGTTAAGGATATCCTTAGCCAGGTATCTTCGCCCGTGAACCAAACGCCACCTAAGATAATAAGAGCACAACTCTAGTAGCCAATCAAACAGGATTGCTTAAACTCACTTTGCACTTTCAGTTTTTCTTGATAGCCAAACGATATAATGTTGGGAAGAGTACTGACCATGTCAAACTGAGAGTAGCTTACCAAAGATACATAACAAAGACAACCAAGATCAGCATGCGTTTCAGAATAACAACAAATTGGTTAGCTGAAACACTTTCAGCTAGCTTCTAAGCTGCATATTCTTTCTTGGCTTGCGCAACATATTTTTTCAATAGTTTCCTTTTCTTAATCCTAGCATCATGCGCCTTCACAATTTGTCTAGAGAGTTTCAAGCAAGCATCCTTAACCAGCACAACTTCATATTTATCTGCACCATTCACCAACCTGGATACGTCATCTTCTGAAATGATCTGAAAGAGACATAATTTGGACATTAAAGAGTGAAAATATCCCAAGAAATGCACAGCAGCAGCTGGGAACACATTCACAAAATAGTACGTACATTTTACCTCGCAAGAATTGCCAGCATCTTCAGGGCACCATATATTCTTCAGAGTTGTTGCAATTTTCAGTGAGCACCAACCCTTGGTGTCGATGCTAGACATCACCTTAATTAGAGCAGCTAAATGGTCCAATTCTTCAGACTTCTTGTCCTCGAAGGAATCACACTCATACAAGATGTAAGCCGTCATAAGAATTGGCTCGTTAAGCTGGATACAAAGAGGATTGTTTCATCACTAAAGCAAAGATGCAAAGAATAAATTTTCTATAGAAGTTGCATCCAAAACTTTGGTGTGAAAACAAAGGATTCTAGCAAACAAGCTCTCACGCAGTGTAGCACTAAATGAGAGGGAGCTATAAAGCAACAAAGCATGGCAACTAATTAACTCACCATCTTGGGCTTGACATTATCACAATCATAACGACTCAAGACCTTTTTCAGTCAGTGACTCATCGGGAAGCGGTCATCTTCAGTCAGACCTGCTTTTTCACTAGGCACTAAACTTGGCATGCAAATCTGTATTCCCCACATTAACTCCATCACAGTTGGACCAAACACGCAGGTTATTTTCTGAAAAAAGACACAGCAGAAATGGTGATAAATTTGTTCAAAAATATAGGAGCCCGGGAGCTTGTACTCACCAAACTTTCTTCAATGATTTTCTTATATTCAGGCTTTCCAACAGCCATTCTTTGCCCAGGGTAGTGGCACTTCCTGATCATCTCGGTAAGGCTTTCATTAACACCGGTGTCTTGATTAATGGCGCTGGACTTGTCCTCAAAAGTTCGAAAGTGTCTAAGCCAAACAACCTGACAAAGAAATAAACAATGATGAGCATGTTCAGGGGCAAAAAGAAACAATTAATTAATTATCATGACATGCCTCTCAGTTCAAGTCCCTCCTTCATCAAATGCTAGTGTTGTTCTGATTGAGTTTGTATTTTCTAATATAATGTGATATACTTTTGCCACGGACGATAGTGCTGCTCTTCAGAAGTACCAGCAAATCAAGTATTAATCATCCTAGCTAGCAGTTACATTCCAATTTGGTGTATAGTTATACCCCAGGGTAGGTTCAGCCTGCTGGCACTAATTCACTACAAATGTTGTTACACCCACGGTGGCCATTTAGCAAATGTTGCTTGTGGGTGCGCATTCATGCACGAACAGGCTACAAGCTTTATAAACAGATTTATGGAGAAAATTTGTGTTAGCCTATTATGACCGGCCGGACCTACAGCCGTAGGAGGCCCACCGGGCAAACTTAGCCCGCAAGTTATCTTAGTTTTTCTTTAAAGCATGATTATATAAACAAGTTGTAAGACTATTTTTGAGATTAAGCAATAAGACTATTCTATTGCCCGGCTCCCAGAGGAGCCGGAAACCCTAACCCTAGCCGCACCTCTCCCTGCCGCCGCCAACCAGCGCGCCAGGACGGCGCCTCGCCGCCGGCCGCCGCGCGCCAGCTCTCGCCAGCAGCCCTCCTTCCCCTATAATCTATGCCCAAGGCAGGGCAGAACCCTAGCCCCTATCACCTTGGTATCATCTAGATCGGTTTCGACCATGTCAGCTCCACCACCACTTCCCTCGCTGCCCCCCGCCACCACCGCCACCGCGCCATCCCCGGGCGCCACCACGGGGCCGCCGCCGATCCTTCCAGCGGCGCCGTTCGGCCCAGCCGGCGCATCGCTGGGCGCGGCGCCTCCTCCCGCCACGGGGCCGCCGCCCTCGTCCTCCCCTGCGCCGATCATCTACACGCCGGAGGCCATGACCGGCGTCCTCAACGACCTGGTCGTCGCGGTGCAGGGCATCCGGCTCTTCCTGGCGGGTCCGTACGGGCCGCCCCCGCCCCAGCCGCCGGCAGTGCCCGCCGGGCCGCCGGCACTGCCATGGTACTCCGTCCCCGCGGCAATCACCGGGGCGCCCCAGCTTCCCGCCCCCGCGATCGCGTGGCCGCCGTGGTCCGCACCGGCGCTTACGGCGCCGCCAGCGCCGACCGCGCCGCCCCCGCGCCGCAGTGGCCCCAATGGCCAGGGTAGGGTCCAGCCGCGCCGTTCCCGACGTCCGCACCAACCCAGCAACCTCCTCCGCCCAGCTCCGGGCTGGGGCAGTCCTCGCCGGCCGGCTTACCCATCCAGCAGGTCTGATTTCCGTCATCGCCATCTCAGATGCCCGCCTGGCTCACCGGGACGTCGTCACCGCCAGTGTTCACGGAGGCGGGCTACCCACCGAAGCCCACGCTCGCGCCAGGGGCCTCGGCCAGCTCTGGAGGAGCCTCCGCCGGGCCTCCCACCATCGATCGCGCTCCGGCCTCATCACCACTACGGACAGCCGAGCCGATTGGTCCGGGCGCGC
>LR738711.1:227107144-227132301 GCA_902687465.1 Secale cereale
CCCCCCCCCCCCGGTTCGCCAAGATCGACTTCGCCACGTTTGACGGTACGGAGGACCCACTTAACTGGCTCAACCAGTGTGAGCAGTTCTTCCGTGGCCAGCGCACACTTGCAACCGAGGGCACTTGGCTGGCCTCCTACCACCTCCGCGGGACCGCCCAGACGTGGTACTACGCCCTCGAGCAGGACGAGGGCGGCATGCCTCCGTGGGAGCGCTTCCGGGAGCTGTGCCTCATCCGCTTTGGACCGCCAGTTCGCGGGAGCCGCCTGGCCGAACTAGGCCGTCTACCCTTCACCTCTACGATACAGGATTTCGCCGACCGCTTCCAAGCCCTGGCGTGTCATACGCCGGGCGTGACGGCCCTCCAGCGGGTGGAGCTCTTTATTGGAGGCCTTCCCGACCACATCCGCGTGGACGTCGAGTTGAGGGGCCCCCAAGACCTACAGACGGCCATGTACTACGCTCGGGCTTTCGAGCGCGGTGCCCAGGCTTTACCACCGACGCCGGCACCACGAGGGGGTCGGCCACATCCCCGCCCGCCTCCGGCGGCACCTGCCCCGCCGACCGCCGCCCCAGCGGCCACCCCGGCCGCGACGCGCCCGTTTCGGCGCCGGCGCCTGGGGCTGTGTTTCAACTGTGACGCGCCCTACGCACCGGGCCATGTCTGCCCGCGCCTCTTCTACTTGGAGACCATCGACGCTATGGAGGAGGACACAGCCGATGACGGCCTCGCCAACGCCACGGCCGTGGAACCAGCGCTGCCACCTGCGCAGGCCACCGCACTCGTCGTATCACTCCACGCGCTGGCCGGCATCCGCGACGAGCAGACGATGCTCCTGCCCGTGACGATCCATGGCGAGCGGCTGATCGCTCTTCTCGACACGGGCTCCACGCATAACTTTCTGCCGAAGTCCACCATGCGTCGCCTCGCACTCCAGCCGACGGGTAGGGAGCAACTTCGAGTCACCGTGGCTAACGGCGACCGCCTCCACTGCCATGGGCTCGCCCGAGACGTGCCCATCACCATCGGCAAGGAGAACTTCACCATCACGTGCGCCGGCATCGATTTGGGCTGCTTCGACTTCATCCTCGGCGTCGACTTTCTACGGACTCTTGAGCCCATACTTTGGGACTTTGACGCCCTAACGATGACATTCTGGCATCTCGGTCGCCGCATCCGGTGGGAGGGCATCGGGGGCAAGCCGGCGCCACCACAGCTTCAGTTGGCCGCAGCCTCGGCCGAGACCGACCATCCTCTTCTGGACCACCTCCTGCAGCAGCACTGTGACCTCTTCGAGGAGCCGAAGGGCCTGCCACCCACCCGAACCTACGATCATCGCATTCACCTTCAGCCAGGCTCGCCACCGATGGTTGTGCGACCCTACCGGTACCCTCAGTTGCAGAAGGACGAGCTGGAGCGGCAGTGCGCGCTCATGCTCGCAACCGGCATCATCCGGATCTCTACGTCACCATTCACCGCGCCGGTGGTCCTCGTCCGCAAGTCGGATGGCACGTGGCGCTTCTGCATCGATTACCGTGGCCTTAATGCTGCGACATTGAAGGACAAGTTTCCGATACCGGTGGTCGATGAGCTCTTGGATGAACTACATGGGGCGTGCTTCTTCACCAAGCTTGATCTTCGCTCAGGGTACCACCAGGTGCGCATGCACCCCGATGACATTGCCAAGACGGCGTTCCGGACTCATCACGGCCACTTCGAGTTCTTGGTGATGCCCTTCGGACTAGCCAACGCCCCGGCGACCTTTCAGGCTCTCATGAACGACGTGTTGCAGCCATACTTACGCCGGTTTGTGCTCGTTTTCTTTGATGACATTCTTATCTTCAGCGTTACTTGGGCAGAGCACCTCCAGCACGTCGCCATCGTCTTCAACGAGCTTCGGGCGCATCACCTTCATCTGAAGCACTCGAAGTGCTCGGTCGGGACGACTTCAGTCGCTTACCTCGGCCACGTCATATCGGCCGAGGGGCTGGCCATGGACGCAGACAAGGTGGCGGCCATCTCTGCCTGGCCGATTCCGCAGTCCCCACGGGCTCTTCGCGGCTTTTTGGGCCTGGCGGGATACTACCGGAAATTCATCCGGTAGTTCGGCCTCATCGCGGCTCCGCTCACACGTCTCCTTCGTCGCGACGCTTTTCTTTGGGATGAGGAGGCCACCGCAGCATTCGATGCCCTCAAGGGGGCCCTCACGACGGGCCTCGTCCTACAGATGCCTGATTTCGAGCAACCGTTCACCGTCGACTGCGACGCCTCCGGTGCGGGGTTCGGTGCGGTCCTCCATCAAGGCGATGGACCCCTCGCCTTCTTCAGCCGACCCTTTGCTGCCCGCCATCTTAAGCTGGCAGCTTATGAGCGGGAGCTCATTGGCTTGGTACAGGCGGTGCGTCACTGGCGACACTATCTTTGGGGTCGGTCTTTCCGGATCCGCACGGACCACTACAGCCTCAAGTTCATGCTGGATCAGAGGCTCTCGATCGTACCGCAGCACCAGTGGATCAGTAAACTCTTTGGGTTTGACTTCACGGTTGAGTATCGTCCAGGCCGCCTTAACACGGTCGCCGATGCCCTGTCCCGCCGAGACGCCGATACCGTCGATGACACGTCTGAGGGGGCGGTGTTCTGCATCCGCTCGGGGCCCTCCTTCGCCATCTTCACCGACATCAGGCGCGCGACTGCGGCTGCGCCAGATGCCCGCCGCCTTCAGCAGCAGCTGGCTGCGGGGGAGTTGGATGATCCATGGCGTTTCACGGATGGCTTGCTTATCCATGGGCGCCGAGTCTTTGTTCCCGAGCATGACGATCTTCGTCATCAGGTGCTCCTGCTCGCTCACTCGGCGGGCCATGAGGGTATGCAGAAGACGCTCCAGCGTCTCCGCGCCGATTTCTATATCCCAAGTGATCGCGCCCTGGTCCGTGACTGGGTGCGGTCTTGTGAGACGTGCCAACGCAACAAGACGGAGACCCTGCGCCCAGCTGGATTGCTCCAACCATTGGAGGTACCATCGCAGGTCTGGGCGGACATCTCCATGGACTTCATCGAGGGACTACCTAAGGAGGGCGGCAAGTCCGTCATCCTCACGATGGTCGATCGCTTCTCGAAGTATGCTCACTTCATCGCGCTCGGGCATCCTTACACAGCAGCCTCAGTTGCTCGGGCCTTCTTCGACGGTATTGTCCGTCTCCACGGGTTTCCCTCGTCGATCGTCAGCGATCGGGACCCCGTGTTCACGAGCCACGTTTGGCGTGACCTCTTCAGGCTGGCGGGAGTTAAACTCCGCCTGAGCACGGCCTTCCACCCTCAGACAGACGGCCAATCTGAGGTCGTCAACAAGGTGATTGCTATGTACTTGCGCTGTGTCACAGGTGATCGTCCTCGCGCATGGGTGGATTGGCTCTCGTGGGCAGAGTACTGCTACAACACCTCTTATCACTCTGCCCTCCGCGCCACGCCTTTTGAGGTGGTTTACGGCCGGCTGCCTCCCCCGATTCTTCCGGTTGATTCGGCTTTGGCAAGGACCGAAGCGGCCGGTGCTCTTATGCGGGACCGCGACGAGATGTTGGCCGAGGTCCGCCAACGACTCCTTCAGGCCTAGCAGTTGGCCAAACACTACTATGATGGCGGCCGCCGCGAGGCAGAGTACGCGGTGGGCGATTGGGTGTGGCTGCGTCTTCTTCATCGCTCTACGCAATCACTGGATCCACGCGCGCGGAGGAAGCTAGGACCTCGCTATGCCGGTCCTTTTGTTGTGATGGAGCGCATTGGGAAGGTAGCTTATCGCCTTCAACTTCCGCCAGGTGCACGTATCCATGATGTTTTCCATGTGGGGCTGCTCAAGCCTTTCCGTGGGGAACCACCCGCGGTTCCTCCGGCGCTGCCACCTATCACCGACGGGCGTCTTATTCCGGAACCGGTGAAGGCGTTGAAGGCTCAACTACGTCGTGGCTCTTGGTACGTGTTGATTCAGTGGGCTGGACTTTCTGAGGAGGACGCCACTTGGGAGCAGCGCGAGTTCCGCCAACACTATCCAGACTTTCAGCTCGAGGACGAGCTGTTTGTGCAGGCGAGGAGAGATGTTATGACCGGCCGGACCTACAGCCGTAGGAGGCCCACCGGGCAAACTTAGCCCGCAAGTTATCTTAGTTTTTCTTTAAAGCATGGTTATATAAACAAGTTGTAAGATTATTTTTGAGATTAAGCAATAAGACTATTCTATTGCCCGGCTCCCAGAGGAGCCGAAAACCCTAACCCTAGCCGCACCTCTCGCTGCCGCCGCCAACCAGCGCGCCAGGACAGCGCCTCGCCGTCGGCCGCCGCGCGCCAGCTCTCGCCAGCAGCCCTCCTTCCCCTATAATCTACGCCCAAGGCAGGGCAGAACCCTAGCTCCTATCATAGCCTCTTATTCAAACAGCAATGAGTCTATGTTCTCCTCAGTGAAAGAAAATCTCTCCCATCTAAAAAATAGGTACCGCTCCCCACTCTGCCCGCTTTTTCGTCAAGCTTTCCCGTAGCAATCAATCGATCTTTTCCGTTTCTTTTTCTCGGACCTTCCCACGTAGCGATCAATGGCTAGCCCACGGATTGATCAGCGCAAGCTCAGCTAGAGCGTTTATGCATTCCTGACTCGCATCACCACGAGACACGATCAATCTTTCATGCCGCAAGATCAATTTGAGTTTTCTTTTTAATACCTGGGACGCAAAGAGTCCCCGAAGCAATCCCTATTCCCTCCCCATCTGGTTTCTTCTCTTGTGGCGGCGTGATGATCAAGCAGCGGCCAGCGCAGCAGTGGCAACGGGCATCGAAGCGATGCTTTGGTTTGATGGTTTCCACCGTGAGAGAATCTAATGCATGATCTCATCTCTTCAGCCGCCCACTCGTCACCTCGTCACCAGCGTATTCTCCATGCTTTCGTGGTCGTTGGACGATTAACGCTCAGCATGATCTGTGTTGTTTAGCCCTCCTGTAATTCAGATCAGAACTTCTCTTATTTCAGTTCTCCAGTGTTGGGGTTTGGAGGGCTATGCAGCACGCAGCAGCATGACCTCGAGGAGGACATCCATGGTAAAACTGCTGACAACGTGGGCAGCGGCAGCATTGCAAGAAACTCGCGCATGGCAGAGCTGCTCGTAAAACTGAAAGTTCTACCGCATGTCTGCATTGTGCTACCTTGCTGGTCAAGGTACAGTTACACTTGGATGGCACACAAACACACATGACGCATGGTCACTAAGCATGTTATTTGCCCAGGCGAAAGATTATGCTCAACAGTAGTGCAACTGAATGCAAGGTATCAACTTTGCATACTGATAATTTTTTATTTTTTTCCATTCATGCTAAGATTCCATTTTGAAATGACGGTGTTAAAATTTGAGAACTAATACAAACCATGGTTCTAGTCCAGCACGGCTTCGGCCGCAAGTGGAAGTGGATTCGCTGAGATCAAGTCCAGCACGGCGCCACCGGCAAGGCCAAGACCAAGTCGGGCGCTGAGATCAAGGGCAAGGGCTCGCTGGAGAGGAAATGCGTCCGCGAGGACAACACTGCCGGCTGCAACACCATCTGCAAGGTACTCAGCAGAAAAGATGTGATTTTTGTGGGGGTACCTCTCGCTAGATTTAAGAGAAACATTGCAGTAGCTTAAGATTTCCAGTAGATTCCCGATGACGTAGTATTGCTTGTTAACTTGTTAACTCATACCTAGTTTAAGTACTGAAAATGTACAGGAAATTCTGTGCTACTCCACTGAAAATTCTACTGTTGCATGAGTAGTTTCAGTAGTTTTACAACAGCAGTACTCTTGCCAATTGGCAAGTTTCAGTATCTTGAACTACAGTACGGAAGTACTGCTTGAAGTACTGCAGTATTTGCTTCCAATACAGCAGTTTTGGTCTAAAGGCCAGACTATGATGGGCGAGACGCCATGGAAAATGCTGCACCTTCCCTGGCACCGGGATTCTCCAGATTAACTCCCAATTCAACTAATCATTAATGTGTCATGTGACCGAACAAGAGCCAATGATCCTCATAGATGTCTTTTTACTCCATCCACTGCCACTCTATAAGCCGATTCCACTGAAAATTGTCCTTTCTGCTGCTGTGTATAGTGGTGTAGAGTAGTGCTGTACATAATTAAGATTAGCTTAATTAACTTATCTTAGTTAAATACTCCATTTGCTTCTGCTGTTCATCAGGTTAATTAACTTAGCTTAATTAAATACTCCATTTGCTTGTACTAGTACAGTACATAGTCAAAGCTACAGTAACTTGCTGAACATGTTGCATGCTTGGTGATCTGTAGGATTAAATGCTTGGTGATGCTTTTCAGTTAACTTAAATTAACTAAAACCTTTTTCTGTTAATTAAATTAACTGAAACCTTTTTCTGTTAATTAAACAAACTGAAACCTTTAGGTTAATTATAAACTAACTCAAACCTTTTTCTGTTAATTAAACTAACTGAAACCTTTTGTTGCATGACAACTCCTCATTTCTCCTCAAGGTACATATTATAACAACATTTACACGACTAGTTAGTGCCAAGTATTAACATAAGGATATGATAAAGCAATTTTGTACTTCTTTTCCTGAATTTTGTTGATTGCTTGCTTGCAAGTTCTTGTTTTGCTGAACTCTTGCTTGTTTGCTTGCAGTAGCAGTAGCAAGTTGTGCTCGCTTTCACTTGCGGTAGGAAGAACTTGCTTTAACTGAATTTGGACTTGGTGCACTAGCTTGGCAATTTTGCTTGCTTGCTTTAACTGGAATTTTGCTTGCTTGCTGTGTGCTTGAACATTTGTTCTTCTCTTATCTCTGCTTTGGGGTACTTGTGGTACTGCTTGGATGTTTTGTGTACTGCTTGCTGTTGTAGCTTAATTTTGTGGTACTGCTTGCAAATTTTGCGTAGGAGTACAAGTCCTAGGGGAGTACTTGCAGCAGTAGTGCAATAGTGCTCCAGGAGTACTTAAACTGAAACTTTTTCTTTAATTTAAATTAACTGAAACTTTTCAGTTAATTATAATCAACTGAAACTTTTCCTTTAATTTCAATGAACTGAAACTTTTCAGTAAATGAAATATTTCCTTTTCTTCCTCTCTTCTCTTCTCTGAGCACTCCTTGGGATACTCCTCTTCCTCTCTTTTTTCTCTCTTCTTTTCCTTTTCCTTTCCTTAACTGAAACTATAACTGAATTTAACTGATACTTTAACTGAATTTAACTAAAACTTTTCAGTTAATTAAAATTAACTGTAAATAGCAGCATGTGGAGTAGTTAATGCAAATGCCAATTTGTTCTTGTAGGAACTCTGAACTACTGTCTTATTTACAGTTCTTACTGAATAATGGAGTATGTTGGGTCTGAATTCTGAACTCTGAACAATGAACCACTCCTGATGCATAATCAAATGATCAACTAACATGATTACAAATTCAAAGGAAATCAAACTAAGCCTTTCTTTGATTGATTGATTGTACTCCTGTGCAGGAATTTGACATGGGCGGCGGCGGCAGGGAGGGAGCAGCACTGGCGGCAGTTCACGGCTAGCAGCAGCAAAGAGATGGAGCAGCAACAACAGAGATAGAAGAGCAGCAGCTGGAGAGTTCGCTGAGGATGCCGAAGGTGGGGTGGGGTGGAGGTGATGGTGGATGGAGGAGCAGCTGGCACACCACCACGCCTGCCTGACCGTTGCGGAGGAGGTGGGGGCGGTGGAGGTGGGAGGAAGTGGAGGGCAGAGGCGGAGGCGGAGGTGGAAGGCAGAGGCGGGGGTGGGAGGTGGAGGGCAAAGGCGGAGGTGGAGGGCAGAGGCCGGAAGCGGAGGCGGAGGATGGGGGTAGGAGAAGGTGGGGACAGAATTTAATTTAGGGGTAGTTACGTCATTTCTCTGGCTTTTCACCTGGTTGGAAAAACCTCCAGCAACAAATAAATCGGAACGAAGGGAGTATAGTGTAATTATTTGAAAACTAAGTTCTGTATGCACAAAATGGTTGTTGTATTAATATTTGCATGCCATTTTTCTCAGACTTTCTAAGAATTATGTAGGGATATTTTGATATTAGGACAAAAAGGAGAGATTAATATATGAAACTAACTGAATATGGCCTATAACTAATGGTTTCACGACAGTCCAACATTGCTCCCATGACAACGCTTTAATAGTGTACACCATTGCAAGGCACGAGCAATTTCCTAGTAAAATAAACAAATAAACATAAAATACTGATTGGTGCAAGATAACTAGTACTAGAATTAATTTGGCACCAAGCAACATAAAGGAAACAGCAACCAGAAAAAGGGAACCAAAGGAAAAAGGGGGAGAACTAACACTCTTTGCCTTCCCACTAAGCTGTGTTTGGTTGAGCTGCAGATTCTGGAAAAGCTGCTGTGGAAAAGCTGCTGTGAAAAAGCTGCTGTGAAAAGCTGCTGTGAAAAAGCTGGAAGCTGTTTGGTTGAAACGGATGTTTGGCTGAAACGGCTGTGAAACAATTATGGCATTGATGGGTAAATACTACTCGGTTTTAGGGGACAGGCAAAAATGGTTGGTTTAGAAGCAGAGAAGCTGAGAAGCTGAAAAGTTGGGATATTTCAGCTTCAAAATTTACACTACAAAGAAGCTGCAGATTCTCAAAAGCTGCTTTGTAAATTTACCCCTTTGGTTCAGCTTATGGCTTTTGGACCCAGAAGTTGGAAGCTGAAGCCGAA
Organism: Secale cereale; assembly: GCA_902687465.1. Classification (NCBI taxonomy): domain Eukaryota; kingdom Viridiplantae; phylum Streptophyta; class Magnoliopsida; order Poales; family Poaceae; genus Secale; species Secale cereale. Next base: position 227,115,855 of record LR738711.1, read on the forward strand.
CCAAACACAGAATGAAGTGAGTCCATATTTCCTGGAAAAGACAAGGATAAAACAGAAAATAAGGTACTGACATAGGCGATAAGAGAAAGCAAGCACATCAAAAACCAAGAAAGTAAGAACATGGTACCTCCAGGGCATTGTCTTTAATGAGTGACTCACAACAATTGAAAATTACGAAGCCACAGGGCGTCTCAAATAGCAGCAGCATCACTCTGTCATCTGCAAATCAGAAGTAAAACAAGGTTAAACAAGCATGATCACCAAGAAAAAAGTATATCATTCAGATATCAAGCGTGAGCCTGGGCAACTAGGAACACCCACTAGATTGAGTGTCCAACATACTCAAAATATGGCCCGTTTTACATGCCATTTTACAACTTGCGTTTCCTCCTCAGAACGTCTTCCGCTCCTGGGCCTCGGAACACCTGATACTCCTCGGATCTGGCCGCTCGAGGCATCGACAAGCCCACAAACCCTACCTATTGTCCAAACGTTGCAGTGCACTCAACTATTACAGCTGATACACTAGAATGTTCCAGCCATGGAAGCCACCTGAGGGGATGGGAGAAACGACGAATCTCGGTCGGCAGGGAGATGTGCGGCCTGTTCCGCGCCGCACCTAAAACACCAGTAACCCACACCGCCAAAACACCCGCCAACCAAGGCCCCGAAACCTAAACTAACTCGACGAGGGACCAAGTGTCCGGATCTGTGGACTCACACACAAATTGGGTGAACGTGGAAAACGCGACCCCAAATCTCTCTGGCTCACCTTTCATCGTCGACCAATGTTTTTTTTTTTTTTGAGGATCCCAATGTTGTTGGCCCGTAGCCAGCGGAGGAGGAGGAGGAGGAACGATACCGCGCAACCGCTCCGTCGCCAGAGAAGGGGAGGACCCGTGTCGTTGTTGGTCCACCGCTGCAGCTAATTTTGTTTCCTTGATTCACTCCAGCGTCTGAACAGCCAACGGATGATCCTCAAGAGTCAAGACCCGGCCATCAAGGGAGCTCGCGTGCACCCACGACGTCCACACGCATTGCACGGACGGACGACTCGGCTGCCAACGCGCCGGCCGCATGGCTCGCTCGCTGCAGCATGTCCGCACGTTCCGGCCAACTAACCACTGGAGGAGATATGCCCTAGTCGCCGCTCGAGGTTTGCGGCGACCTTTTGGATTTCAGCGAGTCTCGATAAGGCCTCCTTGTTTTGACGAATTTTTTTGTTACCCAATTGCGTACCCCAACTTCATACTCCCTCCGTTCCTAAATATTTGTCTTTATAGAGATTTCAACAAGTGACTACATAAAAAGAAAAATAAGTGAATCCACACTCTAAAATATGTCTACATACATCCGTATTTGTAGTCCATTTGAAATATCGACAAATATTTAGGAACGGAGGTAGAAGACAGAAAGATACGTATAAGAAGTTTTTTTTTAAAAAAAAAGACCATCATGGCTACATTTATTAAAATTTAAACAACGCTTTACATCATTCGCTAAAAGTTCACGTTTAGAATCTAGAGGTGAGTCCAACCACACATTTGGTGGATCAACACGACCGTTTTGCAATAGCATATGAGCAACTAGCACCACGATTACAATGCTCTAAGACGGTCTTCCCTGAAATAAAAAAGAAGTAACCGGCAATCATCTAGAATTGACACTGCTACCATAGAATGTTCGTCGTTTTGTTGCATTGCTTCAATCAGCACCAAACAATCGGACTGAACCCTGGCTGAGGTGCATCCCACATAAAGTGCAAGTTTCAAACATTCCACTAGTGTTGCAGCTTCACCCGATAACACATCAGCCACATGCTCGAGTTTTACCGTTGCCGCACAAGAAGGTGACAAAGAAGGAGGGTGTGCTGGATCCACAGAGGGATCAGCCAACCCAAGAAAAAACTCCACTCCTGCACACTCACCCTGTTACTCACAAAAGATGTTCACTCCATGACATACAGCTCTCATCCATCTACGGAGCTCCTCAAAGAAGTTGGAAATGAAGCTGCCTACGGTAACCGGTTGACTCCTAGGGCCAAACACCCTATTCTTGCGGTTCTTCCACAAGTTCCAACAAAGGAGCATAGTAAACGAATCAAAACCCTTCCTATCATTCTTAGGCATTCATTTTCTAGTCGATATCCACCAGTGTTTTAAAGTGTCTTCCGTCGATGGCACTAGATCCAATCCAATTATGGCTTGCGTGAAGCGGTTATGCCAAATCTAACGGGCGAACACACACCGGAGGAGAATGTGATCCACCGTGTCCTCCTTTTGGTCGCAGATGAAGCAAGGCGAGGGTTCTCCGTGCAGTCCATGTCTTAGCCTATGATCCGTTGTCCATAACCGGTATTGCACCGCTAGCCACATGAATAATTTACAGGAAAGTGGTGCCCAACACTTCCAAATCGCCTTGGACGGCTAGAATCTAATACCACCCTCGCAAAGCATGGCATACACGAAAGCCGATGTGTAAGTGCCAGTGCAATTCCATCTCCAGATCGGTATATCAAAAGTCGTCGGGTTGAGATCTGTCAGATTCGGGGCTCCGCAGACCCAAGAGTGGTTCGAACTCTGGGGCGTGTACGAAGGACTCGATCTCCCCAGCCTGCCAACTTGTTGCTCTCACAGCCTAGCTCGATGAACGGGAAAGGATGGAGACACAGCAGTTTACCCTGGTTCGGGCCACCTTGCGGTGTAAGACCCTACTCCTGCTTTGCGGTGGATTAGCCTCGCGGTGGGCTGAGGATGAAGTAGTACAAAGGAAGAACTACCTCAGGAGGTCTGTTCTTGTGTTGGCGTGAGCTGGTGAGGGTTTGGCCGGGCCGATCCCCTCCTATGGTGGTGGCTAACCTATATTTATAGTGGCCTTGGTCCTCTTCCCCCAAGATGAAGGCGGGAAGGGATCCCACAACGGCCAAGTTTGAAGGGAGACAAATAGTACATCTTATCCTCACGAAAGGTGATCTTCGCCTGCAAAACTTCTGGTCGTCACGTCGTGGTGGGCTCGGCGATGACCTCCGTCCTGCCGTTATGGCGGTCTTGGTCTTGTAGCACGGAAATGGAAACCTTTGGTTGATTCCTCGGGACTCCGCACCTGCGCATGCCTCCTTAGCACCGAAGAGGAAACCTATTGTACTGTGCCCGCTCGCGCCTGCTGGCCTTGGTCGTCATGGCTTGCGTCACCTTGACCTCACGAGATGGGCGCCTGCATAGGAATCTCCACTCCTAGGGAGCCAACATAGGGAGGCCGCTCCCTCAAGAGGTCTTGGCGTCGCCCGCCTCGCGAGGCTTGCCCCCCGCGAGGGTCTTGCTTTGTCGATGCTGAAGATGGGTTGTACCAGGTCGTTGAAGGAGCCACACTATGGGCCGCAGGCACGCAAGTCTGGTTACCCTAGTTCCCAGAACACCGACAGTAGCCCTCGGGCCCAAGGCACGCTTGGACTTGGCTTCGAGGCGAAGCCAAAGGGCAAGGGCGAAGCGCCGCGGGCCCCAATCACCCGCGGACCCGGTCGATGCATGGCGCTTGATGGGACGTGGGCGTCTCCACTTCCCCACGCAGCCTCGGCAACCGCCAGACTTGACGGTTGCCCATTGCAAGCGCGGCACAGCCACCATTGCCCGCCACGCTTGTCCTCCGCTTCCCCCCTTTCTTGTGAGCTCGTACCTTCTCCTCCAGATTCCGCGGCAGCGCCAATCCACTTCCGCCGCCATGGCTCCGAGGTCGGAGAAGAAAGGGAAGGCTCGTGCGTCCACAAAATCTCCGTCGGGTTTGGAGCATGCGCTTGGTCGGTCGACTGTGATCAATCAGGAGGTACTGTACAAGGTCCAGTCGGCCCTCGCTGCCGATTCCAACGAGTGGAAGGCGAAGACGGTCTAGCCTGGCTCCCGAGCCCAGATCGACGTGGAGGCCACCGAGATCCCCATCCACATTCACGCTCTCTTGGGCTGCTTGGTCCCCCCCTTTTTTATTTCTTCAACGCCGTGCTCTCGCATTATCAGATCCAAGCGCTGCATCTGGACCCCGGGTCCATCGTTCTCCTCACCGCCTTCGCCTTTATGTGCGAGGCTATCGCGGGTGTTGCCCCATCTGTGGCCCTATTCCACCATTTCTTCTTGCTTCATCTGGTCGATGAGTGACAATGCAGAGACAGTTGAAGAATTTGTAGCATTTGAAGCATTTGAACATTCAGGTGAAGAATTTGCAGTTTCTCGTTCAATGCATTTCAAGCATGGAGGAATGAATTCTTCCTGAGAAGCGCTGATTTGTTGAGCAAGTAATGAATCGCGCTCCTTCTGAAGATCTTTATAACTCACTCTTAGCTTTTCAAGATCTTGTTTTCTTTGAAGAAATTCATAAGAAAGCTTCTCATGATCAGACAAGAGAGTGTTATGATGACTTTGAAGGTTATCGCACTTGGACTGAAGTCTCTGAAGATTTTTAGTCAAGATTTTAGTTCGATCCATTTCTTCACCCAACATATCATCACTTTTATATAGCATGTTTTGAACCTTATCAAGAGCCTTTTGTTGTTGCACAACAATTTTAGCAAGTTTAGAATAGTTGGGCTTAAGGTTTTCATCAGATTCATCCTCACTAGATTCAGAGGAGGGATATTTGAGTACCTTGGCACCCTTTGCCATGAAGCAATAGGTAGGAGCATAGTCATCATTGTCTTCATCAGCCTTGTTGGTGAGATCATTTTCTTCATTGTTGAAGATAGACTTGCTGACGAATGCAGTAGCGAGAGATAGACTTGCCACACCAGATTCGGATTCCTCAGATTCCTCCTCTTCCTCATGATCCTCAGATTCAGCTTCAGAGTCAATTTCCTTGCCAATGAATGCCCGAGCCTTTTTGGAGTTGTTCCTCTTGTGAAATGAAGACTTTGAGGATTTTGATGATGAAGATTTTGACGATTTCTTCTTCTTCTTTGTATCATCAGAACTGTAATCCTTGTATTTCTTCTTTTGGATTCCTTTTCCCACTGAGGACAATCTTGAATGTAGTGAACATGCTTCTTGTATTTGTGACATAGCCGTTTGTTGTAGTCACTGGATGAGGAATCATTTCTCTTAGTGAACTTTCCAAAGCGACCACATTTTGAGAACCTTTGGAATTTCTTCACAAGCAATGCTAGCTCCTGGCTCAATTCTTCGGGATCACCAAGGCTGCTACCAGAATCTTCACTTTCAGATTCAGAGACGGCCTTGGCCTTCAGGGCACGTGATCTGCCATAGCTTGGACCATAGTGATCTCTCTTTTCAGCAAGATGGAACTCATGAGTGTTTAGCCTTTCAAGGATATCAGCGAGATCAAGTGACTTGTAATCACCACGCTCTTGAATCATCAAAGCCAGAGTATCAAATGAGGAATCAAGCGATCTCAGCAATTTCTTCACCACTTCATGGTCGGTGATGTTAGTGGCACCAAGTGCTTGAAGTTCATTTGAGATGTCAATGAGACGATCGAAGGTTTGCTGAACATTTTCATTGTCAAGTCTTTTGAAGCGGTTGAAGAGATTGCGAAGAACATCAACTCGAGAGTCACGCTGTGTTGAGACTCCTTCGTTGACCTTGGACAGCCTATCCCAGATGAGCTTCGCAGTTTCCAAAGCACTCACTCTTCCATACTGTCCTTTGCTCAGATGGCCACAAATGACATTCTTTGCTTCAGAATCGAGTTGCTTGAATCTCTTCACATCAGCAACATTCATAGAAGGTGATACCGAGGGAACACCATTTTCCACAACATACCAGAGATCGTTATCAATTGCCTCAAGATGCATTCGCATCTTGTTCTTCCAATAGGGGTAGTCCGTCTCATCGAAGGTAGAACACCCAGCTGAGACCTTGATCATACATGCGATTGACATAACTAAAACTCCAGGCGGTTAAACCAAAATCACACAGAACAAGGGAGTACCTTGCTGTGATACCAATTGAAAGTGCATTATATCGACTAGAGGGGGGGTGAATAGGCGATTTTTATGAATTCTTCACTAAGGAATTTGCTGTAGAGGAAATTCCTTAGCGAAGAACTACTTGCAGCGGAATAAGTACTCAGAAGTTAACATGACATAATACAAGCATGGTCATCATGAAGATATGAAGACAAAGACAGAGTACAGAAAGCGTAAACACAGGATAGCACAGAATGAAGACAAACAGACTGAAGAGATTGAATTGAGGAAATTGAGAAAGTCTTCAGTCAAAGTCTTCAAACAGATATGAACAAGCACACAACACAGATATGAGGAAATGAAAGAGTTGAGGAAATAGAACCAGTAAGCTTGGTGAAGACAATGATTTGGTAGACCAGTTCCAACTGCTGTCTCAGTTGTACATCTGGTTGAAGCGGCTAGGTATTTAAACCTGAGGACACACAATCCCGGACACCCAGTCAAGGACACACAGTCCAAGACACCAAGTCCACACCATATTCTCCTTGAGCTAAGGTCACACAGACCTCGCCCAATCACTCGTGGTAAGTCTTCAGGTGACTTCCGAACCTTCATAGACTTGGTCACTCGGCGATCCACAATTCCTATTGGATGCTCTAGACCATGACGCCCAACCATCTGGAAGAAGCACAATCTTCAAAGGTAACAAGCATCGGATCCACGCAGGATCAATCTCTTAAGTGATGCTCAATCACTTTTGGGTTTGAAGGTTTTGGGTTTGGTTTCGGGTTTTTCCTCACTTGATGATTTTCGCTCAAAGTCCTCGGAGGATGGGTTGCTCTTATGACAAGTGTCAGTTTGTCGTGGAGCAGCCAACCAACTAGTGGTTGTATGGGGCGGCTATTTATAGCCTAGGGAGCATCCCGACATGATAAGACATAAATGCCCTTTAATGATATGACCGTCAGGTAGGTAGATATTTTGGGACAGCTGGCGCGTAGCAAAACAACGGTCGGAAATTTAAGTATCAAATTCCTCAGGGCTATCATGTTCCTCACTGTGTAGGCAATCCGCACTGGCGAATTCCTAATTCCTCAGTCACAACAAATTCCTCAGAGACCAGAAGAACTTCGTCTCTGTCACTGAAGAATATGACTGAACTGTATGAGATTTCCAATGGCTTCACTCGAAGGGATTGGTAGGTGTAGGATTTTGAGTTGATCATCACATGGAAATTTTTCCTTAGTATTTCCTCGACCCCCTTTAACAGTACGGTGTTTCCTATGACTCAAGAAAGAGAAAAATGAAACTATCAAAACAAAAGTCTTCACGCTTCATGTTCCTCAAATGAATACCAAGTCTTCAGGGTTACACCAATTTCTTCACTTTCAAAGTCTTCAGAAAGTCTTCAGAATTCCAAAGTCTTTAGTCGAAGAACTTCATTTTTAGGGGTCGACTTTCCCTGTAATTATCAAACCCCTCATAGACTTATAGACCTATGTACACTCATAAACACATTAGTCCCTTAACCTATAAGTCTTCAATACACCAAAATCACTAAGGGGCACTAGATGCACTTACAATCTCCCCCTTTTTGGTGATTGATGACAATATAGGTTAAGTTCTCAACGGGGATAACCATATGAAGTGTAAATACTGATATTGAGGAATTTGATTGCAAGATATAGAAGAACTCCCCCTGAAGTTGTGCATAGGGAGCAATTTGCTTTTGAGACAATGCACACTTGAAGAGTAGAATCATGGAGATCTCCCCCTATATCTTGTAATTCATACACGCATTTGACATATAGTATGAAGAATTTGAAATGCATGATGAAATATGGTGACGGATGTAATTCAGCATGCGTGCATAACATTAATGAGGAATAAGCATGCAGAAACATTGCAGCAAAAGTATCAGGTCACCATAGAGTTTAAGTTTACAACTCGATCCACAAAGTCATCAGAAGAACGAGAGTTGTAACTTAGCAAAAAAAATGCCCATATATATAGACCCGCTTGAAGACTAACTCAAATTTCTCCCCCTTTGTCATCGAATGATCAAAAGGATCGAAACTGAGGACTAACGCCCCTGAAGAATTTCAAGATGATGAAGGAGCGCAGCGTTGTTGGGGTCGATGGTTGATGTAGGGCCTGACGCAGTGTCGTCCAAGTCGATCTTCATACTCGTCGGTCTCGCGCGATGAAGAATAAGAGCAGGCCACCAAGGGAGGAACCTTGACCTTCTTTTATTTCTTCGGAGGAGGAGCAGACCAGTCAAAGTCATCCACTACAAGAAATATGTCAACTTGTGACCTTGATTATTGGTCACTGAATGGTCATTATTTTCCATTTGTGACCTTTTTGTGACCAAAAACAGATGGTCAAAAGCTGGCCGCCGTAAACTGAAATTAACGACCTTTCTTCTGGATGGTCAAAGATGTTTACGACCAAAACAAAAGGTCATTGAACCAACGACCTTTTGTTTTGGTCACTGGGTGTCTGCCAAGGCCACGTCGGATCCGACGTGGCAATCTGACGTGGCAAAATTGCGACCAATTGAAAAGGTCATTGATAAGATTCAGCCCGGTCCAATTCGACGCCTTACATGGGCCAAGCCCACTAATTCAGCCTTTTTATTATTTTTTCCTATCAATTTTTTATCGGCTTCATGGGCCAAGCCCAACAATTCGACCTTTTTTATTTTTAGGCCTCATCCATTTCATAGTCCATTTAATTAAGCAATTTTATACCTTTTTTCATAAATGCGCAATATTCCAGTCCACTATTGTTTGGGCCATAGCCTTTTTAGAGCCCAAATATTATTCGATTCAATAGAACATTCAGCCTTTTCATTCACAGATTTCTTTTACACATTTCAACAACAAACAATCAATAATTCTCTCAATTAAATGATCAAATCCAGAAATCACTCAATGAAACTCACAACAGCACATACACGTCTGCGCGATCCATCAAGTGTGCATACAATCAAAAAGAAATACACATGCACCAAAACATGGTGGCAACATCAACTAAAACTATTGTGCACATCTCCAGGCTTCTTCTGATCATGGTCACAACAGCAGCCACTGATACGTCCAAAACGTATCTATAATTTCTGCTTGCTCCATGCCCTTTCTGTGTGATATTGCTATGATATTTATGCACTTCCATACACTTTTTGATCATATTTGGACTAACCTACTAATGGTTGCAAAGTGCACAATGTTCTTGTTTTACACTTTATTGTGTAGGAATTACTTGGAAATTGACAAAAACGCAAAAGGAGTCGTATTGGAGTAGGACTCTGACTTTACTGAAATCTGTCTGAGAACGTTTTTTAAATATGGTCACGTTCCGGCCCGAAGACGACGTCAAACGGAAAAAGTCTAGTTGCGAAAGTTGTGGGGAATTTCGAGGCGATGCTTCTGGATATAAAATTCGTCCAAATAAGAGTCCGGACGGCCGAGTAAAGCCCGTTTTACTGAGGCCCAAAATCTGATGACGGGAATCCGAGAGTCTAAATAAAGAGAGAAAACCTAGGTCACCGAGGGCCACGAATTTTCCTCCTCCCGAGCCGCCGTCTTGGAGGGAGGACCAGCACCATTGCAGCACCATCCACAACGAAGAAGGGGGGCCAAGGATCCGCTGCCCCCTAGGGCCGCCGCCGCCCCGAGGGCCGCCGCCGCCCCCTAGGGCCGCCGCCGCCGCCGCCTCCGTGGCTGCCGCCCGCCGCCTCCTCGCGGGGCTATACCTCTCCATCAACACCATCATCAGTCTCCTCCTCACCATGTCCATGCGTGAGTAGTCTCCTCCGGGGTCGAGGGCTCGTACGTGTAGCTATGTGGTTATCTCTCTCTCCCATGATGTGATCTTCGTTGTGATCATAGGCTATGTTAATCTAGGGTGATCCCATGATATTTCCCCTTCCTCTATGTATTGGATTGATGTACTCACTTATCTTTATCTAGTATAATCCCCGAGACCAAGGTGACAGTGGTCTATTGGACATGGATTAGAAAAATATTTTCATGAGTGATTTCCTCTCTTGTGTGTTGATTGAAGATTGAGAGTCTCTTGGTGCTTGTCTTTGACTATCCTTTAGATATGTTGTGGTGATTGTGGGACTCTCTTTGGATGGCCGCGGTGACATTAGGAAATCCTTAGATTGAGAACTACGAACTTTGAGGTGTGCTTTTGTAGCCCTACATAATTCTCGTCCTCTCTTGACCACGAAGGAATGATCTCCGGGTGCGTCTCCATTGCATGTTTTATGGGAAATATCATGTGATTCGATTATGTTAATGTTGTTGGGAGTTGCCACTAGTGAAAGTATGATCCCTAGGCCTTGTTTCCACCATTGCAATACCATTTGTGCTCACGTTTACCACTTGTTTGCTTGCTGCACTTTTTATTACAGATTTATATTACTTTGTTTTGCCATCCATATCACTTGCCATTTAACATCTCTTTGCCGAACTAGTGCACCTATACATCTGACAAGTGTATTAGGTGTGTTGGGGACACAAGAGACTTCTTGTATCTTAGTTGCATGGTTGCTTGAGAGAGACCATCTTCAACCTCTACTTACCTGAGTTCGATAAACCTTAGGTCATCCACTTGAGGGAAATTGCTGCTGTCCTACAAACCTCTGCGCTTGGAGGCCCAACATAGTCTACAAGAGTAGAAGCGTGTGTAGACATCAAGCTATTTCTGGCGCCGTTGCCGGGGAGGTGAGTGCTTGAAGGTACATCTTTAGATCTTGCAATTAAATCTTTTTGTTTCTTGTTTTTATTTTCACTAGTTTTGCTTAATGGAAAACAACAAAATATGAGAGAGCTTTATAAGCTCTACCTTGAACTTGGACATGATGTGTTCGAAGAGAAAATTAAAAAACCTTTGGAACTTTATTATTTGCATAAAAATCATGATGGTGGTGATGTTATTAGTATGTTTTTATTTAATATCAATATTGCTAATGACATGGAAAGCTCTAAGCTTGGGGATGAGACGTTTGATGAACATGATATTTTTAGTCCCCCAACTTTTGAGGAGAAAATTTACATTGATGATACTATGCCTCCTATATATGATGATTACAATGATGAATATGATATTTTCAGTCCACCTACTATTGAGGATAAAATTTATTATGATTATGATATGCCTCCTAAATACGATGATTACCATGATGGTTATGATAGTCTTACTCTCACTATTCCTAATAAGAAAGATTTTGCTTGTATGAAGAGTAATGACACTTTTATGCTTTTGGATCATGGAAATAATGCATTATGTGATAGTTATATTGTTGAGTTCATTCATGATGCCACTGAAATTTATAATGAGAGAGGGAGACATGGTTCTAAATATCTTAATAATAAGAAGTTTCCTCTTTTTATGGTGAATATTTTGAAGTTATGCTTGTTTTGCCTTCCTATGCTTATTGCTTTGTGCTTCAATGAATTATTCTATTGCGATATTCCTATGCATAGGAAGCATGTTAGTCTTAAATATGTTTGGTATTTGCTTCTTGATGCTCTCTTTTGTTCTTCAACTCTTATTCCTACGAGAGCATCATTAAAGTCTTATGCCTAGCTTAAAGGCATAAAAGAAAGCGCTTTTGGGAGGCAGCCCACAATGAATAAAATTTTATTTTGCTTTTGTTGTGTTAGATGTTGTTACTACAGTAGCATCATCATTGTATCTTTACTTTTCAGCTTTGTGCCAAGTGTAGCCTCTGATTGCAAGAAAGTTCAAAAGTTGTGACGTGCTGTCCAGGAAACAGATTCTGTCCTTGGATAAAAAAATTCGTATAAAATCACCAGATCATCTTTTTGGTCTGAAATTTTTCGACAACGTGCTCTATAAAATTGTCTTTAGGGCGTCTGTTCTGAGTTTTTTTATTAGAGTTGCAGAATTGCCCCGAAAAAATCATTTACTACCTGCTGGTCTGTTTTTCACAGATTCTGTCCTGTTTTGCCTTTCCTTCATTTTGCAAATCTTGAGCTTGCTTTTTCTTTGCAAAAACCTTTTGGCAATCTTGAGAAACAGTAGACCTTCAAGAATATCCTTATTTCCAGCAAGAAACAATTATTTTATTAAGGGTACTAACCTCGCTAATCAGATTATGATGAGTTATGTACGAAGGGAGTTTTCAAGTGTGCGAGGGAAGATGATAAAAAGATTCAGGAGTGTCAAACGCTCAAGCTTGGGGATGCCCCCGTGCACCCCCAGGACATATTCAAGAAGACTCAAGCGTCTAAGCTTGGGGATGCCCCCGTGCATCCCCTTCTCCATCAACAATTATCAGTTCGTCTTTCGTTCCACTATACTTTTATCACTTCATGTGTTATGTGCTATGCTTGGAGCGTCTTGCTTTAGTTTCCTTTTTAGTTTTCTTTAGCTTTGCTTGCTGTTCATAACGAGTTGGAACTCAACTTTCTTTGTGTGGGAGAGAAACACGCTGCACTTCAACCTAGAGCACAACATAGAATTTTCATGTCTATCCTTGCTGTGTGTGTTCTTTGTCTTTCAATAGCTACTATCATGTTCAGCTCTTAGTTTCCATGCTTATCTTTTTAAAGAGCTTTTGTTTAGTTGGTCGTTGGAACTCTCTTTAGTATCATGCTTATCTTGTTAAGAGAGTTGGCTTCTGTTGCACTGGTCGATATGTCTATGATAAAAATGCTATGTGCATAATGGTGCTTAGTAGTTCATGTTTTCTTATGGTTAGTCTCAAAAAGCTGGGGGTTCCCAATGTGTTATTGGAGTACCAACATGATTTGTTTGCCTATGATGTGGTATGGTTTAGTGATATATTCCTCCGAGAATTTATTTTGATTGACTTGGCGTATGCTCACGCATATTTAAGACTGTAAAGAAAGTCTGTCAAGCCTTGATGATCTTTAATTTCTGAGTAGCGATATAACTTCCATGCCCGATTCAATGTTGCTTTGTCGCTCTGCATGATTATGACCGTCATTGCTCTTTTAGTTGGTCGCTCCCAGTCTTTTGCTAACCTCCATCTGTACTAAGCGGACTGACTGCTTGTGCATCCAAAATCCTTTAAACCAGTTATGCCATATGAGTCCACCATACCTTCCTATACATGGTATTTACCTGCCATTCCTAACGAAGACTTTCATGTACCATCTCGAAATTATTCAAAAAAAAGCATTCCTATTTTGTGCCTCTGTTTTAGCTCATGAGGAAGTAGTAGTTAATTCATGATCTTTTTAAGTTCGACAAGCTTCACCCCGGGATTGCATGTCTAATGTGCAAACCCATAATACGAGAAGGAACTGGCATAGAGTGCGCCCGACTCATTAAAAATAATACAACAAACAAACCCTCCTTCACGCTTTGTTCATGAGAAATCAGAAAACTTTGGCAGTGATAAACAAAGGAGATTAAGAGGATGTGATCGTCCTCATTCGGGAGCCGTTCCTCGAAACTTGTCCAGCTCAAGAAGTAATTGAGTTATCTGCTAGCATTCGTTGACGAAATATGCATATCTAAAAAATAATAATTATTACCTCTGTTTTTAAAACCAAGAGCTCTGGTACATGTTTTGTTTTTGTTTTCGACCACGGGTTTTCAACCTTGCCAACAAAAGCCACGGTTCGAGAGTCTCCACCTTCTTTAAAGCACCAACTATTGAGAGCATGATTGTCATTCTGAGTGTAATGTGCATTGTCCCAAAGTACCATTGTCTTTTGCATGATTATGATATCGTTTATTCTGAAATCATTGTATCTAGTCGTCACTTAAACTTTGGAGGTGCCCCTGCACTTATGTTTTGCTTCACTAAAGGGGGCAAGCGAGATATCACTTTGTCATATTTGCACACCATGCTCACTACAAATCTATTGAGTGTTTCAGTATCATATTGTAAAAATTTCAGTTCTTTGTGATTTTCTCATGAGGCAACTTAATTACTACAGATTCATTGTCTCAGTAAGCACTTGTCATGTGACTGTGAAAAGTTCTTATATGGTTAATAGCATGTCACCATAGAAATTATGCTTGTTATCATTTACCTACTCGAGGATGAGCAGGAATTAAGCTTGGGGATGTTGATACGTCCAAAACGTATCTATAATTTCTGCTTGCTCCATGCCCTTTCTGTGTGATATTGCTATGATATTTATGCACTTCCATACACTTTTTGATCATATTTGGACTAACCTACTAATGGTTGCAAAAGTGCACAATGTTCTTGTTTTACACTTTATTGTGTAGGAATTACTTGGAAATTGACAAAAACGCAAAATGAGTCGTATTGGAGTAGGACTCTGACTTTCCAGAAATCTGTCTGAGAACGTTTTTTAAAGATGGTCACGTTCCGGCCCGAAGACGACGTCAAACGGAAAAAGTCTAGTTGCGAAAGTTGTGGGGAATTTCGAGGCGATGCTTCTGGATATAAAATTCGTCCAAATAGGAATCCGGACGGCCGAGTAAAGCCCGTTTTACTGAGGCCCAAAATTTGTTGATGGGAATCCGAGAGTCTATATAAAGAGAGAAAACCTAGGTCACCGAGGGCCACAAATTTTCCTCCTCCCGAGCCGCCGTCTTGGAGGGAGGACCAGCACCATGGCAGCACCATCCACAAGGAAGAAGGGGGGCCAAGGAGCCGCTGCCCCCTAGGGCCGCCGCCGCCGCCTCCGTGGCTGCCGCCCGCCACCTCCTCGCGGGGCTGCACCTCTCCATCAACACCATCATCAACCTCCTCCTCACCATGTCCATGCGTGAGTAGTCTCCTCTGGGGCCGAGGGCTCGTACGTGTAGCTATGTGGTTATCTCTCTCTCCCATGATGTGATCTTCGTTGTGATCATAGGCTATGTTAATCTAGGGTGATCCCATGATATTTCCCCTTCCTCTATGTATTGGATTGATGTACTCACTTGTCTTTATCTAGTATAATCCCCGAGACCAAGGTGACAGTGGTCTATTGGACATGGATTAGAAAAATATTTTCATGAGTGATTTCCTCTCTTGTGTATTGATTGAAGATTGATAGTCTCTTGGTGCTTGTCTTTGACTATCCTTTAGATATGTTGTGGTGATTGTGGGACTCTCTTTGGATGGCCGCGGTGACATTGGGAAATCCTTAGATTGAGAACTACGAACTTTGAGGTGTGCTTTTGTAGCCCTACATAATTCTCGTCCTCTCTTGACCACGAAGGAATGATCTCCGGGTGCGTCTCCATTGCATGTTTTATGGGAAATATCATGTGATTCGATTATGTTAATGTTGTTGGGAGTTGCCACTAGTGAAAGTATGATCCCTAGGCCTTGTTTCCACCATTGCAATACCATTTGTGCTCACGTTTACCACTTGTTTGCTTGCTGCACTTTTTATTACAGATTTATATTACTTTGTTTTGCCATCCATATCACTTGCCATTTAACATCTCTTCGCCGAACTAGTGCACCTATACATCTGACAAGTGTATTAGGTGTGTTGGGGACACAAGAGACTTCTTGTATCTTAGTTGCAGGGTTGCTTGAGAGAGACCATCTTCAAC
Source organism: Secale cereale (assembly GCA_902687465.1). NCBI lineage: Eukaryota > Viridiplantae > Streptophyta > Magnoliopsida > Poales > Poaceae > Secale > Secale cereale. The sequence goes on from LR738711.1 coordinate 227,131,297, forward strand.
CTCTACTTCCCTGAGTTCGATAAACCTTAGGTCATCCACTTGAGGGAAATTGCTGCTGTCCTACAAACCTCTGCGCTTGGAGGCCCAACATAGTCTACAAGAGTAGAAGCGTGTGTAGACATCAGCCACCTCAACAACATTAGATACTGATCTGCATATATTATAAGTGAGATACAATGGAATTTAAATGATTTCCAATAAAAAATATCCATTTAAGAGAATAAAAATTACACATAAATGCCCAAATACCTCAGTTTAGTAAACACTAAGCATGGCATGGCAAAACTTCCAAAACTTGACTACAACACATCAACCTGATGTTGTTCTACTAAGACATTCAACACACCAACAATACTAGCGTACATGTACCAGCACATCTACTAGCTACTAGTGTAGGTCATGCAATGAACATCTACTGGCTACTAGCACAATTGCACAAGCAATAGAAGCACCAACAGGTACTAACACTGCTAGCAGTAACTACTAAGTACTCCCTCTGTCCGAAAATACTTGTCATCAAAATGAATAAAATATGATGCATATAGATGTATTTTAGTTCTAGATACATCATTTTTTGTTCATTTTGATGAAAAGTATTTTCGGACGGAGGGAGTACTAACTAGTAGCAGCTAACAGCTAGCAGCAGCGAAACTAACACTGCAGTAGCAAAACAACAATACTACATGATACGTCCAAAACGTATCTATAATTTCTGCTTGCTCCATGCCTCTTTTGGGTGATATTGCTATGATATTTATACACTTCCATACACTTTTGATCATATTTGGACTAACCTACTAACTTAGTGCACCCCAGTGCCAGTTTCTGTTTTCTGCTGTTTTTGTATTTCAGGTTTTCACGTTACGAGAACTGCCAGAAAAATCCCGGAAAAATTATATAAAAAATCAGCGTTTCAGAAGCTTCCCAGCTACCAAAGGACAGCCGGAGGGGGGCCACCAGGGCTCTAGGTGCCCTGGTGGCGCGGGCCCCCTGGCCGCGCCGGGG
>LR738711.1:227132463-227292454 GCA_902687465.1 Secale cereale
GGGGGGGGGGGGGGGGGCGCCTGGGCCCCCCGAGCCTCCGCCGATGGCCCCCTTTGGCATATATTTATATTGCGTCCCGAAACCCTTGAGACGGGACCCTTTTTCGCGATCTCATCTCTGTTCCGCCGCCGCCACCGCTTCCAAGATCGGGAGCACCAGGAGAACTCTTCCCGGCACCCTACCGGAGGGGAGGATCACCACCGGGAGCTTCTCCACCACCATGGATGCCTCCCGGATGAGTTGTGAGTAGTCTCCCTTGGACCATGGGTCCATGACCAGTAGCTATGTGATGTTCTCCTCCCGTTCTTGTGCTTCACTAATTAGTCCTCGTGAGCTGCCCTACATGATCGAGGCACATATGTAATCCTTATGCTGTTGCTATGATGAGTTTGCTGGGATCCGATGGATTGTGAGATTATGTTCAGATTGTGTTTGAGTAATATATTTGATCTACCTCTTTTATATTTATGTTCGTAAGTAATTCTTGCATGTTCCCCGTTGTTATTTATTGCTTTGGCCAAGTAGTAGGTAGTGACTCCAAGAGGGAACGTTATGCTTCATTGTGGGTTCATGCCCCTCGATGACTAGCTTGAGTGACAGAAACATGAGTCTAGGGGATGTGCTGTTGCCACAAGGGGGAAAACAACGGTGCTTGTGCCCGCGGGTGCAAGGATTGTTTACTTTACGCAAAGTTCTTTTAATGCAGTTGTCTGTTGCTTTGAGTTTACACTATGGATGGGACTCGCAACTTAATACCAGCGAGATGTTCTGGATAGATATCTCAAGGTGGATGATTAGTAGTAGATGCAGATGGATTTCGGTCTACTTGACTTGGCGTACCGCCCATGCTTTGAACCTCTACCTTTCTTGTAACATAGTTAGCATTGGTTTGCGCACATAATTCTGTCAATTGCCCAGCTGTAATTCGTTCACCTCACATAGTTGTTTTATCGTCTTTTGGGAGAGAGACATCACTAGCGAACATCATGGGACCCCGGTCCATATTACCATCATTGATCACATCCGCTATTTACTTTACGCTTTTTACTTACTATTGAAGCATTACCTATCACTATTATCACTTGCGTTTGATCCTTTGTAAACTACAAGGCCGGAGAGATTGACAACCTCTCTGTACTCGTTGGGAGCAAAGTTATTTGTATCTATGTGCAGGTCCACGTTGATTGCTAATATATCTGGCGCCGTTAGCAGTTGACACCTTCTTGTTGAAACTGGGAGTCTCAGGGGAAATCGATCCTTGGTATCTTTGCCAAGGGAAAACTTCCGCTACACTGCATCTCAAACCTTCCACTTGGGGTAACCAACGAGGGGCGAGAAGCCATCAAGCATAGTTTTCTGGCGCCGTTGCAGGGGACTCCACTCTTCAGGATAGGGGAGTTGCACGCTATCTTTTACCTTTGCTTTTAGTCTTGTTAGTTTACCTTTCAGTTTTTGCTTTAGTATCTTTTATCGAAAATCACAAAAATAGTTATCTTGCTTGCTTGCTACTATGGGTTCCACCGAGAACACCAAGTTGTGTGACTTCACTAGTCACAATAACGATGACTTTATCTGCACACATATCACTACACCTGCCACTTCAGCACCTTCATATAAAATTAAACCTGCTTTACTGAACCTAGTTATGAAAGATCAATTCTCCGGTGCTGGAGATGATGCTGCTTTACACTTGAACAATTTTGTTGAACTCTGTGATATGCAAAAGTACACTGAAGTAGACGGTGATATTGTTAAGCTTAAGCTTTTTCCTTTCTCCTTGAGAGGAGGAGCTAAAATTTGGTTTCAGTCTTTGCCTAGAAATAGCATAGATTCATGGGACAAGTGCAAAGATGCTTTTATTGGAAAGTACTATCCACCTGCTAAAATTATCCAACTAAGAAGTAACATAATGAATTTTAAACAATTGGATAATGAACACGTTGCCCAAGCTTGGGAACGTATGAAATCTCTTGTCAAGAACTGCCCTACTCACGGTTTGACTACTTGGATGGTTATCCAAACTTTTTATGCAGGCTTGAACTTTACCTCGCGGAACTTGTTAGATTCAGCCGTGGGAGGAACCTTTATGTCAACTACACTTGGTGCTGCCACAAAGCTTCTCGATGAGATGATGACCAACTATTCCCAATGGCACACCGAACGCGCTCCAACAGGTAGGAAGGTAAACTCTGTCGAGGAGATTTCCTCCCTAAATGAAAAAGTTGACTTGATCATGTCTCTACTTTCGAAGCAATCTTCTGTTGATCCTCGTGATGTTCCTTTAAATTCTTTGATTGCTCAAGAACAAGTAGATGTGAACTTTATCTCTAGAAACAATTTTAATAACAATGCTTATAGGAGTAACTTTGGTAGCAATCCTAGACCGTTCCCCTCTAATTCTTATGGGAACAACAATGCTTATCCTATTACCAAGAACTCCACTACTGAACTAGAGATTATGCTTAAAGATTTCATCACTACTCAAAAAGCCTTTAATAAGAGTGTAGGAGAAAACTAAACAAACTAGATGATCTCTCTTTGAAGGTAGACAATTTAGCCAATGAGGTAGAATTGCTTAAAATTAAAACTTCTCCTCTTGAGGAGAGGAAGGTCACTCCTATGAATGCTATTCAAGTGCAAATTAATGAAAATATTAGGTTGATGGCTAAACTTAAAGAGAGATGGGTTAGAGAAAGGGAGGAAGAAGATAGAATTAAGAGCCTTCCTACCCATCACACTGTTGCTACTATCCAAGTTGTTGAGGATATCCAAACTCTTAGCACACAATGCACTCCTGATCCCAATGGACCTATTAATGGTGATGCTATGACTATAGAAACTACCAAACAAGTGAACCTAAAGGACACCACTACCACCTTACTTGATAGTAGTGACCTTGATTTTGATAATTGCACTCTCACCGAAGTTATTGATTACCTTCACAAGATGTCTAGAGATCCCCGCACTAGCACGCTTAACCTTGCCTTCACAGAGCATATCACTAATGCTCTCATCAAAGCTAGGGAGGAGAAACTTAGAGTAGAAGCCTCCATACCTAGAAAGCTAGAAGATGGTTGGGATCCTATGATTAAAATTAAGTTGAATAACTTCTCTTGCTATGCTTTATGTGATGTTGGTGCTAGTACTTCTGTTATGCCCAAAAGACTATATGATATACTTAAATTGAAACCTTTTGATTCTTGTTCTTTTGGTGTTCGTCTCGTTGATTCTTCCATAAAGAAACCTTTGGGGAGGATCGACGATGTTCTTATCATTGTCAATGACAATTACGTTCCCGTTGATTTTACTATTATGGACATTGAATGTGAACCTTCTTGTCCAATTATTTTGGGACGTCCTTTTCTACGCACCGTTGGTGCTATCATTGACATGAAAGAGGGGAATATAAAATTCCAGTTTCCTCTCAAGAAAGGGATGAAACACTTCCCTCGAAAAAAGATTAAGTTACCTTTTGAGTCCGTTGTGCGGGCCAGCTATTCTTTTACTCTTAATAAAACTTGATCTCTATGCATTATGCCTAGCTTAAAGGCATAAAAGAAAGCGCTTTTGGGAGGCAGCCCACATGAATAAAATCATCCTTTTGTTGTGTCTTGATGTTGTTTACTACAGTAGCATCATCATTGTATCTTTGCTTCTCAACTTTGTGCCAAGTGTAGCCTCTGATTGCAAGAAAGTTCAAAAGTTGTGACGTGCTGTCCACAAAACAGATTCTGTCCTTGGATAGAAAAATTCGTATAAAATCACCAGATCATCTTTTTGGTCTGAATTTTTTCGACGGCATGCTCTATATAATTGTATTTCGTGCGTCTTTTTTGAGTTTTTTGATTAGAGTTGCAGAAGTTCCCCGAAAAAATCATTTACTACCTGCTGTTCTGTTTTTCACAGATTCTGTCCTGTTTTGCCTTTCCTTCATTTTGCAAACCTAAAGCTTGCTTTTTCTTTGCAAAAACCTTTTGGCAATCTTGAGAAACAGTAGATCTTCAAGAATATCCTTATTTCCAGCAAGGAACAATTATTTTATTAAGGGTACTAACCTCACTAATCAGATTATGATGAGTTATGTATGAAGGGAGTTTTCAAGTGTGCGAGGGAAGATGATAAAAAGATTCAGGAGTGTCAAGCGCTCAAGCTTGGGGATGCCCCCATGCACCCCCAAGAAATATTCAAGGAGACTCAAGCGTCTAAGCTTGGGGTTGCCCCCGTGCATCCCCTTCTCCATCAACATTATCAGTTCATCTTTCGTTCCACTATATTTTTATCACTTCATGTGTTATGTGCTATGCTTGGAGCGTCTTGCTTTTAGTTTCCTTTTTAGTTTTCTTTAGCTTTTCATAACGAGTCGGAACTCAGCTTTCTTTATGTGGGAGAGAAACACGCTCCACTTCTACCTTGAACACAAAATAGAATTTTCATGTCTATCTTTGCTGTGTGTGTTCTTTGTCTTTCAATAGCTACTATCATGCTTAGCTTTTAGTTTTCATGCTTATCTTTTTAAAGAGCTTTTGTTTAGTTGGTTGCTTGAACTCTCTTTATTTATCATGATCATCTTATTAAGAGAGTTTTCTTCCGTTGCATTGGTTGGTATGTCTATGATAAAGATGCTACGTGCATAATGGTGCTTAGTAATTCATGTTTACTTATGGTTAGTCTCAAATAGCTGGGGGGTTTCCAATGTGTTATTGGAGTACCAACATGATTTGTTTGCCAATGATGTGGTATGGTTTAGTAATATCTTCCTTCAAGAATTTATTTTGATTGACTTGGCGTATGCTCACGCATATCTAAGACTGTAAAGAAAGTCTGTCAAGCCTTGATGATCTTTTGTTTCTGAGTAGCGATATAACTACCATGCCTGATTCAATGTTGCTTTGTCGCTCTGCATGATTATGACCATCATTGCTCTCTTAGTTGGTCGCTCCCAGTCTTTTGCTAACCTCCACCTATACTAAGCGGACTGACTGCTTGTGCATCCAAATTCTTTTAAACCAGTTATGCCATATGAGTCCACCATACCTTCCTACATGTTATTTACCTGCCATTCCTAACGGAGACTTTCATGTACCATCTCGAAATTATTCAAAGAAAAAAAATGTATTCCTATTTTGTGCCTCTGTTTTAAGTCCATGAGGAAGTAGTAGTTAATTCATGATCTTTTTAAGTTGGACAAGCTTCACCCCGGGATTGTATGTATAATGTGCAAACCCATAACACGAGAAGGAACTGGCATTGAGTGCGCCCGGCTCAAAATTAATATAACAAACAAACCCTCCTTCATGCTTTGTTCATGAGAAATCAGAAAACTTTGGCAGTGATAAACAAAGGAGATTAAGAGGATGTGGTCGTCCTCATTCGGGAGCCGTTCCTCGAAACTTGTCCATCTCAAAAAGTAATTGAGTTACCTGCTAGCATTTGTTGACGAAACATGCATGATCTAAGAATAAAAAAATAAATTATTATTATTATCTCTGTTTTTAAAACCAAGAGCTCTGGTACATGCTTTGTCTTTGTTTCCGACTACGGGTTTTCAACCTTGCCAACAAAAGCCACGGTTCGAGATTCTCCACCTTCTTTTAAAGCACCAACTACTGAGAGCATTATTGTCATTCTGAGTGTAATGTGCATTGTCCCAAAGTAGCATTGTCTTTAGCATGATTGTGATATAGTTTATTTCGAAATCATTGTATCTAGTCATCACTTAAACCTTGGAGGTGCCCCTGCATTTATGTTTTGCTTCACTAAAGGGGGCAAGCGAGGTATCACTTTATCATATTTGCACATCATGCTCATTACAAATCTATTTGATGTTTCAATACCATATTGTAAAACTTTCAGTTCTTTGTGATTTTCTCATGAGGCAACTTAATTACTACAGATTCATTGTCTCAGTAAGCTTTTGTTATGTGACTATGAAAAATCCTTATATGGTTAATAGCATGTCACCACAGAAATTATTCTTGTTATCATTTACCTACTCGAGGACGAGCAGGAATTAAGCTTGGGGATGTTGATACGTCCAAAACGTATCTATAATTTCTGCTTGCTCCATGCCTCTTTTGGGTGATATTGTTATGATATTTATACACTTCCATACACTTTTGATCATATTTGGACTAATCTACTAACTTAGTGTACCCCAGTGCCAGTTTATGTTTTCTGCTGTTTTTGTATTTCAGGTTTTCACGTTACGAGAACTGCCAGAAAAATCCCGGAAAAATTATATAAAAAATCAGCGTTCCAGAAGCTTCCCAGCTGCCAAAGGACAGCCGGAGGGGGCCCACCAGGGCTCCACGCGCCCTGGTGGCGCGGCCCCCCTGGCCGCGCCGGGGGGGGCCTGGGCCCCCCGAGCCACCGCTGATGCCCCCCTTTGGCATATATTTATATCGCGTCCCGAAACCCTCGAGACGGGAACCCTTTTTTGCGATCTCATCTCTGTTCCGCCGCCGCCGCCGCTTCCAAGATCGGGAGCACCAGGAGAACTCTTCCCGGCACCCTGTCGGAGGGGAGGATCACCACCGGGAGCTTCTCCACCACCATGGACGCCTCCCGGATGAGTTGTGAGTAGTCTCCCTTGGACAATGGGTCCATGACCAGTAGCTATGTGATGTTCTCCTCCCGTTCTTGTGCTTCACTAATTAGTCCTCGTGAGCTTCCCTACATGATCGAGGCACATATGTAATCCTTATGCTATTGCTATGATGAGTTTGCTAGGATCTGATGGATTGTGAGATTTTGTTCAGATTGTGTTTGAGTAATATATTTGATCTACCTCTTTTATATTTATGTTCGTAAGTAATTCTTGCATGTTCCCCGTTGTTATTTATTGCTTTGGCCAAGTAGTAGGTAGTGACTCCAAGAGGGAACGTTATGCTTGATTGTGGGTTCATGCCCCTCGATGACTAGCTTGAGTGACAGAAACATGAGTCTAGGGGATGTTCTGTTGCCACAAGGGGGAAAACAACGGTGCTTGTGCCCGCGGGTGCAAGGATTGTTTACTTTACGCAAAGTTCTTTTAATGCAGTTGTCTGTTGCTTTGAGTTTACACTATGGGTGGGACTCGCAACTTAATACCAGCGAGATGTTCTGGATAGATATCTCAAGGTGGATGATTAGTAGTAGATGCAGATGGATTTCGGTCTACTTGCCTTGGCGTACCGCCCATGCTTTGAACCTCTACCTTTCTTGTAACATAGTTAGCATTGGTTTGCGCACATAATTCGGTCAATTGCCCAGCTGTAATTCGTTCACCTCACATAGCTGTTTTATCGTCTTTTGGGAGAGAGACATCACTAGCGAACATCATGGGACCCCGGTCCATATTACCATCATTGATCACATCCGCTATTTACTTTACGCTTTTTACTTACTATTGCAGCATTACCTATCACTATTATCACTTGTGTTTGATCCTTTGTAAACTACAAGGCCGGAGAGATTGACAACCTCTCTGTACTCGTTGGGAGCAAAGTTATTTGTATGTGTGTGCAGGTCCATGTTGATTGCTAATATATCTGGCGCCGTTAGCAGTTGACACCTTCTTGTTGAAACTGGGAGTCTCAGGGGAAATCGATCCTTGGTATCTTTGCCAAGAGAAAACTTCCGCTACACTGCATCTCAAACCTTCCACTTGGGGTAACCAACGAGGGGCAAGAAGCCATCAGTACACGCTACAGCTAGAGCATCAACAGCAGCGGTACATCAAATGACACCTTGTTGTGATGTAACATCATAGTACAACTGACTTGCTTCTAGAACAAAGTGTGGATTATATAGAAGAGTAGAGATTTGTGTCCCTTGGAAGCACATCAAATGTTCAAAATCCGGACTGGTTAAATAATAATTGTATTCTTCTCTACAAGCACATATGAGTACTTAATAAGTACTGATCCTATCAAGTATGGCAGGCTTGCAACATGGATATGCATACATGACTGAGCACTAACATATTATGGTATGACAGGGGCTATACATGTCCAAGAACCAGGTTCTCGATCAGAGCTACATTGATGTTGCGTCCAGCAATTTGCAGGCGGCCTGTCGTGAACATGAACATATTATGTCAGGGAAAGCGGATACTTCGTCTAAATAAATACATCTTATTGCAGGAAAATTTCGTCGGTTCTATGGAGGAAATAAATAACACAGATGATGATACACTAATACACTATGCATACTTGAAAATGCCAGAAGAGTTAAAATTATTAAACTGAGAGCAGTCACAGAAACACAACATACTTGAAAATGCCAGATTTAGCATACCTCCATTCCTACGTACTACTACACATAGGTTAACAACTAGGAGAGTAACAGAGCATGCCAAGACTACAATTGGCCGACTGATTGCTTTAGGTCATAGTGCCAAGAACACTGCTACATGTACAAGTACGACAAAAGAAGAATCTCAGGCCTCTATAATTCGCTAGTTTCTTAGGCAACAAACATCATTGCAAATTTTGATGAAATGCATAGGTCCATCCGATGATTGCACAATAGCAACTACAACAGACATTGGCTGGAGAAATGCTCATCTTTTTATTCTTTGTGAAAGAAATTTTGAGTTCAAGTAGTAGCACTAGTTACTGACTACACATGTAGGTGCATATGCAGGTGCATACTACAGACTACAGTACATCACCAACTTGACACCCGAGTAGTCCAACTTGATAGGTGGGAGTAACATTTACAGTATCAAGCTTGGACTTGCATCCCACATATAAATTCTTCTACTACCTAGACGCTAGATCATGCATATGCAGGTGGTATAACATAACATAACATAACATAATATAAAGAGCAACAACTTGATAAGTCTGCCCCAATAGTCCAAGTGATGGAAAACCAAATATTTCAACTGATCGAGAAAGACCTTGCAGAAATGGGCTCGTCCACGCCTTTTCTTGGCCCCAAACTAAGGCCTTCCATTATCCACTCGAATTCACCGTTGTTGCTCAATGTACGAAAGGAGCCTGCCAGGAGGACGAAATCAAATGAATAAGAACCCCACATAAACAAAGAGGCTGAACAATGATTCTGCAAAGTATTACCTCCGGTCATAAATAAGTGAACTAAAACCACATCGCTTATTTATGAATGGAGGGAGTGATATTCAACTTCAGCAGCCGAAGGAGTATTCAGTTTACTAATGCAGCTGCTATAGTATAGTGTTGCTGCTACAGTATGGTACTCCAAGAATAATATGAATGTGGACTAATGGTAATTAAGCCCCAGGATTAACTAGAAGTACTAGACAGCCATGAATGAAGCCCAAGGATTTGATTTGGAGGTGGTAGTTAAACTTTGGTGTCTGCTTCGGCATATTTGAAGTCGTCCAGCAGCTTGGGGTCCTGGGCGACGGCGGATCTCCGGTCGGGGTCGGCGCCGGAGTCGGTGGCCTGGCGGTTAGTAGCATGACGACGCCCGGTGTACGGTACGGTTGAGTCCTACGGTGTAGCTGATATCGATGATTACTAGCAAGGGAATGTAAGTGCTTTCCCTTCAGGTTAATATGTTACCTCAAGAGACACTGAGTTGTAGAAGAAATGCCAGGTGCACGCGCACATCGCTCCACCAAGAAGTGGAACCTGTTATTGGGCAGAAATGCAAACTTGTTAGTGAGCAAGCACACGAACTGTTATCAATAAATCTTTGCTGCTTGCAATAGCCATCTCAATTGAATGGATGCACACTTCAATAAGGAGGGTTCCTGAAGAAACTGCATATGCTCGGTTTATGACGACGAAATCATTGGGTGAAGTGAACCAAATCATCTTCCAGAATCTGAATGACATGCAAAGCTTGCAACTGAATCTTAACTAAACCTTGTGACGGAATGGTATAGAATGCAGTGCAATAATAGAACAACATGTTTAGAATCACAACAAATGCTACTACTGACTAATAACTGGAGTTGCCCAGTTTGGATCTACGAGAACGCCCCGGTGCCCGCCATTGACGTTGATTAACCGCTACATCTACATGAACACATTGCTTGCTTGATTGGTTTCATTGACTTCTAATGGTGCTACCACTACATGGACATGAAATGGGGGTCTGGCTACCTAATGACACAACTACAGATGGAACTGCTATGGGGATCTTGGGTGGGAGAGGAAAGGGCGGCGTCGCCTGAATCGCACCCGACGTCTGGTTCACCTGAGCTTGGGCGTGAAGGAGGAGAGGGCAGCGTTGCCGCGCCGCCGCTGGTGGCCGCCGATCGGAAGGCGGAGCGGCCGGAGCAAACTCGTCGGAGCTGATCACCGATGACTACTTGGTGGACTTGGATCTGGGCCTCGACCGCACGGGCGCTGAAGATGTCGTCGAAGAAGCCCTCCTCGGTGGGCACGGCCGCCGTCGCCGGCCTATCACAGCGGCACAAGGCGTCAACACCACCGTCGTAGGAGTAGTACGGGTACTGGCCGCCGTGGCCAGCCTCGGCGGCGTGGTAGTCAGCGGTAGCTACATCGCCGCAGAAGCTGCAGAGGAGCACGGTGCGCGGCGGTGGGATGCAGGAGCTTCGAGAGGTGGGAGGGAGAGCGGAGGGGGGAGCTCGATCTGAGGGAGGAAGATAGCGGTGGGAGGCATCGAGGGGAGCACCGTCGGTGGCTGCGGCGAGGAGATGATGGGAGGAGGGGTGCGATGGGTGGAGGGAATCGATGGGATCTGGGTAGGGTTTGGGTAGGTGGATGCGGGTGGGGTTTTCTTTTTTCTGTAAATAAATGGATGGATGGATGGATGTGGTATGGAGAGATGGATGGATGGATGGGCGCCATGGCATCGATTCGTGTCACAATGAATTCAACCAATGGGAATAGAGCACATATAATTGTGTTTTTTCTTTTGTTTTTCTTCTATTTTTTCACATGAAAAAAAAATCAAATATTGATCTCATATTGTGCACAAGAATGCATATTGGAATGCCAAACAATGTTGCCTAAGGAAGTTTCATTTTCATTGGACGAAAACTCAATTTTCCATTTTTCAAGTGCCCAAAATGGGTTTAATTGTGAAGGGCCTACCAAATATTTGTTGCCAAATTGGACCAAATCATTTTTCTAAAATATTAGGCCATATTTAATGCACAATTGACCAAATGGTTGGGTGTCAAAAGTTTTATCCACCTCTCGTGAAAAAGACAAATTTCCGCCGATTCAGCAGAAAGCGGGTCAAATTTGAACTGCAGCTACCTCGTAGTTTCCTATTTTTTTTTCAAAAATCATTTGTAGGTACTTAAGTATCTATTTAATTAGAGAAACACCAAAAAAATTCCAAGATTCAACCACTAGCTATGAACGGTCATTCCCGCCGTTGTGACCGCATTTTGAAACGGGTATAGAAAAATTAAAAAATTTGGAAAACCTTCGCATTGTGTCATTATATGTGACTAAGTTAGCAGGAAAAATAATAAACTTGTAATACGTCAATTATTTTAAAAAAGTGTTCTCATAAATGAGCTAACATGTGTGAAGATTAATTCATGGATTTCAACCCAAATGCTTAATCTTATGGCCACATTCATGGCATAGTTTGTTTAAATGATCTAATATTATGCACAAGGGTGCATATTGGAAAAACAAACAATGTTGCCTAAGAAAGTTTTCATTTTCTTTGGACGAAAATTTCATTTTTCCATTTTTCTAGTGCCCCAAATGAGGTTTTTTTTAAGGACCTACCAAATATTTGTTGCAAAATTGGACCAAATCATTTTTCTAAAATACTAGGCCATATTTAGTGCACAATTGACCAAATGGTTGGGTGTAAAAAGTTTTGATCCACCTCTGGTGAAAAAGACAAATTCCCACCAATTTAGTTAGAAACGGGTCAAATTTGAACTACAGCTGCCTCATAGTTTGCTCTTTATTTTTTTTAAATCATTTATAGGTACATAAGTACCTATTTAATCAGAGAAACTCCAAAAAAATTCCAAGATTCAACCACTAGCTAGGAACGGCCAAGCCCGCCGTTTTGACCGCATTTTGAAATGGGCATAAAAAATTCAAAAAAAATCAAAAAATTGGAAAACCTTCGCATTGTGTCATTACATGTGACCAAGTTTCCAGGAAAAATAATAAACTTGTAATACGGCAATTCTTTTAAAAAATGTTCTCAGAAATGAGCTATCATGCGTGAAGATTATTGGCTTTCAAGACAAATGATCAATCTTATGGCCACATTCATGGCACAGTTTGTTCAAATGATCTCATATTGTTCACAAGGGTGCATCTTGGCATGGCAAACAATGTTGCCTAAGGGAGTTTTCACTTTCTTTGGACGAAAAATTCATTTTCCATTTTTCGAGTGCCCAAAAGGAGGTTTTTTTTGTGAAGGACCTCCCAAATAATTGTTGCAAAATTGGACCAAATAATTTTTATAAAATACTAGGCCATATTTAATGCACAATTGACAAAATGGTTGGGTGTAAAAAGTTTTGATCCACCTCTCGTGAAAAAGACAAATTTCCGCCGATTCAGTTGGAAGTGGGTCAAATTTGAACTGTAGCTGCCTTGTAGTTTGCTCTTTATTTTTTACAAAAATCATTTCTAGGTACATAAGTATCTATTTAATTAGAGAAACACCAAAAATATACCAAGATTCAACCACTAGCTAGGAACGGTCATTCCCACCGTTTTGACCGCATTTTGAAACGGGCATAAAAAATTCAAAAAAAATCAAAAAATTGGAAAAACTTTGCATTGTGTCATTATATATGACCAAGTTACCAGGAAAAATAATAAACTGGTAATATGGCAATTCTTTTAAAAAAGTGTTCTCAGAAATGAGCTATCATGCGTGAAGATTCATGGCTTTCAAGCCAAATGATCAATCCTATGGCCACATTCATGGCATGGTATGTTCAAATGATCTCATATTGTGCACAAGGGTGCATCTTGGAATGGCAAACAATATTGCCTAAGGAAGTTTTCATTTTCTTTGGACGAAAAAATCATTTTCCATTTTTCGAGTGACCAAAAGGAGTTTTTTTTTGTGAAGGACCTCCCAAATAATTGTTGCAAAATTGGACCAAATCAATTTTCTAAAATACTATGACATATTTAATGCACAATTGACAAAATGGTTGGGTGTAAAAAGTTTTGATCCACCTCTCGTGAAAAAGACAAATTTCCGCCGATTCAGTTGGAAGCGGGTCAAATTTGAACTGCAGCTGCCTCATAGTTTGCTATTTATTTTTTCCAAAAATCATTTCTAGTTACATAAGTACCTATTTAATCATAAATACATGGTTTGGTGGCGATACGTCAAGGTTTGGGCGATGGTCGAGGGCCCCAACTCTAGAGCGCGTAAACTCGCATGCCCGCCGCGTGGTCACCACATGATTTAGGCGTTGCCATGTGTTCTGGGAGGCCTAGGCATGTCTAGTGGGTTGGGAACTCCCCAGGTAGGTGCTAGGAAGAAAATTACAACATAATATTCTCACGAGGAGACCGATCGATGCTCAAACATGAGTTAGCAGCCAAGTGTTTGATTAGCGGTATGGGAAATGCACATGGCTAATGGGCGCGAGTTTTGGTTGAGGATGATCAGTTACTAAGAAGACTGTCTTCACAAATTTTCAGCTCAAAAGGAGGAGTCTAGGTGGTACTTGCTTTGCAAAGTACCACACTGGACATAAATACGAATGTTGAAGCTGGGCTCAAAATAATGAATGGATTGAGCTGGAATTTGGTGGAGGATAGTTATTTGGGCATAGGAAAGCACTATAGAAAATGGATACCATTTGGACATGCCAAAGTGGTACTTCCTTCACAAAGTGTTTTTTTTAGTAGAATAGGAAAATGAATATTTTTGAATTAATTTTGAACTAGGCAAGGAAGGTTTTTTACATATTTGACGAAGATATGACCCAAAGAATTTATGAGATTTTTTGGGGAATTTTGGGAATGACAGAAATATAGGTTGCTTCACAACCTAGGGCAAAAACTGCCACATGGACATGACACATAGGCAAAACTGATGAGGTGGCGCCTAGTTGTAGCAACCCACCACAATTTACAAGGTTATGACCATCTATATTGGTCATGATCAGCTAGAAATAAGGCAGCGGACCAGTGCTATCTGCTTTATGACCATTTCATGTAAGGAAATTACGACCTTTCTGACCAAAATGGTCGTTATAGTTTATGGTTTGGAGCCCCCCGAACAACTTTTGACCAATTGGTCTGAAATGGTCATAGATCTATGACCAATTCTTCCAGGGTCACTGACAGAAGGTCACTAGTTGACATATTTCTTGTAGTGATCCTTGAGACCCATTTTCTTTAGATCTTCTTCGCCATACAGATGAGACAGAACATCCCAGGTGCGGTTGAGGGTTTCATGAAGGTAGTAATGGTTTTTCTTCACTGCATTATGTGTGGAGGTCATGTTGTGAAGAATTGAACCAAACTGACGCTTGACCCATTTGTGGTTGCGATCAACCTTCTGATGAAGACTGAGGAGAAGCTCACGATCAGTCATCACCCTGGGAGCTATGCCTTGAGGATTTTGCTTTGGAGCGTTGGCGGCAGAGTCATGAGTGGCAGAGTCATCATTGGTGGAATAAGATGCAGCTTTGCGAAACTGGCCATCCAATGGACGAGTGCCTTCATCAAAAATAGCAGTGGCCTTGGCCTTGTCATCAGCTGAGGAAAATGTCCGTTTGAGGACTTCAATTGGGGGCAAGTAGCTGCAATGATTGAGAGTGTCAGCTTTGTAATTCACTGAAGACCTTGTCCTGATGAATCTCATAATCCATGGAGCATAAGGCTTCAGGTTGAAAGGGGATAATGCAACATTTGCCATTGCCCTTATGAAGAAATCATGGTAGTTGAAGGGAACGCCATGGATGATGTTGAATAGCAGATTCTTCATGATGCTAACGACTTCTTCATCATTCGAGTCGTGGCCCATGATTGGACTCAATGTCTTCGTCAGAATGCGATAGACAGTCCGAGGCAGAAACAACAATTCCTTCACGAGGAATTTGGTCCTTGGAGCTTGTCCTGGCTTCAAAGGCTCCATGAGCACTTGCATGTAGTGATCAGTGAGTTCAGTTTCCTCATACATGCAACGTGCAGCTTCATTTGGAGGACTGAGGGGCAGAGCCTGAAGCAATTCAGAGGCTGGAGCTTTGTAGTGAGTGTTTTCAGACATCCAGTGTAGCACCCATGAATTTATGTCTTCAGAATTACCGGTGATGTGCAGGGTCGCATAAAATTTAAGAATCAGTTCTTCATTCCAATCGCATATATTAGTGCAAAAATCCAGAAGTCCAACGTCGTGAAGAACACTAAGGACCGGCACAAAAGACGACAGAGATTCCATATCCAAGTGAGGAATATGTTGATGCGCGAAGACTTTGTCCTTATTGTTTAGCACTGAGGAATAGAAATTCACCTGACTGGCAGTCCAGAAACGCCTCTTCCTTATGCGAGCAGAGTCATAGGGATTGAACTCAGTGAAGAACACATGCTCTCCGAAGAAATCAGCCTTCTTGAAAGATTGTTTCCTTGAGAAAGGATCCATTTGGCTTTGGTTTAGGAGTGTCAGTCAATTGCATCACCACCTCTGGATTTGCAATCTCAGGTTCTTCAGTTTGAGGAATTTTTGGTTCCTCTTCAACGACAGTCTTCACAGATTCAGTAGCAGCAGTTGTTTCTTCAGCACTAGTGGCTGGAATGTCTTCATGAACACACTGTGTGGGATGAGTTTCCTCAGAGCCCAATGGAACAGTTGGCGCTGGTGAATAAGGAATTTGTTGGAGCAGCGTGAACAAAGGGGAGTTGGGATGCTGACTATCCCAAAATTCATCAGTCACCAATGGAGTGGCATTCCCAATGTCCACGTCAAAGTCTTCTTCTTCAACGTCGGCCTCTTCAGCAGTAAACTGAGGCATAGGCGAGGAGATGATTGGGGTTGAAGGGATATCATCCACTTCAATTTCTTCATCTGTCTGCTCTGAGGAAGCAACAAAGGGAATGTCTTCATCCGATTCGCTTGGAATCACATAATCTTCATCAAAAGGAACAAGGTCCTTTGATGGCATAGATGAAATTGGAACGGCATCAATTGGATTTTCAGCAGAGCTTGTCAATGGCTTCATTTTCTTCGGAACTGAAGAATCTGAAGATGTTGATGCCTTCCTTTTCTTCACAGCTACACGCTCTGTAGCCTTTGTCTTCTTCACATCAAATGCAAATGGAAGGATTGGAGTTGGGGTAGGCGCAGGAGCAACTAAGGAATCTGGTTCATTTTCTTCAGACACAACTGATGTAGTTGTTCTGAGTTCTTCACGATCTTCAGGCACAGCCTTTGGAGCTTCAGCTGGCCTGACATTTTCTTTAGGTGCAACACTAGAGGTTGCCCTGGCAATTTCTTTAGCGGCTGGAGTGGAGTCATCAGCCTTGGGATGTTCTTCAGCAGCCTGATGTTCTTCAGCGGTGCTGGCATGTCCTTCAGTAGACTGAGCAGCTGCTTCAGCCTGAGGAATTTCAATGTGCGTCTTGCGAGCATCACTTGAAGAAAAACCTTTGGTCAGATTTA
Organism: Secale cereale; assembly: GCA_902687465.1. Lineage (NCBI taxonomy): Eukaryota > Viridiplantae > Streptophyta > Magnoliopsida > Poales > Poaceae > Secale > Secale cereale. The sequence continues at coordinate 227,149,018 of LR738711.1, forward strand.
CAAATCTGACTTTGGCGCCCATCCAGTCAGCGCGATATGCTTCAAATTCATCACTCAGGGTTTTGATTTCACCCTGAAGCTTGACTAGTTTTTCAGTTGTCATGTTGACAAAAAATTTCTTCAAGAAGTGCTCCTTCTTGTACTAAGCTTTCTTAGTCTGCCTGGCCCTTTCAAACTTCCATTTTTCTTCGCCTATGAAGGCGGTAAGCATATGACTTTGGCCAAGAGTCAAGTTGAAATCGGGCATAGGAGTGTTTGGGTCCTTGTGCCAGAGATCAATGAAATCAAGGATCACTTTGGGATCCAAAAGCAGTGGTACTTCGCTTCCTTTGGCTCTAGCGGCCCTTTCTTGCATGTCTCTGATGATTTGAACTAGTTCATCATCATCAGCTTCGTCATCAGACGGCACTTGGAAAGCAACTTGTTTCTTATGAGGACTTGGGCGAGAGCCTCGTCCAGCAGTTGTCTTTTTCTTCAGCAGCGAGGGACCAGCTGAGGAACTTGGTATCGCTGAGGAAGTTGGAGCAGCTGAGGAGCTTGCAGAGGCTCCTGAGGCAATGGATATGCCTGCAGTCCTCTGACATGTGGCAAGATGCACTGGAGCAGAAGATTTTGTTGCACCATCTGAAGACTTTTGCGGAGGAGCCGAGGACTTTGGAAGAGCAGGAGCAGTCTGAGGAATTTGCCGTGAGGGCTTTGAAGAAACTGGCCGTGAGGGCATTCCTGAGGAAGAAGCACGTTGATTGTGAGAAGGCTTCTTAGCCATAGCCTTCTTAGGCTTGGAAGCATAAGCCTCAGCAGAGGCAGCAACAACAGAGTCTTCATTGAATTTCCTCACTGCATCTTTTGCTTGTCTGGCCAACTTAGCCTGGCGTCTAGCCCATTCTTCAGGAAAGTCCTCACCATGCTTGAGGCTTGTGGGATCAGCAACTTGGCCATGTGCCAGTGGAGGTCTTGGGGAGGGAGGATTGAGAGCGAATTTCTTCATGTATTTGGGAGTGACATATCTGTACTCCCTCCACTCACGTGCCCATCTCCTCTTTATTCTTTGTATGCGCACTTTGCGCTGATTCTTGTCCTCTTTTCCGAACTTTGCCTCATCAGGAGTGCAATAATCAGCATAAATGTCTTCAGGCAGTTCAAAAGCAGTATTGACCTCTAGCTTCTTTCCTCCTTTATGTGGCTTCTTTCCGTCAGCCATTTTCTTCAGACGAGGAATTTGAACAATTGAATTTTCTGAAGAAGTGTGCAACTTTTCTTCAAGGAACGCTGCAAATGAGTTAAGTTGATGAGAACCTAGTGATTCAGCAGCGGACATGAGTACCTGTGAACAAAGTATAGTTGCGAGGAATTTGGAGAGGTCATATGCGTTCTCAGAAGTTTTCGTAAAAAGAACAAGTTTGAGGAATTTGACCAGATGAGTATTGAAGAATTTGACTAAGAGTTCTTTGTCTTAGGTTCCAGAGATGTATAGATTGAAAAATCCATACAATTGAGGAATCTTGAAGAAAATCATAGCTTAGAGAAATCAAATCAAGAACAGAGGATATGTGAGGTGTTTAGTGTGTGAAGATTTGACGAAGAAAAACACCTTTTGAGATTGTTGAAGGAAACGTTTGAATCAAAGAGGGCAGTAAAAGTAACTTTTAATTACCCTGGATGAAGAACACGACGAACTGTGGGATGGAGAAGTGAAGTTCGTTTGTGCAGATCTTCCACGCCCTAACTTGGCGGAGGAAGACAACTACGGTGGCGGCGGAGTGAAGAAATCCGCGGCCGGCGCAAGTGCGAAGGCGACGAGGTCGAGGCAGTGAAGCTCTTCCTCATCGGCGACGATGGAGTAGCGGCGGCGCTAGGGTTGGAGAAGCTCGAGCGGGAGAGTGAGAACGAGCGGAGTAAAAAGTGAAGTGAGAGAAGGGGAGGGGTATTTATAGCTAAGATGAAGAACCGTTCACCCGAAGAAATAGGACGAACGTGCCCGTGACCCTTCTCATTCGCACGACATGTGTCACCCACGTACTGTGTAGTGGAGATCGTGGGTGAATAGATAAGTATAGTCATGGGATGCATAACGATTTGAGCGGCAAAACCGAAAATTTTGGAAAGGATAAGTTTTAACGTTGCGTTCGCAATTTTTTCAGCTGACAAGGACACAGTGAAGATTTTGAACAAGTTTCAAATAGAACGCATATGAAGAATTTGTAAATGGAATGGGTTGAGTTTAGCATAGAGGGGGAAGGGTCCGATCACATTCACTTAGCAGAAAAAGCAACATGAAGAAATAGCAATAAGTTAATGTTGTAGAGGACATAAACTCATATATATATATATATATATATATATATATATATATATATATATATATATAGCCAATGAAGAACAGAGACGGAAACAGTGAAGATTTTGCAAGGTTGAAGAATATGAACAACTGAGGAATTTCAAAAACTCAAATTGAAGATTTTCAACTTTTGTGGTGGCGTGACCCACCGTATAAGAATGGTGATTTCAGATACCGCGTACAATTGTCGTAGGGTTCTGAGAATTAAATTCTTCATTAATTTATTCACACTTAGAGCGTTATTCTTCATTGATTGAAGAAAAATAGATTCTTCATGTGTTTCACATCTAAGTCATCAATTTTGCATAAGTGTTAGGATGAGTGTCCAATTTAAAGAACATTCGAAGATCCTAAGATATTTAGCTCACACCGCAACTTGCTAAATCTCTTCTCATCCAAGGCTTTGTGAAAATATCGGCTAGCTGTTCTTCAGTCTTCACATGTTAAATAGAGATGTCGCCCTTCAACACATGATCACGAAGAAAATGATGACGAATCTGAATGTGCTTTGTCTTCGAGTGCTGAACTGGGTTGTGAGCAATCTTGATGGCACTCTCATTGTCACAGAGTAGAGGCACATTCTTCACGTTGACACCATAGTCCTTGAGAGTTTGCTTCATCCATAACAATTGAGCACAGCAAGAGCCAGCAGCAATATACTCAGCTTCAGCGGTAGATAGTGATACACAGTTCTGTTTCTTCGAGGACCAACAGACCAAAGATCTTCCGAGGAAATGACATGTACTAGATGTTTATTTGCGGTCCACGCGATCACCAGCATAGTCAGAGTCTGAATATCCAATGAGATCAAAAGCCGAGCCCTTGGGGTACCATAATCCAAGTGTTGGTGGGTGAGCTAGATATCGAAGAATATGTTTCACAGGCTTATGGTGTGATTCCTTCGGTGCAGCTTGAAATCGGGCACACATGCAAACACTAAGCATTATATCTGGCCTAGATGCACATAAGTACAATAGAGAACCAATCATGGAGCAGTATACCTTATGATCGAAGTCAATACCAGTTTCATCAGTGCACTGATGGCCATTTGTGGGCATAGGAATTTTGACGCCTTTGCAATCGTGCATACCGAATTTCCTCAGTACATCTTTGAGGTATTTCTCCTGAGATATGAATATGCCATTGCGTTGTTGATGAATTTGAAGACCTAAGAAGAATTTCAACTCTCCCATCATAGACATTTGATATTCTTCACTTATCATATAGGCAAATTCATCACTATAGCGTTGGTCAGTACAGCCGAAGATAATATCATCAACATATATTTGGCACACAAATAATTCACCATCATAAGATTTAGTGAAAAGAGTAGGATCAAGTGAACCGGGTTTGAAGCCTTTCTTCATGAGGAATTCCTTCAAAGTATCATACCAAGCCCGAGGGGCCTGCTTGAGGCCATAGAGAGCCTTATTGAGTTTGAAGACTTTGTCAGGATTCTTTGGATCTTCAAAGCCTGGGGGTTGAGCAACATATACTTCTTCCTCAAGCTTACCATTGAGGAATGCACTTTTCACATCCATTTGATAGAGAATGATATCATGATGGTTAGCATAAGCAAGTAATATGCGAATAGCCTCAAGTCTAGCAACAGGTGCAAAAGTTTCATGGAAATCAATTCCGTCAACCTATGTGTAGCCTTGAGCTACAAGCCGTGCCTTATTCCTTACCACAATGCCATTTTCATCTTGCTTGTTGCGGTAGATCCACTTTGTGCCGATGATATTATGCTTGCGAGGATCTGGACGTTTGACCTGTTCCCAGACGTTGTTGAGCTCGAACTGATGTAATTCTTCTTGCGTAGCTTGAATCCATTCAGGCTCCAGAAATGCTTCATCTACCTTAGTGGGCTCTGTGATCGAGACAAAAGCAAAGTGCCCACAAAAGTTAGATAAATGTGAAGCTTTTGAGCGTGTGAGAGGACCTGGTATATTGATGTCGCTGATGATTTTCTTAATATGCACTTCTTTCACAACGCGAGGATGTGCTGGTTGTCGTCGAGGAATTTGATCAGCATTTTCTTCAGCATTTTCCTCAGATGCAGCAGCTCGACGTTCTTCAGGTTCTGGAATAAATTCTTCAGCAGATTCTTCGGTAGGAATGACATCCTCAGTAGCCTTGAATTTGATAGTTTCCTCAGGAGCTGGTTCATTTATCACAGTAGGCAGGTGCTCTCTTTGCGAGCCGTTAGTTTCATCGAACCGGACATCTACAGTTTCAACAACCTTGTGAAGAACGTTGTTGAAGACTCTGTAGGTGTGTGAGTCCTTTCCGTAACCAAGCATAAACCCTTCATGTGCTTTCGGTGCAAATTTTGAGTTGAGATGAGGATCTCTAATCCAACATTTAGCACCGAAGACTTTGAAATAACTCACATTGGGTTTCTTGTCAGTGAGGAGTTCGTAGGCAGTCTCCTTCAAGAATTTGTGAAGATATACTCTGTTGATGATGTGGCACGTAGTGTCAATAACATCAATCCAGAAACGACGAGGCGTTTTGTATTCATCAAGCATAGTGCGAGCCATCTCAGCAAGAGTCCTGTTCTTGCGCTGCACGACGCCATTCTGCCGGGGAGTATAAGGAGCAGATAACTCATGAGTAATACCAAGTTCATCAAGATAGTCATCGAGACCAGAGTTCTTGAACTCAGTTCCATTGTCACTTCTGATATGCTTGATCTTCACACCAAAGTTGGTTGAAGCCCTCGAGGAAAATCGTTTGAAGACTTCCCGCACTTCATGTTTGTAAGTAACAATGTGTACCCATGTATATCGAGAGTAATCATCTACAATAACAAAGCCGTATTGAGAAGCATCATTTGAAACTGCAGAATAATGATTAGGACCGAAGAGATCCATGTGAAGCAATTCAAATGGTCGAGTAGTAGTCATGATAGTCTTCGCTGGATGCTTGTCCTTGGTCATCTTTCCAGCTTCACAGGCACCGCACAAGTGACCCTTGAGGAATTTGACATTCTCAATGCCGATGACATGCTTCTTCTTCGCAAGCATGTGCAAATTCCTCATGCCTGCATGACCAAGTCATCGATGCCATAGCCAGCCTTCTGAAGCTTTTCCAAGTAGACACACAGCTGGTTGAGGTCCTGTAGAGAAATCAACAATATACAAGTCTCCTCTCCTAAAGCCTTCGAAGACTATGGAGTTTTCAGATTCCATGATCACAACACAACGATATTTGCCAAAAGCAACAACCATATCCAGATCGTAGAGCATTGATACATACATGAGGTTGTATCCTAAGGACTCGACAAGCATGACTTTGTCCATGTGTTGATCCCTAGTGATCGCAACCTTACCTAGACCCAATACCCGACTTTTGCCTTTGTCAGCGACGATGATGTGCTTCAGATGAGATGGTGATAAGGGAGCATCCATCAAGAGATTCTTGTCACCAGTCATGCGATTTGTACATCCACTATCGAGGACCCACTCAGTGGCTTTGGGTTGATCATCCTACAGATGAATTAGTGCAGCTTACACTCATATACTTCATCAGTGAAGAATATGACATCAAATTGTCAGATCAATTTCATCAAGCAATGCAACAGATAAAGCAATATGAGGACGTGAGAAATGAGAGTTCATTTCTTCGTGATTAGCCTGCGTCCTTTTAGGCATATTTCAGGTCTCCAACAAATTCTTCAGACGTTTGAGCACGTCCGGAGACCTGACTCTGCAGAAGAGATTAGTTCTTTTTCTTCACCACCCACATCTGAAGGGGTGGCAAAGAGTTCATCACTCTGCGAGCTCCATACGAGAAAGGTGGCATAGATGCCAGCCCGTTTCGTTTCACATAAGAGGAGTTAGGATAAGCATATGAATAAGCAGAGTAATTCTTCGTGGACTTATGAACATAATGGTTAGAAGAATAATGCTCATATTCATAGCCCTTAGCTCTTCCCTGCGAAACAGAGTTGTTAGCACGATGATATTCATATGAGGACTTTGATCCTTTTAAGGAATTTGATCCATATGAGGAATTTGGTCCGTATGAGGATTTTACTCCATCTGAAGATTTTGATCCATATGAAGAATTGGATCTGGGGTTCCTATTCCTCACACGAGGTATCATGAGGACATTCACTTGAAGTTTTTCAAGGTGCCTCTTAGGGACCCAGATTTTCTTCATAGGGGGACCATTCCTGCAGTTAGTTCCAACATTTCTAGCAAATACTTCACCATTCTGATTTTTGAACAGTTTATAGTTGGAGTCAAATGACTCATCAGAAGAATGAGGAGATTCACATGTAAAGCCAGATAAATTGGATGGATCAACTGGAGGTCCCTTTGCAGCAACCCATGAGGTTTTGGGGTACTGCTCAGGCTTCCAATAAGAACCATCAGCATTAAGTTTTCTCTCAAAGGCAATTCCCTCTTTCCTAGGGTTCCTATTGAGGATTTTCTTTTTAAGCACATCACAAAGAGTCTGATGCCCTTTGAGGCTTTTGTACATGCCTGTCATGTACAATTCCTTCAGCCCTGCATTGTCAGTGATACTAGCAATGTCCTCAGATGAGGAATTAGTGATAGCAGAGACAGTTGAAGAATTTGTAGCATTTGAAGCATTTGAACATTCAGGTGAAGAATTAGCAGTTTCTCGTTCAATGCATTTCAAGCATGGAGGAATGAATTCTTCCTGAGAAGCGCTAATTTGTTGAGCAAGTAATGAATCACGCTCCTTCTGAAGATCTTCATAACTCACTCTTAGCTTTTCAAGATCTTGCTTTCTTTGAAGAAATTCATAAGAAAGCTTCTCATGATCAGACAAAAGAGTGTTATGATGACTTTGAAGGTTATCACACTTGGACTGAAGTCTCTGAAGATTTTCAGTCAAGATTTTAGATCGATCCATTTCTTCACCCAACATATCATCACTTTTATCTAGCATGTTTTGAACCTTATCAAGAGCCTTTTGTTGTTGCACATCAATCTTAGCAAGTTTAACATAGCTAGGTCCAAATTCATCACCAGATTCATCATCACTAGACTCAGATAGGTAGCATTCAGTTACCTTGGCACCTTTTGCCATAAGACATGGTGCAGAGGATGATGATTCTGGATCGAAAGTCATCGTCTTGAGAGATTCTTTGAAATCCTCAAACCAGGGATCGTCACGAGTTCGATGACCTTCATAAACCTCAGAGAGACGGTCCCAGATAAGCTTCGCATGACTGAGATGCATAACGTTCCTGAACTGATTTTGGGACAGACAGGAACAGATGACGTCCTTAGCGGTGAGGTTGAGTAGAGTGTACTTGTGAATATCATCAGCCTCAGCCATCTTGCATAGATCGGTAAGACCAATCTCGGTGACTGTCCATAGTTCACTGTTCATTAGCATGAGACACTTCTTCATCATGGCCTTCCACTTAGGATAGTCATGAACTTCAAAGATTGGGCATGCCACTATCTTCATTCCTGTGGTTGACATAACTAAAACTCCAGGCGGTTAAACCAAAATCACACAGAACAAGGGAGTACCTTGCTTTGATACCAATTGAAAGTGCGTTATATCGACTAGAGGGGGGGTGAATAGGCGATTTTTATGAATTCTTCACTGAGGAATTTGCTGTTGAGGAAATTCCTTAGCGAAGAACTACTTGCAGCAGAATAAGTACTCAAAAGTTAACATGACAGAATACAAGCATGGTCATCATGAAGATATGAAGACAAACACAGAGTACAGAAAGCGTAAACACATGATAGCACAGAATGAAGACAAACAGACTGAAAGGCTCGCGCATCCACAGAATCTCCGTCGGGTTTGGAGCCTGCGCTTGGTCGGTCGACGGTGATCAATCAGGAGGGACTGTACAAGGTCCGGCCGGCCCTCGCCGCCGATTACAACGAGTGGAAGGCGACGACGGTCTGGCCTGGCTCCCGAGCCCAGATCGACGTGGAGGCCACCGAGATCCCCATCCACATTCACTCTCTCCTAGGCTGCTTGGTCCCCCCTTTTTTATTTCTTCAACGCCGTTCTCTCGCATTATCAGATCCAAGCGCTGCATCTGGACCCCGGGTCCATCGTTCTCCGCACTGCCTTCGCCTTTCTATGCGAGGCTATCGCGGGTGTTGCCCCATCCGTGGCCCTGTTCCACCATTTCTTCTCGCTTCATCTGGTCGACGACTGACAATGCTCGGGATGCGTGTCATTCCAGGTTGTGGCGGCGACAGCAGACTCCGGCATCGACTTCATGCTCCGCCCGAATATAAAGGGATTCCGGGAGCAGTGGGTGTATGTGGACGCCACCACGCGCAGCCCCCTACTCTAGCTCCCGCGGACGCCGGTGGAACCGAGCTTTGGCTGGGGGCATGTGAAGCTCGTCGACCGGCGGCTCACCCGCGTCTGGTCCAGGTTGGCCGAGCTGAAGGAGGCAAGGTTGACGGTGTCAATGGTGGTGAGGGATTTCATCCGGCGGCGCATCGCCCCGCTCCAGAGCCACTCTCGCCCAATGTGGGCCTTCACCGGACCCAAAGAACCCATGAGGCTCCAAGTGCCCTCGCTTCCTTCCAACACGTTGCAGGCGGTGTGATACGTCTCCAACGTATCTACTTTTCCTAACGCTTTTCCTCTTGTTTTGGACTCTAATTTGCATGATTTGCATGAAACTAACCTCGGACTGACGTTGTTTTTAGCAGAACTACCATGTTGTTGTTTTTGTGCAGAAATAAAAGTTCGCAGAATGGAACGAAACTTTGCGAGGAATTTTTATATAATAAATAAGAATTTATGGAGACAAGACCTACCGGAGAGGGGCCCCTGGGTGGGCTCAACCCACCTGGGCGTGCCCCCCTCTCCTGGCGCGCCCAGGTTGGTTGTCCCCACCTAGTGGCCCCGCAGACCCTGAAACCGATGCTATAAACTCCTATTTTTCCAAAAAAAATCAGGGAGAAAGAATTATCGCGATTCACGAGATGGAGCCGCCATCACCTCATGTTCTTCATCGGGAGGCCGGATCTGGAGTCCGCTTGGGGCTCCGGAGAGGGGGATCTTCATTCTTCGTCATCACCAACCCTTCTCCATCGCCAATTCCATGATGCTCCCCACCGAGAGTGAGTAATTCCTTCGTAAGCTCGCTGGTCGGTGAGGAGTTGGATGAGATTCATCATGTAATCGAGTTAGTTTTGTTAGGGCTCGATCCCTAGTATCCACTATGTTCTAAGATTCATGTTGCTATGACTTCGCTTTGCTTAATGCTTGACACTTTGGGCCCGGGTGCCATGAACTCAGATCTGAACCATTTATGTTATCATAATTATATCCATGTTTTAGATCCGATTTTGCAAGTTATAGTCACCTACTACGTTTTATGATCCGGCAACACCGGAGTGACAACAATCGGGACTACTCCCGGTGATGACCGTAGTTTGAGGAGTTCATGTATTCACTATGTGTTAATGCTTTGTCCCGGTTCTCTATCAAAAGGAGGCCTTAATATCCCTTAGTTTCCAATATGGACCCCGCTGCCACGGGAGGGTAGGACAAAAGATGTCATGCAAGTTCTTTCCATAAGCACGTATGACTATTTATGGAATACATGCCTACATTATATTGATGAACTGGAGCTAGTGCCGTATCGCCCTAGGTTCTAACTGTCTCATGATGAATATCATCCAACAAGTCACCGATCCAATGCCTATGAATTTATCATATATTGTTTCTGCAACAATCACTTACTCTGCCATGGCTCCTCGGAGAAAACTCATGACTTACTGAGACCTCGTCTCGGGGTCATATCAACACATGATCGTGACTTCTCACGATTTTCTCATAGTCCAAGTCACCACATTATTTATCACATCTTAGTTATCACATAAGTTATTAGCAGATTTATCCTCCATTTCGACCAAGACCCGATAGGGTGACCTACTACGAACTTGTGCTCATGACCGAGGACGCAGCTATCGATAGATTAAATACACACTCTGCAGAGGTAGCGCACTTTACCCACACCATGAAACCCATTGCCTCGCACTCCCATTCGGGTGGACCAACGGCGTTCCGACAAAACCGACCTACTGCCATGACACTCTCCCGGCCACTCCGACCGACTCCCCTTCGGGCTAAGTCATGGGTAGCCCCGTGCCTACCAAAGGCACCTACGGCCACTGTCGTGGCAAAAACAGTCCCAAACGGGGATATGTGCACATAATCAAACTCGGGCCCACAAGGCTTATGTCCGCCTACCTGATCAGGGTAGGGCACGCACATAACCTTCCCTAGTTGGAGGCACCGGCAAGATGCATGACAATAGACCCAGCTAGGGCCTCCCATAAAGGAAAATGTGGCTGCACTGGAGAAAGCTCAATTTGGTGGCAATATGACTCGATCCCATCGATGACGGAGGAGGTTTATTATGAAGTCATGTTATTAACTTCTCCACCATCATTAACATTATGAGCATATTTAACAAAGATGCAACAATGAGCATGCAAGATGCAAATGCATTAACTAATATCAAGTTCCTCAAGTGAACAGATAAATCCTATGAAACATGACAATACCGGGTACTAGCTTATCGATGGTGTGACAAAATCATCATAGCATCAATATTACTAGCATGAAATTAACCAAATCATAGGTATGACATTATCAACAACAATATAACTAGCATGGCAAATGATATCATGAAAATCAAGCATGATGCGGCAAGCAGTACTAACATATAGCACAACTGAAATAACGACAGATGAAACAGACAAAAACTACTGCAACTAAGCACACACACGAGGTACCAGAAAAGTCAACATGCAAGTTCGGGGCTCATGATAAGAGGTTGGCTTGCCTGGGGTTCGAGAAATACTCCGAGGATGAGTCTGGTCAACTCTAGAATTTTTTTGACGGAGAATGGTTCTCTCTCGGAGGGGCCAAATTAGGGCAAGGGCAAAATGTGCATTTTTAGAATGTGCAAACATCAAGAAAATAGTCCCATCGAATAGAGCTCAACGAACAAAGAACGTGAGCGTTTGAATCACCTCGATCGGAGTTACGTTGCAAAGTTGTGGCCGTTTAATATTTAGGCAGAAAAGTGGCTTAAACAGTGAACGTTCACAATATAAGCATTTCGGCGGGCGGGGCTGAAAAAGAGAAAGCGCATTTGAGAAAAATACGTTTCCAGAGAACAGAAAGCGTATCAGGCAATACGTTTTCAGTTGTCACAAAACGTACTACGGGGAATACGTCTTCAAGTAAATGAAAACGCACTTCGCGGAATATGTCTCCAGTTACGCTGACTGAGCACCTCTTCGACCAATGACAAGCGGGGCCCGCGCAGGGTAGGACCCACTCGGCTGGTCTTCTTCTTCCTCCCACGTGGAGTGTGCGTGGCCGAGGGAGCAGCTCGTCCCGACGGCAAGCGCTGGGGACTGCGGCCACCATACGAGCCGTGCGGCCTATCCAGGTGATCAGAAGGGAGAGGCGCATCCGATGGAGGTGGTTGCTGCCGCCGAGGGGCGCCGGAGAGAGAGTAGCAGGGCCAGCGGTGGAGGGAGGCTTCGGCCATCGGTGGACACAGCGCTATGGTGGGAAAGAGGAGGGGCCCAGGCCACGGGGAGGCTCGCCGGACTCCAGGGGGCCAGATGGTGGTGAGGGAACAGAGAGGAGGGCTTGGGAGTGCCGAAATCGATGGAGACCCGAGGCGGCGGCCATGGTGGTGATGGGGGTCAGAGAGGGGCTCTAGGCTTGGGGAGAGGCCCGGGGAGGGGGTTCTGGACTACGAGGATGCTCGGGGCGTGCTTAAATAGCCGTGGGAGGGCTCGAGGGGGAGGGGAGGAGGTGGCATGTGGCAGGCGACGTGTCCGTGTGTCGGCGACGGCGTAGTGTCGGCAAGCACGGCCAAGGCTCACGGGAGGCGGTGGGAAGGCGACAAGGAGGAAGCGGACGAGCGCCAGAGGCTCAGAGAGACGAGCAACGCTCGCGAACGAACAGAGGAAGAGGACAGGGTCGAGGAAGGGGACGAGCTTACGGGCGCGCACTGTTCGGTCGATGGAACGACGCGTCGGAGAAGAAAATGGAGGGGGCGAGGGATCCAGACGAACGACGACGACGATGCTGAGCTATTTAACACTCGGGGACAAATCAGAACCAGCCGGAACAGCTCTGCCGAAGCCAACAATGGCGAGACCACCGTTTTGGCCAGCATTGCCCGTGGTCACCACCGACAACACACGCTCTGGCTTTCTACTCAAAGCCAAACTTTGCCAGCGGTGGAGTCCTTCCAAGGCTCATTAAAGAAGAGGTGAGTTCACGGGCAAAGGTGTAAGGAGCAGAGGGAAGCAAGCTTCACAAGTTTGCTGTTGCAAACTTGGACACATTCTAGATATTAAACTAGAGAGGTTAACCAGCAAACTTGATGTCTGGGAGGCTTAGACGAGCAAGGACTACAGTCCTGGCAGTTATGAGGTCATTAGGACAAAGATTTAGCATAGGTGCAGTGCAACTGCCAAATCTGGTCCAGAAACCAAACGATGAAGAAGCACTCACTAGGAGTGTTGAATTGGGCTAAAACTTGGCAAAGCCTGATGATTTCGACATATAATCATGCTGTAAAAATCTCATACCAAATGGACTTGTCAAAATGGTACGTTTCACAAACATCACTTCTTACCAGAAACTTGGGAAATATCTAGGGAAATATTGGCTACATGAAATGAGTCAAACTCTTGGGTAGGTGGGTTATATGTATAGGAGAAGTCTTGGAAATATTTTCAGCCATAATAGAGCAAGATAAAATATACTTGCTCCACAAACTGAAAATTTGGACAGAAAACAAGAATTGCTCCTGTGCTCACATAGATCAATGAAATGAGCTGCATTTGGGTGAAGGCTAATGATTTGGAATACTTGAGAGGATGACAAAGTTTCATCTCATTTCGAAACTCTATGAAGGTACTTCCTTCACAAAGTTGCATTCTTATAAGAAACTTTGAAAAATTGCACAGGGAGCTAGGTTGAATGGATTGAGCTCATCTTTGGTATACCATGGGTGATTTATCAATGTTAATCACCCTGCCAAGTTGCGGCTCAATAGGAATTAAGAATAAGGCACTTACTTTGCAAAATTTCAAAGAAGGCAGAAACTTGCATTGGATCATGTGCCCAATTTTTGATCTGTGGAACATGAGACAGGAATAAAACTAGTGATTATATAGCAAGGACAAGCTCCACAATTTATGTGGGAATTTTCTGTGCTATAAAAAATAGTAGTTCCTTTAGAAAATGGTAGAAATAAAATATTGGTGTTAAATAGGAAAAGGTAATTTTCCTTATTTAATTATGGCCAATATATTTGCCAGAGCTTGGATTAGGCATAAATATCAACTCCGCCAATTCACATGAATTTAGGAGATGGCAAGCTATGCCTTTGGATTTTATTCCTCAGAAAGGCAAGAAAAGGAATAAATCATAATTCAAAAATATTGCATGGGACTTGGCAATATTTTTGCATATCCAAGGTTTACAAGGATAGGAGGGTCTCTGGAAACGGATGGTATGATCAATAGCTCAAGGAAAATGATAGCTCCTTTGTAATCACAAAGGCCATATTCAGATTCCAAAAATTTGGAATTAGGGTTTGAGAGGGTTTGAGCTGATGCAAATGAGGTCTTGCCCACTGACAAATACATGAGCAAGGTTTTGAAAGGTTGAAAATGACAAGAAGTCCCAGAGTCATCCAAAAAACTCAGGAGAAAGATTTTGAAAATGAGTGCCAGGAGAGAATAACAGCACAAAATTTGATAACCCAATTTTGGGGTTGTTAGAGTTGTGCCCACCTGGTGGGCCCCCTATGGTACTTATTGGCTCCAATAATTCTTAAATATTCCATAACAAATCTCGGTGAAGTTTCAGCTTGTTAGGAGTTTTGCAGAATAGGTGGCCTGACGTAGCTTTTTCAAGTCCAGATTTCCAGCTGCCAGAATTCTCCGTCTTGGTGTGTACCTTGCATATTATGAGAGAAAAGGCATTATAATTACTCCAAAAAGCATTATTATGGATAAAAACACTATAAGTAATAGTAAGAAAACATGATGCAAAATGGACGTATCAACTCCCCCAAGCTTAGACCTCGCTTGTCCTCAAGCGAAAATCGAAATCGAAAAACATGTCCACATGCTTTGAGAGAGAGGTGTTGATAAAAACAAATACGAACATAGAATCATCATGTTGATTATTATAACAACAACAGAATTAAACACAAGACTTTTATCATAGAACATTTATCATATACTTCCCATGAATAAGTAACAGTTCATCACACAATCGAAGTATAAAGCAAAAACTCTATTAGAAACCAACAAACTATGTTCTCAATCAACTTTGCAACTACAATTCATCATCTTTTCAGGAAGAGTTGCATGTCGGGGCCTTTAGGCAAGTCCACATACTCAGCCATCATAGTGTCTTCTATGATTGCTAACACTCACCTTGTACACATGAGCAAAACATTTTAACTGGACACATAGAAAGATAGGGGCCTATAGTTTCGCCTTCCAACATACTCACCACAAGGGTGATGTCAACAATAATAAGTCATGCTATCTATATTCAACTGGACATACGTGCCTAGATCTTTCCGCACCACATGATGCTTGTTAAAGGAGAAAAATAAAAGGAATAGAAGGAAAACTTTGATTCTTTGCATAAAAGTAAATACATAAAGGTAGAAGATAGGCCCTTCGCAAAGGGAAGCAGAGGTTTCCATGCGCTTATTTGTTTGTATGCTCAATCCCGTAGTGCAAAAGAACGTCACGTTACATTGCCCCTTAAGATGACAACCTTTATTATGCAGTCTGTTGCTTTTATTCTTTGTCATCCATGTTCGTGTAACGCTCAATTTTATCTTACACTAAACAATCGCACACATTTAGAAGCAATTTTTATTGCCTTTTTGCACCGATGACAACTTACTTGAGGGATCTTCCTCAATCCCTAGGTAGGTATGGTGGACACTTGAAAAAGATTTGGGTTTAAGGGTTTTTGGATGCACAAGTAGTATCTCTACTTAGTTCGGAATTTTTGGCTAGCAAAGATAAGGGGCAAGCACCACATGTTGAAGGATCTATGACAATATGACTTCTATGTGAATATAAACAAACATAAACCATTACGTTGTCTTCCTTGTCCAACGTCAACAATTTTGGCATATAATATTTTGATGAGGGCTCACAATCACAAAAGATTTCTAGGATATTTATATGTGAATCTTCCCTTCCCTTATTAATTCTTTCATGACTTGCATCATTGACTAATGCTATGTTTGTCAATCTCTAATAAAATTTCCTACTTATACTTTTCCTTATGTGGTTCCATCACCTACCATAGGATTAGTATATGATCTATTAATTTGTTTATTTTCTTTTATTTGCTTTCTTTCTCTTTTTTTGGTCTTAATTTGCAGCGTGAAAGTAAAAGAAAGTAAAAACTCGAACTTAACTTTATTGTATAACTTGCACATGATACAATAATAGATCACTAAGCAAACTCTCAAAGAAGAAAGGATCGAACAAAACTTTTATTCATCTAAAGCAAAAGATCAAACTAGGATAAGTAAAAGTAAAAAGATAGTGGGATGATACGATACATCGACACCTCCCCCAAGCTTGGCGAAAGCCAAGGGGAGTGCCCATACCCGATACTCAGTTCTCATTTGGTGGTGAAGAAGATGGTGGTGGTGATGTAGTATTCTCCAATATAACCATGAGTAGATCCTTCAAACCTTGAATCTCCCACATGGCTCGATGAATCAATTCACTGTTTTCTTTACCTCAGCCATTATGTGTTTATTCTCAGGACCCCACGGTTTGGTTCCTGCACTGTTTTCTCTTGGCCGAGATATGTCCCAGTTGGACAGTATGTGCCTACAAGGAGTGTTCTTGAACCCATAATTATGAATCAAATTATGAAAATTGTTACGATGTAACCTGTGTAAGGGCCTCCTTGGTGGGAGGTCTTCTTGCACTTCCAGGCTTGCATGATTGTTTGATGATCCCATGGCATGATGATGATTAGGGTGAGTGGAGATGCCAGCTAATCTGCCCCTGTCGGAGGCCGAAGAGTGAACCCCAAAAGGATTTTCCTCTTCTTCCTTTATAGCAACCTCTTAAGCTTCATCCCTCCTTAGATCCTCCTGAACCAACCTTGTGTCTCCTTCTCCATTATCAAAGGGTGAGGAAGACATGATGTTGACCTATCTGAATCTGTCACAAAACAGCAAGAAAAGATGTCGGTGTACTAAGGTAGGGGTACCTCAGTACCCCAACTTGTGCACGGGCGGTTGCAGCTTCCCGCGGCAAGGTTTACCACGTGCTCGCCGGAGACCTTCATACTCCAGGTCAAGCCATTCAAAAACAAAGTATACAAGACAGAAGATCGAGGCCCCGGCAAGCGGAGCTTGCCGGGAAGGCCGTTCCAAGCTCAAGGTTATCTCATTCACGCAAGGCCCTGGCAAGAGGAGCTTGCCAGGAAGACTAGAAGATTACATCATAGAAGACACGCCTCGGCGCTACGCGCGCCCCGGCGAGGGCCCGGGGAGCGACAAGCTCTCGGGCCCGGCAAAGACAAGACCCCGGCAAGGTACTTGCCGGGAGAGTTGCGCTGTGTGCCCGCGCTCCAGCTCATCGGGCCACGCGTCGCCCTGGGGCCCTTCCAGGGACGCGTGGCGGATGGCTGTGCAGCTTGGGGGACACGGTGGCACTCCACGGTGGTGGAGCCATCGCCGTGGCAGACGGAGACGCAAGGGCGGGAGCTTTTGGGGTCGACGGCGACGGGCATTAAATGCCCTTGTCCCCCACTAACAAAGTAGGTAGCGATCACTGTTCACGCACTGTAGCTCCACTGTTCTTGCACTGTTACAACTACCACCTCTTTTACCTTTTTGCCCCTTTCTCCTACGTTGACACCTGTCGGTGACCCCTTGCCCTATAAAAGGAGGCCCATGCACAACGTGGAGGGGGTTCGAAACCTTTGCAACTCTCACGCTCGGTGTAGCTGGTACTGTAGATCTTCAAGCTCCCGAGCTCAATACAAACCAAGGCAGGAGTAGGGTTTTACGCGTCCGTCGCGGCCCGAACCTGGGTAAAACTGCCTGCGTGTCCGCTTCGATCTGCTCTCTGTACTCCCTCCGCCCTCGTACCGCACAGACAAGGGGCTCCGGTCCCATAGGTGTTCGTGGAGGACAGTTTCCCCCGACATCTTTGGCACGCCAGGTAGGGGGCGTCGAGGTTGTGCGGACCTGATCCAGCGTTCACGCGGGCGCGATCTTCAACAATCTCTCCAATTTCATCAGTAACTTCGTCAACAACTACGCAATGGCCCCGAAGAAGAAGGCTTCGGAGGTTACAGGCCCGTCTGCGCCTCATCCGCCGCCACCGGAGCCAACGGTGGGCGGGGGAGACGCCGTCGGAAGGGTGGTCGCCGGCGAGGACACTCGCGGCGCCACCAGATCCAAGGACAAGACGGACGACCGAGCCTCGGTCTCCGTGGACGCGCCGCGTCCATCTCAGCATACAACGACCCAGCAGCGCCATACCACGGGAGGTGGTATCCGCCTGCTGGGGCAAGGACACACCGGAGGCTCGCGGGATGCTCCGGACCACCGTCCGGGCACAAGCAAAGCGAAGGCGCCGGCGCGGGACCCTGCTCCTTCTAACGTTGTTAGAAGTCCGAGCATATCCCGCTCCTCGCACCGCTCGCCCCCGCTCCCCTCCACTCCAGCAGAAGCGCTCGCAAGGGCGCAACTGCTCCTCGACTTCCCTCCAGCGGCGGACAAGGCCGAAGACTGGAGGGCTACCATCCAGAGCCTGATCGCCTTCGCCAACAATGATTCTCCACAGCAGCCGGCGACCTCGCGGCCGCGGCAAGCTGAGAAGACGAAGGCCGACGGCGACAAGACCGCCGGGGGTGCGACAACCGTGCACTCCCCGCCGCAAAAGCAGAAGACGCCGCCCCGCCGGAACAACGCCGACGACGGCTCCACGGCATCGTCGGATCCGCGGGCCCGTCGGGATCAGCGCCAGGTCCTCGACGACCGGCGCCAAGAAGACGCTCGGACCACAATCGAGCGCCGCCGAGAAGCTCGGCGACAATCAGACCAGAGGGCTGGGAACGCTGTCGACGCGCGCGCGCCCGGTGAACCAGGCGACTTGCCGTATGCGGCGAGCTACCCTGCGTTCACCCGCGAGCTGCGGCGCGTCCAGTGGCCCAGCATGAAGAATTTCAAGCCTGACGTACCGGAGAAGTACGACGGCAAGACGCACCCCTCGGAATTTCTCAGTGTCTACACCATTGCGGTGCAGGCTGCCGGGGGGCGCGACGAGAAGATCTTGGCAAACTACTTCCCGCTTGTGCTTAAGCCGAACGTTCGTTCTTGGCTTATGCACTTGCCGGAAGGCTCCATTTCTTCTTGGGCAGACCTTTGCCACCAGTTTGTTGGCGCCTTCACCGGCGGCCACAAACCCCACGGCCAGGAGAGCGATCTCCACATTCTGGCCCAGAAGGAAGGGGAGTCCCTGCGCAAGTATATCCAACGCTTCAGCCGTGTACAGCACAATATCCCTGATGTCCACCCTGCCGCGGTTATCAGCGCGTTCCACCAGAACGTGCGTAACCGCCGCATGCGTGAAGAAATGGCGATGACCAAGATTCGGGATGTCAGCGAGCTCTATGCTTTGGCTGACAAGTGCGCACGTGCAGAAGAGGGGAGGAGACTCCCCGGGGAGGATGCTGGCGCAGGAGGAAGCGACAGCGACGACGCCGCCCCGGCAAAGAAGAGCCGGCGGCGGAACAACCGAAAGAAAAACAAGAAAGAGGTGCTTGCCGTCGAGAAGTCCGGCAAGGAGGCTCCCGCCAAGCAAACGCAGGCTGGCGGCTCCGGCAAGGAGCCTGCCCCTGCAGCGACAGCCGACAAGCAGGACGGCTCCGACAAGCAGTACTGCAAGATCCACCGCACCAAGGGCCACGATCTCTCCAACTGCAAGCGCGTCGAGTACCTCGTCGAGCAGCAGAAGGCTGAGTATGAGAGGCGCGACAAGGAGAAGGCCCAAGGTGGCGGCGGAGAACCAAGCAAGAAGCGGCCGTTCAACGGCCGGGGAGGACGCCGCGGCAAGGCCAAGCAGCGGCAAGGTGATCGACCTCCCCGGGGCCGCGACAAGGACGAAGAAGAAGACGACGAAGACATGGAGGACGAGGATAACAGTGAGCAGGAGTTCCAGAAGGCCACGGAGGTCCTGTGCGTCGACGGTGGCGCCTCTCTGCACACCTCCCACCGCCAACTCAAACAGTGGGTGCGCGAGGTGAATGCGGCAGAGCCGCCCGTGGAGTCGCGCAGGCTCCTCAAATGGTCCAGCACGCCCATCGTTTTTGATCTTGAGGATCACCCTGACCGCATCACTGCGGTCGGGTGCTTGCCGATGCTGGTCTCACCCACCATCCGCAACCTCAAGGTCACCAAAATGTTGGTTGACGGCGGGGCCGGGCTGAACTTGATCTCCTCTGCTGTGATCAAGAAACTCCAGATTCCAGATGGCGAGCTCAAAGAGACCGGTTCTTTCCAAGGAATCAACCCGGGACGGAGCAAGCCCAAGGGAAAGATCACTCTGCCGGTGACCTTTGGCGGGGAGCTCAACTTCAGGACTGAGCGCATCACTTTCGACGTCGCCGATATTCCGTTGCCATACAATGGAATACTCGGCCGTCCCGCCCTCGCCAAGTTCATGGCAGCTTCCCATTATGCTTACAACGTACTCAAGATGCCGGGGCCGATAAGCGTCATCACTGTCCACGGCGACAAGAAGGATGCGCTTGTCTGCGCCGATAAGATTTACCGGGATGCAGCAGCTGCGGCCGAGAAGGATACACTTGCCGCTGAAGCTCCCGGGGGGAAGAAGACGAAGACCAAGTCCGGCAAGTGCTCTGGGGCCCACTCCGGCAACCGCACCTCTTCGGAGTGCTGCGCTGCCATCGAGGACGTCCCATCGAGCTCCACCGGCAAGAGTAAGAAGGGAATGGCCGCTCCGCCGGCAACCAAGAAGGTGTCCGCTAAGGAGGACGGCACTGGTGGTACGTTCACCATCAGTGCCACACTTGACAGCAAATAGGAAAGCGCGCTCGTTGCCTTCCTGCGGGCGAATGTCGATGTGTTTGCATGGCAACCATCTGACATCCCCGGTGTTCCCAGGAAGGTGATTGAGCACAAGCTTGCTGTTTGCCCTCATGCGCGGCCCATCAAGCAAAAAGTGAGGAAGCAAGCCGTGGAGCGCCAAGAATTCATCAACGAAGAAATCAAGAAGCTAGAGGCAGCAGGCTTAGTTAGAGGTGTGATCCATCCGACGTGGTTAGCAAACCCAGTCGTCGTGCGCAAGGCCAACGGGAAGTGGAGACTGTGTATAGACTTCACCGATGTAAATAAAGCATGTCCCAAGGATCCATTCCCTTTGCCGCGCATTGACCAGATTGTTGACTCCACTGCCGGATGTGAGCTACTCTGCTTTCTTGATGCATATTCAGGCTACCACCAGATCTTTATGGCCAAAGAAGATGAAGAGAAGACTGCATTTATCACTCCATGTGGCACTTATTGCTTCATACGCATGCCATTTGGACTGAAGAATGCAGGCTCAACCTTTGCAAGGGTAGTGTATACTGCTTTCGAGCCACAGATCCACAGAAATGTGGAGGCTTACATGGATGATATCGTGGTGAAGAGCAAGAGCAAGGATACACTGATTCAAGATTTGGAAGAGACATTTCAGAACCTGCGCAAGATACAGCTTAAGTTGAACCCCGAGAAGTGCGTCTTTGGAGTTCCCTCCGGCAAGCTTCTCGGGTTCTTTGTGTCACAGCGGGGGATTGAAGCCAACCCCGACAAGATTAAAGCCATTGAGCAGATAGAGGCCCCGAAGCGAGTCAAGGATGTCAGAAGGCTTGCGGGTTGTGTGGCTGCCCTCAGTAGGTTCATTTCGAAGTCTGCAGAACGCGCCCTACCTTTCTTCAAAATTTTGAAGAAGGCAGGTCCCATGAAGTGGACTCCGGAAGCGGAGGCAGCGCTGCAGGACATGAAACGGTACCTATCCTCCACTCCGATACTTGTCGCACCTAGGCCACAGGAAAAGTTGCTGCTGTACCTAGCGGCAACCAACCAGGTGGTTAGTGCTGCGTTAGTAGCGGAGAGGGAGTCCGACGAGGAGGCTACACCACCGGCAAGCGAGTCCAGCGACAAGCAGGGGGCTGCTCCGACAAGCTCTGGCCCCGACAAGGACAACTCTGCACAGCAACAGGATGAAGTGCGGAAGAAGATGGTGCAGCGCCCAGTGTATTTTGTAAGTTCCCTTCTCCAGGGGGCTAGATCAAGATACTCTGGTGTGCAAAAGTTGCTTTTCGGCCTCCTCATGGCCTCGAGAAAGCTGCGCCATTACTTCCAGGCACATGAGATAACAGTGGTCACTCGCTTTCCGCTGAAGAGGATATTGCACAACCCAGAAGCAACAGGCAGGATCGTCGAGTGGGCACTGGAGCTGTCGAGATTTGGACTCAAGTTTGAAAGTACTTCAACCATACAGAGCCGAGCTTTAGCAGAATTCATAGCTGAGTGGACCCCAACGCCCGATGAAGAAGTCCAAGAAACAAGTGCACCCGTACAAGAAGCGACAAGTGAATGGGTAATGTACTTTGATGGTGCCTTCTCGCTGCAAGGCGCCGGTGCCGGCGTGGTGCTCATCGCGCCCACCGGAGAACACCTCAAGTATGTTATCCAGATGCATTTCCCAAGAGAGCAAGCGACAAACAACACTGTTGAATATGAAGGTTTGCTCGCCGGCCTCAGGATTGCGGCCGAACTTGGGATCAGGAAGCTGATTGTGCGGGGAGATTCTCAGTTGGTGGTCCGGCAAGTTAACAAGAGCTATCAGAGCCCTTTGATGGAAGCTTATGTCGATGAAGTGAGGAAGCTTGAGGAACACTTTGAAGGTTTGCAGATGGAGCACGTCCCGAGAGCTCAGAATGAAATTGCAGATAACCTTTCGAAGTGTGCTGCGATGAAGTTACCTGTGGAACCAGGGACCTTCTTGCTCAAGCTGACTCAACCATCCGTTACGCCATCAATTGGGCAGTCCAAGAAGAGAAAGTTGGTCTCCGGCGACTACTTGCCGGCGGATCTCCCTGAGGCAGCCGCCAAGGTTCCCAAGATCAACAACCAGAACGCTGAGGAACAGTTTGCTCCTGCAGATCCTCGGGTCTGTACAGTTGAAGCAAGAGTTCCCGACAAGCCTCGCCCCGGCGAGCTTGCCGGGGGATCATCAGCTCCGGCAGAACCGGAGGTCCTTGCCATAGAAGCTGAGGTTCCCGCAGCGGCCCTCATGCCTTTAGTCCTTGCCGTTGAGCCCCAAGCTCCGGCATGGGCACAGCAAATTGTCCGTTTCCTGCAATCTGGAGAACTTCCCGACGACCCAGAAGAAATAGAGAAGATAACCAGGCAGTCAAGTATGTACCAGTTCATGGATAACGAGCTGTACAGAAGAAGGCTTAATGGTGTCAGACTGAAGTGCATCTCCAGGGAAGATGGACAGAAGCTGTTGGCAGAAATACACGGAGGCATATGTGGCCACCACATTGGCGCAAGGGCGCTTGCCGGAAAAGCTTTCCGGCAAGGGTTCTTTTGGCAAGAAGCCCTCCAAGATGCAACTGCACTAGTAACCAAGTGTGAAGCGTGCCAGTTTCATGCAAAGCAGATCCATCAGCCAGCTCAAGCTCTCCAAACAATCCCTTTGTCCTGGCCCTTCTCGGTCTGGGGGCTCGATATCCTCGGCCCCTTCCCCCGTGCTGTCGGGGGCTTTGAGTACTTGTACGTCGCAATCGACAAGTTCACAAAGTGGCCAGAAGTGGAGCCGGTGAGAAAGGTGACGGCACAATCAGCGGTCAAGTTCTTCAGGTCGATTGTTTGCCGTTTCGGAATCCCTAACAGGATTATCACCGACAACGGTACACAATTCACTAGTCGCACCTTCATGCAGTACGTCCAAGACCTTGGCGCCAAGGTCTGTTTCGCTTCTGTTGCTCACCCGAGGAGCAACGGTCAAGCGGAGAGGGCCAATGCTGAAGTGCTGCGCGGACTCAAGACAAGAACTTTCGACAGGCTGCGCAAGTGCGGAAGAAATTGGATAGAGGAGCTACCGGCGGCTCTTTGGTCAATCAGAACGACACCAAGTCGAGCCACCGGACAGACGCCATTTGCTCTAGTCTATGGAGCAGAAGCAGTTCTCCCCACGGAACTCGTATACGGATCTCCTCGAGTGCTCGCTTATGATGAGCTCGAGCAAGAGCAACTGCGACAAGATGATGCATTGCTCCTCGAGGAGGGACGTCTCCAGGCTGCTGTACGAGCTGCTCGATACCAGCAAGCCTTGCGTCGCTATCATAGCCGCAAGGTCAAGGCCAGGAGTCTCGAGGAAGGCGACCTTGTTCTTCGGCGCGTTCAGTCCGCCAAGAATTCCAACAAGTTGACGCCGAAGTGGGAAGGCCCTTATCGGGTGAGACGAGTCACGAGGCCCGGCGCTGTCCGCCTCGAGACCGAAGAAGGCTTACCGGTGAGCAACTCCTGGAACATAGAGCACCTTCGCAAGTTTCACCCATAAGGCGCGGTTGCCGTGATCCGCTCCGGCAACCACCTTTTGTACAAGCTTTGCCGCTGTTGCATGTAACCCTTTGTACAAAGCCGGGCGCAGACCCCGTGCATCAGTAAAGATTTGGTGTTTGCGCTATTTGCCTTTTGCATGCTTTTCTTCGCTATTTGCATGTGTTATTTGGCATCTCTTGTGCAACACACATATCCGGTAAGCAATAGCACGCCGAAAGGCCATATACTTGTTCCCCTCTTCTTTTTCCTTTACCTCTTAAGCAGAAGGAACGTTCCTCGCGCACAAGTTTGCCGGGGGGGAAGAGATGGAGGATGAACCAAGTGCTGTTCAAGAAAGAGGAGCTTGCCG
The DNA here is from genome assembly GCA_902687465.1 of Secale cereale. Taxonomy (NCBI): domain Eukaryota; kingdom Viridiplantae; phylum Streptophyta; class Magnoliopsida; order Poales; family Poaceae; genus Secale; species Secale cereale. Next base: position 227,173,369 of record LR738711.1, read on the forward strand.
GAAGAACACACAGATTATGAAAGCTAAGTCATCAGAATTTGAGCAGTTCAAATTTTTAAAATTTAAGTTGTCTTCCTTGAATAACCACACTTTGTATGGAAAACCTGTGCACGAAGGAACCTACCCGTGGTTAGCCGCACCCTTATCTTGTTTTCGAGTACGCTCAACGATTTAAGTGAGCTGCGACAAGTGTCGCGCCCTTGTTTCGTTTTCGAGTCCGCTCAGCAAGCTAAGTGCGTTGCGACTAGCCGCGGCAAGGTTGCTTGCCGGTCAAGACCTTGGCCAGCAGGCTGCTTCGAGTTCAGCACTCAGCGCTCGCGGCAAGAGCCCCTTGCCGGCAAGTTCCCTAGAAGCGTAGGGTTGAAAGCATACAAAGTTGAGGATTAGAACAAGGGAGATAACACTGCATCTATTGATCAAAATAAAGATAATATCTTACAAGGATAACTTGTCGCAATGACTAATGAGTTCATAGCACCCTATGCAGCAAAAAAAAGAGAAGATAAAGATAAAGGAGGCCTAATCTACGCGGTCGCCCTCCACCCTGGAGATCTTGTTCACTTTGGCAATGATGTGGGCGACCTGCTCCTTCAGAGCCTCCATGTTCGCGTCGGCCGGCAAGCTGCGAAGAACATTGGTGAGATTTATGCCGGGATTGCGGTATACAATCTTCGTCAGCACGCGCTCCATGGTTCCCGTGCACAGCCGGCGAGTCTCCTCGGCCAGTTGCGCGGGGATCTTCTTCCGCAGATCTGCAAGGGCCGGCGCGATCCCCCTGAAGAAGAGGCTGAGCTTGGCGCTTGGAGGGAGGTTTGGATCCGGGGAGTAGATAAGATGCTCCAGCTTCAGCGCCATCAACTCCTGGTCGATATCGGACGCACAAGACACCAAGTCCTCAGTCCATACCTCAACGGTACGGCGGAAGTGCTCGGCTGATTTGTTGGCGCTGTCCACCAGGGTCCGCTCCTTGTGGAGCTCCTCCTTCAATTTGGTCTCCCGATCCCGGGCGGCGTCAAGCGAGTCCCTCAGCGTAGAGACTTTCAGCTCAAGATCCTCGATGGAGTCCTTGGCGGCCTTCAACTCGTCGCCCTTCTTGGAAAGACGCACCTGGAGTTCCGAGTTGGTGTGGGCGTCCTTCTCGCGCTCTGTGATGAGCGCGGCGACCTTCTCCACGTTCGCCTTCAGCAACCCCTCCAGCTTCGCGACCTTGGCGGCGAGCTCCTCCTTGGCGGTCTCCGCGGCAGCCGCGGCGGCTTTCGCCTCCTTCAACTCCCCGCCAAGGGCCTGCTCCCTAGCGGCAAGGTCTTCCTCGTGGGAGTCGAGGTTGACCTTGCGCTGGGCGAGTTCTCCTTCTCGCCGGGACAGTTCCACCCCGGCGAGCCGCTGCTGCTCCTCGGCCTCAGCCTTCTCCAGCAACCACTCCTGGTATTCGCCGGCTAGCCGCTCGCGCTCCTCCGCCACCTCGCGGAGGGCAGCCTGGTTGGCGGCGCTGAGCTCCGCCGCGCGCTTCTCCATCTCCTCGGCGGCCTTGGCGGCGAGGGCTTCCCGGGAAGCGAGCTTCGCCTGCCTGGCCCGGTAAAGGGCCAGGAGTTGGTGGAGCAGCTTCTCCTCCTCGGGCCCGTCGCTCCCGCCGGGCGCCTCGACGACCTCCAAGCCTGCGGAGGCGAGGATCTCCCCATCAAAGGCCTCGCCCTCCGCAGGAGCCCGCGACGAAGAGCCCCACGGCACCTGGATGAAGACGCCGTTGGGGGCCTTCAAGTAGTAGCCAGGCTGCTCCTCTCCGGCGGAGGGGTCGGCGGCCGGCGCAGCACTTGATGCTCCCGCAGCCTCCGGGCCGGCGGTGCGGTCGCCGTCCCCCTCCCCGGCCGATGCGTCCGCAGCCGGAGCGGTCTCCTGCGCAGCTGGCTCGGCGGCTTCCGCCGTGTCCTCGGCGACAGGGGCGTCGCCGCCGCCACCCTGCGTGCCCTCCTCCCCGATGACGATGACCTCCGTCTCCATCCGCTCGGGGGGAGGGGGATCTAGAAGAAGAAGAAAAAGCAAAGGAAGTTCAAGCAAATATCCAAAAAGAGACAGCGCCAAGAAGACAAGTTGCAGAACTTACCTTGGCGGACGTCATCGGCGGCGGGCTCCCTCGCCGGAGAGCTCTGCCTTGGCGGAGTGGCCGCCCTCGCCGGGCCGCTCGCCCTCGGCGGAGTACCCGCCCTGGGCGGAGTGCTCGCCCTTGCCGGGGAGTTCGGCCTTGGCGGGGACGGCGGGGCCTGCGGCTCCTCGGGGGCGACCGCCGGGCGCTCCTGCTGCTGTGGCTCCACTTCTGCACAAGTCAAGATAAAAACATCAAGGCATTAGTACAAGACCAAAATCTTCAAACACGCCCGGCGAGCGAAAGTGCGGAACCCAGACTTACGCTGGGGGCTGCGCTGGGGGCTGCTCCTCGGAGCAGCGCTCGGGTCCGGCAAGCTTGGCTCCGGCACGTCCCCGGTCGCCGCAGCGGGCGAGTCGTCCGCGACCTCGACCACGGGCACCTTGGCTTTCTTCGCGCGCTGGGCCAAGGTCCTGAAATCAACGCAAGAAGCAAGATTAACATCAACAGTAATCAAGGCGGTATCTAAGAAGATGAAGATCTCGGATACTCACTCCTGTTCCTCCTCGTCGTCCTCGCTCAAGGCGGAGAAGTCATACTCCACCTGGGGCGCGTCGGCACGAGGAGCGGGAGGCGAAGACTCCCTCGGGCGCTTGGCGGTCCCCGGGGCTGGGGGCTGCGAAGACCCAGCCCCTGTGGCAGCCGGGGCCCGGGGAGCGGGCGGAGCCGCCACTCCGCTCCGAGAAGACTCCTGTCTGCCCCCCGTCGACCTGTGAGGCGCCTCTGCCGTGGCCTGCGCGCGGGCCGCCTCCGTTGTGGCTGGTGCGCCGGTCGCCCCCGGCGCAGCTTGGCTCCCCCGGGAAGCTCGTGCTGCCCGGCGAGCTGGTTGTTGCCGGGGTGCCTGCGCCCTCGCTCCCGTCGACGCCTTCCGGAGACGCTTCAGTGGAGAGCGCCTAGGGCTTGCCCGGGGCGGGGAGGTCCCCGACGACGAGGAGAGGTCGTCGGCGTAGAGCTCCGTGGACCCGCCGGAGTCCTCGGTCGCCTCGGCGTCCTCCTCCTCCTCCTCCCCGGCTGGCCTGCTGGACCCAGCGCCCTGCGCTGCGGGCTCTTTTCCTCTGGCGCCTCTGCTCCCTCCGGCGCCTTCGCTCCCTGCGGCGCCTCTGTTTCCTCCGGCAGCACCACCACTTGCCGCGGCCTCGGCCACGATTCCGGGGATCCCGGAGTGCCTCAGTGAGGGGACCCTGGCGAGCGCGTCGGGAGGAAGTTGCAGCAGCCTGCGGATCTCCGCCTCCTCCGCTTGGCAGGACGCATCCGCGGCCTCTGCCTCATCGGGTGAATACCCAAAATCTCCTGCCGTTGCGGCTGCAGCGGCCTCTTCAGCCCGAGAAGCTATGTATGTAAGCTCCTGGTCGGTGGTGTCCCGCGTATGCTCCTTGATGTCATCCTTGTTCTTCGCCACCTCCACAAGGTTGTCGAAGAAGCTGAGGATGTCGGATGGCTTGGGCGCAATCCACGTGCGGTCCACGCCGTGCGAATCACACGCGGGCATCATGGCGCAAAGACGATCCCGAGCTGTGCTGTTGCAGAGGGGCACCACTCCCCGGGGAGGTCTGAACCACTCCGGATGGGCCGGGTCATATTTGAAGAGTTCCCGGACCATTCCCCTCAGCTCCAGCGTCGTGAAGTTGAAGTTCAGCCCGGGGCGCAGCCTCATGATATCCGCTGGGGTGCCGTACTCCCAGGCCGGCCTTTTCCTGTCTTGGAGAGGGGCGATTCGGCGGCGGAGGAAATCTGCGCCTACTTCTGCAACGGACAGCCTTGCGATCCGAAGACGAAGAATCCGGATGAGGGCGACGTCGAGCTTGATATCATCCGAATCCAGCTCGCTCCAGTCTCTGCCGCGCACGATGGGCGTTGTGCGCGGCGCGGTGAAGGGCTGCGGCGCGTCCTCAACGATCCAGCACCAATCTGCACGCCACTCTTCCCACTTGCCGCGGAGCTCCCCCGGCAAGTACGACTCCTTCTTGTTCAGACGGAAAACCCAAGAAATTCCTCCGCAGAGGGGGGCGCCGGCCTCTGCTCTAGGAGTGAAGAAGTGCCTAAACAGCGCTACGTTTGGCTGTATTCCTATGAAGTTTTCGCACATGTGCGCGAAAACCGCCATTGTGAGGACGGCGTTGGGGGTGAAGTCAAGAAGGTGGAAGCCGTATGTGTGCATGATGTCGCAGAAGAAGTTGGAAAAAGGGGGACAAAGGCCACAATGGAAGAAAGCTGCGAAGAAGAAGTACCCGCCGGGGAAGCTGTCCTTGGCGGCGGCCGGGTAGGCTCTGGTCCGAGGATGCGCCTTGGTCTCCTTGGCCCAGAACAGGTAGTATTTGTTCCAGAGTTCCCGCGCGCTGAGCCGCGGCGAGAAGACGACGTTCCGCTTCCGCAGCAAGGCAAGCTTCGCTGCCTGCTCGGATTTCTCCTTCTTGGTCTTCTCCGCCTTCCCCTTCTCGGTCTTCGGAGCCATGGCGGAGGCGGCGAGGGAAGGGGGACGAAGAGTCCGGCGGCGCTGCAGACGCAAGAGACGGCGGAGGAGATGTGGAGGCGGAGCGCAAAGGAGATCTCTGGAGGAAGAAGAAGATGCAATGAAAGCGAAGGAGGGGAACCGCTCATGCTTCCTCTGCTTTTATGGGGAAGTGGGGGGGCGTTTCGCTCTTCCCATTAAAGAACGTGAGCACGTCCCATCCCACGACGCCGCAATCGACGCGTGCCGTTACGGGGGGATGTGGCAGATGCGGAAGTGGATTCGGCGCGCCGTGGGCCGCGCGTGTGCCCGTGCACTGTTTTGGGCCTGGCCCAACAGCGCTCGACACCGTGTGTGGCCCAGGCCCGGGGGCTCCTGTCGGTGTACTAAGGTAGGGGTACCTCAGTACCCCAACTTGTGCACGGGCGGTTGCAGCTTCCCGCGGCAAGGTTTACCACGTGCTCGCCGGAGACCTTCATACTCCAGGTCAAGCCATTCAAAAACAAAGTATACAAGACAGAAGATCGAGGCCCCGGCAAGCGGAGCTTGCCGGGAAGGCCGTTCCAAGCTCAAGGTTATCTCATTCACGCAAGGCCCTGGCAAGAGGAGCTTGCCTGGAAGACTAGAAGATTACATCACAGAAGACACGCCTCGGCGCTACGCGCGCCCCGGCGAGGGCCCGGGGAGCGACAAGCTCTCGGGCCCGGCAAAGACAAGACCCCGGCAAGGTACTTGCCGGGAGAGTTGCGCTGTGTGCCCGCGCTCCAGCTCATCGGGCCACGCGTCGCCCTGGGGCCCGTCCAGGGATGCGTGGCGGATGGCTGTGCAGCTTGGGGGACACGGTGGCACTCCACGGTGGTGGAGCCATCGCCGTGGCAGACGGAGACGCAAGGGCGGGAGCTTTTGGGGTCGACGGCGACGGGCATTAAATGCCCTTGTCCCCCACTAACAAAGTAGGTAGCGATCACTGTTCACGCACTGTAGCTCCACTGTTCTTGCACTGTTACAACTACCACCTCTTTTACCTTTTTGCCCCTTTCTCCTACGTTGACACCTGTCGGTGACCCCTTGCCCTATAAAAGGAGGCCCATGCACAACGTGGAGGGGGTTCGAAACCTTTGCAACTCTCACGCTCGGTGTAGCTGGTACTGTAGATCTTCAAGCTCCCGAGCTCAATACAAACCAAGGCAGGAGTAGGGTTTTACGCGTCCGTCGCGGCCCGAACCTGGGTAAAACTGCCTGCGTGTCCGCTTCGATCTGCTCTCTGTACTCCCTCCGCCCTCGTACCGCACAGACAAGGGGCTCCGGTCCCATAGGTGTTCGTGGAGGACAGTTTCCCCCGACAAAAGAGAAGAGAGTATTTCTCCGTGATACGGTGGTTAACAGGTTCGGAAAGTATATATAGATTTTTTATCTTGGAGGAGAAGTATACGGGAGAAAAATGGAGTCCAGAAGGTGTCCCAGGTGGGCACAACCCACCTGGAAGTTTCTTTATTACCAAAATTCTAAATTATTCCAAAACTAACAAAAAATATTTTTGCAGATTTTTCGGAGTCCGTTTACTTACCGTATCAAGTACCTCCTTATTTTTACAATTCTGGAGTGTTCCGGAAGGACTCTTTTATGTGCTCTTCCGGTGTCAAGGTTTGGATAATACTGCTTTCAACATTAATAGGCGTACTTGAGATATAATGCTTTATTCGTTGCCCATTGACAACCTTCGGGTTAGTACCTTCGGAATTATTTATTTTGATGGCTCCAGACGAGTAAACCTCCTCGATGACATATGGGCCTTCCCATTTCGAGAGGATCTTTCCTGCAAAAAAATTGAAACAAGAGTTGTACAGAAGAACATATTCTCCGACTTTAAACTCACGCTTTTGAATTCTTTTGTCATGCCATCGTTTAACTTTTTCTTTGAATAACTTTGCATTTTCATAAGCTTGGGTTCTCCATTAATCTAATGAGCTTATATCAAATAACCTCTTTTCGCCAGCAAGTTTGAAATCATAGTTGAGTTCTTTAACTGTCCAATATGCTTTATGTTCTAACTCAAGAGGTAAATGACAAGCTTTTCCATAAACCATTTTATTAGGATACATACCCATAGGATTTTTATAAGCTGTTCTATAAGCCCAAAGTGCATCATCTAATTTCTTAGACCAATTCTTCCTGGGCCAATTGACAGTCTTTTGCAACATTAATTTTATTTCTCTATTGCTAATCTCAACTTGACCACTAGACTGAGGATGATAGGGTGATGCAATTCTATGGTTAACATCATACTTGGCAAGCATTTTACGGAAAGCACCATGAATAAAGTGTGAACCACCATTAGTCATTAAATATCTAGGGACTCAAAACCTTGGGAAAATAACTTCCTTAAGCATTTTAATAGAGGTGTTGTGATCAACACTACTGGTTGGAATAGCTTCTACCCATTTAGTAATATAATCAACAACAACCAAAATATGTGTATACCCATTAGAGGAAGGAAAAGGTCCCATGTAATCAAATCCCCAAACATCAAATGGTTCAACAGCAAGTGAATAATTCATAGGCATTTCTTAAAGCTTACCGATATTACCTATTCTTTGGCATTCATCACAAGATGATACATACTTACGAGCATCCTTGAAGAGAGTAGGCCAATAAAATCTAGATTGCAATACCTTATGAGCAGTTCTATCTCCAGCATGATGCCCTCCATATGGTTCCTCGTATGCTTCTTATCTTTGGCTTCGAACAAGGGGAGTCCTTTCAAGCTTCATCAAATCCATGACACAAGGTTTGTTTTTCATTATAGAATCGAGCAAGAATCGGATTGTGAATGAGTTACATTTTAATAGGATTTGTCCCTGTTCATGCTCAGGTACACAACGTCTAATAATACCATCTACTCCTTCTTCATAAAGATGTGGGTCATCCCAAAAGTAATGTCTTAAATCATAGAATAATTTTTTCTTTTGTTGGTAAATAAAGCTAGGTGGCAAATATTTAGCAACAATGTAATTAGCATAGTCAGGATACCAAGGAGTACTATTAGCTACATTTATTGCAGCTAACTGCTCATCAGGAAAACTATCATCAATAGGAAGTGGGTCATCAAGCACATTTCAAGGCTAGACAAGTTATCAGCTACGGGGTTCTCAGCTCCTTTTCTATCAATGGTATCTAAATCAAATTCTTGTAACAAGAGAACCCAATGAATAAGTCTAGGTTTAGCATCTTTATTTTCCATAAGATATTTAATAGCAGCATGGTTTGTGTGAACAGTTACTTTGGAATCAACAATATAAGATCTAAATTTATCGCAAGCAAACACCACTGCTAAGAATTCTTTTTCGGTAGTAGCATAATTTCTTTGAGCACTGTCTAGAGTTTTACTAGCATAATGAATAGCATTCAATTTATTATCAACTCTTTGTCCTAGAACAACACCAACAACATAATCACTAGCATCACACATAATCTCAAAAGGCAAGTTCCAATCAAGTGGTTGAACAATGGGTGCAGAGATTAAGGCTTTCTTGAGTGTTTCAAAGGCTACTAAACAATCATCATCAAAAACAAAAGGAATATCCTTTTGCAAAAGATTAGTAAGAGACCTAGAATTTTAAGAATAGTATTTGATAAATCTCCTATAGAAACCAGCATGACCTAGGAAACTACGAATACCTTTGATGTCCTTAGGACATGGCATTTTCTCAATTGCATCAACCTTACCCTTCTCAAAAATCTTATGACCCAAGACAATGCCTTCATTAACCATAAAGCAGCACTTCTCCCAATTCAAGACAAGATTCATTTGTTCACATCTCTGCAAAACTCCATCAAGATTGCTTAAACAATCATCAAAAGACTTCCCATAAACAGAAAAGTCATCCATGAAAACTTCAACAATCTTTTCACAAAAGTCAGAGAATATAGCAGTCATATATCTTTGAAAGGTAGCAGGTGCATTACATAAACCAAAAGGAATACGTCTATAAGCATAGGTTCCAAAAGGACAAGTAAAAGTGGTCTTTTCTTGATCAGGTTGAGAAACAGGTATTTGTGAAAAGCCGGAATATCCATCAAGGAAGCAAAAGTGTGTGTGCTTAGATAATCTTTCAAGCATTTGATCAATAAAAGGCAAAGGGTAATGATCTTTTCTAGTTGTTTTATTTAATTTTCTAAAATCAATTACCATTCTATAGCCTGTAACAATTCTTTGTGGAATAAGTTCATTCTTGTCATTAGAAATATTGGTGTTAAATAGGAAAAGGCAATTTTCCTTAGTTAATTATGGCCAATATATTTGGCATAGTTTGGATTAGGCATAAATATCAACTCCACCAATTCACATGAATTTAGGAGATGGCTAGCTATGCCTTTGGATTTTATTCCTCAAAAAGGCAAGAAAAGGAATAAATCATAATTCAAAAATATTTCATGGGACTTGGCAATATTTTTGCATATCCAAGGTTTACAAGGATAGAGGGTCTCTCGGAACGGATGGGATGATCAACAGCTCAAGGAAAATGATAGCTCCTTTGTAATCACAAAGGCCATATTTAGATTCCAAAAATTTGGAATTAGGATTTCAGAGGGTTTGAGCTGATGCGAATGAGGTCTTGCCCACTGACAAAGACATGAGCAAGGTTTTTAAAGGTTGGAAATGACAAGAAGTCCCAGGGTCATCCAACAAACTCAGGAGAAAGATTTTGAAAATGAGTGCCACGAGAGAATAATAGCACAAAAATTGATAACCCAATTTTGGGGCTGTTACAACTCTCCCCCCCTTAAAAGAATCTCGTCCTCGAGATTCCTAGGGTTACACCACAATTACAAAGATAACCACTTCGGGGAAAATCCTCTAGGTTAATTTTAACTCTTTGATCAAATTCGAACGAGTTGGGGGCACCGATAATTGGTACACCCCGAGAGATATGGGCAAACATGGTTATATCCACTGCTAGGGGCACTCGAGATCAAACTCTCAAAAAAAATCTGCTAGATGCACCCCAGTGAACAGTGGATTCACCTGCTGACACGTGGGTCCAGGGCCCACTGGCAGCCTCCTTCTTCTACCTCTGGCTAACTGCTTCTTCTGTGATGCTGCTTCGCGTGCGGCTTGGCGCAGCGCGGATCTAGCTCCTAGGGCGACGAGGACCCTACATCCATAGTGCACGGCGTGCACGGCGCCTCTCATGGATTTTTCGCGGCAGATGTCCTTAGTGTGAGGACTTGGTCGCGAGGCCAACGCATCTATGTGGTAGCTTGAGAGGGGTTGGGCGGAATTGAGAGACGCAACATAGACAAAGATTTAGACAGCTTCGGGCCCCGGGAAACATCATCCGATAATAATCCTACATGGTGTTTGTGGCTAGGTCTCATTATGATCATGAGGAAGTCGCTGGTAAGCCGACTTTTTGTGTCTAGCCCTAGAGATTGTTTCTTTTTACTTGTCCCTCTTTGGGGAGCCCTGCCCCTCCTTATATATGTTGAAGGGGCGGTTTAGATGACTAGTCCTAGTTGGATTAGGACTACTCTATTACAAGTGGAGTCCTAGTCTTGCTTCCTTTGTAAGAGAATATTCCTTATGTCTTCCTCTTAAACCGGCCCACCATAACATAAGCCGACCTTTCATGAACCGCCCGTTGGGCCACCGGGTCTTGTCGCTCCTCTGACCTGCCTGCCGGATTACCAATGAATCGTAAACCGCTAGGTCCAAGCGGGTCGCCAGTGAATTGCCAAACTCTAGCCGGGTCATACATCCGGCGGTTTATACCGCGGGATATATCCCCGACATTAGCCCCCAGTTTAATTTGGATTCATCCATGTTAAACTGATCTGCAACATAAACACAAGAACAAATTTGTCGGGTTGTGCTCCGATTTAAATATTCTTATAAACCGGCAATTGATCATCCTTAAGTCCTTGTCATTTCCTCCTTCTAGAAAATCTGGGTCAGTAGACCAGCTTCATAATCAACTTGCTTGCATAAGAAATATTGTAAATCAAGAATCCATTTAAGTCGGAATTCTTCTTTTTAAGCCGGACATTTTTCCGACGGTCTTTAAATTTTCATCAATAGAGCAGTAATCTTCGGGGCCTGGTTATTTTTTCCTCCAATGACCCGGAGTTTTTGAATGCATTGAAACCGGCCAGTTCTGCCAAGTCATACCATTGTAGTAATTCTGCCAAGTCATACCATTGTAGCCCCCGAGACTCAAGACGACTCGAGGTGTTGGCTTGAGATTCTCCATATTTGACCATAGCAGAAGATGTATATCATTGGCGTTGATAGCGCGACGTGAATCCACAGAAGGTTGAGGTGACCGCGGCGGGTTTATAAATGATCCCGTCTGAGCCGTGTCAGCAACTCGGCCAATGGTTCCTTCCAACTGGTTGTTTGAAGTTTAACCAAACTATAGTGACAGCGACTTGTGCGCCTGCCTATTGAGCCATCTAGTGCAGACGACGGCTGATAATACATAATAATTTGCCTCCAATTTGTTGGAAGAAAACCGGGCTTCCCAAGCAGTGACTTGCTCATACTCAATAAACAACTCATGCAGACGGGTGCCGCCCGTTGTGTTGATGTAGACCAGGCCGCGAGAGACAGACGGTAAAGATGACCACAATATTAGAGGCAGCTCGGACAGATGAGTCGACCGCGGCATTGTAAGCCGGCGCGGACGAGCGAGTTAATTCGCAGGGACGGTCCCACTGAGTTGAAGTAGTCCGGGCTGCAAGGGCGGCTTGCACATATATTCATCGAGCTTGATGGCATGGTAAGATACTAGCGCCTTATAATGGTGGCGCGATTTATTCATCAATGACACAGCCATAACTTTTGCAGTGAAAAATTGTCCTGTATAAACAATATTGCAGACCTAGGTAAAGATAAACTGCTCTCTGACAAAATAATATGTGCTAATAAAATATATTTTAGATGGATATCACCTGATTGTGTTTAGGCCGAAAATAATCCGCCATGAAGTTGATGATCACCGGATGAGGCTGAAATCAATCACGGGTGAACCGGCCACAGTGTGGTGATCCGGTGTGGACGGGTGAGTCGGCCGTGACATTTGTAAGCCGGTGCGGACGGAGAGAATCGGCCGCGGCGTGTAAGCTGGTGCGGACGAGAGAGTCGGCCGTATGTTGATGCAGACCGGACTGTGGGGACGGCGGCTTGCACGTGTCCATTAAGCAGCGTGACACGGTCGAACGCTAGTGCAAACTCATACTAGCGCGCTCCGTAATCGTGATACAATACCACCTGATGCTTGTGAACGAGAGAGGATCTCGTAGTGTCTCCATAAACAGTGAGCCCTTGTCCTGTTTACCTGGACAAAAGATGACCCGTGTGTACGTCCGCCAGAATGTCCCTTGAATGCATCAAAACAAGCTTATATCCAGCAGCTCGAATCCAAAGAATAGGTTGATCCAGATCGGGCAAGAACTCCATAACGCCAGGGCTTAGTTCGGCTCTGCGACACTGGGGCAGCAGGAGGCGTTCGTTAGCACGAGGGACGGTGGTGGCGCAAGTGAGCCGGGTGGATGTAGGAGTTACACCGGCGGCTCATAGCGGAAGCAAGGCCGCGGGAACAGCAGCTCGCTGCAGCGCCATCGGTTTTTTGGAAGCGTGATATTGCGACAGCTGAGGCGCGAATCGGCGGCAATGGAGGAGCAGCAGGTCAACAAAGCAGCTCCAAGGAGAGGCGATTCTCCCGCAGTGGAACACATCGATGGACGAGGCCCTGGTCAAGCTTATAAGAGCTCGGACACACGGACGCAGCGACCGGCGGCGGGTCGGAGCCCGCGGGCGAGAGTCGGAGCGGAGCAGTCCCGGCAGGGTAGTTCAGATGAGCCCGCAGGATGCCAGTGAGGGCGTCACAGACTCGGGCGTGAGCCGAGCAGATGTTCGGACGGCCGTAGCAGTGGAGGCCGACAGCGGCGACTTTCGGCGGCACTGCAGTAAAGGTGGTGATGATAAAGTTGCGGCCACGCAGCCTGAAGGTAACTGACAGTTCAGCCAAGACGGCGAATCGGCAGTGAGGGAGCAGACTGACGAGGAGATTCCCCGCGGCTTAGAGACCTGCGAAAGGCGACGAACGGCAGAGGTGGCTCGGCCACCGGGGCGCACTGGCGGAGACTAGCGACTCGATCCGAGTTTCGGCGCAGGGGCGGCTAAGAAGCGAGACCACAGCGGCAGAGAGCGGATCGAACTCCCCTCCACGTCCTTGTCCTATTCGTCCTTTGTTTGACCATCCACGTCGTCTCTTTCCGTGGATTAGTAGTACTAGCACTGTTTTGGGAACGAGCTAGTGCATCTTCCCGTGGACTTTTCCTTTGACGTTTTCAAACTCGAGACAACCTCTGCTAATGGATCTTTAGGGTGGATGTAATATTTGAACAGAAAATAAATCTTTTATTTATTCCTCCTCGCATGTTGAAATTCATGAGGACAACCAGGGCGGCCAGCGCCGCGTGCATCCGTCGAGCGGCAGCTTGTAGTCGACCACTTAGTCTGCCTTCGACCTGTTAATATGAGCCGGACATAGGGACAGCGGGCTGTGCATTCGTCCCCGGGTCTTTCGTTGCAGACGACAAAACTTATCAGTCAATCGATTCTTGTATATGACCTTATGAGCCGGAGTACTAGTAGTACTTGCTGATTGTTGTGAATTTTCTCATACATACAATGGTACTTGCAATTGATTTGCAGGCCTCGATATCCACACCTCGGATTAGTAGCGGTGGATTTGGATTTGATCTTTGGTCAACAACATCTGATGTAGACGTCAAAAGAAGCCGCAATCAGACTCGACCGTAGAAATTAAGGCGGCGGTTTCAACGGAATATTGCAATATAGTATGTTTGACCCGACAGAAACTCTTGTCGGTCTCGACCACAATGAACTCTACATGACCTGTGTTGTCGCCCGAGCTTTTTCCAATTTTTGAGCGACGAACTTCAGAGTTGATGTAGATCCTCCGTACCGTCTTTTCGTCATCCGGTTGTTTGCAAGATTCTTGATCCCTGAGAGAGATCCCTCCAAAAACTCAACACCACCGTGCGCCAGCCCCACGGTGGGCGCCAACTATCGTGGAATTGTCCAGGCAGATGTCCTTAGTGTGAGGACTTAGTCGCAAGGCCAACGCATCTATGTGGTAGCTTGACAGGGGTTGGGCGGAATCGAGAGATGCAACATAGACGAAGATTTAGATAGCTTCGGGCCCCGGGAAACATCATTCGGTATTAACCCTACATGCTGTTTGTGGCTAGGTCTCATTATGATCATGAGGAAGTCGCTGGTTAGCCGCCTTTTTGTGTCTAGCCCTAGAGACTATTTCTTCTTACTTGTCCCTCTTTGGGGAGCCCTGCCCCTCCTTATATATGTTGAAGGGGCGGTTTACATGACTAGTCCTAGTTGGATTAGGACTACTCTATTACAAGTGGAGTCCTTGTCTTGCTTCCTTTGTAAGAGAATATTCCTTATGTCTTCCTATTAAACCGGCCCACCATAACATGAGTCAGCCTTTCATGAACCAACCGTTGGGCCACCGGGTCTTGTCGCTCCTCTGACCCGCCTGTCGGATTACCAATGAATCGTAAACCGCCAGGTCCAAGCGGGTCGCCAGTGAATCGCCAAACTCTAGCCGGGTCATACATCCGGCGGTTTATACCGCGGGATATATCCCCTACATTAGCCCCGAGTTTAATTTGGATTCATCCATGTTAAACTGATCTGCAACATAAACACAAGAACAAATTTGTCGGGTTGTGCTACGGTTTAAATATTCTTATAAACCGGCAATTGATCATCTTTAAGTCCTTGTCATTTCCCCCTTCTAGAAAATCTGGGTCAGTAGACCAGCTTCATAATCAACTTGCTTGCATAAGAAATATCGTAAATCAAGAATCCATTTGAGTCGGCCTTCAATGTTCTGATTTGACAAAAAATATTGCTCTTTGAAATATTCAACTGATATTCCGCTGGTTTAAAAATGTAGAACTTGCCGGTTTATGATTACCACCATTGTCGGGTTACAAAAACTGATACTTCCGGGTCATGATTGTTGCCAACGCCGGTTCATGATTGTTGCCAACGCTGGTTCATGATTATTGATGACGCTGGGTTATGATTGTTGCAGACATCGGGTCAATCTGGTTAGCTCAAAAAAGAAAATTGAAAGATAATTCTCGCTTATATCCATATTGCCTATAGCCCCCAAGTCTTGAGCAGAATAAAGTTATGGTTTAAGACTTGCTTTGATATAAATACTGCCACTTTTGAAGAAATCCATGTTGTTTATCCCAGTCACTTAGTAAAAACTGAATACTCCATATTATGTAGCCCCCAAGTGACGGGTTGTCTTGCTTGCAGCAACCTGGGACTTGAAATTGCCTTATGCTCATAAAAACTTCAACCAGTGTAGCCCCTAAGGGCCAGGTCATTATGCAATAATGAGCAGAGACTTTGTAAATATAATCATGTAGATTTGAGCAGTGATGTGTAGCCCCCAAGGGCCGGCTCATTAAGAAAATACTGGGCTGGGACTTTGTATATAATTTATTGATATGAACATCATATGATGTAATCTCCACCATGGGGCCTGAACTCACGTCCATAAGGTTAAGAGCTTTGTGCTTTACCAACTAAGCAGTGGATCCTTTCAACAAATGGATTAAGGCTTGTGTACCTTGAAATTTTGACAGGAGCAATTGGTAGCCCCCAAGGGCCGGCTCATTTAGAATGTGATGAGTCGGGTCTTCAATAAGTTGAGCAAAAAATGACTTTGCATTAGCCCCCAAGTGCCATGGTGCATGCTGGCAGTGACATGGGACTTGTGTATTTGATATAATCTCAACTCGAATAATGTAGCCCCCAAGTGCCGGGTCGTAAGCCTGCAGCGACTCGGGACTATTCCCTCCGTTGTAAAAATAAATCATGTCCATTGATAAAATAATAACCATTGCGCTGAAGCGACTTTGAAGACCTCCATCATAACATTGGCTATTGATAACCATAATAAAAATCCAGCCATGTTGGCTATTAAAGATTTGAATAATATAATCCGGTTTGGAATACCAGTTCCTGTGATATTGAATCGTACTGCTGGTTAAGGATACCTGTGCAGTAAGGGTGATAACCCAATCTTTAGAAGCCAAAACTTCCAAATGTTTATGATTGTCATATATGGTGACTTATCATCCAAAGTCAAGACGGGTTAATCGAAACCACATATATGCTTCAGATATGAACAAAAAGGTCTCCAGACAAAACCAAAGATTTTTTGCAAAAAACTTAAACAAAATAGAAAAATTTGAGGCTTCTGATTCAAATACGATCAGTAAACCGGACCAAAGGGGTTAAGCTAGGATTCGAATATGATCATGTAGCACCCAGTGGCTTTGGCGTTGCACCGATCAAGAGGGTACCGATAGCTATGTTCTCTTTGGTTCGAATACGACCTATGTTTGAACAGGAAGCCCCCTAATGACCTTGAGAGGTTTTTAATGACCCTGGTTCGAATACGATCCAAGTCGGACCCAAAAGGGGTTAAGCTATTATTCGAATACGATCAAGAAGCCCCCTAGTGAGTTTGGCATTGTGCCGATCAAGAGGGTACTGACAACTATGTTCTCTTTGGTTCGAATACGACCTATGTTTGAACAGGAAGCCCCCAAGTGACCATAGAGGCAGGGTACCTATATGTGAGTTGTGGTTTGCAATAGACTCTCTTTAGTCCCTTTAATTTTATTTGAGAACTCGAATTTTGCGAGAGATAAAAATTTTGAACCGGAAATTCTTAAACTGGATATCGAGAGTTTCAAAGCTTTGTGAGAAACAAACTTACCTTGAACCGGATTTTAATCCAGAATTCTTCTTTTTAAGCCGGACATTTTTCCGACGGTCTTTAAATTTTCATCGATAGAGCAGTAATCTCCGGGGCCTGGTTATTTTTTCCTCCAATGACCTGGAGTTTTTGAATGCATTGAAACTGGCCAATTCTGCCAAGTCATACCATTGTAGTAATTCTGCCAAGTCATACCATTGTAGCCCCCGAGTCTCAAGACCACTCGAGGTGTTGGCTTGAGATTCTCCATATTTGACCATAGCAGAAGGTGTATATCATTGGCGTTGATAGCGTGACGTGAATCCACAGAAGGTTGAGGTGACTGCGATGGGTTTATAAATGATCCCGTATGAGCCGTGTCAGCAACTTGGCCAATGGTTCCTTCCAACTGGTTGTTTGAAGTTTAACCAAACTGTAGTGACAGCGACTTGTGCGCCTGCCCATTGAGCCATCCAGTGCAGACGGCGGCTGATAATACATAATAATTTGCCTCCAATTTGTTGGAAGAAAACTGGGCTTCCCAAGTAGTGACTTGCTCATACTCAATAAACAGCTCATCCAGACGGGTGCAACCCATTGTGTTGATGTAGACCAAGCCACGAGAGACAGACGGTAAAGATGACCACAATATTTGAGGCAGCTCGGACAGATGAGTCGACCGCGACATTGTAAGCCGGCGCAGACGAGCGAGTTAATTCGTAGGGACGGTCCCGGTGAGTTGAAGTAGTCCGAGCTGCAAGGGCGGCTTGCACATATATTCATCGAGCTTGATGGCTTGGTAAGATACTAGCGCCTTATTGAAAGGATCGATATGGTTGACTAGAGGGGGGGGGTGAATAGGCAACTAACAATTTTTAGCTTTTCTAAACCACTTTAAATTGAGCGACAAAGTAAGTTGTCTAGATATGCTATGATGAAGACAACTTATAGGAAGCAAAGATAACAACCTCACAAGCAAGCTATATAAGATAAACAAGTAAAGCTTGCACAAGTAAAGGAAAGAAATAACCACAAGTGGAATCGGTGAAGACGAGGATGTGTTACCGAAGTTCCTTCCCTTTGAGAGGAAGTACGTCTCCGTTGGAGCGGTGTGGAGGCACAATGCTCCCCAAGAAGCCACTAGCGCCACCGTATTCTCCTCACGCCCTCACACAATGCAAGGTGCCGTGATTCCATTAGTGGTGCCCTTGAAGGCAGCAACCGAACCTTTACAAACAAGGTTGGGGCTATCTCCACAGCCGAATTGGAGGCTCCCAACGACACCACGAAGCTTCACCACAATGGAATATGGCTCCGAGGTGACCTCAACCGTCTAGGGTGCTCAAACACCCAAGAGTAACAAGATCCGCTAGGGATTAGTGAGGGGAATCAAATATCTCTTGGTGGAAGTGTAGATCGATGCCTTCTCAAGCAATCCCGAGCAAATCAACAAGTTTGATATGCTAGGGAGAGAGATCGGGCGAAAATGGAGCTTGGAGCAACAATGGAGTATTTGGGGGACGAGGTAAGTCAACAATGAAGAAGAAGATGCCTTTATATAGTGGGGGGAACAATCCAATCGTTACCCCCTCACTCAGCCTCGCATAGAGCGGTACTACCGCTGGAGTAAGCGGTACTACCGCTTATCAAGCGGTACTACCGCTTTCCCTTAGCGGTACTGCCGCGCAAGGGGGCTGGGACCCAGAGCGGTACTACCGCTGGGGAGCGGTACTACCGCCACTACTACCGCTTTTAGTGCCGCAAAACCCGACACGAGAAAATGCGCTCTCGAGTCGAGGCGGTAGTAAAACGGAGGTGCAGCGGTACTGCCGCAGAGTGCTACAAGCGGTACTACCGCTCAGTGGAGCGGTACTACCGCTTGAGGCACTTAGGCGGTACTACCGCTGAGGCCCGCGGTACTACCGCTGGGACCAGGAAAAACAGAGAGAAGGGGGAAAGTAGAACTCCATTTAGGTGGGAAGGTATGGTGGGTGCGACAAGGAAGTGTACGTGTTGATTCCACCCTAACCTTACCAAAGCGGATCCCCTCTTGATAGTACGGTGACCCCTACGAAACTAGTCCACCAACAAAGAAACGAAAAGAGCTACACCGTCTTGAATCGAACACCGAGGGGATATAATCGTCTCTTGCCAAAGAATGAATCTCTGAAAAACTTAGAGTACACGATTAGTCCGCAAAAGCATTGTCATCAATCACCAAAACACCATCGGGCTAAATATGCCCTTACAATCTCCCCCTTTTTGGTGGATTGATGACAATACGGGATTTGCACAAAAAGAGTAAAGACACAGAGTATGCGCAAACCCCACACCCCTAAAATATAGACGGGCTCCCCCTAGATGTGTGCTATCTAGATAAGTGCTTTGGACTGCACGACACACATACTAGGTTCAACACTCCCCCTATATTTTAGAGACCAACAACCTAAGCATGATATGAGAGCATAGTATATAACAGGATAAGCATGCACGCTATAGAGTACCAAGGTACATAGATAAGATAAAGGAAGGTAGCATAGGTAGCATATGTCTCACACCATATGTCAGGAACTTAGGTCTCACGAAAACCAAACAAAGCAAACAACGAGAAAGCACAACGACAGGAACACAAAGGCAACGACACAAATCCCTAAACTCTCTCCCCCTTTGGCATCGAGACACCAAAAGGGCAGAGAGCTAAGCTACGGCTCCCGGTGAGAGCAGGTGAAGGTCTCGAACATCAAATCCCAGCGGGGTCATCTGCACCGTCGTCGTCGACCGGAAACTGCTCGGCGTCGGAATCTGTCCATGGGCAGTCCTGCTGAATCCACTCTTCCTCCTCGATGACCTGTTCCTCAGAACCACTGGCCACAGTTGCACCCAACTGACGCATGAGCTCCTTTTGATGTCCCTTGGCCTTCTTCTCTGCCACATGAGTCATGTACTGACCATGAGACTCCATGCAAAACAGCTTCTTCATCTTCAGCTTGAGCTTTTTTGCCCACGAGGGCTCTGCACCAGATGGCTCATAGTCATCGTCATCATCAGCCTCAGCCTCAGCCTCCTCATCTCCATAGAAGCAGCAGAGGATGAACCCCCAGATTTGGGTGCCTGAGTGCCCCAGTTGTACTTCCTCCTCAGACGCTTAATCTCATGAGACACCAACTCTCCAGTCTCAAGCAGAACATTGGGATAGACATGATCCCAAGCCTTCTCAATAAGCAGCATGATGAATGGTCCATAGATCAGGCACTTGCGCTCAGAGATGGCAGATAATAGTTCAGACCACATCACATGAGAGATATCCAGGGACTCACCAGTGTTCTTCTCTAGCTCATGTTGGCAAAA
This sequence comes from Secale cereale, assembly GCA_902687465.1. Lineage (NCBI taxonomy): Eukaryota > Viridiplantae > Streptophyta > Magnoliopsida > Poales > Poaceae > Secale > Secale cereale. The sequence goes on from LR738711.1 coordinate 227,193,140, forward strand.
GAGAAGCATGTCCACAAGATAGGAGTGAACCATATCCTGATCCCCAACTCGAGGGAAGAGGGTCTCACGGAAGATGCGGTGAAGGATATCCAGATAGGCAGACAGCTCATATGTTACCTTCTTAGTTTCAGGGTGGACCTTCGCAGTGCAGTAGGGCCAAAGAGCTTGCATGTGGGTGGAGGTAGTGTTGCGATGAAGACGAAAGCCAACAGGAGTCTCAAGCCCCTGGTCTTCCACCCCAAGTAACTCCATGAAAGCCTTACACTTGACAAAAAGCAACTTGCCATTGGTCATCCATGTCAAAGTCATGTCCTCATCAGTCCCTAGATGGACAGTGGCATATAATTGAGCCACAAGATCTGCATCAAAGTCCTTGTTGAACTGAATGATCTGGAGAATGTTAAGCTGAGAGCACATCTGAAGAGCATCGCCAAAATACTCAGAATCCTTCTCCAGGTAATCCTTGTGGATGGAGCGAACACTAACAAAGAGATTCTTCTTTGCCTTGAGCACATCAAAGTAGATGGCAAACTGAAAGCGGTTCTAGAACGGATGGTTGACCAAATTGGGTTCTTGATCTACTTCATAGGGATTGTGGCGACGCCTTGCCCAGAATTCCTTGGCACTCATTTGGGTCACAATTTTGCCCTTTGGCTTCGACATGGACTTCTTCTTGAGTTGAGGTGGAGGTGGAGCACTAGATGAACCTCCTGCAGACTCAGATGTGCGGTAGCGCTTCGAGGTGGCACGATTAGGGTTGATATGACGAGCTTGATGCTCACGATGTTCATCACCTGGAACCAAACACAAAAACACGCGAACCAACCAGAAAGAACGAGCATAAGCCAACAAGCACAACAAAACATGTTTGATTCTGGCAGGCAGCGGTAGTACCGTGACCTGCAAGCGGTAGTACCGCTCGAGGCGGGGGAACAACAGTTCCCTACTACCGTGGTCAGATCCGGCACTACCGTCCCGTCAAATTCAAAAATATTCCTACCAAACCCTAATCTAAACAGTCTAGTTGCCTTCTCCAACCTACTCAAGCCTAGATCTAGCCAAAAATCTGGAGATGCAACCACTATTGCCCCTAAAACACAAGATCTGAAAACAAGACAAGAGGAGAAAAAGAACGAGGGCAATACCGACATCCATGGCAAGATAACTAGGTGGGTATCGACTCCACCGAAGGAAATGGAGAGGAACGCCCCGGAGGAGGAGATCCGCCAGAGCCCTCCCGCGGCGAAGAACTGCTGGAGAGAGGACGAGGAATGAAGGGGCGAGCGAATGGGTATGGGGGAGAGAAACCTCCCCCTGCCCCGATATAACCCCCTGGTACCGCCCCGCAGCGGTAGTACCGCGCTGGTGGGCGGTAGTACCTCTTATAAGCGGTAGTACCGCGCACCACCAGTGGTAGTACCGCCCAGCATGCTACGGCAACTATACTACATGGCTTAGCTAAAAAAACACAACGGCAAGGAAAACCAAGACACAACAAACACACACCAGCAAGAGACAAGAAACCCTTCTTCAAGAGAGGGCGGTGGCCGAAGCCACCTATGTTTGAGTCAAGAGGTATGGCGCCGCGAAGATTTTAACCTTGGGCCCATGACCAAAACTCGTCCTTGAAGCACAAGTACCATCAAAGATGGTTAATGTGAAAGATTTGATCAATATATGCATAATGGGGGGAGAGAGAGTTCATTGAGAGAACAACACTCCCCCTATGTCCATGCCTACACCTAGATTAGACAATATGAAGAGTATGGTGGGGTGTGCACGTGCTCAAGCCACATTGCTCAAATCAATGATATTTAGCTCATGCCTTAACTCGCGAAATCTTGCTTCATCCAAAGGTTTTGTGAAGATATCTGCAAGGTTATCATGCGTGTTGACATAGTGAAGCTCGATCTCTCCTTGCCGTATATGATCCCGGATGAAGTGATACCGAATCTCTATATGCTTCGTCTTGAAGTGTTGCACCGGGTTGAGAGATATCTTGATGGCACTTTCATTGTCACACCAAAGAGGCACTTTGTCACAAGTGACACCGTAATCCTTTAAAGTTTGCCTCATCCATAGGAGTTGAGCACAACAACTGCTAGCTGCCACATACTGTGCTTCGGTGGACGAGAGAGACACACAACTTTGCTTTTTGGACGACCAACTTACCAGAGACCAACCAAGAAATTGGCACCCTCCGGAAGTGGACTTCCTATCCACTTTGTCTCCCGCCCAGGCCGAATCAGAGAAACCTACAAGGTTGAAGTTTGCTCCTCTTGGGTACCATAAGCCAAAGTTTGGGGTATGAGCCAAATATCGAAAGATTCGCTTGACTGCCACAAAGTGACTTTCCTTAGGTGAGGCTTGAAACCGTGCACAGATTCCCACACTCAACATAATATCCGGTCTAGATGCACAAAGGTAAAGCAAGGATCCAATCATAGAACGATATACCTTTTGATCCACGGCTTTACCATTGGGATCAATGTCAAGTTGGCACTTGGTTGGCATTGGAGTAGTTGCCGGCTTGACATCACTTAGATTAAACCTCTTGAGCATGTCTTGAGTATACTTGGATTGTTTGAGGAAGATTCCTTCTCTTCTTTGCTTGATCTCAAACCCAAGGAAGTACTTCAACTCTCTCATCATGGACATCTCAAAATGTGTGGTCACGAGTGCGGCGAACTCATCATTGAAAGCTTTGTTAGGAGAACCAAAGATAATATCATCAACATATAGTTGGCAGACAAACAACTCCCCTTTGACCTTCTTAGTAAAAAGAGTGGGGTCGATTTTCCCAATTTCAAACCCGCGATCTTGTAACAACTCGGTAAGATGCTCATACCACGCACGTGGGGCTTGTTTAAGGCCATAGAGTGCCTTATCGAGTTGATATACGTGATTGGGGAACTTGGGATCCTCAAACCCCGGGGGTTGTTTAACATACACCAACTCGTTAATAGGACCATTAAGAAATGCACTTTTCACATCCATTTGTTGTAGCTTAAAATTATGATGAGAAGCATAGGCAAGCAACAAATGAATAGATTCAAGGCGAGCAACAGGGGCAAAGGTTTCACCGTAGTCGATACCCTCGACTTGGGAGTAGCCTTGAGCCACCAGACGCGCCTTGTTGCCGATGACAATGCCGTGAGCATCTTGCTTATTCTTAAAGATACACTTGGTTCCAATGACATTATGGTTCTCCTTTGGCCTCGGCACCAGACGCCATACTTTGTTACGCTCGAAGTTGTGGAGTTCTTCATGCATGGCATTAAGCCAATCAGGGTCTTCGAGCGCCTCATAGACCTTCTGAGGTTCAACATAGGAGACATAAGCTTGATGAGCACAATAGTTTGCTAATTGTATATGAGTGCTTACCCACCTTTTGATGCTTCCAAGAATATTCTCCATGTGATGTTCTCTGGAAGCAAGCCTGGAGGCAACTTTTGTAGCACGACGCTCCAATTGCTCTTCAAGAGATAATTGAGGGTCACTGAGTTGATCATCTTGAGCGACATCAGGAGCTTGATCTTGATCTTGAGCTTCCTCTTGATCTTGATCTTGCTTAGAGGATAGAACTTGGCCTTGTGCATCATTTGGTGGCTCCCCACCATCTTGTGATTGATCTTGCACTTGGCCTTGTTCGTCCAGTTGAGGGCCTTCACTTTGTTCTTCGGAAGCGTGTGGGTCTTGGGTTGGTGATGGTTCCACTTGAGTGGAACATTGTCCTTCTCCTTCGGCCACGAGGGGTTCCTCAATGGGTAGGATATATCCAACACCCATTCTTCTTATGGCTTGAGGAGAAATTTCATCACCTACATCACAAGTACCACTTTGCTCCACTTGGGAGCCGTTATTCTCATCAAACTCTACATTACTCGTCTCCTCAATGAGTCCATTGGACTTATTAAGGACACGGTAAGCATGAGAGTTTGTAGCATAACCAACAAATATGCCCTCATGAGCTCTAGATTCAAATTTAGACAAACGAACACCTTTCTTGAGGATGAAACACTTACACCCGAACACCCGAAAGTACTTGAGATTGGGCTTGTTACTGGTAAGTATCTCATATGGAGTTTTGTTCAAGCCTTTGCGGAGATAGAGCCGATTGGATGCATGACAAGCGGTGTTGATGGCTTCGGCCCAAAAGTTGTATGGAGATTTGAATTCCGCCATCATGGTCCTTGCCGCGTCCATCAGAGTCCGGTTCTTTCTCTCTCCTACACCGTTTTGTTGAGGGGTATAGGGTGCTGCATATTGATGTTTGATCCCCTCATCACTAAGAAACTCATCCAAGGTGTAGTTCTTGAACTCGGTGCCGTTGTCACTTCGGATCATCAAAATCTTTGCTTCATGTTGTCGTTGAGCTTCATTTGCAAAGTTGATGACGGTTTGTTGGGTCTCACTCTTCTTCTTGAAGAAGTATACCCAGGTGTATCTTGAATAATCATCCACAGTCAATACTTTCTACCCCCAAGACTATCAAAATATGGAGGCCCAAAGAGATCCATGTGAAGGAGCTCTAGGGGTCTTTTTGAGTAGATGATAGTCGTGGGAGGGTGAGCCGTCTCATGTAACTTTCCTTCAATGCAAGCCCTGCAAGCACGATCTTGGGCAAAGCTAACATTTGTTAGTCCACGGACATGGTCCCCCTTGAGAAGACTTTGCAAAGATCTCATATTGACATGGGCTAACCAGCGATGCCAAAGCCATCCCACATCAACTTTAGCCATTAAGCATGTCGCGGTCTTAGTGGGTTGCTTCGAGAAGTTAACCACATAAAGACCATTCTCGACATGTCCAACATAGGCTACTTTAAGAGTCTTGCTCCACAAGAGGGCCACAGTATCAATATCAAAGAATGTAGTAAAGCCCATGAGTGCAAGTTGGCGAACAGAAAGTAAATTATATGCAAGGGACTCAACAAGCTAGCATGACTTTCTCGATCGGGAGATCATGAGAGACAACAACCTTGCCAAGCCCCAATACCTTAGAAGATGACGCATCACCCCATTCGACGTTGGTGGCCATAGATGAGCCTAGATGAACGTCCACCACCAAGTCTTTGCTTCCGGTCATATGATTTGTGGCTCCACTATCGAGCAACCATGATCCCCCACCGGAAGCAAACTCCTACAAGAGATCAATGCTTGGCTTTAGGTACCCATTTGTTAATGGGTCCTTTGAGGTTAGTAACAAGGGTCTTAGGAACCCAAATAGACCATTCAATGTACTCATAAGAAGAACCAACAAATTTATCAAAGACATGACCATCACTAGCACGACATAAGACATATGAAGGATTAAAGTCGCAGGCCATGTTTGATGGTATGGTGGGGTTTTTCTTGACCCCACCACCCTTCACATTTTTCTTCTTCTTAGAGGCGCCCTCTCCCTCTTTCATAAAGGTTTGTCAGAGAGGGGGAGGTAGCTTGGTCTTGTCATTCTTCTTCGTTTTGGGCTTAGGAACAAACCCAATTCCTTCCTTTGCCACAACCTCCTTTTGATTGATCAAAAGATTGTTGAGGTTCTTCTCACCTTGTATGCATGTCACAAGGCCTTTCTCTAGTTGCTTCTTCAACTTGGCATTTTCTTCAACAAGATGCACATGCTCGCAACATGGGTTAGTAGCATTTGCATTATCAATCAAAACCATGCGAGGAAAGATGGCGTTTTCCTTGGTTAGTGCTAGGTGGCTTCTCACCCCTCGTTGGTTACCCCAAGTGGAAGGTTTGAGATGCAGTGTAGCAGAAGTTTTCCCTTGGTAATACCAAGGATCGATTTCCCAGAGACTCCCAGTTTCAACAAGAAGGTGTCAACTGCTAATGGCGCCGGATATTAGCAATCAACGTGGACCTGCACACAGATACAAATAACTTTGCTCCCAACGAGTACAGAGAGGTTGTCAATCCCTCCGGCCTTGTAGTTTACAAAGGATCAAACGCAAGTGATAATAGTGATAGGTATAATTGCAATAATAATTGGACAAGAAGGATCACATTCAATATCCATAATAGTAAAATCAACGAGAACATAATTATCATTGACAACGATAAGAACATCGTCGATCCTCCCCAAAGGTTTCTTTATGGAAGAATCAACGAGACGAACACCAAAAGAACAAGAATCAAAAGGTTTCAATTTAAGCATATCATATATTCTTTTGGGTATAACAGAGGTACTAGCTTCAACATCACATAATGCATAGCAAGAGAAGTCATTCAATTTAATTTTTATCATAGGATCCCAACCATCTTCTAGCTTTCTAGGTATGGAGACTTCTACTCTAAGTTTCTCCTCCCTAGCTTTGATAAGAGCATTAGTGATATGCTCAGTGAAGGCAAGGTTAAGTGTGCTAGTGCAGGGATCTCTAGACATCTTGTGAAGGAAATCAATAACTTCGGTAACAGTGCAATTATCAAAATCAAGGTCACTAGCATCAAGTAAAGTGGTAGTGGTGTCCTTTAGGTTCACATGTTTGGTAGTTTCTATAGTCATAGCATCACCATTAATAGGTCCAATGGGACCAGGAGTACATTGGGTGCTAAGAGTTTGGATATCCTCAACAACTTGGATAGTAGCAACAGTGTGGTGGGTAGGAAGGCTCTTAATTCTATCCTCTTCCTCCCTTTCTCTAGCCCATCTTTCTTTAAGTTTAGCCATCATCCTAATATTTTCATTAATTTGCACTTGAGTAGCATTAATAGGAGTGACCTTCCTCTCCTCAAGAGGAGAAGTTTTAATTTTAAGCAACTCTATCTCATTGGCTAAATGGTCTACCTTCAAAGAGAGATCATCTAGTTTATGTAGTTTTTCTTCTACACTCTTATTAAAGGCTTTTTGGGTAGTGATGAAATCTTTAAGCATAATCTCTAGTTCAGTAGTGGAGTTCCTGGTGCTAGGATAAGCATTGTTGTTCCCATAAGAATTAGAGGGGAACGGTCTAGGATTGCTACCAAAATTACTCCTATAAGCATTGTTGTTAAAATTGTTTCTAGAGATAAAGTTCACATCTACTTGTTCTTGAGCAATCAAAGAATTTAAAGGAACATCACGAGGATCAGCAGAGGATTGCTTCGAAAGTAGAGACATGATTGTCGGGGATATACCCCCGCGGTATGAACCGGCCGGAATTATAACCCGGCCGGGCTTGGCGGTTTACACTTGGTGATTCACTGGCGATCCGTTATCACCAGACGGTTTACAAGCAACCTGCCTAAATAATATTACTCACTGGTAACCCGGCGTATGGATCATGGATGACAAGGCCCAAGGCCCAGAAGGCCGGTTCATATTAATTGTGGGCCGGTTTATGAAGAAAGTATAGGGAATATTCTCTTACAAAGGAAACAAGACTAGGACTCCTTGCAATAGATCAATCCTAGTCCTACTAGGACTAGTCATGTAACCCGCCCCTTCAACATATATAAGGAGGGGCAGGGCTCCCCAAAGAGACAAGTTTAGAGGAGTTCTCACAAGTTAGACAAGAGACAAGCAGACAAGTTTCTAGGGTTAGACACAAAGAGCCGGTTTACCGGCGACACCACGAGGATGATAATGAGATCAAGCCTCAAACAGCACATAGGGTTATTATCGGATGATGTTTCCTGGGGCCCGAAGCTGTCTAAATCCGTGTCTTGCATCGCGTCTCTCGATTCCGCTCAACCCCTCTCAAGCTACTACATAGATGCGCGGCCTCACCACTAAGTCCGCTAAACCGGACATCTGACGTGTTAATTCCACGACAGTTGGCGCCCACCGTGGGGCCTGCGCACAGTGGTGTTGAGTTCTTGGAGGGATCTTTTCCGGGATTTCGAGAAGGTTACAATTTTCCGGATAATCGACATCATCAGCAAAGGTTGTAACGGCCGGTTACACTGAGACGGGCATGCGGCCGTTCTATCCGATCCCGCGAAACTACCGCTACTTCTCCACGCCTCGACTCTGCTTCAAGTTCCGAGACGATTCTGGCCCTACCTTTACTCGGCCTGGACCAAAACCTGCTGAAGGGACCACTCGCTCCATCTTTCGCCAATAACAAACGTTCATGGGATTCGATTCCAGCGACGACAACTAATTCAAGTGGTCTCAGACCGAGTCAGTCAATTAGTACTGCAGTCACACGCAACATAGAGATCCAACGGAGATTATTCTAGCATTGGAAGGAAAGTCGAGGAAAAGAAAGAAAAAGAAGACAGCGACCCGGAAACAGAGTCTGTTGCGACCCAGACTTGTCCGTTGACCGCACATGTGCTCTCGCTTCGAAGCGCCTGCCTCCGTTACAGTTCTAACCCAAGCCGGCGCGCTGAGCCCTGCCTTTCCTTGGTTAAAGTCGTCCATGCGGCCGGGTCATCCAAAGCGCCAAGATCAACTGCTGCCAAGCCATCCCACTACGTTTCTGTCGTGGCCCCACCGTCCAGCGTTCGTCTGCCGAGGCTGCGGTCAAACTTCTGCTGCGATTGTAAATTCTGCCGCGCGCTGAGCCGTCTCAGCCTCCCGCTTGAGACACATCAACCACTCGTCCAATCGGGCTAAGTAAAAGTACTACTCTTTGATGTACGACTACCTGGAGTACAAGACCGAGTCGTACAAGCCTAAAGTGCACTTTTTTAATATCTGTTTGCTACACGGAGAGGCAATCTACAAGGGCACAAGTTCCCAGGCATATCATGGGCTCCAAGTTGATGTCACGTGAAAGGCTATCTACACTACAAGTTAAAATTCCTGGTGTACGACTGCTAAGCAGCATCGGGACCAGAGACAATATTCTCCAGAGATGACCGTGATGCTAGAAAGAATACACAGACTGCGGCAAACTCTGCTCTGTTGCGCAGCTTCACGAACATGTGTGTCGCGGTCCTGTTTACATCAACACACCGGCCGACAGTCCGCGCCCACGGGCACTGGTCTCTAACACCGCGGCCAACTCCTCCGCCAGTGGACGTGCGCACGCCTCCGCTTCCGCGGTCCGGTTTATACTAACACATTGGTACCGCACCCGTTCTGATAAACCGACCCGGCGGATACACGTGCGAGTCGCTACCTCCGTTGCTGTGTTTACATCAATACCGCTGCCGACTCATCTGTTGTCCGAGCGAATCAGGTGATATATTTCCTATTTATTTTTAACACATATTAGTTCATCCGAGCAAAAATTCCTCGCCCTGCTGTATTCTATATGCAGGAAAATTATTCATTATAAAATGGTATTATACCACGGAGGTGGAGGCACGCCAAACATTGTCCGACACAAATGATTGTCATTATTCCACGGATTCAAGCGTCGGTTTACAACAAACGTGGTCGTTTCTCGCGACCACGCCGGTTTACAATGTCGCGGCCGTCCTTCACGACCGCGCCGGTTTGCAATGCCCTGGCCGTCTCTCACGACTACGCCGGCTCAAAACGAGGAAGGCAACTAGCCCGTCGGCGCCGGCCGGCCCATCTGTTCTTCAAGCAAATCAGGTGTTATCCCTCCTATATACTTTATCAGGACATTTTATCTCCTATGAGCACCATTATACTGCTTTATTGGTGTTTTTATACATAGGTGAAATTATTATTCTACTGCGGGAACAAAGCACGCACTGGCAACGTTCTCCAATGGCATTTTTATCTGTGTCACATTACTTGATGAAGCAGACGGCCGGTTCACGCATCCGCACCGGTTTACAACATGGGGGACAACTTGCTCGTTTCCACCGGTTTACAACCCCACAGCCGGTTTAACTGTTTAAGCCGCCTCTGATACTGCGGTCGTTTTACTGTCTGCCCTATGATCCGGTCTATTCGACATACCGGTTCAAATTTACTCAGTTGATGTCCATCTACAATGTTATTTCTCTTATTATATATCATTTTTCATTAAGAAAATAAGATGCTTTCATCAGTCTATCTGATTTTGCAGAATATACTCAAAAGCAATAAAAACTCTCTGAAGAACATGAGATCATATCCGGTTCGAAGAGAGGACGCTTCACGATTTACCCACCGGTTCAGGAGGAACCCTGGAGACCCTCTGAAAAGTTGGATAATTCCACGTTCAGTGATTGGTTTGAATTTACCCACCGGTTCAGGAGGAACCCTGGAGACCCTCTGAAAAGTTGGATAAATCCACGTTCACTGATTGGTTTAAATTGACCCACCGGTTCAGGAGGAACCCTGGAGGCCCTCTGGGAATGGCAACGTCCATATCCCAGTGATCGGATCAATTTTTACGGTTCTATCGGCCCTCTGAAAAGTTGGATAATGCCACGTTCAGTGATTGGCTAGGCCCTCTGGGAGTGTTGGACAAACCACGTCCCATTGATTGGCTCAGTTTTTATTTGCGGTTCTTTCGGCCCTCTGAAAAGTTGGATAATGCCACGTTCAATGATTGGCTAGGCCCTCTGGGAGTGTTAGAGAAACCACGTCCCATTGATTGGCTGAACCTTGCTTTGAGCCTGGCAGCTCTTAAAAAGCCTCGACTACATGGTCTTATTTGCAACATTTGCATCTTTTTTGTGTTTGTGTTTTAAACCCTTTAAACCGGAGTGGAACAGCTACAGAAGCTGACCACATATCTGTCAAGTGAAAAGTCTAGATCATTAATACCAGCATGAGTAAACCGGTGTTCATTATAACCCGGATCATCTATCAGGCAACAAGCCACAAATTTCTGAACAAAGTCTTGCAGAACAAGATGAACCGGAGTTTATCATCAAAGCCCGGAATTATTATTGGATCTATCAAAAGAATCCCTCAGAAAATTGCAAGTTTCGCCGGATTAAAGAATATCAAGCATATTTTGATCGCAGGTATGAAGTATTTTATTTTCAAATATATATTTGGCAGTATATGATCAGTTATAATGACCGGTGTTCCTTAAACCGGCCTGGTTTTGACTATAAGTCGTTAGTATGAGATAAAATAATGACCGGTGTTTATTAAACCCGGCCCGATTGTGATCAAACATCATTGAAACCGGTCTTCAAACCGGATTACATTCTTCAATAGCCAACATGGCTGGATTCCTATTATGGTTATCAATATTATGGTTGAGGTTTTCAAAGTCGCTTTAAGCGCAATGGACATTATTTCATCAATGAAAGTGATTTATTCTATAAAGGAAAAGTCCCGAGTTGCTGCAGGCTTACAACCCGGCACTTGGGGGCTACATTATTCAAATTGAGATTACATTGAATACACAAGTCTCAAGCACACAAGAAAGTTGTCTACTTGACACTTGGGGGCTAATGGATAATTCAAGTATCAGCAGAAATTTTTTACAAGTATCAAATACATAAACAAGTTATCTACTTGATACTTGGGGGCTACCAATTGCTCCTGTCAACAATTCAAGGTACACAAGTATTCATTCATTATATTGAAGGGTCCACTGCTCAGTTGGTAAAGCACAAAGCTCTTAACCTTGTGGACGTGGGTTCAAGCCCCACGATGGAAGTTACATCATATAATGTTGTCTTCAATGATTATATTTACATAGTCCCTGCTCATTATTGCATAATAACCCGGCACTTGGGGGCTACGTGATATGGTATATTCAGTTTCATAGTGATTGGGATGTACAATCCGGATTTTCTTCAAGATTATACAAGGCTATTTTCAATGAAGTATATACAAAGTCCCTGCTCATTTTTACATAATGACCCGGCACTTGGGGGCTATAGGTAATATGCATATAAAGGAGGAACATCTTCAAATTTTCAGTTCTGGCAAATCAAATTAATTGTGTGACCCGGCAATTTTGGCAATCATAAACCGGCAAGTTCTACATCTTCAAGCCGGTTGGATATCAATTGAACATTTGAAGACCAATATTTTTGTCAAGTCAGAGCATTGAAGGCCGATTCAAATGGATTCTTTATTTACAATATTTCTTATACAAGCAAATTGATTATGAAGTTGGACTATTGACCCGGATTTTCTAGAAGAAGGAAAGACAAGGACTTAAAGATGGTCAGATGCCGGATTACAAGAAATTCTTAACCCGGAGCACAACCTATCAGATTCGCTATTATGTTTATTTTGCAGCATAAGTGTACCATGGACACATCCAAGCTAAACTTGGGGGCTCATGTCGGGGATATACCCCCGCGGTATGAACCGGCCGGAATTATAACCCGGCCGGGCTTGGCGGTTTACACTTGGTGATTCACTGGCGATCCGTTATCACCAGACGGTTTACAAGCAACCTGCCTAAATAATATTACTCACTGGTAACCCGGCGTATGGATCATGGATGACAAGGCCCAAGGCCCAGAAGGTCGGTTCATATTAATTGTGGGCCGGTTTATGAAGAAAGTATAGGGAATATTCTCTTACAAAGGAAACAAGACTAGGACTCCTTGCAATAGATCAATCCTAGTCCTACTAGGACTAGTCATGTAACCCGCCCCTTAAACATATATAAGGAGGGGCAGGGCTCCCCAAAGAGACAAGTTTAGAGGAGTTCTCACAAGTTAGACAAGAGACAAGCAGACAAGTTTCTAGGGTTAGACACGAAGAGCCGGTTTACCGGCGACACCACGAGGATGATAATGAGATCAAGCCTCAAACAGCACGTAGGGTTATTATCGGATGATGTTTCCCGGGGCCCGAAGCTGTCTAAATCCGTGTCTTGCATCGCGTCTCTCGATTCCGCTCAACCCCTCTCAAGCTACTACATAGATGCGCGGCCTCACCACTAAGTCCGCTAAACCGGACATCTGACGTGTTAATTCCACGACAATGATCAAGTCAACTTTTTCATTAAGGGAGGAAATCTCCTCGACAGAGTTTACCTTCCTACCTGTCGGAGCGTGTTCGGTGTGCCATTGGGAATAGTTGGTCATCATCTAATCGAGAAGCTTCGTGGCAGCACCAAGTGTAGTTGACATAAAGGTTCCTCCCGCGGCCGAATCTAACAGGTTCCGCGAGGTAAAGTTCAAGCCTGCATAAAAAGTTTGGATAACCATCCAAGTAGTCAAACCGTGAGTAGGGCAGTTCTTGATAAGAGATTTCATACGTTCCCAAGCTTGGGCAATGTGTTCATTATCCAATTGTTTAAAATTCATTATGTTACTTCTTAGTTGGATAATTTTAGCAGGTGGATAGTATTTTCCAATAAAAGCATCTTTGCACTTGTCCCATGAATCTATGCTATTTCTGGGCAAAGACTGATACCAAATTTTAGCTCCTCCTCTCAAGGAGAAAGGAAAAAGCTTAAGCTTAACAATATTACCATCTATTTCATGGTACTTTTGCACATCACAAAGTTCAACAAAGTTGTTCAAGTGTAAAGCAGCATCATCTCCAGCACCGGAGAATTGATCTTTCATGACTAAGTTCAGTAAAGCAGGTTTAATTTCATATGAAGGTGCTGAAGTGGCAGGTGTAGTGATAGGTGTGCTGATAAAGTCATCGTTGTTGTGACTAGTGAAGTCACACAACTTGGTGTTCTCAGTGGAACCCATAGTAGCAAGCAAGCAAGATAACTATTTTTGCGATTTTCGATAAAAAGGTACTAAAGCAAAAACTGAAAGGTAAACTAACAAGACTAAAAGCAAAGGTAAAAGATAGCATGCAACTCCCCTATCCTGAAGAGTGGAGTCCCCGGCAACGGTGCTAGAAATTGCTTTGCTAGGTGGCTTCTCACCCCTCGTTGGTTACCCCAAGTGGAAGGTTTGAGATGTAGTGTAGCAGAAGTTTTCCCTTGGTAATACCAAGGATCGATTTTCCAGAGACTCCCAGTTTCAACAAGAAGGTGTCAACTGCTAATGGCGCCGGATATTAGCAATCAACGTGGACCTGCACACAGATACAAATAACTTTGCTCCCGACGAGTACAGAGAGGTTGTCAATCCCTCCGGCCTTGTAGTTTACAAAGGATCAAACGCAAGTGATAATAGTGATAGGTATAATTGCAATAGTAAGTAAATAGCGGAAAACTAAATAGCGGATGTGATCAATGATGGTAATATGGACCGGAGTCTCATGATGTTCACTAGTGATGTCTCTCTCCCAAAAGACGATAAAACAGCTATGTGAGGTAAACGAATTACAGCTGGGCAATTGACAGGACCATGTGCGCAAACCAATGCTGACTACATTGCAAGAAAGGTTGAGGTTCAAAGCATGGGTGGTACGCCAAAGTAAGTAGACCGAAATCCATCAATATCTACTATTAATCATCCACCTTGAGATATCTATCCAGAACATCTCGCTGGTATTAAGTTGCGAGCCCCACCCATAGTGTAAACTCAATGCAACAGACAACTGCATTAAAAGAACTTTGCGTAAAGTAAACAATCCTTGCAGCCGCGGGCACAAGCACCGTTGTTTTCCCCCTTGTGGCAACAGCACATCCCCTAGACTCATGTTTCTGTCACTCAAACTAGTCATCGAGGGGCATGAACCCACAATCAAGCATAACGTTCCCTCTTGGAGTCACTACCTACTACTTGGCCAAAGCAATAAATAACAACGGAGAACATGCAAGAATTACTTACGAACATAAACATAGAAGAGGTGAATCAAATATATTACTCAAGCACAATCTGAACATAATCTCATAATCCATCGGATCCCAGCAAACTCATCATAGCAACAGCATAAGGATTACATATGTGCCTCGATCATGTAGGGCAGCTCACGAGGACTAATTAGTGAAGCACAAGAACGGGAGGAGAACATCACATAGCTACTGGTCATGGACCCATGGTCCAAGGGAGACTACTCACAACTCATCCGGGAGGCGTCCATGGTGGTGGAGAAGCTCCCGGTGGTGATCCTCCCCTCCGGCAGGGTGCCGGGAAGGGTTCTCCTGGTGCTCCCTATCTTGGAAGCGGCGGCGGCGGCGGAACAGAGATGGGATCGCGAAAAGAGTTCCTGTTTCGAGGGTTTCGGGAGACGCTTTAAATATATGCCAAAGGGGGGCATCGGGGGAGCCTCGGGGGGGCCAGGCGCCCCCCCGGCACGGCCCAGGGGGGCGCGCCGCCAGGGCGCCTGGAGCCCTGGTGCCCCCCCCCCTGTAATGCCCCGGATGTAATACTTTCCCTTTTGGGTATATAATATATCTCCGGCTTCATCTCTTTCCATTCCGGGTTCTTTGTCTTTCGGGTTTTCGTCGTTTTGTTGAGTGAGTGTGTGGCATTCATTCATATCATGTAGACATGTGCATTGCATTGCTTTTGTGTTGTGGGTTGCATCCGGTTCGTCGTGTTCTTCCCGTTGTCCGTTTCGTGTTCCGGAGCTCCCTCACGTGTCTGTGACGTCCCGTAGGCCTACTTTGTTGTTCGGGCGTTTTACGTTACCGGTGTGCCGCGAGGTTGTTGTCTGTGTTGTTGTTTTGTTGTGTGCAACCCGCCTCTCAAATCTCGTCTCGTTTGGACTCCGTTGACTTTTCCATCCGTTGTACGTGTGGGCCCGAAGTGCCTTTACTTCGTGTCCCGGAAACATCCCTACTGCAGTCTTTTATCTCCGTCTAGGCCCTTTAAATCTATCCCCGCGATCGGATCCGTCGGATCGCGATCGGAGGGTTCCTAGCACCCCTAAACTCCCTCCTAACCCTAAAAACTGCTATATATAGACCTAGGTCTGTTTTGGGCATGTCCCCTTCTTCTTCCCCTTCCCCTCTATTTTTTTTTTCTCCTTTTCTTTCAGGTCAGACCAGATCCTATTTTTTTTCCTCCCTCTGTTCTTCCGGATCCCGAGGGATCCTTCGATCCAGCTCCTGGGATCGATCGACCGCAGCACCGTTGACCGGATCGGTCGACCGCAGCGTCTTCTCCCCCCGTCGCTCGATCTGGTCCGAGGGACCAGATCCCCGTCGCCGCTAGGAGGCCCGAGTCCTCGACCGGCCCTTCTCCTTGTCGCCAGGCGGGCCTCGCAGGACCACTTCCCCGCCGGGAGGTCCACCGCGCCAGGCCGCTCCCTTCCAGGCCGAGCCGCGCCAGCCAGGCGGGCTCCGCGCTCGCGCCACCGGCCCCTTCGCTGGGCCGACCTCCCTCCAGGCTCCCGCGGCCCAGCGCGCCTCGCCTCCGTACGCCGGGCCACGCCGCCGCTTCCCCGTCTCGCCGCACCGGGCTCCTGGCCCGTACACTGCGCAGCACGGCCCGTCTCCACCCCCTCGCCAGGCCGCGTCGGCGACCGCGGCTGGGCCTCCCGCACCAGGCCGCCCCGCTCCGCCCTGGGCCTCCCGCGCCGCGCCAGGTGGCCGCACCGCTTCCCTTCCTCGCCGGGCCTCTCCAGCGCCGGGCCGCCGCCTCCACCGCGCGGCCCACTTCTTCCTCAGCCGGCCCGAGCCCAGTTTTCCAGATCTGGATCTGGCTAGGTTGACTTCCTTATCTTCTAAGTCTCTGTTTTTCTGTTCTGTGATGCAAAGTTTGAACTGCTGTAACTTTTACTGTGTTGCTCCGTTTTGCGCGTGTAATATGTCCAGACGTTCGTGGAGATGTGCTCTACGTTTTACCTGTTGTTGTCATGCATGTTAGAGATCATCTAGGTGCTTGTTTTGCTGTTCCAAGAGTGCATCATGATATAAACTGCTGCTATGTGTTATTTTTATGCCACCTTTGACATGTGATAACTTTTAGCTCGTTTGTCCAAACGATGCAAATGACATGTCCACGTGTTCGTCTTGTCACGAACTACGTGTTGCTTGTGATAGGTTGCATGATAGATTTATTATTTCCTTGTTATCATCGTTGCAAAGTGCCATGTTCATATGTTGTGTTTTCACTTGTTATGAAATGCCATCTTGTTGAGCTCGTTGCAATCGTTGTGTTCACCTCTATGATGCATGCTTGTGTGTTTCGGGATCACCTTCATGTGCACTTTGAGGAGGTGCTTACCCTTTGCCATGCTTAGTTTCGAGGTGACTTAAACATGCTCTTTTATATGCCATGATGATATTGCTGTTTTAGGACTTAGTGATTTTTCACTAAGTCTGAAATCTGTAACGTTCCGATGCCATGTTCGTGTGATGTTCTAGGACAAAGCATGATAGTTTTGGGGTGGTTTTTGATTGTTCCTTGTAGTATATATTGTTGTCTTTCCATCCATGTCCTCACATGTCCATTTGAGTGGCTGTAGCATGTTTATCTTTTGCTCTAAAGTTTCAATAAAATTCTGCTGCCAGAATTTTATTGTAAAGTTCAATATGTCCAAGATCATTGCTATTGATCCGTGACTCCGTTGGGGGTGCACCTTGGACATAGTTGCTGTACTATATGTCTAGTTTGTGTTCATGTCCTTTGCCATGCTTTTTGGGTGCTGTAGCTTAATTATTTTGAGCTCCAAAGATGCTATGTTGCTGTAATTTTCAGCTTTCGCTCAAATCTTGTTTCGGGCATAACTTTTAGCCCGTAACTCCGATTTCAGCGAATCTTATATCAAACTTGATTGTTTTTCTGTGTAGATTAATAATATCAGCTTGTTATCATGTTTTGAGGTGTTTTTCTTGAGTGATGTTTCCCGTGCTCCTTGTGCATCCTTAGTGCATCCATCATGCATTCATGTTTTTCGAGTGCGCATTGCATCTTGTTGATTGGTGCTTGGTGTGATTGTTTTGTTTAGAGCCGGAAGCTGAGACCGAGTACGAAGTTGAGCACGAGGTTTCCAACGAGGTTGAGCACGAGGACCCTTCTTACGATCCGAATGACTTCTCTTCAGGCAAGATGACCGAACCCCGATAACATTACTATCTTTGCCTATTGCTAGTAGTCTCGATCTATAGTTTTGCCTCGATGCCCATGTTCTTCTTGTCAGCCTCCTACTTGTAACCAATTGCCATGTTTAACCAACCTACCTATGCAAACCGTTGCTTGGCTAAGTACGCTTCGCTCAGCCCTTCTTATAGCATTGTTAGTTGCAGGTGAAGATCGAAGATGCTTGCTCCATGTTGAAGTTTGGTTGGGTTATATCACACTATATAAATGCTTAAAATGAAATCATCTATATATTGGCAAGGGTGGAAGGCTAAG
Organism: Secale cereale; assembly: GCA_902687465.1. Classification (NCBI taxonomy): domain Eukaryota; kingdom Viridiplantae; phylum Streptophyta; class Magnoliopsida; order Poales; family Poaceae; genus Secale; species Secale cereale. The sequence goes on from LR738711.1 coordinate 227,211,112, forward strand.
CCTTTTGCTTGGTGATTTGTTCCACTCATGCCGTTAGGATCCGTATAAGCCGGTATTATGTTCCTTGATTATGCGTTCCTAACACGGTTGGGGTGTATGGGACCCCCTCGATAAACCGCTAAGTGCTAAGTCTTTTCCAGCAAGTCCCAACATTGGTACTATTTGCCTAATAACAAACTAAACTTGCATAGGGAGTTATAAACCCTTTTTCTTAATTCAACAACCCGGGCCAGTGCTCCTCATGAGTGTTGGTCCAAACTGGGGGTTACGCGGGGCCACCTCGAGGGAACTCAAGGTCTGGTAAAAACCTGTGGGATCACCCATCCGGTCGTGGCCTGAGACGAGATACGCGCGGCTACTATCAGGGTGTCGGCACGCCGGGAGGATTTGCTGGATTAGCCTTACCTTAGCTCGGTATATCTTGAGCACGGGATTCCGAGGATACTCGGGTCTTCCCACTTTGGAGTTGAGACTCCGCGGATCGTGGGCTTGTAATGGGTCAAGTTGGAACACCCCTGCAGGGTTTGAACTTTCGAAAGCCGTGCCCGCGGTTATGTGGCAGATGGGAGCTTGTTAATTCCGGTTGTAGATAACTTGACACAATGTTTCTAATACACTACCAGCGTGTGTTCCGTGACTGTCAATTTCCGAATAGGGATTCGGGAGTTGAACACGGAGGGGTTATGATTGTGGAGCTTGTAGCTAGGATCACTTCGTGATCACTTCTCGCCGAGGCCTTCTCTTCTCGCTCTCACTTGCGTAAGCTAGATGCTAGTTGCTGCTGCAGACTTATTCTTTTCTTCAGCCTTATCCTCACCCAAAGGCTTTGATAGTTCTGTTACCCGGGAACGGGATTGCTGAGTCCTCTGTGGCTCACAGTTACTTCACACACCAGATGCAGGTCCAGATGTGAGCTATCTAGGTGATGGCACCGAGCTGGATTGGGAGTACGACGAGGAGCGTAGTCGGTACTACGTGCGCTACCCGGACGATCAGTAGTGGAGTCTCTTACTAGGATTCGATCCGCCTGTGGTTTATTTATCTGAGTTTGGTACTTTGACATTTGGCTTTTGCCCTTAGAGGGTTGTAGTGCTCTTAATGTATGATGTTTGAGACTTGTACTGTAATTCTGTGACGTGGCGAGTGTAAGCCAACTATTTTCAGTTTACTATCCCCTCTTTTACATGAGTTGTGCAAAGATTACCGAACTTGAGATCATTCTAGGATGGATTTATGCCTTTAAGTCGTGCCTCGACACGTAGGAGGTATAACTCCATCCTGGGCATTACAAGTTGGTATCAGAGCCTTCTCCGACCTAGGAGCCCCCACTGTTTGATCGAACCGTTGACGGTTGAGTCTAGGCACACACTGAAAACTTTTTGAGTCCTATATTATATCGGAGAGTAGGATTTCTTTGCTTCTCATCCCCTTTCTCTCTAGTGAGGACTCCTGACGTGTACTCTTGTCTCTCCTATCTTCAAAATTTGCACAAAAATTTTTTTTAGGAATCCCGCGAGTATTCTGGGATTGTTTCGATGTTCTTGTGACAAGGATATTGTTCCCGATGCCTCCTGTTACCGAGGAGTTGAGCTTCGGGGTATCATTGTAACAAGCATATCGCGGCAGTACTAAATACTTAAGACGGCCGACATCGAAAATCTCCCCTATACGGCCAGTGGCAAGATAACCCCGACATCACCCAGTACTGGGGAGGTAGTTCGGGAGTATTGCCATAGCTTGTTATAGTGGATGCTTTTCGAAGGTCCGAGGTACACAGTTTCCGAGAAAGACTGGTTATGTGTTGAAGGATGGATACACCTGGATGTAGGTTAGAGTTGATTGCGCGGTGCTTCCCGTGTATCCCCAACACCTGATTGCATAACTGGAATCTTTCGGAAATCTATAGGTGGGTTTTATCCAGTAGATCGTAGGCATTCTTCCAACGAATGCAGGTTAGTGAGTTCGGGGTTCGACATTGAGTGAAGGAGTTATATGACCGAGGTTACTATCAGGAGTTGCATCTTAAAGGGTCCTTGGCTATGCTGATCCGGGGATTGCAAAACCTTTTCGTAACGCGTTCATATGCTTTCAGCACAAAGATGTTAGAACGAAACTCCTCTCTTGTGTTTGTTCCCGTCTGTACCTTGTTGTTTTCTTATTTTATCCTTTTGTCCCCTATGTGGCTTCTCGTGAAGACTGATGTTATCATTTAACTGAGAATATCATTCGTTCCTCTTGTTCGGATGATTTCATTCATTCTTATTGTTCGAATGATTATTGTGAAGACTTGTTGCAATTCATTCCATTGATTCAGCTTATTCCTTTTGTCAATCAATTGCTGATTCGTGGTCATCTCTTACAGGATGGCTCCGAAAAAGGTTCCGAACGCTAACCCAGAGGTGGAAGAGGTTCCAGAATGTCCTCCTTCCCCTCCTCCTCCGCCTGAGGCTTGGAGAGCAATTATGCAGACTACTGCTCAGAACACTCAGTTGATGATGCAGATGATGCAGCTGATGCAAGCTAATCAAGCTAATCAAGCTAATCAGGGTGTTCCAGGGAATCAAGGCAACTTCTTCCAGCAGCACCATGCTACTCTCAACCAGTTCCTGGCTAACAATCCTAAAGCTTTCAGTTACTGTGTCGACCCTCTTGATGCTGAGGATTGGTTGACCGGCATAAAGAAGCATTTTGAGTGCAGTAACGTGAAAGAAGATGACTATGTGAAGTTTGCAGCCTTCCAACTGAAAGATCAAGCAGCTGACTGGTGGCAGCAGTACAAAGACTCAAGGCCGGGTCAAGTGATCTCTTGGGAGAATTTCTGCAAGGATTTCCGCTCGCATCACATTCCTACAAGTGTCATCGAGGGTATGCGTGAGCAATTCCGCAACCTCAAGCAGGGCTCCATGACAGTCTATCAGTATAATGTCAAGTTCCAAAACCTCGCTGGCTATGCAAAGCAAGACATTCCTGATGCAAAGAGTAAAATCTATCAGTTCCGTGGAGGTCTCAAAGATGAACTTCAGCTTGCTCTCACTTTGTTCGAGCCAGATGAATTCGATAAGTTCTATAACATGGCTTTGAAACAAGAAGCAGCTCAGCTTAAGATGGAGGCCTCTAAGAAGAGAATTCGAGATGCTGTTCACTCTTCCTCATCGTCTCAGTTGGCTGCGAAACAACAGAAATTCTGGCTTCCTCCTCCTCCAGTGATTCGAGCTCCATACAACAACTCCAACAACTTCAACAACTCCAACAACAAGAACTCTAGTGGTCGTGGTTTCTCCCACCCACCCAACCCGAGCAACCAGTCGAACAAGCAGTTTCAGTCTCAAGGCTCCAAGTCAAGTGGCTCTCAATTCCGTCCTCTCTCAGAAGTGACTTGCAACAAATGCACTCAGAAGGGTCACTATGCCAACAGATGTCCGAATCCGAAGCGTCTTCCTCCTCCACCACCTGTGAGTTCAGCTATTGTCAGGCATGATCCAAAGTCTGCAAGGGTTAATCTGATGAATGCAGCACAAGCGGAGGCTTCTTCTGATGTCATTTTGGGTAACCTTCCAGTGAACTCTATTCCAGCTAAAGTGTTATTTGATTCGGGTGCTTCATGCTCTTTCATGTCTCAACCGTTTGCATCCAAGTATAATGTGGACATCAAAAGTTTGCCAAGGGAGTTATCAGTTGTTTCTCCGGGTAGATTGATGCATTCCAGTATATATGCTCCGGATGTTTCTATTCGCATGGGTGATTATCGATTTTTGGCTTCTCCGGTGATTCTGGGTCATTCTGACATCGACCTCATTCTCGGAATGGATTGGCTTTCTCAGCATGATGCTCACATTGATTGCGCTCAAAAGGAAGTCAAGTTGACTCATTCTGATGAAGATGTGATTATCTTCGCCTCCAGGGATAATACTATTCGGCTTTTCTCTCTTAATGATAAGGGCGAAATTAATGCCATAGAGCAAATTCCAGTGGTGAATGAATATCAAGACGTCTTTCCAGAAGATCTTCCAGGCATGCCTCCACACCGTCAGGTGGAGTTTGTCATCGAACTCGAGCCGGGCACTGAACCTGCTTGCCGGCGTCCATACAAGCTATCTCGGGATGAATTGAAGGAATTGAAGAAGCAGCTTGATAAGCAGGAGAGTATGGGTCTCATCAGACCGAGTACATCTCCGTGGGGCTGTGGTGTCTTATTTGTCAAGAAGAAAGATGGCACGGAGCGTCTCTGTGTTGACTACCGGCCATTGAACAAGAAGACGATTAAGAACAAGTATCCGCTCCCCAACATCAACGAACTCTTTGAGCAGCTCAAAGGAGCTAAAGTATTCTCTAAGCTTGACCTCCGAATGGGCTACCATCAAATTCGCATTCGCGAGGAAGACATTCCCAAGACGGCCTTCAGAACGAGCTACGGTTCATACGAGTATACCGTCATGTCCTTCGGTCTCGCCAATGCTCCTCCTACCTTTTCAAGGATGATGCATTACATCTTCAACCCCTATACTGGTGAGTTCGTGCTCGTGTATCTGGATGATATTCTGGTGTTTTCCAAGAATGAAGAAGATCACGAAAAGCACTTGCGTCTGGTTCTTGATCGACTCCGAGAGCATAAATTCTATGCCAAGTTCTCAAAGTGCGAGTTCTGGCTCGATAAGGTTTTGTACCTGGGCCACATTATCTCAGCTGACGGTATTGCGGTTAATCCCGAGAAAGTTGAAGCAATTGTCAACTGGGAAGCTCCTCAGAACGTCAAGCAGCTCCGCAGTTTTCTGGGTCTTGCCAGCTATTGCAGAAGGTTTGTGGAGAACTTCTCCAAGATTGCCAAGCCTCTTTCCAACTTGCTTCAGAAGAATGTCAAATACTTTTGGTCTCCTGAATGTGAAGTTGCATTCAAAACCCTCAAAGAGAAGCTTGTCTCTGCTCCAGTTCTGACTCCTCCGGATGAAACCAAGCCCTATGAAGTGTTCTGTGATGCTTCTCTTCAAGGTCTTGGTGGTGTGCTTATGCAAGATAAGAGAGTTGTGGCATACACTTCTCGGCAGCTCAAGCCAAGTGAGAAGAACTATCCCACACATGATCTCGAGCTAGCAGCTGTGGTACATGCTCTGATTACGTGGAGACATCTGTTGTTGGGCAGAAAGGTCGACATCTTCACTGATCACAAGAGCTTAAAGTACATCTTCACACAGCCGCATCTGAACCTCCGCCAGACTCGTTGGGTCGAGATGATCCAAGAGTACAACCCCAGCATCGAATACACTCCAGGCAAGGCGAATGTGATTGCAGATGCTTTGAGCAGAAAGGCATATTGCAACAGCCTTCTTATCAAGCCACACCAGCCTGAGCTTTGTGAAGCTTTCAGGAAGCTCAACCTTCAAGTTGTTCCGCAGGGTTTTCTTGCAAATCTCCAGATTGCTCCTACCTTGGAAGATCAAGTCCGTGAGGCCCAGCTCAGTGATACCATGGTGAAGAAAGTGAAACATGGGATTGCAAAGGGCACTCCAAAATACAAGTGCTTCCGTGTTGATGAGAGAGATACCTTGTTCTTCGAGGACAGACTCGTTGTTCCCAAAGGTGATCTCAGGAAGCTCATAATGGAAGAAGCTCATGATTCTCTCCTTTCCATTCATCCTGGCAGTTCTAAGATGTATCAAGACCTCAAGCAATCTTACTGGTGGACACGCATGAAAAGGGAGATTGCCCAATTCGTGAATGAATGTGATGTATGCAGAAGAGTGAAAGCAGAACATCAACATCCAGCCGGTCTTCTCCAACCTCTTCCTATTCCCGAGTGGAAGTTCGACCACATTGAAATGGACTTCGTCACTGGCTTTCCTAAATCCAAGCGAGGCAATGATGCTATCTTGGTGGTGATTGATAAGCTTACCAAAGTCGCTCACTTTCTTCCAGTCAAAGAATCAATCAATGCAGCTCAACTTGCAGAGCTGTACACTTCCAGAATTGTGTCCCTACATGGCATTCCTCAAGTTATATCCTCAGACCGTGGCAGCTTGTTCACATCAAGGTTCTGGGACTCCTTTCAGTCCGCCATGGGCACGAAGATCAGGTTTAGCACGGCCTTTCACCCTCAGACTAGTGGTCAAGTCGAGCGTGTGAATCAGATTCTAGAAGACATGCTCAGAGCCTGTGTCATCTCCTTCGGCATGAAATGGGAAGACTGCCTTCCATTTGCCGAGTTCTCTTACAACAACAGCTTTCAAGCAAGTGCAGGCAAAGCACCATTTGAAATTCTCTATGGCAGAAAGTGCCGTACCCCTCTCAACTGGTCTGAAACAGGCGAACGCCAACTTCTTGGCAATGACTTGATCTCAGAAGCCGAAGAAATGTGCAAAGTCATACGTGAGAATCTCAAGGCCGCTCAGTCGCGTCAGAAGAGCTACTATGACGGCAAGCATCGTGATTTGGCTTTCGACATCGGTGATCATGTCTATCTCTGAGTTTCTCCGATGAAAGGAACCCAAAGATTCGGTATCAAAGGGAAACTTGCTCCTAGATACGTCGGGCCTTTCAAGATTCTTGGCAAAAGAGGCGATCTAGCCTATCAGCTCGACCTCCCTTCCAACTTTGCAAATGTTCATGATGTCTTCCATGTGTCTCAACTTCGCAAATGCTTCAAGGCACCTGAGCGCATGATTCCGTTTGAGGAGATTGATCTTCAACAAGACCTTTCCTACCGAGAGCATCCAGTTGCAATTCTCGAAGAAACCGAACGCAAGACTCGCAACAAGTCCATCAAGTTTCTGAAAGTCAAGTGGTCACATCACACAGACCGAGAAGCTACCTGGGAACGAGAAGATCATCTTCGTTCCGAGTACCCTTCCTTTTTCCAGTCCTAGATCTCGGGACGAGATCTTTTTGTAGTAGAGGAGAGTTTGTAATGCCCCGGATGTAATACTTTCCCTTTTGGGTATATAATATATCTCCGGCTTCATCTATTTCCATTCCGGGTTCTTTGTCTTTCGGGTTTTCGTCGTTTTGTTGTGTGAGTGTGTGGCATTCATTCATATCATGTAGACATGTGCATTGCATTGCTTTTGTGTTGTGGGTTGCATCCGGTTCGTCGTGTTCTTCCCGTTGTCCGTTTCGCGTTCCGGAGCTCCCTCACGTGTCCGTGACGTCCCGTAGGCCTACTTTGTTGTTCGGGCGTTTTACGTTACCGGTGTGCCGCGAGGTTGTTGTCTGTGTTGTTGTTTTGTTGTGTGCAACCCGCCTCTCAAATCTCGTCTCGTTTGGACTCCGTTGACTTTTCCATCCGTTGTACGTGTGGGCCCGAAGTGCCTTTACTTCGTGTCCCGGAAACATCCCTACTGTAGTCTTTTATCTCCGTCTAGGCCCTTTAAATCTATCCCCGCGATCGGATCCGTCGGATCGCGATCGGAGGGTTCCTAGCACCCCTAAACTCCCTCCTAACCCTAAAAACTGCTATATATAGACCTAGGTCTGTTTTGGGCATGTCCCCTTCTTCTTCCCCTTCCCCTCTATTTTTTTCTCCTTTTCATTCAGGTCAGACCAGATCCTATTTTTTTTCCTCCCTCTGTTCTTCCGGATCCCGAGGGATCCTTCGATCCAGCTCCTGGGATCGATCGACCGCAGCACCGTTGACCGGATCGGTCGACCGCAGCGTCTTCTCCCCCCGTCGCTCGATCTGGTCCGAGGGACCAGATCCCCGTCCCCGCCAGGAGGCCCGAGTCCTCGACCGGCCCTTCTCCCTGTCGCCAGGCGGGCCTCGCAGGACCACTTCCCCGCCGGGAGGTCCACCGCGCCAGGCCGCTCCCTTCTAGGCCGAGCCGCGCCAGCCAGGCGGGCTCCGCGCTCGCGCCACCGGCCCCTTCGCTGGGCCGACCTCCCTCCAGGCTCCCGCGGCCCAGCGCGCCTCGCCTCCGTACGCCGGGCCACGCCGCCGCTTCCCCGTCTCGCCGCACCGGGCTCCTGGCCCGTACACCGCGCAGCGCGGCCCGTCTCCACCCCCTCGCCAGGCCGCGTCGGCGACCGCGGCTGGGCCTCCCGCACCAGGCCGCCCCGCTCCGCCCTGGGCCTCCCGCGCCGCGCCAGGTGGCCGCACCGCCTCCCTTCCTCGCCGGGCCTCTCCAGCGCCGGGCCGCCGCCTCCACCGCGCGGCCCACTTCTTCCTCAGCCGGCCCGAGCCCAGTTTTCCAGATCTGGATCTGGCTAGGTTGACTTCCTTATCTTCTAAGTCTCTGTTTTTCTGTTCTGTGATGCAAAGTTTGAACTGCTGTAACTTTTACTGTGTTGCTCCGTTTTGCGCGTGTAATATGTCCAGACGTTCGTGGAGATGTGCTCTACGTTTTACCTGTTGTTGTCATGCATGTTAGAGATCATCTAGGTGCTTGTTTTGCTGTTGCAAGAGTGCATCATGATATAAACTGCTGCTATGTGTTATTTTTATGCCACCTTTGACATGTGATAACTTTTAGCTCGTTTGTCCAAACGATGCAAATGACATGTCCACGTGTTCGTCTTGTCACGAACTATGTGTTGCTTGTGATAGGTTGCATGATAGATTTATTATTTCCTTGTTATCATCGTTGCAAAGTGCCATGTTCATATGTTGTGTTTTCACTTGTTATGAAATGCCATCTTGTTGAGCTCGTTGCAATCGTTGTGTTCACCTCTATGATGCATGCTTGTGTGTTTCGGGATCACCTTCATGTGCACTTTGAGGAGGTGCTTACCCTTTTCCATGCTTAGTTTCGAGGTGACTTAAACATGCTCTTTTATATGCCATGATGATATTGCTGTTTTAGGACTTAGTGATTTTTCACTAAGTCTGAAATCTGTAACGTTCCGATGCCATGTTCGTGTGATGTTCTAGGACAAAGCATGATAGTTTTGGGGTGGTTTTTGATTGTTCCTTGTATTATATATTGTTGTATTTCCATCCATGTCCTCACATGTCCATTTGAGTGGCTGTAGCATGTTTATCTTTTGCTCTAAAGTTTCAATAAAATTCTGCTGCCAGAATTTTATTGTAAAGTTCAATATGTCCAAGATCATTGCTATTGATCCGTGACTCCGTTGGGGGTGCACCTTGGATATAGTTGCTGTACTATATGTCTAGTTTGTGTTCATGTCCTTTGCCATGCTTTTTGGGTGCTGTAGCTTAATTATTTTGAGCTCCAAAGATGCTATGTTGCTGTAATTTTCAGCTTTCGCTCAAATCTTGTTTCGGGCATAACTTTTAGCCCGTAACTCCGATTTCAGCGAATCTTATATCAAACTTGATTGTTTTTCTGTGTAGATTAATAATATCAGCTTGTTATCATGTTTTGAGGTGTTTTGCTTGAGTGATGTTTCCCGTGCTCCTTGTGCATCCTTAGTGCATCCATCATGCATTCATGTTTTTCGAGTGCGCATTGCATCTTGTTGATTGGTGCTTGGTGTGATTGTTTTGTTTAAAGCCGGAAGCTGAGACCGAGTACGAAGTTGAGCACGAGGTTTCCAACGAGGTTGAGCACGAGGACCCTTCTTACGATCCGAACGACTTCTCTTCAGGCAAGATGACCGAACCCCGATAACATTACTATCTTTGCCTATTGCTAGTAGTCTCGATCTATAGTTTTGCCTCGATGCCCATGTTCTTCTTGTCAGCCTCCTACTTGTAACCAATTTCCATGTTTAACCAACCTACCTATGCAAACCGTTGCTTGGCTAAGTACGCTTCGCTCAACCCTTCTTATAGCATTGTTAGTTGCAGGTGAAGATCGAAGATGCTTGCTCCATGTTGAAGTTTGGTTGGGTTATATCACACTATATAAATGCTTAAAATGAAATCATCTATATATTGGCAAGGGTGGAAGGCTAAGCCTTTTGCTTAGTGATTTGTTCCACTCATGCCGTTAGGATCCGTATAAGCCGGTATTATGTTCCTTGATTATGCGTTCCTAACACGGTTGGGGTGTATGGGACCCCCTCGATAAACCGCTAAGTGCTAAGTCTTTTCCAGCAAGTCCCAACATTGGTACTATTTGCCTAATAACAAACTAAACTTGCATAGGGAGTTATAAACCCTTTTTCTTAATTCAACAACCCGGGCCAGTGCTCCTCATGAGTGTTGGTCCAAACTGGGGGTTACGCGGGGCCACCTCGAGGGAACTCAAGGTCTGGTAAAAACCTGTGGGATCACCCATCCGGTCGTGGCCTGAGACGAGATACGCGCGGCTACTATCAGGGTGTCGGCACGCCGGGAGGATTTGCTGGATTAGCCTTACCTTAGCTCGGTATATCTTGAGCACGGGATTCCGAGGATACTCGGGTCTTCCCACTTTGGAGTTGAGACTCCGCGGATCGTGGGCTTGTAATGGGTCAAGTTGGAACACCCCTGCAGGGTTTGAACTTTCGAAAGCCGTGCCCGCGGTTATGTGGCAGATGGGAGCTTGTTAATTCCGGTTGTAGATAACTTGACACAATGTTTCTAATACACTACCAGCGTGTGTTCCGTGACTGTCAATTTCCGAATAGGGATTCGGGAGTTGAACACGGAGGGGTTATGATTGTGGAGCTTGTAGCTAGGATCACTTCGTGATCACTTCTCGCCGAGGCCTTCTCTTCTCGCTCTCACTTGCGTAAGCTAGATGCTAGTTGCTGCTGCAGACTTATTCTTTTCTTCAGCCTTATCCTCACCCAAAGGCTTTGATAGTTCTGTTACCCGGGAACGGGATTGCTGAGTCCTCTGTGGCTCACAGTTACTTCACACACCAGATGCAGGTCCAGCTGTGAGCTATCCAGGTGATGGCACCGAGCTGGATTGGGAGTACGACGAGGAGCGTAGTCGGTACTACGTGCGCTACCCGGACGATCAGTAGTGGAGTCTCTTACTAGGATTCGATCCGCCTGTGGTTTATTTATCTGAGTTTGGTACTTTGACATTTGGCTTTTGCCCTTAGAGGGTTGTAGTGCTCTTAATGTATGATGTTTGAGACTTGTACTGTAATTCTGTGACGTGGCGAGTGTAAGCCAACTATTTTCAGTTTACTATCCCCTCTTTTACATGAGTTGTGCAAAGATTACCGAACTTGAGATCATTCTAGGATGGATTTATGCCTTTAAGTCGTGCCTCGACACGTAGGAGGTATAACTCCATCATGGGCATTACACCCCCCCCCCCGGCTGTACTTCGGGCGCAAGGTAGGTTCTGGATCGCTGATTTTTTATATAATTTTTCTGGATTTTTCCTGGCAGTTCTCGTAACGTGAAAACCTGAAATACAAAAACAGCCGAAAACAGAAACTGGCACTGGGGTGCACTGAGTTAATAGGTTAGTCCAAATATGATCAAAAGTGTATGGAAGTGTATAAATATCATAGCAATATCACCCAAAAGAGGCATGGAGCAAGCAGAAATTATAGATACGTTTTGGACGTATCAGTTAGCGAAACTTGGAGTTGATCATGAGACTCCTTGAGAGAAGCATGCATACCTTTCAAGGCCTTGTGAGCCTTGTCAAGTGTAACAAACTCATCCTTGAGTCTAGCATGGTTAACCCCAAGTTTTGCCTCCTCGGAGTTAAGCATACAAGAGATAACTAAAGCATGATCGAGATCTTTCTTTAATTTAGCATGATCATCGTTCTGTGACTCCTCAAGAGATAAACGAAGACCACGCTCTTCCTATAGAGCATTAGAGAGATCCGATATTTCATCCGCATAGTCTCGACTATGTCCTTCCATTTTAGCAATGGTCTCCTCGTGAGCCTCGATCATGTCATTGGCCTCACCAAGTTGTTCCAAGAGAGCAACAAAATGCTTCTTGGGTTTGCCCTTGAGTTTGCTCATAAACAACTCAAACTCATTCTCTTCCTCCTTGGCTCCTTCACTCTCATCAATACAATCCGTTAATGAAGGATTAGAGATGATGGTAGTGTTGATATTTGGAGTTACCTTGTTGGTGGCCTTAGCCTTGAGACACTTGGCGGTGATGTTCTCATTTGGAGAGTCGAAGAGAGATATGCGTGGAGTAGTAGCAATAGCAATTGTGGCCATGGTGACCATCTCATCATCTTCATCATTATCATCATCCTCAACATATTCTTCTTGGGCCACCAACCCTTTGGGAGGAGTCTTCTTGTTGAAGTTGTTCTTGTTGGGATAAGACTTGGCCTTGTCCTTCCGGATAAGCTTGCCTCCAAAGTCTTCTCTTTTCTCATATGGGCAATCCGCAACGAAGTGGCTTACATTTCCACAGTTGAAGCATGTCCTCAGTCGTTGCTTGCCCTTGTTCCCACTTGAGTTGTTCTTGTTGAAGTTGGGCCTCATGTTCTTCTTGTTGCCCCAAAATTGCCGTGAAGCAAGAGCCATGTGCTCATGATAGGCATATTTGGTATCCTCGGGGCAACTCTCATCATCATCCTCCTCTTCTTCCACACAAGCCTTGGCCTTCAAAGCAAGGTTAGGCTTCTTTGATCGTTGAGCTCTTAACACCGCATTGTCAGCGGTCTTGTCCAAGATCCTCATAGCAACGAACTCATCCAACACTTCATTTGATGACAAGTGGTGGAAGTCCGGTCTTTGGCGAATGACGAAGGACATGGCCTTATGGTAGGGCATCATGGCCTTGAGAAACTTGCGCTTGATCCAATTGTCATCCGTGTCCTTACTCCCATGATCTTGAAGAGAGACCGCAAGAGTGGTTAATCTCCAATAAAGTTCACGAGGATCTTCTTTTTCGATCATAGCAAACTCATCGGCTTCATCTTGCACAACTTCATAGTTTGAGCGTTGAATGCTAGTGCTCCCCTTGTACATGGTGCCAACATGCTCCCAAGCTTCGTTGGCCACAGTGAAGGGTCAAAGATGTGCAATGTCTTCGGGAGGGATAGCATCTTGAAGTATGCAAAGAACGGACTCGTTGAATTGATGATCCGCAGCTTCTCTCGGAGTTAAGTTGTCGGGATCACGTGGATAAAAACCTTGCTCAATGATTCTCCAAAGATTAGTAGAGCAATGATTTAAATGACGTTTGAAGCGAAACATCCAAGTAGCAAAATCAGAATTTTTTATAAACCTAGGAGAAGGCCCAACGGAATTTAAATGAGGTGTGGGAACGAATCCTCCATAGTGAGTAGGAGGAGCGGAGTGGGCAAAGATCCCATTCTCATTCTTAGTAACCGGGTCTTGTTCACTACTAGCTTCTCCCTTGTCAGGAGTAGCCTCCGACACGATGGTAGCGGGACGAACCACTTCCAATGATGCGGTGGATTATTTAAGCCCCTCAAGCAAATCTTTAAACATGCCTTTGACCTCGGTCGGTAGTGATTCTTTCAATGTGGTCATAGCCACATTGAACTCCTCACGAGAGATCGAGGCTTCCCCATCGGACGTAGGCAAGGACGGAGTTCCACCGGAATGTTCCTCCGTCTCGACTACGTTGTCACCCATACTCTTTGAAGGGTAAAATCCTTAAAAGAGACGAGGCTCTGATACCAATTGAAAGGATCAATATGGTTGACTAGAGGGGGGGTGAATAGGCAACTAACAATTTTAGCTTTTCTTAACCACTTTAAATTGAGCGACAAAGTAAGTTATCTAGATATGCTATGATGAAGACAACTTATAGGAAGCAAAGATAACAACCTCACAAGCAAGCTATATAAGATAAACAAGTAAAGCTTGCACAAGTAATTGAAAGAAATAACCACAAATGGAACCGGTGAAGACGAGGATGTGTTACCGAAGTTCCTTCCCTTTGAGGGGAAGTACGTCTCTGTTGGAGCGGTGTGGAGGCACAATGCTCCCCAAGAAGCCACTAGGGCCACCGTATTCTCCTCACGCCCTCACACAATGCAAGGTGCCGTGATTCCACTAGTGGTGCCCTTGAAGGCGGCAACCGAACCTTTACAAACAAGGTTGGGGCTATCTCCACAACCGAATTGGAGGCTCCCAACGACACCACGAAGCTTCATCACAATGGAATATGGCTCCGAGGTGACCTCAACCGTCTAGGGTGCTCAAACACCCAAGAGTAACAAGATCCGCTAGGGATTAGTGGGGGGAATCAAATATCTCTTGGTGGAAGTGTAGATCGATGCCTTCTCAGGCAATCCCAAGCAAATCAACAAGTTTGATAGGCTAGGGAGAGAGATCGGGCGAAAATGGAGCTTGGAGCAACAATGGAGTATTTGGGGGAAAAGGTAAGTTAACAATGAAGAAGAAGATGCCTTTATATAGTGGGGGGGACAATCCAACCGTTACCCCCTCACTTCGCCCCGCAGAGAGCGGTACTACCGCTTATCAAGCGGTACTACCGCTTTCCCTTAGCGGTACTGCCGCGCAAGGGGGCTGGGACCCAGAGCGGTACTACCGTGGTTGCAGGGCGGTACCACCGCTGGGGAGCGGTACTACCGCCACTACTACCGCTTTTAGTGCCGCAAAACCCGACACGAGAAAATGCGCTCTCGAGTCGAAGCGGTAGTAAAACGGAGCTGCAGTGGTACTGCCGCAAAGTGCTACAAGCGGTACTACCTCTTGAGGCACTTAGGCGGTACTACCGCTGAGGCCCGCGGTACTACCGCTGGGACCAGGAAAAACAGAGAGAAGGGGGAAAGTAGAACTCCATTTAGGCGGGAAGGTATGGTGGGTGCGACAAGGAAGTGTACGTGTTGATTCCACCCTAACCTTACCAAAGTGGATCCCCTCTTGATAGTACGGTGACCCCTACGAAACTAGTCCACCAACAAAGAAACGAAAAGAGCTACACCGTCTTGAATCGAACACCGAGGGGATATAATCGTCACGTGCCAAACAATGAATCTCTGAAAAACTTAGAGTACACGATTAGTCCGCAAAAGCATTGTCATCAATCACCAAAACACCATCGGGCTAAATATGCCCTTACACTTATAATGGTGGCGCGAGTTATTCATGAATGGCACAGCCATAACTTTTGTAGTGAATAATTGTCCTGTATAAACAATATTGCAGACCAAGGTAAAGATAAACTGCTCTCTGACAAAAAAATATGTGCTAATAAAATATATTTTAGATGGATATCACCTGGTTGTGTTGAGGCCAAAAATAATCTGCCATGAAGTTGATGATCAACGGATGAAGCTGAAATCAATCACGGGTGAACCAGCCGCAGTGTGCTAATCCGGTATGGACGGGTGAGTCGGCCGTGACATTTGTAAGCCGGTGCGGACGGAGAGAATCGGCCGCGGCGTGTAAGCCGGTGCGGACGAGAGAGTCGGTCGTATGTTGATGCAGACTGGACTGTGGGGACGGCAGCTTGCACGTGTCCATTGAGCAGCGTGACACGGTCGAACGCTAGTGCAAACTCATACTAGCGCGCTCCGTAGCCGTGATACAATACCACCTCATGCTTGTGAACGAGAGAGGATCTCGTAGTGTCTCCATAAACAGTGAGCCCTTGTCCTGTTTACCCGGACAAAATATGACCCGTGTGTACATCCGCCCGAATGTCCCTTGAATGCATCAAAACAAGCTTATATCCAGCAGCTCGAGTCCAAAGAACAGGTTGATCCAGATCGGGCAAGAACTCCATAACGCCAGGGCTCAGTTCGGCTCTGCGACACTGGGGCAGTAGGAGGCATTCGTCAGCACGAGGGACGGCGGCGGCGCAAGTGAGCCGTGCGGATGTAGGAGTTACACCGGCGGTTCATAGCAGAAGCAAGGCCGCGGGAACAGCAACTCGCTGCAGTGTCGGCGATTTTTTGGAAGCGTGATCTTGCGACAGCTGAGGCACGAATCGGCGGCAATGGAGGCGTAGCAGGTCAACAGAGCAGCTCCAAGGCGAGGCGGTTCTCCCTCAGCAGAACACATCGATGGACGAGGCCCTAGTCAAGCTTAGAAGAGCCCGGACAGACGGACGCAGCGACCGGCGGCGGGTCGGAGCCCGCGGGCGAGCGTCGGAGCGGAGTAGACCCGGCAGGGTAGTTCAGATGAGCCCGCAGGATGCCAGTAAGGGCGTCTCGGACTCGGGCGTGAGCGAGGCGGATGTTCGGACGGTCATAGCAGTGGAGGCCGGCAGCGGCGACTTTCGGCGGCACTGCAGCAGAGGTGGTGACGATAAAGTTGCGGCCACGCAGCCTGAAGGCAACTGACAGTTCAGCCAAGACAGCGACTCAGCGGTGAGGGAGCAGACTGACGAGGAGATTCCCCGTGGCTTAGAGACATGCGAAAGGCAGCGACCGTCAGAGGTGGCTTGGCCACCGGGGCGCACTGGCGGAGACCGGCGACTCGATCCGAGTTTCAGCGCAGGGGCGGCTCAGAAGCGAGACCACAGCGGCAGAGAGCGGATCCAACTCCCCTCCACGTCCTTGTCCTGTTCGTCCTTGGTTTGACCATCCACGTCGTCTCTTTCCGTGGATTAGTAGTACTAGCATTGTTTTGGGAATGAGCTAGTGCATCTTCCCGTGGACTTTTCCTTTGACATTTTCAAACTCCATACAACCTCCTGGCACGTTGAAATTGATGAGGACAACCAGGGGCGGCTAGCGCCGCGCGCATCCGTCGAGCGGCGACTTGTAATCGACCACTTAGGCTGCCTTCGACCTGTTAATATGAGCCGGACATAGGGACAGCGGGTTGTGCATTCGTCCCCGGGTCTTCCGTTGCAGACGACGAAACTTATCAGTCAATCGATTCTTGTATATGACCTTATGAGCCGGAGTACTAGTAGTACTTGCTGATTTCTGTGAATTTTCTCATACGTATAGTGGTATTTCCAATTGATTTGCACGCCTCGATCTCCACGCCTTGGAGTAGTAGCGGTGGATTTGGATTTGATCTTTGGTCAACAACAGCCGATGTAGACGTGAAAAGCAGCCGCAATTGGACTCGACCGTAGAAATTAAGGCGGTGGTTTCAACGGAATATTGCAATATAGTATGTTTGATCTGACATAAACTCTTGTCGGTCTCGACCACAATGAACTCTACATGACCTGTGTTGTCGCCCGAGCTTTTTCCAATTTTTGAGCGACGAACTTCAGAGTTGATGTAGATCCTCCGTACCGTCTTTTCGTCATCCGGTTGTTTTCAAGATTCTTGATCCTTGAGAGAGATCCCTCCAAAAAATCAACACCACCGTGCGCCAGCCCCACGGTGGGCGCCAACTGTCGTGGAATTGTCACGACAGATGTCCTTAGTGTGAGGCCTAGTCGCGAGGACAACGCATCTATGTGGTAGCTTGAGAGGGGTTGGGCGGAATCGAGAGACGCAACATAGACGAAGATTTAGACAGCTTCGGGCCCCGGGAAACATCATCCGATAATAACCCTAGATTATGTTTGTGGCTAGGTCTCATTATGATCATGAGGAAGTCGCTGGTAAGCCGGCTTTTTGTGTCTAGCCCTAGAGACTGTTTCTTCTTACTTGTCCCTCTTTGGGGAGCCCTGCCCCTCCTTATATATATTGAAGGGGCGGTTTACATGACTAGTCCTAGTTGGATTAGGACTACTCTATTACAAATGGAGTCCTAGTCTTGCTTCCTTTGTAAGAGAATATTCCTTATGTCTTCCTCTTAAACCGGCCCACCATAACATGAACCGCCTGTTGGGCCACCGGGTCTTGTCGCTCCTCTGACCCGCCTGTCGGATTACCAATGAATCATAAACCGCTAGGTCCAAGCGGGTCGCCAGTGAATCACCAAACTCTAGCCGGGTCATACATCCGGCGGTTTATACCGCGCGATATATCCCCGACATTAGCCCCCAGTTTAATTTGGATTCATCCATGTTAAAATGATCTACAACATAAACACAAGAACAAATTTGTTGGGTTGTGCTCCGGTTTAAGTATTCTTATAAACCGGCAATTGATCATCCTTAAGTCCTTGTCATTTCCTCCTTCTAGAAAATCTGGGTCAGTAGACCAGCTTCATAATCAGCTTGCTTGCATAAGAAATATCGTAAATCAAGAATCCATTTGAGTCGGCCTTTAATGTTCTGATTTGACAAAAATATTGCTCTTTGAAATATTCAACTAATATTCCGCCGGTTTGAAAATGTAGAACTTGCCGGTTTATGATTACCACCATTGTCGGGTTATAAAAACTGATACTTCCGAGTCATGATTGTTGCCAACGCCGGTTCATGATTGTTGCCAATGCCGGTTCATGATTATTGATGACGCCAGGTTATGATTGTTGCAGACACCGGGTCAATCTGGTTAGCTCAAAACTGAAAATTGAAAGATATTTCTCGCTTATATCCATATTCCTGTAGCCCCCAAGTATTGAGAAGAACAAGGTGATGGTTTAAGACTTGCTTCAATATAAATACTGCCACTTTTGAAGAAATCCATGTTGTTTATCCCAGTCACTTAGTAAAAACTGAATACTCCATATTATGTAGCCCCCAAGTGCCGGGTTGTCTTGCTTGCAGCAACCTGGGACTTGAAATTGCCTTATGCTCATAAAAATTTCAACCAGTGTAGCCCCCAAGGGCCAGGTCATTATGCAATAAGCAGGGAATTTGTAAATATAATCATGTAGATTTGAGGAGTGATGTGTAGCCCCCAAGGGCCGGCTCATTAAGAAAATACTGGGCTGGGACTTTGCATATAATTTATTGATAATAACATCATATGATGTAATCTCCATCATGGGGCTTGAACTCACGTCCATAAGGTTAAGAGCTTTGTGCTTTACCAACTGAGCAGTGGATCCTTTCAACAAATGGATTAAGGCTTGTGTACCTTGAATTTTTTACAGGAGCAATTGGTAGCCCCCAAGGGCCGGCTCATTTAGAATGTGATGAGTCGGGTCTTCAATAAGTTGAGCAAAAAATGACTTTGCATTAGCCCCCAAGTGCCATGGTGCATGCTGGCAGTGACATGGGACTTGTGTATTTGATATAATCTGAACTCGAATAATGTAGCCCCCAAGTGTCGGGTCGTAAGCCTGCAGTGACTCGGGACTATTCCCTCCATTGTAAAAATAAATCATGTCCACTGATAAAATAATAACCATTGCGCTGAAGCGACTTTGAAGACCTCCATCATAATATTGGCTATTGATAACCATAATAAAAATCCAGCCATGTTGGCTATTAAAGATTTGAATAATATAATCCGGTTTGGAAAACCAGTTCCTGTGATATTGAATCGTACTGCTGGTTTAGGATACCTGTGCAGTAAGGGTGATAACCCAATCTTTAGAAGCCAAAACTTCCAAATGTTTATGATTGTCATATATGGCGACTTATCATCCAAAGTCAAGCCGGGTTAATCGAAACCACATATATGCTTCGGATATGAACAGAAAGGTCTCAAGACAAAACCAAAGATTGTTTGCAAAAAACTTAAACAAAATAGAAAAATTTGAGGCTTCTGATTCGAATACGATCAGTAAACCGGACCAAAGGGGTTAAGCTAGGATTTGAATATGATCATGTAGCCCCTAGTGGCTTTGGCGTTGCACCGATCAAGAGGGTACCGACAGCTATGTTCTCTTTGGTTCGAATACGGCCTATGTTTGAAAAGGAAGCGCCCTAATGATCTCGAGAGGTTTTTAATGACCCTGGTTCGAATACAATCCAAGTTTGACCCAAAAGGGGTTAAGCTATGATTCGACTACGATCAAGAAGCCCGCTAGTGAGTTTGGCATTGTGCCGATCAAGAGGGTACCGACAGCTATGTTCTGTTTGGTTCGAATACGACCTATGTTTGAACAGGAAGCCCCCAAGTGACCATAGAGGCTTGGAACCTATATGTGAGTTGTGCTTAGCAACAGACTCTCTTTAGTCCCTTTAATTTTATCTGAGAACTCGAATTTTGCGAGAGATAAATTTTTAAACCGGAAATTCTTAAACCGGATATCGATAGTTTCAAAGCTTTGTGAAACAAATTTACCTTGAACCGGATTATAATCTGGAATTCTTCTATTTAAGCCGGACATTTTTCTGACAGTCTTTCAATTTTCATCGATAGAGCAGTAATCTCTGGGGCCTGGTTATTTTTTCCTCCAATGACCCAGAGTTTTTGAATGCATTGAAACCGGCCAATTCTGCCAAGTCATACCATTGTAGTAATTCTGCCAAGTCATACCATTGTAGCCCCCGAGTCTCAAGACGACTCGAGGTGTTGGCTTGAGATTCTCCATATTTGACCATAGCAGAAGGTGTATATCATTGGCGTTGATAGCGCGATGTGAATCCACAAAAGTTTGAGGTGACTGCGACGGGTTTATAAATGATCCCGTATGAGCCATGTCAGCAACTCGGCCAATGGTTCCTTCCAGCTGGTTGTTTGAAGTTTAACCAAACTGTAGTGACGGCGACTTGTGCGCCTGCCCATTGAGCCATCCAGTGCAGACGGCGGCTGATAATACATAATAATTTGCCTCCAATTTGTTGGAAGAAAACCGGGCTTCCCAAGCAGTGACTTGCTCATACTCAATAAACAGATCATGCAGACGGGTGCGGCCCGTTGTGTTGATGTAGACCAGGCTACGAGAGACAGACGGTAAAGATGACCACAATATTAGAGCTAGCTCGGACAGATGAGTCGACCGCGACATTGTAAGCCGGCGCGGACGAGCGAGTTAATTCGCAGGGACGGTCCCGGTGAGTTGAAGTAGTCTGGGCTGCAAGGGCGGCTTGCACATATATTCATCGAGCTTGATGGCATGGTAAGGTACTAGCGCCTATAATGGTGGCACGACTTATTCATCAATGACACAACCATAACTTTTGCAGTGAATAATTGTCATGTATAAACAATATTGCAGACCAAGGTAAAGATAAACTGCTCTCTGACAAAATAATATGTGCTAATAAAATATATTTTATATGGATATCACCTAATTTTGTTTAGGCCGAAAATAATCCGCCATGAAGTTGATGTTCACCGGATGAAGCTGAAATTAATCACGGGTGAACCGGCCACAGTGTGCTAATCCGGTATGGACCGGTGAGTCGGCCGTGACATTTGTAAGCCGGTGCGGACGAAGAGAATCGGCCGCGGCATGTAAGCCGATGCGGACGAGAGAGTCGGCCGTATGTTGATGCAGACCGGACTGTGGGGACGGCGGCTTGCACGTGTCCATTGAGCAGCGTGACACTATCGAACGCTAGTGCAAACTCATACTAGCGCGCTCCATAACCGTGATACAATACCACCCGATGCTTGTGAACGAGAGAGGATCTCGTAGTATCTCCATAAATA
The DNA here is from genome assembly GCA_902687465.1 of Secale cereale. Taxonomy (NCBI): domain Eukaryota; kingdom Viridiplantae; phylum Streptophyta; class Magnoliopsida; order Poales; family Poaceae; genus Secale; species Secale cereale. The sequence goes on from LR738711.1 coordinate 227,232,272, forward strand.
GTGAGCCCTTGTCCTGTTTACCCGGACAAAAGAGGACCTATGTGTACGTCCGCCCGAATGTCCCTTGAATGCATCAAAACAAGCTTATATTCAACAGCTCGAGTCCAAAGAACAGGTTGATCCAGATCGGGCAAGAACTCCATAACGCCAGGGCTCAGTTTGGCTCTGCGACACTGGGGCAACAGGAGGCGTTCGTCAGCACGAGGGACGGCGGCGGCGCAAGTGAGCCGCGCGGATGTAGGAGTTACACCGGCAGCTCATAGTAGAAGCAAGGCCGCGGGAACAGCAGCTCGCTGCAGCGCTGGCAGTTTTTTGGAAGCGTGATCTTGCCACAGCTGAGGCGCGAATCGGTGGCAATGGAGGCGCAGCAGGTCAACAGAGCAGCTCCAAGGCGAGGCGGTTCTCCCGCAGCGGAACACATCGATGGACGAGGCCCTGGTCAAGCTTAGAAGAGCCCAGACACACGGACGCAGTGACCGGCGGCGGGTCGGAGCCCGTGGGCGAGTGTCGGAGTGGAGCAGACCCGACAGGGTAGTTCAGATGAGCCCGCAGGATGCCAGTGAGGGCGTCTCGGACTCGGGCGTGAGCCGGGCGGATGTTCGGATGGCCGTAGCAGTGGAGGCCGGCAGCGGCAACTTTTGGCGGCACTGCAGTAGAGGTGGTGACGATAAAGTTGCGGCCACGTAGCCTGAAGGTAACTGACAGTTCTACCAAGACGGCGACTCGGCGGTGAGGGAGCAGACTGACGAGGAGATTCCCCGCGGCTTAGAGACCTGCGAAAGGCGGCGACCGGCAGAGGTGGCTCGGCCATCGGGACACACTGGCAGAGTCCGGCGACTCGATCCGAGTTTCGGCGCAGGGGCGGTTCAGAAGCGAGACCACAGCGGCAGAGACCGGATCCAACTCCCCTCCACGTCCTTGTCATGTTCGTCCTTGGTTTGACCATCCACGTCGTCTCTTTCCGTGGATTAGTAGTACTAGCACTGTTTTGGTAACGAGCTAGTGCATCTTCCCGTGGACTTTTCCTTTGACGTTTTCAAACTCCACACAACCTCTGCTAATGGATCTTTAGGGTGGATGTACTATTTGATTAGAAAATAAATATTTTATTTATTCCTCCTCGCACGTTGAAATTGATGAGGACAACCAGTGACGGCTAGCGCCACGCGCATCCGTCGAGCGACGACTTTTAATCGACCACTTAGGCTGCCTTCGACCTATTAATATGAGCCGGACATAGGGACATCAGGCTGTGCATTCGTCCTCGGGTCTTCCGTTGCAGACAACGAAACTTATCAGTCAATCGATTCTTGTATATGACCTTACGAGTCGGAGTACTAGTAGTACTTGCTGATTGCTGTGAATTTTCTCATACGTACAATGGTACTTGCAATTGATTTGCAGGCCTCGATCTCCTCGCCTCGGAGTAGTAGCGGTGGATTTGGATTTGATCTTTGGTCAACAACAGCCAATGTAGACGTCAAAAGCAGCCACAATCCGACTCGACCGTAGAAATTAAGGCAGCGGTTTCAACGGAATATTGCAATATAGTATGTTTGATCCGACGGAAACTCTTGTCGGTCTCGACCACATTGAACTCTACATGACTTGTGTTGTCGCCCGAGCTTTTTCCAATTTTTTAGCGACAAACTTCAGAGTTGATGTAGATCATATGTACCGTCTTTTCATCATTCGGTTGTTTGCAAGATTCTTGATCCCTGAGAGAGATCCCTCCAAAAACTCAACACCACTGTGCGCCAGCCCAACAGTGGGCGCCAACTGTCGTGGAATTGTCACGACAGATGTCCTTAGTGTGAGGACTTAGTCGCGAGGCCAACGCATCTATGTGGTAGCTTGAGAGGGGTTGGGCGAAATCGAGAGACGCAACATAGATGAAGATTTAGACAGCTTCCGGCCCCGGGAAACATCATCCGGTAATAACCCTACATGCTGTTTGTGGCTAGGTCTCATTATGATCATGAGGAAGTCGCCGGTAAGCCGGCTTTTTTTGTCTAGCCCTAGAGATTGTTTCTTCTTACTTGTCCCTCTTTGGGGGAGCCCTGCCCCTCCATATATATGTTGAAGGGGCGGTTTACATGACTAGTCCTAGTTGGATTAGGACTACTCTATTACAAGTGTAGTCCTAGTATTGCTTCCTTTGTAAGAGAATATTCCTTATGTCTTTGTCTTAAACCGGTCCACCATAACATGAGCCGGCCTTTCATGAACCGCCCGTTGGGCCACCCGGTCTTGTCGCTCCTCTAACCCGCCTGCCGGATTACCAATGAATCGTAAACCGCCAGGTCCAAGCGGGTCGCCAGTGAATCGCCAAACTCTAGACGGGTCATACATCCGGCGGTTTATACCGCGGGATATATCCCCGACAGCGCCGGTGCAGCGAGCACTCACTAAGCGGGCCAGCGCCTTGTCTGCACTCCTCACGGATTCGCCTCATGGACACCGGTGATTGGGCGACGAGCAATTTTCCTGGAACTCGCTCACCATACACCTGGGTTGGGCTATAAAAACAGCAGCGCGCCTCTCTTCGAACACACAAACACCACGCCGCTCTACTACCTCTTTGGTTTGGAAGGGATCGAGCCGAGCTCCTTCGGTAAGGCTGTGTTCCTGGTGGCGCTGCGGTGGTTCCTAGCTGCGATGCTGGGCACACTAATCGGTGTGTCGTTCCTCCTAGTGATACTCATCAGGAACAAGCGGGCTCGAAGCAACGTGCGACTGGGTGCGGTGGATCGAGGTGTGGAAGAAGATGGTGCACGGGGTGGTCCTCCGCCACGCTTGATTCTCCGTCGCTTCACATTGGCAGAGTAATCGCGTGCTGCAGTGGTGGCGACTGGCCGACGCCACGCAAGGCAGTGATGGTGATGGTGGTGTCCAAATGCAGGTGAGATGGCTGCGCTAGGTCAAAATCACACTGGGGTACGAGGAAAGTTTCGTGGATTGCTCCACGAAAAAGTAGGTGTCGAGGTAGAATCAGAGTTGAAATCTGTATCGGGGAGTTGTACTAGATCGAGGGAAATAAAGCTGGCAACGTTTCTCCGAAAGCGCAATTGGGTTAACGAAAAAGAATTAGGGATGAGAAATGGCCAGATGAAAATGTCTCCTCGAGGTTCTGGGTTTGAAAATCTGGCAGACGGGGTATGCACAGATATAGATAGGGATGTGACTTTGCCTTTCCCGAGTACTGCATAAAAGTACTCGTGAGTGAACCAGGGCTGCGTGCAGGATTCAGTGCACTATAAACTAAAAAACAAACAGATGCAACATACATGCAACAGAAAAAAAAAACACCAGAGAAATCACACAAAAGCGTTTTAATGACAATGGGTATATGTACTCCTAGTATACATACCTACACCAGCTCACATTTTATTATAGACTCGGAACGAGTCAATGTTGTTTTTAGTGTATGAGCTCTACTGATTAAAATCTTGTTAGCAACCATTGCCAACCCTATCAAACATTTCTGCTTGACAGAGAGACAAGCAAACACAAAGACAAAAAAAGCAAGAAAGCATACATAAACCACAACATACGGGTTACAACAGTACCATCATACTACCAAGCCCGAATGGGCTATGCGCTAATCGAAACTACGCACCCCGGAATATATGGTTCTATCCTCATATCGAGGATGAACCGACAGACTGACCTACTCACAGAAACACTTGACTGCGTGACTGAGGTCATGCAGAAGACTTGCCATGTTGGGGCTCTCCTTGAGGACGAAGACTAAGCCAATCTCCATCTTCATCGTCCGACAATACTAACGGTTGGGGCTCTTCTGCTGGAGGTGTGGCTAAAATTGATCCAAGCAGATGCTGCTGGTGGATCCGAAAAAGAGCCTTGTCGAGGGTGATGATGTTTGGTTTAGGCCATAGCACAGGCTGAGAGGGTAGCACTGGTTCGGATGGCATTGGGCAAACGGCTTGAGATGCGAATTTACGAGCCTCGCGATAAGCTTCCCTAACAACTCGTACCGCATCATTGTCGAGGGTTCTAAACTCGGCAAGCATCTTTGAAATCATCATCCCCTGGGTAGTGATATATTGCACCAGGCGAGCAATTGCGGGGTCATCTCCTTGGATAGCGGGAGTAGGCTGAATTCCGGCTTCTGCCACAATGGGGAAAAAGCAAAACTCCCAACTTTGTGCCGCCTGCGGAAACTTAGTTCGGAGGTATAGGATAGCCTCCACAGCAGTGGCCTGAATGGCTAAGTCAGTGGTAGGCTTGGCTCTACCCTAAAAAACCAAAGGCTGACCATCTACTGCGGGACCTGGGCCAATGTGCACCCTTGCATCATAGCGGTGAAGGTGAGGGACGGGTGTCGATTGGAACACCAGGTAATCGGGGCTAGCATTACAGCCAAAGGCTTTGGTGAGCATCTCGGCAAGAAGGGGTGGAAAGCCAGTATGGTTGACGGCACAAGTGCGGGTGTAAAACTTGGGAGCTTTGAGGGTGCTAGCCATGACTAGGGTGTTGCTAGCTAGGCTTCTCTACAGGACATGGCCAATTGAGGGGTGAGCGATACGGCTAGCGGAAAAGGGATTTATAGGAAGCTACGCGGGATGTGCCCGCATGGTGTGACCCCTTTCCCTTAAAGGCGAAGGGTAAGCGGTGCGGCCGACCAGAAAAGATAGGGTTGCTATTCGTTCCACGAATAACTAGGCGGGGACAGTGGGGTGAGGACGTGTCGGTCCCGACTGATCCACCTGTTGATTAACAGTGGACATGTCGGATGCCAGGGATGGGTCAAATCCCTTAGGGTCATTATGAGTTGATGGTAGTGGTGACCTAATGCTAGGATAACCTATGCCAGCCTGGCTGCTCTGATACCATCTCCTGTGGCACCCCGATTCGCATGGAGCAGGGGGGCTTCGCACGTCAGCCCATGATAACATCTGACGCACGACAGGTCCATGATACAGCATTCCAGGTACAAGAATATTCATCAAATACATGTGTATATGATTACATCATTGATGAATACAATTATCTGGCATAGCCATAAGGCTATTTAAATGGCGGCGGAAGTCTTGGTTTGGCAGCATAACAACTCTGGCTAGGCTCCACAACTCACAGGACTGGCAAGATTACGGCCTAGCATGACATAACAAACGAACAATCTGGACACGACGTACAAAATTGGCATGACACACCAGGTCATTACATTGAATGTACTCTTTTTTGCGGATGGAATGTACTTGCAAGACAACCAAATACATAGCATCCAAACAAACAGATGACAAAGCAAGAACCAAGCATATGCAACAATCTACTCCAACACAATCTCTAAGCATGGCACAATATTAACAAGAATCATAAATCAAACTGAGCATGAACAACATCATAGCATCTACTAGCATGGCATATCAAACTTACTTCTAACATAACAACAACAAAGCATAGCATATCAAAACATGGCATGGCATAATGAAACTATGCTGAAAATAAACTACTAGTTACCTCCCGGGAAGACATATTGTATTAACCTCATGCAACAATCACTTACTCTCCCACGGCTCCTCGGAGAAAACTCATGATTTACCGAGACCTCGTATGGGGGTCATATCAACACATGATCGTGACTTCTCACGATTTTCTTATAGTCCAAGTCACCACAATATTTATCACATCTTACTTATCACATAAGTTATTAGCAGATTTATCCTCCATTTCGACCAAGACCCAATAGTGTGACCTACTATGAACTTGTGCCCATGACCGAGGACGCGGCTATCAATAGATTTAACACACACACTACAGAGGTAGCGCACTTTACCCACACCACAGAACCCATGGCCTCGCACTCCCATTTGGGTGGACCAACGGCGTTCCAAAAAAAAATGACCTACTGCCATGACACTCTCCCGACAACTCTGACCAACTCTCCTTTGGGCTAAGTCATGGGTGGCCCCGTGCCTACCAAAGGCACCTACGGCCACCGTCGTGGCAAAACGGTCCCGAACGAGGACATGTGGACATAACCAAACTCGGGCTCACAAGGCTTATGTCCGCCTACTAGATCAGGGTAGCGCGCGCCCATAACCTTCCCTAGTTGGAGGCATCGGCGAGAGGCATGACAATAGACCCATCTAGGGCTTCCCATAAAGGCAAATGTGGCTGCACTGGAGAAAGCTCGATTTGGTGGCACTATCACTCGATCCCATCGATGACGGAGGAGGTTTATTATGAAGTCATGTTATTAACTTCTCCACCATCATTAACATTATGAGAATATTTAACAAAGATGCAACAATGAGCATGCAACATGCAAATGCACTAACAAATATCAAGTACCTCAAGTGAACAGATAAATCCTATGAAACATGACAATACCGGGTACTAGCTTATTGATGGTGTGACAAAATCATCATAGCATCAATATTACTGGCATGAAATTAACCAAATCACAGGTACGACATTATCAACAACAATATAACTAGCATGGAAAATGCTATCATGAAAAGCAAGCATGATGTGGCAAGTAGTACTAACATATAGCACAACTGAAATAACGGCAGACGAAACAGACAAAAACTACTACAACTAAGCACACACACGAGGTACCAGCAAAGTCAGCATGCAAGTTCGGGGCTCATGATAAGAGGTTGGCTTGCCTGGGGTTCGAGAAATACTCCGGGGATGAGTGTGGTCAACTCTCGGAAAAAATTGATGGAGAATGGTTCTCTCTCAAAGGGGCTGAATTAGGGCAAGTGCAAAATGGGCATTTTCAGAATGTGCAAACATCAAGAAAATAGTCCCATCGAAAAGAGCTCGACGAACAGAGAATGTGAGCGTTCGAATCACCTCGATCGGAGTTACGGTTGCAAAGTTGTGGCCGTTCACTATTTAGGCAGAAAAGTGGCCTAAACAATGAACGTTCACAATATAAGCATTTCGGCAGGCGGGGCTGGAAAAGAGAAAGCGCATTTGAGAAAAATACGTTTCAGAGAACAGAAAGCATATTTCCCGCAATACGTTTTCAGTTGTCACAAAATGTACTACGGGGAATACGTCTTCCACTACCAGGAAAAGGGCTATAGATGATATTGACACTAATGGCGCACCATGCATGTGGTGCGCCATTGCTATATAGCAGTGGCGCACCAGATACTGGTGTGCCATTAGTGTCCTCATTACTAATGGCGCACCAGACACACGGTGCGCCATTACTAACATATTTTATTTATTTATTTATTTTTCCAAAACTACTAATGGCGCACTAGGGCAAAGTGCACCATTACTAGTTTTAACTAGTAATGGCGCACCACACACTCTGTGCGCCACTACTAACAATTTTTTTTTACTTTTTTTTTCAAAACTAGTAATGGCACACCTGGGTATAGTGCGCCATTACTAGTTCAAACTAGTAATGGCGCACCACAACCACGGTGCGCCACTACTAACAATTTCACCAAATGCACCCCAAGTGGACCGCCTTTTTTGGTTTAAAAAAATAAAAGAAAATGATGGAAATGTCAAAAAAATAAAAAAAATTAAGTTTCTCATGTGATATGTGGTCTAGTTATTGGGAAAATTTACAAATATGAATTTCAACTTTATTTGCAAAATCTCTCTGGAATTTAGTAAAACGGGCATAACTTTTGCATACGAACTCGGATTAAAAAGTTTTTTATATGAAAAATCATCTACTCGAAAAGTTACATCCAAATTCAATGGAGCGACTATGTTGAACATTTTCAAAATCTCAAAAAACCTAACAGAACGAAAGTTATGGGGCTTTTAAGATCTAGAGGGGGAAATATGAAAAAAAAATCAAACTTACTAGTGACGCACCATTTGCAATGTGCGCCACTAGTAACATATTTTTTTGGAAATTGTTTTCAAATTATGATATGTAATATGACCGGGAAGTTTGAAATATATTTTTCAAAATTTCATCACACTCATGAACATGACCGGGAGGTTTAATAGGATTGATATGATAGAACTGCGAAGTTAAGCGTGTCGGTGTACAAAAAGAGGGGTACACTTTTTGTACCCCTATGACTGTCCACGGGCAGTCTGAGCCGCGGGCACCACCACACCAAGCATGGCAAGGGAGGTGAGCCGGGGTAAGATCAAAGCTTGATGGAGACTGGAACAACGCCAAGAACAAGACCACAAAGAGCAAAGGGACGAAGCGGCTCTCCCCGGCAAGATCCTTGCCGGAGCCAGCTCTGGCAGCCCCGGCAAGACCCTTGTCGCGGCAGCTCGCCCCACGCCTACGGAGCGGATCACCCTTGAGTCCACCACCCCCATGAGGCCAGGATTCGGGAGATATCCCCGTGGTGGCATGCAGATCTTTGTGAAGACATCCAAGATCAGATACAAGTTAAGAAGACGACGACCCTTGGCGGGATGCCAGCCAAGGAGAACTACAAGGCCCCCGGCAAGCACCTTGTCGGGGATGACAGCAGGCGCCATGGCAGGACCCTTACTGGAGCCCCGGCAAGGCCCTTGCCGAGGACACCCGCAGGGCCATCATCAGGCCCGCACCAACCGGGTTTCCACCGGCCCACGCAGCTGCCGACCCGACCAGCTGGACAGGCTCCTGCGTGGCAACCCACAGATCTTTGTGGAGACCCGCCGTTGCGCCACCTCAGCTGCCTGTCTGCCTACATGGCACCTCAGGCACCGCTGGCCAGGGCGCGTGTCAACACGAGGAGGAGCGGCGACGGACAAGACGGACGTCTCCCCTCGTCCCCGATAAAGCAAGGACACCTAAGCTAAGCGCATTAAATGCGCCTTGTCCTGTAATGCGAGGGATAACCTCGCATCACTGTACCCTTTCCACCTCCTGTGTGCCACTGTGGCAACCCTTTTTCCTATAAAAGGAGGCCCGAGGCGACGAGGAGGAGTATTCGGCTTTTTAGAACTCCTCACGACTCGTTTGGAGCTCCTCACTAGCTGAAGAACACAAGCATATAATCCACCAAAGCAGGAGTAGGGTTTTACGCATCTTTGCGGCCCGAACCTGGGTAAAGGCACCGTGTCCTGACTGTTAGATCCTCTCTTCTCTCAACCCCGCGCCCCGCAACCGTAGTAGGGATTCTTGTGATACCATAGGTGTCGATCCAAATACACCGACATCTTTGGCGCGCTAGGTAGGGGAAGCAGTTGTGAGAATCAGCTTTGGCAGTCAGTTCAACGCCTCTTCATCGTCATGGCGCCCAAGAAGAAGACGACGGTGGCGTTTGGCCAGTCAGAAGCCGGACAGCCCGTCGCGACGCGAGCGAGCAGCGGACCAGTCGCGGAAAGAACCCGGGGCGCTGCTCACGAACACCAACGCCGCCCCAGTAGCCAGAGTTTGGGAGGTGGCGATGCTTGTGCGCCTGGTAGCGGGCCACACACAGCCAGTTCCAGAGATGGAACCCGGCCCTCCGCGGGTGGCGCAGGGCCTTCCAAGGTCGCTGCCGCATCACCCGAAGGCGACGCAAGGATCTCCAGAACTCCCACGCCGGCACCAACATCGCGCTCTTCTCAAGCACCGCGCGATGAACAGCGTCGTCACCATGAAGGTCCCGGGCGTCCCCATGGGAAGGGCCCCGAGCGCCACTCCCGAGATGTAGAAGACCTGCCCGCCCGCCGAAGCACTGGTGGGGACGATAGGCGACCGCGGGATCGTGATGGAGCTCCCCCTGACACGGTCAGGGGTCGAAGCGCGTCATGGTCCGTGCAGGTTTCGCTACCGTTGACGCCAGCCGAAGCTTTGGCGCGCGCGCAGTTGCTCCTCGACTTTCCCCCCGTTACGGGGAAACTCGACGAATGGAGAGACACCATCCGAAGCCTTGTCGTAGTCGCCAACAAGGATGATCTAAATCCAATGGAGCTCCCAGGTCGACGCTCCGATGGAGTCCCACGCACCGGCGGCGGGAGAGCCGGCAGCGCCGTGGCTACGGTGCATTCGCCTCCTCCTCGCCCGGTGCCGTGTGCGTCGACTCGTCGAGACGTCGCGGGCGACGCCATCTCCATAGCGTCGTCCGACCCACGTACCCGCGGCGACGAGCGTCAAGTTCTTCAGGAGCGAGCTCATGAAGACGCTCGAACCACCATCGAGCGCCGGCGCGGAATGCGCCACCAGTCAGACAGGCGAGCAGGGCCTGCTGCAGACCGCCCGGCACCGGAGAGCCCTGGGGGTCTACCTTACGAGGTAGGCTGTCCAGCTTTCACCCGTGAGCTGCGGTAGTTCCAGTGGCCCTCTCACCGCACATTCAAACCTGACGTTGGTGAGAAGTACAACGGCAAGACCCACCCGTCGGAGTTCCTCAGCATCTACACCATCGCGATGCAAGCTGCCGGGGCCCGCGACGATAAGGTGCTTGCGAATTACTTTCCGTTGGCTCTTAAACCTAACGCCATGTCGTGCTTGATGCACTTGCCAGTAGACTCTATTTCCTGCTGGTCTGACTTGTGCCATGAGTTTGTTGGCGCCTTTACCGGAGGCCACCAAGCCCATGGCCAAGCGAGTGACCTGCATGTCATACCCTAGAAGGAAGGCGAGAGTCTGCGCAAGTACATACAGAGATTTAGCCGGGTACAGTACAATATCCCCGATGTTCACCCTGCCGCCATCATCAGCGCGTTCCACCAGAACATGCGCAACCGCAAGATGCGCGAAGAACTGGCGATGACCAAGGTGAAGGATGTGGCGGAACTCTACATTCTTGCTGACAGATGTGCCCGGGCTGAAGAGGGAAGGAAGTACCCCGGCAAAGGCGCCGGTGCGGAAACCGACTCTTCAGACGAGGATACTGCCGCCCCAACGAAGAAGGGCCGACACCGTAACAGGAAGCGCAAGGGGAAGGCTGTGCTTGCCGTCGAGGGATCTGATGACACCGGCTCCGCCAAGAAAACCAAGGCGGGTGACCCTGGCAAGGAAATTGCCGGGTGTGTCGCCTGCCGGGCCTTGGCGGCTGCCGAGAAGCCAGGAAACTCCGGCAAGCGATACTGCAAGATCCATCGCACCAAAGGCCATGATCTCCAGGACTGCCACCAGGTTGAGCTCCTTGCTGAGAAGCAAAGGGCTGGATACGAGAGGCGGGACAAGGAGAAGGGCCAAGACGGCGCTGAGGGGTCCAGCAAGAAGCGTGACGGCCAAGCAGGTCGTCGCGGCAAGGAGAAACAGCAGGAAAGGCCCGCCCGGGGCCGCGACAGAAGACCTGAAGACGACGATCACGAAGAGGACGACGAGTCTGGCGGCCAAGAGTTTCAGAAGGCTACGGACGCCATGTGCGTCGATGGTGGCGCCTTGCTGCATGCTTCTCACTGCCAGCTTAAACAGTGGGCGCGTGAGATTATTGCAGCGGAGCCATCGTCCGATGCCCAAAAGCCGCTGAAATGGTCCAACACACCTATCATCTTTGACACCGAGGATCACCCTGATCGCACTACCGCGGTCGGGTGTTTGCCATTGTTGGTTTCACCGACAATATGCAACCTCAAGGTGACGAAGATGCTAGTCGATGGCGGGGCCGGTCTGAACCTACTTTCGCCCACCGTGATCGAGAAGCTACAAGCTCTGACCTCGAAGAGACGGGCACGTTTCAGGGGGTCAGCCCAGGGAGAAGTCAACCGAAGGGGAAAGTCACGCTGCCTATGACTTTTGGAAGTGATCTGAACTACACGACAGAGAGGATCGTGTTCGATGTTGCCAAGATCCCCCTGCCTTACAATGGGATCCTTGGCCGCCCAGCACTGGCCAAGTTCATGGCAGCATCACACTATGCCTACAACACCCTGAAGATGCCAGGGCCCGTGACGATCATCACCATCCCCTCCGATAAGAAAGATGCGCTGATTTTCGCTCACCAGTTGTACTAGCAAGCAGTTGCAGCAGCTGCTGCTACGAGGGCACTCGCTCCTGCCACTGGAGCCCCGGGAGGGAAGAAGAAGAAGACCGACGAGACCTCGGGCACCCACTCCGGCAAGCGCACCTCTTCGGAGTGATATGCTCCCGTCAAGGACGTGCCAGAGAGCTCCACCGGAAAGAAGAAGACAGGTGAGACCTCAGACACCCACTCCGGCAAGCACACCTCTTCGGAGTGTCGCGCTCCCATCGAGGACGTGCCAGAGGGCTCCACCGGCAGAAACAAGAGATCCAAGGCCACACCGCCGGGAACCAAGAAGGTTTCTGTCAAGGAGGACGGCACGGGAGGGGCTTTTACCATAAGCTCCGCCCTTGACAACAAATAGGAAGACGCGCTCGTCACCTTCCTGCGGGCTAATGTCGACGTGTTTGCCTCGCAAGCATCCGACATCCCCGACGTTCCAAGGGAGGTGATTGAGCACCACCTTGTTGTCTGTCCTCATGCGCGGCCCGTCAAGCAGAAGGTCAGGAAGCAAGCTTTGGAACGGCAAGAGTTCATCACCGAGGAGATCCGGAAACTGGAAGCTGCGGGTTTGGTAAGAGGAGTGCTCCACCCAACGTGGTTGGCCAATCCGGTGGTAGTGCGCAAGGCAAATGGGAAGTGGAGGCTGTGTATTGATTACACAGATATCAATAAAGCTTGTCCCAAGGACCCCTTCCCGTTTCCGCGCATAGACCAGATTGTTGACTCCACGGCAGGGTGTGACCTGCTGTCGTTCCTCGATTCCTACTCCGGCTACCACCAGATCTTCATGGCAAGAGAAGACGAAGAGAAGACATCATTCATCACCCCATGTGGTACATACTGTTTCGTACAAATGCCTTTCGGGTTGAAGAGTGCTGGCTCGACGTTTGCAAGGGCAGTCCAGATTGGTTTTGAACCCCAGCTCCATAGAAATATGGAGGCTTATATGGATGATATAGTGGTCAAAACCAAGAACAAGGCAACCCTTGTACCGGATTTACAAGAAACATTTGTAAACATGCGCAAGATCAACCTCAAGCTGAACCCTGAGAAGTGCATCTTCGGCGTCCCTTCTGGCAAGCTTCTTGGGTTCTTTGTGTCGCAGCGTGGAATAGAAGCCAATCCGGACAAGATCAAAGCTATAGAGCAGATTGAAGCACCCAAATGGGTCAAGGATGTGCGTCGGCTTGCTGGATGCGTTGCCACCATGAGCAGATTCATTTCCAAGTCTGCCGAGCGCGCCCTCCCCTTTTTCAAGATTTTGAAAAAGGCAGGCCCAATGGAGTGGACGCCACAAGCCAAAGCAACATTACAAGATCTGAAGAGGTATCTTTCCTCCACGCCAATACTAGTTGCGCCTAGACCACAAGAATCGTTGCTGCTATACTTAGCGGCAACAAACCAGGTGGTCAGCGCCACACTAGTGGCGCAGAGAGAAATCGATGATGAGGTGATAGCAGCAACAGAGCTCGATGCCACTAGTGCAGAGGCGATACAGCCGGTTGGAGTGCAGCCGAAGAAGAAAATGATGCAGCACCCGGTCTACTTTGTTAGCTCCCTCTTGCAGGGGGCTAGATCAAGGTACTCCGGTGTGTAGAAATTGCTCTTCGGCCTTCTTATGGCCTCGAGGAAGCTGCGTCACTACTTCCAGGCGCACGAGATCACTGACGTCACTCGCCTCCCTCTGCAAAGGATATTGCACAAGCCAGACGCGATGGGAAGGATTGTAGAGTGGGCACTGGAGCTGTCCAGCTTTGGCCTCAAGTTTGAAAGTACTTTGACAATTCAGAGCCGAGTCCGGGCGGAGTTCGTCGCAGAATGGACCGCAACGCCTGATGAAGAAGTCCAGGAAACTGCTCTCCCCGGCAAAGAGGCGAGTTGCAACTGGATCATGTACTTTGATGGGGCTTTCTCCTTACAGGGCGCCGGGGCTGGCGTACTGCTGGTCGCGCCCACTGGAGAGAACCTCAAGTACGTGGTCCATATGCACTTCCCTAGGGAGGTATCAACGAACAACACCGCCGAGTACGAGGGGCTGCTTGCTGGTCTTAGGATCACGGCAGACCTCGGAATCAAGAAGCTCATTGTCAGGGGCGACTCGCAGCTTGTCGTGAAACAAGTCAACAAGGATTACCAGAGCCCGTTGATGAAGGCCTACGTCGATGAAGTGAGAAAGTTGGAAGAGTGCTTTGATGGTATACAGGCGGAGCACGTTCCTCGAGCGGAGAACGACATCGCCAATTACCTGTCAAAGTGTGCTGCCCTCAAGCTACCTATGGAACCAGGTACCATTGTGCTTCAGCTTTCTCAGCCATCCGTTGATCCATCAACAGAGCAGAACAAGAGGAGGAAATCAGGGCCCGGCAAGTACTTTCCCGCCGAGCTCCCCGGAGCCGCCGGCAAAGATGTTGCCGGAGACACTGAGCCCGCCACCGGAGGGCTAACTCTGGCGGAGCGTCAAGCTTTTGCTATCGAGATGGCCGCTCCCTTGACGGAGGAAATGCATTTGGTCCTCGCCGTCGAGCCCTAGGCTCCAGCGTGGGCGCAGCATACCGTCTGATTCCTTCAGACTGGGGAACTTCCTGAGGAGCAGGAAGAAGCGGAGAAAGTAGCCCGTCGGTCTGCCATGTACCAGTTCGTCGATGACGTCCTGTACAGAAGGAGACCGAACGGTGTGAAATTGAAGTGCATCCCTCAAGAGGAAGGACTGGAGCTGTTGGCAGAGATACATGGAGGCATATGTGGATCCCACATAGGGTCGAGAGCCCTTGCCGGCAAGGCATTCCGGCAAGGCTTCTTCTGGCCCACTGCCCTCCAGGATGCGACGGCACTGGTCACCAGGTGTGAAGCGTGCCTGTTCCATTCAAAGAAACTTCATCAACCAGCTCAAGCCCTTCAAACCATTCCTCTCTCCTGGCCCTTCTCGGTCTGGGGGCTCGACATATTGGGCCCTTTCACCCACGCCGTTGGGGGCTTTGAGTACTTGTACATTGCAATCGACAAGTTCACAAAGTGGCCAGAGGTGGAGGCAGTAAGGAAGGTCACAGCTCAGACAGCCGTCAAGTTCTTCAAGGGACTAGTGTGCTGTTTTGGTGTACCCAATAGGATCATCACCAACAACGGCACACAGTTTACAAGCCGCACCTTCATGCAATATACCCAAGACCTCGGCAGCAAGGTCTGTTTCGCTTCCGTTGCTCACCCCTGAAGCAATGGTCAAGCTGAGAGGGCAAATGCTGAAGTGCTGCGAGGACTAAGGACAAAGACCTTTGACAGGCTGCACAAGAGCGGGAGGCGCTGGATTGATGAATTGCCGGTGGTTCTTTGGTCGATCAGGACGACGCCAAATCGAGCCACCGGCCAGACGCCCTTTGCCCTGATATACGGGGCAGAAGCAGTTCTCCCCACAGAACTCATATACGGGTCACCTCGAGTGCTCGCTTATGATGAGCTTGAGCAAGAACAAATGCAACAAGACGACGCAATGCTCCTTGAGGAAGATCGTCTTTGGGCGGCTGTGAGAGCAGCATGCTACTAGCAAGCCTTGTGCCGCTACCATAGCCGCAGGGTCCGTGCCCAAAGCTTTGAGGAAGGCGACCTTGTTCTCTGGCGCGTTCAATCGGCCAGGAATACGAACAAGTTGACGCCGAAGTGGGAAGGCCCTTATCGGGTAATACGAGTCACCAGGCCTAGCGCTGTCCGCCTGGAGACCGAGGATGCCGTTCCGGTGAGTAATTCCTGGAACATCGAGCATCTTCAAAAGTTTTACCCATAAGGCGCGGCTTGCCGGGCCCCCCGGCAAGCCACCCTTTTGTACAAGCCTTGCCGGCAAGGCATGTAACCCTTTGTACAAAGCCAGGCGCAGACCATGAGCATAAATAAATGAAGCGCTGGCGCCCTAAGTTATAGCATGCATGCCGAGTCGAGTCGAGTCCTTGGTTAGGGTTGATAGTGCTTAGCGGCGGCTAACCCCTAGCTTAGAGGTCGAGTCTTTGTCTTTCCTCTATATTCTTTGGTTCACAGGATGCACAGACATCCTTGCCGATGCCACTTGAGGGAAGGAAAGAAGAACAGATCAGCGCCTAGGCCCCGGCGAGCCAGTGTTGCCAGAGGCTGCAAGGGCAAGAATTCGCCCACGGCTGACCAGGGTTGCCGGGGGCTGCAGCTTCAGATAAGTTCTTTATCCCTTATCATGCATTCCATTATGGACTGAGGTATGTGAAACCTCGTTCTTTTCCTTAAGCTACCGTGCTCCCATAACTCTAGGCCCTAGGGCTCGTTCCTGGGACTAAGTTTGGTCGTAGTCGCGGCAGCAGAAGGATGAAACGAGGAGCCTGAGCCCACGTCATCCCTACCTCCGCCAAGGGCGTGAGAAAGGTCGAGCGAAGTAGGGAAACGGCAGGGCCTGTTGCCGGGCGAAAAAATGTTCATCTTAAAGATATCAGGGATTTATTCCCTGTTGTGGGTTTTCACCTACAAACAAATGACCTGGAAAACATTCCTTTTTCATTAAAAACATTCCATTCAGGTACAGTCCGTAGGGAATGAAAAACATGAATAAGGGGATTACAAGTTTTAAACTTAACAGATGCCCGAAGGCATACAGACTAAAAAGAGATAAGATGCCCGTAATGCCTTTCTTGTCCCTCTCCTCAGGAGGCAGGTCAAGGAGGCGAGAAGGGCAAAAGGGGCGCCTAAGCGAGCTACGGGTGGCAGAAGACACCGAGAAGGCATCTCGGCGGCCTCCCAAGGGCTGGACGGTGATGACGGCGCCGGAGGCAGAGCTCGAAGACGAGTTGGCAGGACGTTAGTACGCATCGAAGACGTCGGTGCCCGCGTACTCCGACATGACAACCTTGCCGCTTGCCTTCTTCATCTTCCTCTTCCGCAGCCTCCCTACGCCAACCGGCAAGGAGACGGCCCCGAGAAGTTCGAGGAGCCGGCGACGCAGATGATGGGGTCGCCGGTGCCACCAGGAGAGGCGCCTGACACCTAGTCGGACCCGTCATCCTGCCGTCCACCACCCTCGTTGTCGCCGTCGCTGTCCTCCTCATCACCCTCATTCGAGGAGGACTCTTCGTCATCGGAGGAGCTCTCCACGCAGCACCTCGCGCGAGTCCCGAGGTGCCCGAAGACCTTGACGGAGAGGTGGTCGTCCTCCATCAACTTGAAGTGGAGGGTGAGCCCATCCGTCAGGCTGTGGATGCGAGCAAACCTCTTCCATCCTTGGCGAAGATACATCACATGAGGGGCAGGGAAGTCGAGGCGGGCCCGCGTGCCACTGATCCCGCAGCCCCTCATGTGCAGCCGCAGCGACTCCGGTGGATCCACCTCCATCTCCCGCGCAAATGGAGTCGGGAGACGAAGACGACGGTGCGGCTCCCCCCGCATCCTAACGAAGAACTCACAAGGGTCATCTCCAATATGACCTTCCATTGGAGGAGGAGCTGCTGGCGGGGGCGAGGCCGGCGGGCCGCCCCGTCCTCCTCTTCCCCGAGCACCCCGGCCTTGCCCCCTCCCTCTTCCCCTCGTGGCTGGTTCGGCCACTGCAGGTGCAGGAGAAGGGGGGACGCGTTGTCGAGCAGCGACCCTCGCCGCCACCATTGAGGAGCCGGGATTTTCTCTCTTCATGGCGGACAGAAGAGAGGAGCAGAAGCTGAAGAGAAAGAAGATGGAGGAGTGCGGGGCGCCGTCCCTTCCCTCCGCCCTTTATAAAGGGGCGGGGCTGGAGCTCGACTGCCCCGCTCGGCCAATCAAGACCCAGAAGACGAGGGGGGCGGGACCGACCCGCTGCCCCAATCAGCGACGGCTCGGTTTCCCGCCTCCACCGCTCGCCACCTCGAACGCATGGGAGGCACATGGCGAACGTGCAGGACCGAAGGGACGGGTGAGGCGACCTCTCCCCACCCCGTGATCATGGGGAGTGGACGCCTAGACGACCGCGCCTCGGCCCCATCCAGTAAGCGGGCCGCGCCTCCACGCCCCCCCCCCCATTTACGGGGAAGACACGGGCCGCCTCCTTTCGCATTTACTGCGGCGTGACGCATGCCTGTGGAAACTTCCCCATGCATGCCGCCCACGTCACGCCCGCCCCTCCACCCTGCGCCGCGCGCGCGGGTCGTGGGAGGCTCAGCCCGCGGAAAATTTTACCACGGTGAAAACCGCCCTGCATGCCCGCACACCGTTCTGGGCCTGGCCCAACAACGTGTCGCGCTTATGTATGGCCCAGGCCCGGGGGCTCCTGTCGGTGTACAAAAAGAGGGGTACACTTTTTGTACCCCTATGACTGTCCACGGGCAGTCTGAGCCGCGGGCACCACCACACCAAGCATGGCAAGGGAGGTGAGCCGGGGTAAGATCAAAGCTTGATGGAGACTAGAACAACGCCAAGAACAAGACCACAAAGAGCAAAGGGACGAAGCGGCTCTCCCCGGCAAGATCCTTGCCGGGGCCAGCTCTGGCAGCCCCGGCAAGACCCTTGCCGCGGCAGCTCGCCCCACGCCTACGGAGCGGATCACCCTTGAGTCCACCGCCCGCATGAGGCCAGGATTCGGGAGATATCCCCGTGGTGGCATGCAAATCTTTATGAAGACATCCAAGATTAGATACTAGTTAAGAAGACGACGACCCTTGGCGGGATCCCAGCCAAGGAGAACTACAAGGCCCCCGGCAAGCACCTTGTCGGGGATGACAGCAGGCGCCACGGCAGGACCCTTGCCGGAGCCCCGGCAAGGCCCTTGCCGAGGACACCCGCAGGGCCACCATCAGGCCCGCACCAACCGGGTTTCCACCAACCCACGCAGCTGCCGACCCGACCAGCTGGACAGGCTCCTGCGTGGCAACCCACAGATCTTTGTGGAGACCCGCCGTTGCGCCACCTCAGCTGCCTGTCTGCCTACATGGCACCTCAGGCACCGCTGGCCAGGGCGCGTGTCAACACGAGGAGGAGTGGCGATAGACAAGACGGACATCTCCCCTCGTCCCCGATAAAGCAAGGACACCTAAGCTAAGCGCATTAAATGCGCCTTGTCCTGTAATGCGAGGGATAACCTCGCATCACTGTACCCTTTCCACCTCCTGTGTGCCACTGTGGCGACCCCTTTTTCCTATAAAAGGAGGCCCGAGGCGACGAGGAGGAGGATTCGGCTTTTTAGAACTCCTCATGACTCGTTTGGAGCTCCTCACTAGCTGAAGAACACAAGCATATAATCCACCAAAGCAGGAGTAGGGTTTTACGCATCTTTGCGGCCCGAACCTGGGTAAAGGAACCGTGTCCTGACTGTTAGATCCGCTCTTCTCTCAACCCCGCGCCCCGCAACCGTAGTAGGGATTCTTGTGATCCCATAGGTGTCGATCCAAATACACCGACAAAGCATGCTCGGGCTGGAGTAGTGTGAGGATGGGTGACCTTCCGGGAAGTTTGACCACGGATTGCAATTTGACTTGAGATTAAGCATATTGACCCAAGATTAAGCCATAGTGACATGACATTAATAAGAAAAGAAAAAAAATTGAATTTAAAAAAAAAATAGTAATGGCGCACTTCTATGTGGTGCGCCATTACTAAGTCAGATAGTAATGGCGCACCTCTAGGCATACTAATGGCGCACCAGGTGGTGCACCATTAGTGTGTGGGATACTAATGGCGCACCTCTCTGGTGCACCATTAGTATTAATTACTAATGGCGTGGTGGTAGTGGCGCACCTATAGTGCGCCATTGATGGCCAAAACATGTGTGCCACTAACAGGACTTTTCCTAGTAGTGTTCAAGTAAATGAAAACGCACTTCGCGGAATACGTCTCCACTTACGATGGCTGGGCACCTCTTCGGCCAATGACAAGCGGGGCCCATGTAGGGTGGGACCCGCCCGAGGGAGTGGCTTGTCCCGACGGCAAGCGCTGGCGACTCTAGCTACGATACGAGGCGTGCGGCCTATCCAGGTGATTGGGAGAGAGAGGCGCATCCGGTGGAGGTGGTTGCTGCCGCCGAGGGGCGCCGGAGAGAGAGCAGTAGGGCCTGCGATGGAGGGAGGCTTCGGCCGCCAGTGGACACAACGCTAAGGTGGGGAAGAGGAGGGGCCAAGGCCACAGGGAGGCTCGCCGGACTCCAGGGGACCAGATGGTGGTGAGGGAATGGAGAGGAGGGCTCGGGAGTGCCGGAATCAATGGAGGCCCGAGGCGGCGGCCATGGTGGTGATGGGGGTCAGATTGGGGCTCTGGGCTCGAGGAGGGGGTTGTGGACTGCGAGGATGCTCGGGGCGTGCTTAAATCGCCGTGGGGAGGGATCGAGGGGGAGGGGATGAGGTGGCACGCGGCAGGCGACGTGTCCGTGCGTCGGTGACGGCGCAGTGTCGGCAGGCATGGCCAAGGATCACGGGAGGCGGCGGGAAGGCGACAGGAGGAAGCGGACGAACGCCAGAGGCTCGTGGAGACGAGCAATGCTCGCGGACGAACGGAGGAAGAGGACAGGGCCGAGGAAGGCGATGAGCTCACGGGCGCGCATTGTTCGGTCGTTGGAATGACGCGTCGGAGAAGAAAACGGAGGGGGCAGGGATCCAGACGAACGACGACGACGATGCTGAGCTATTTGACACTCGGGGACAAACCAGAATCGGCCGGAACAGCTGTGCCGAAGCCAACAGTGGTGAGACCACCGTCTTGGCCGGCATTGCCCATGGTCACCACCGACAACACGCGATGTGGCTTTCTACTCCAAGCCAAACTTTGTCAGCGGTGGAGTCTTACCAAGGCTCATTAAAGAAGAGGTGAGTTCACGGGCAGAGGTGTAATAAGCAGACGGAAACAAGCTTCACAAGTTTGTTGTTGGAAACTCGGCCAAATTCTAGAAATAAAACCAGAGAGGTGAACCAGCAAACTTGATTTCTGGGAGGTTTTGACGATCAAGGACTAGAGTCCTGGCAGTTATGAGGTCATTAGGACAAAGATTTAGCATAGGTGCAGTGCAACTGGCAAATCTGGTCCAGAAACCAAACGATGAAGAAGCACTCACTAGGAGTGTTGAATTGGGCTAAAACTTGGCAACGCCTGATGATTTAGACATATAATGATGCTGTAAAAATATCATAGCAAATGTACTTGCCAAAAGGGTACTTGTTTCACAAACATCACTTCTGACCAGAAACTTGAGAAAATTATAGGAAAATATTGGCTACATGAAATGAGTCAAACTCTTGGGTAGGTGGGTTATATGGATAGGAGAAGGCTTGGAAATAGTTTCAGCCATAATGGAGCAAGATAAAATATACTTCCTTCACAAACTGAAAATTTGGACAG
Organism: Secale cereale; assembly: GCA_902687465.1. Lineage (NCBI taxonomy): Eukaryota > Viridiplantae > Streptophyta > Magnoliopsida > Poales > Poaceae > Secale > Secale cereale. The sequence continues at coordinate 227,253,421 of LR738711.1, forward strand.
AAAACAAGAATTGCTCCTGTGCTCACGTAGGTCAATGAAATGAGCTGAATTTGGGTGGAGGCTAATGATTTGGAATACCTGAGAGGATTGGAAAGTTTCATCCTATTTGGAAACTCTCTGAAGGTACTTCCTTCACAAAGTTGCATTCTGGTCAGAAACTTTAAAAATTGCACAGGGAGCTAGGATGAATGGATTGAGCTCATGTTTGGTATCCATGGGTGATTTATCAATGTTAATCACCCTGCCAAATTGCATCTCAATAGGAATTAGGAATAAGGCACTTCCTTTGCAAAATTTCAGAGAAGGCAGAAACTTGCATTGGATCATGTGCCCTATTTTTGATCTGTGGAACATGAGACAAGAATAGAACTGAAAAATACGTTTCCAGAGAACAGAACGTTTTCAGTTGTCACAAAACGTACTATGGGGAATACGTCTTCAAGTAAATGAAAACGCACTTCGCGGAATACGTCTCCACTTACGTTGACTGGACACCTCTTTGAACAATGACAAGCGGGGCCCGCGCAGGGTGGGACCCGCCCGGCTGGTCTTCTTCTTCCTCCCACGCGGAGTGCGCCGGGCGGAGGGAGCGGATCATCCCGACGGCAAGCGCTGGCGACTCCGGCCACCATACGAGGCGTGCGGCCTATCCAGGTGATCGGGAGGGAGAGGCGCGTCTGGTGGAGGTGGTTGCTGCCGCCGAGGGGTGTCGGAGAGAGAGCAGCGGGGCCTGCAGTGAATGGAGGCTTCGGCCACCGGTGGACACAGCTCTACGGTGGGGACGAGGATTGGCCGAGGCCACGGGGAGGCTCGCCGGACTCCAGGGGACCAGATGGTGGTGGGGGAATGGAGAGGACGGCTCGTGAGTGCCGGAATTGATGGAGGCCCAAGGCGGCGGCCATGGTGGTGATGGGGGTCAGAGAGGGGCTCTGGGCTCGGGGAGAGGCCCGGGGAGGGGGTTGTGGACTGCGAGGATGCTTGGGGCGTGCTTAAATAGCCGTGAGGAAGGCTCGAGGGGGAGGGGAGGAGGTGGCACGCGGTAGGCGACGTGTCCATGCGTCGGCGGCGGCGCAGTGTCGGCATGCGCAGCCAAGGCTCTTGGGAGGCGGTGGGAAGGCGACGAGCAGGAAGCGGACAAGCGCCAGAGGCTCACGGAAACGATCAACGCTCGCGGACGAACGGAGGAAGAGGACAGGGTCGAGCAAGACGACGAGCTCACGGGTGTGCATTGTTCGGTCATTGGAATGACGAGTCGGAGAACAAAACGGAGGGGGCAGGGATCCAGACGAATGACAACGACGATGCTGAGCTATTTTACACTCGGGGACAAGCCAGAACCGGCCGGAACAGCTCTGCCGGAGCCAACAGTGGTGAGACCACCGTTTTGGCCGGCATCTCCTATGGTCACTGCCGACAACACGTGCTCTGGCTTTCTACTCCAAGCCAAACTTTGTCAGCAGTGGAGTCTTTCCAAGGCTCATTAAAGAAGAGGTGAGTTCACGGGCAGAGGTGTAAGGAGCAGAAGAAAACAAGCTTCACAAGTTTGTTGTTGCAAACTTGGCCAAATTCTAGAGATTAAACCAGAGAGGTTAACCAGCAAACTTGATGTCTGGGAGGCTTAGACGAGCAAAGACTAAAGTCCTCGCAGTTATGAGGTCATTAGGACAAAGATTTAGCATAGGTGCAGTGCAACTGCCAAATCTGGTCTAGAAACCAAATGATGAAGAAGCACTCACTAGGAGTGTTGAATTGGGCAAAAACTTGGCAAAGCCTCATGATTTAGACATACAATGATGCTGTAAAAATCTCATACCAAATGGACTTGCCAAAATGGTACTTGTTTCACAAACATCACTTCTGACCAGAAACTTGGGAAAATTCTCGGAAAATATTGGCTACATGAAATGAGTCAAACTCTTGGGTAGGTGGATTATATGGATAGGAGAAGGCTTGGAAATAGTTTCGGCCATAATGGAGCAAGATAAAATATACTTATTTCAGAAACTGAAAATTTGGACAGAAAACAAGAATTTCCCCTCTGCTCACATAGATCAATGAAATGAGCTGAACTTGGGTGGAGGCTAATGATTCAGAATACTTGAGAGGATGGGAAAGTTTCATCTCATTTGGAAACTATGTGAAGGTACTTCCTTCACAAAGTTGCATTCTGGTCAGAAACTTTGAAAAATTGCACAGGGAGCTAGGATGAATGGATTGAGCTCATATTTGGTATCCATGGGTAATTTATCAATGTTAATCACCCTGCCAAATTGCATTTCAATAGGAATAAGGAATAAGGCACTTCCTTTGCAAAATTTCAGAGAAGGCAGAAACTTGCATTGGATCATGTGCCCAATTTTTTATTTGTGGAACATGAGCCAAGAATATAACTAGTGATTATATAGCAAGGACAAGCTCCACAATTTATCTGGGAATTGTCTCTGCTATAAAAATAGTACTTCCTTTAGAAAATGGCAGAAATGAAATATTGGTGTTAAATAGGAAAAAGGCAATTTTCCTTATTTAATTCTGGCCAATATATTTCCAGAGCTTGGATTAGGCATAAATATCATCTCCACCAATTCACATGAAGTTAGGAGATGGCTCGCTATGCCTTTGGATTTTTTTCCTCGGAAAGGCAAGAAAAGGAATAAATCATAATTCAAAAATATTGCATGGGACTTGGAAATATTTTTGCATATCCAATTTTACAAGGATAGGAGGGTCTCTGGGAACGGATGGGATGATCAACAGCTCAAGGAAAATGATAGCTCCTATGTAATCACAAAGGCCATACTCAGATTCCAAAAATTTGGAATTAGGTTTTGAGAGGGTTTGAGCTGATGCAAATGAGGTCTTGCCCACTGACAAAGACATGAGCAATGTTTTGAAAGGTTGGAAATGATAAGAAGTCCCAGAGTCATCCAATAAACTCAGGAGAAAGATTTTGAAAATGAGTGCCAGGAAAGAATAACAGCACAAAAATTGATAACCCAATTTTGGGGCTGTTAGAGTTGTGCCCACCTGATGGCCCCCCTCTGGTACTTATTGGCTCCAATAAATCTTAAATATTCCATAAAAAATCTTCGTGAAGTTTCAGCTTGTTTGGGGTTGTGCAGAATAGGTGGTCTGACGTAGATTTTTCAGGTCCAGATTTCCAACTGCCAGCATTTTCCCTCTTGGTGTGTACCTTGCAAATTATGAGAGAAAAGGCATTATAATTACTCCAAAAAGCATTATTATGGATAAAACACTATAAATAACAGAAAGAAAACATGATGCAAAATGGACGTATCAACTCCCCCAAGCTTAGACCTCGCTTGTCCTCAAGCGAAAACCGAAAATCGAAAAACATGTCGACATGCTTTGAGAGAGAGGTGTCGATAAAACAAAATACAGACATAGAAGCATCATGTTGATTATTATAACAACAACAAAATTGAACACAATACTTTTATAATCTGGTTCAGAAACCAAACGATGAAGAAGCACTCACTAGGAGTGTTGAATTGGGCTAAAACTTGGCAACGCTTGATGATTTAGACATATAATGATGCTGTAAAAATATCATACCAAATGTACTTGCCAAAAGGGTACTTGTTTCACAAACATCACTTCTGACCAGAAACTTGGGAAAATTATAGGAAAATATTGGCTACATGAAATGAGTCAAACTCTTGGGTAGGTGGGTTATATGGATAGGAGAAGGCTTGGAAATAGTTTCAGACATAATGGAGCAAGATAAAATATATTTGCTTCACAAACTAAAAATTTGGACAGAAAACAAGAATTGCTCATGTGCTCACATAGATCAATGAAATGAGCTGAATTTGGGTGGAGGCTAATTATTTGGAATACCTGAGAGGATGGGAAAGTTTCATCTCATTTGGAAACTCTGTGAAGGTACTTCCTTCACAAAGTTGCATTCTGGTCAGAAACTTTGAAAAATTGCACAGGGAGCTAGGATGAATGGATTGAGCTCATCTTTGGTATCCATGGGTGATTTATCAATGTTAATCACCCTGCCAAATTGCATCTCAATAGGAATTAGGAATAAGACACTTCCTTTGCAAAATTTCAGAGAAGGCAGAAACTTGCATTGGATCATGTGCCCTATTTTTGATCTGTGGAACATGTGACAAGAATAGAACTAGTGATTATATAGCAAGGACAAGCTCCACAATTTATGTGGGAATTTTCTCTACTATAAAAATAGTAGTTCCTTTAGAAAATGGCAGAAATAAATATTGGTGTTAAATAGGAAAAAGGCAATTTTCCTTATTTAATTATGGCCAATATATTTTCCAGAGCTTGGATTAGGCTTAAATATCATCTCCACCAATTCACATGAAGTTAGGAGATGGCTCGCTATGCCTTTGGATCTTATTCCTCGGAAAGGCAAGAAAAGCAATAAATCATAATTCAAAAATATTGCATGGGACTTGAAAATATTTTTGCATATCCAAGGTTTACAAGGATAGGAGGGTCTCTGGGAACGGATGGGATGATCAACAGCTCAAGGAAAATGATAGCTCCTTTGTAATCACAAAGGCCATATTCAGATTCCAAATATTTGGAATTAGGTTTTGAGAGGGTTTGAGCTGATGCAAATGAGGTCTTGCCCACTGACAAAGACATGAGCAATGTTTTGAAAGGTTGGAAATGACAAGAAGTGCCAGAGTCATCCAACAAACTCAGGAGAAAGATTTTGAAAATGAGTGCCAGGAGAGAATAACAGCACAAAAATTGATAATCCAATTTTGGGGCTGTTAGAGTTGTGCCCACCTGGTGGCCCCCCTCTGGTACTTATTGGCTCCAATAATTCTTAAATATTCCATAAAAAATCTCCGTGAAGTTTCAACTTGTTTGGGGTTGTGCAGAATAGGTGGCCTGACGTAGCTTTTTTAGGTCCAGATTTCCAACTGCCAGCATTTTCCCTCTTGGTGTGTACCTTGCAAATTATGAGAGAAAAGGCATTATAATTACTCCAAAAAACATTATTATGGATAAAAACACTATAAATAACAGTAAGAAAACATGATGCAAAATGGACGTATCAACTCCCCCAAGCTTAGACCTCGCTTGTCCTCAAGCGAAAACCGAAAATCGAAAAACATGTCGACATGCTTTGAGAGAGAGGTGTCGATAAAAACAAAATACTGACATAGAAGCATCATGTTGATTATTATAACAGCAACAAAATTGAACACAAGACTTTTATCATAGAACTTTTATCATATACTTCCCATGAATAAGTAACAGTTCATCACACAATCAAAGTATAAAGCAAAAACTCTATTAGAAACCAACAAACTATGTTCTCAGTCAACTTTGCAACTACAATTCATTATATTTTTAGGAAGAGTCGCGTGTCGGAGCCTTTAGGCAAGTCCACATACTCAACCATCATATTGTCTTCTATGATTGCTAACACTCACCTTATACACATGAGCAAAACGTTTCAACCGGACACATAGAAAGACAGGAGCTTATAGTTTTGCCTCCCAACATACTCACCTCAAGGGTGATGTCAACAATAATAACTCGTGCTATCTATATTCAACTAGACATATGTTCCTAGATCTTTCCTCACCACATGATGCTTGCCAAAGGAGAAAAAATAAAAGGAATAGAAGGAAAATTTTGACTCTTTGCATAAAAGTAAATACATAAAGGTAGAAGATAGGCCCATCGTAGAGGGAAGCAGAGGTTGCCATGCGCTTATTTGTTTGTATGCTCAATCCCTTAGTGCAAAAGAACATCATGTTACATTGCCCCTTAAGATGACAACCTTTATTATGCAGTTTGTCGCTTTTATTCTTTGTCATCCAAGTTCGTGCAACGCTCAATTTTCTCTTACACTAAACAATCGCACACATTTAGAAGCAATTTTTATTTCCTTTTTGCACCGATGACAACTTACTTGAGGGATCTTGCTCAATCCCTAGGTAGGTATGGTGGGCACTTGAAAAAGATTTGGGTTTAAGGATTTTTGGAAGCACAAGTAGTATCTCTACTTAGTTCGGAATTTTTGGCTAGCAAAGATAATGGGCAAGCACCATATTTTGAAGGATCTATGACAATATGACTTCTATGTGAATATAAACAAACACAAACCATTACGTTGTCTTCCTTGTCCAACGTCAACAATTTTGGCATATAATATTTTGATGAGGGCTTACAATCACAAAAGATTTCTAGGATAGTATATTTATATGTGTATCTTCCCTTCCCTTATTAATTCTTTCATGAGTTGCATCATTGACTAATGCTATGTTTATCAATCTCTAATAAAATTTCCTACTTATACATTTCCTTATGTGGTGCCATCACCTACTATAGGATTATTATATGATATATTAATTTGTTTATTTTCTTTTATTTGCTTTCTTTTTCTTTTTCTTTTCTTAATTTGCAGCGTGAAAGTAAAAACTCAAACTAAACTTAATTATATAACTTGCACATGATTACAATGACAGATCACTAAGCAAACTCACAGAGAAGAAATGATCGAGCTAAACTTTTATTCATCTAAAGCAAAATATCGAACTAGGATAAGTAAAAGTAAAAAGATAGTGGGATGATATGATACCGGGCCACCTCCCCCAAGCTTGGCGAAAGCCAAGGGGAGTGCCCATACCCGATACTCAGTTCTCCTTTGGTGGTGAAGAAGATGGTGGTGGTGATGTAGTATTCTCCAATATAACCATGAGCAGATCCTTCAAACCTTGAATCTCCCGCAGGGCTTGATGAATCAATTCACTGTTTTTCTTTACCTCAGCCATTATGTGTTTATTCTCAGGACCCCACGGTTTGATTCCTGCACTGTTTTCTCTTGGCCGAGAGATGTCCCAGTTGGACGATATGTGCCTACGAGGAGTGTTCTCGAACCCATAATTATGAATCAAATTATGAAAATTGTTACGATGTAACCTGTGTAAGGGCCTCCTTGGTGGGAGGTCTTCTTGCACTTCCAGCCTTGCTTGATTGTTCGATGATCCCATGGCCTGATGAGGATTAGGGTGAGTGGAGATGCCAGCTAATGTGCCTCTCTCGGAGGCCGGAGAGTGAACTCCAAAAGGATTTTCCTCTTCTTCCTCGATAGCAACCTCTTCAGCTACATCCCTCCTTAATCCTCCTGAACCAACCTTGTGTCTCTTTCTCCATTGTCAAAGGGTGAGGAAGACATGATGTTGGCCTAGTTGAATCATTCAGAAAATAGCAAGAAAAGAAAACAAAGTATTTCTCCGCGATACGTTGGTTAACAGGTTCGGGAAGTATATACAGATTTTTTATCTTGTAGGACAAGTATACGGGAGAAAAACGGAGTCTGGAAGGTGTCCCAGGTAGGCACAACCCGCCTGGAAGTTTCTTTATTTCCAAAATTCTAAAATATTCCAAAACTTACAAAAAAATATTTTTGCGGATTTTTCGGAGTACGTTTACTTACCGTATGACGTACCTCCTTATTTTTACGATTCTGGAGTGTTCCGGAAGGACTGTTTTATGTGCTCTTCCGGTGTCAAGGTTTGGATAATATTGCTTTCAACATTAATAGGTGTACCTGAGATATAATGCTTTATTCGTTGCCCATTGACAACCTTCGGGTTAGTACCTTCAGAATTATTTATTTTGATGGCTCAAGACCGGTAAACCTCCTCGATGACATATGGGCCTTCCCATTTTGAGAGGAGCTTTCATGCAAAGAATCTGAAACGAGAGTTGTACAAAAGAACATATTCTCCGACTTTAAACTCACGCTTTTGAATTCTTTTGTCATGACATCGTTGAACTTTTTCTTTGAATAACTTTGCATTTTCAGAAGCTTGGGTTCTCCATTCTTCTAATGAGCTTATATCAAATAACCTCTTTTCACCAGCAAGTTTGAAATCATAGTTGAGTTCTTTAACTGCCCAATATGCTTTATGTTCTAACTCAAGAGGTAAATGACAAGCTTTTCCCTAAACCATTTTATAAGGAGACATACCCATAGGATTTTTATAAGATGTTCTATAAGCCCAAAGTGCATCATCTAATTTCTTAGACCAATTCTTCCTGGACCTATTGACAGTCTTTTGCAACATTAATTTTATTTCTCTATTGCTAAGCTCAACTTGACCACTAGACTGAGGATGATAGGGTGATGCAATTCTATGGTTAACATCATACTTGGCAAGCATTTTACGGAAAGCACCATGAATAAAGTGTGAACCACCATCAGTCATTAAATATCTAGGGACTCCAAACCTTGGGAAAATAACTTCCTTAGGGATTTTAATAGAGGTGTTGTGATCAGCACTACTGGTTGGAATAGCTTCTACCCATTTAGTAACATAATCAACAGCAACCAAAATATGTGTATACCCATTAGAGGAAGGAAAATGTCCCATGTAATCAAATCTCCAAACATCAAATGGTTCAACAACAAGTGAATAATTCATAGGCATTTCTTAAAGCTTACCGGTATTACCTATTCTTTGGCATTCATCACAAGATGATACTTACGAGCATCCTTGAAGAGAGTAGGCCAATAAAATCCAGATTGCGATACCTTATGAGCAGTTCTATCTCCAGCATGATGCCCTCCATATGGTTCCCCGTATGCTTCTTATCTTTGGCTTCGAACAAGGGGAGTCCTTTCAAGCTTCATCAAATCCATGACACAAGGTCTGTTTTTCATTATATAATCAAGCAAGAATCAGATTGTGAATGACTGACATTTCCGTATGATTTGTCCATGTTCATGCTCAGGTACACAACGTCTAGTAATACCATCTACTCCTTCTTTATAAAGATGTGGATCATCCCAAAAGTAATGTCTTAAATCATAGATGTGGGTCATCCCTGCGCGAGGTGGCTGAGATCATGGACACACTAGCTCGGCGGAGCAACAGCGATGCCTACGGTGATGCAGAGCGGCGGCAGCTATTGCGCTTTCTCTCTTTGTGCGTGACAGATCAGAGAGAGCTAGAGAGGGGTCGAGGGGATTGCATGGTGTCTTTAGCCATCCTCCAGCATCGACAGAAGGAGGAGGTGGTCATTTGTGGTCGTGCGTGTCGTGGGCACATGCCTCTTTGTCCTTCCGACAAGTGGTAGAAGACGGTCCAACCCCTGGTGGGTTGGGCCGGCTGCATGGGTCGCATTAGATTGAAAAGGTAAGTTCTCTCTTTCTTTTAAACTTTCTCCTTTTATTTCTATACTTCTTTTGTTTCAATCTGTTTTAGTTTGGTTTTGAAACCAAACCATTTTTTGAACTCCTGAAATTTATTATGTGGACTAAGTGTACTCTGCCAAAGCCACTTACAAAGTTTTAGGATTTTTGGACTTATAAATCTTTTATAGGGAAATATAACTCCAAATCAAATACCATATTTATTAAATAGAAAGTACCAAACAATTCCTTAAAAATGCTCATGATTTTTGGTTTTAGTCATATACTCCAACCAAAAATAATAGACATTAAAGAAAAGCATTTAGGGTTCATTGAAACAATTAGGGTTTGAATCCTGTTGAGATATCTGCTGAAGCTTTGAATTCCCTCAATTCAAATTTATAAATAAAATGAAACATAATGCATACTTACTTAGATAGCATTACCAATAGCTAGGGATGAGACACATAGCCCATCAAGGATACATTCCAAAAGATAATGGGCCAATCATGAAAGGAGTAGAGTATTATCTCCACCGAAGAGGGTCTGGACCTATATAATTCCTTGTGTATACTCCTATCGGTACTAATCGATACATACGATTGTGTCTACATACACGCTCCATATTATTATTAGACTTATATACACAACACTACCCTAGCACATATTTTTTTTTTAAATGACATGACCGAGATGCCTTAAATAATTCTTAATCGTTGTCACCTTGTGAACCAACATGTGGTTAAATAGTTAGAGGGACAGTGGTATCTCCAGCTCACTAAGGTTCAAATCATGGTGTTTGCATTATTCCTAAATTTATTTACGATGACTTCGTAAATCTCAAGAGATATATCATCTTGCTCTCTCAGTGGTTGCGTCTGTACCATGTTAAAAAAACAGTTATCACCCTTTTTTAGAACATAACAGTTATCACCGTCGACAAGATGTTGTCATTATGTGGCGTGGACACCTCCATGGGGTGCGATAAAGCGGAAACAAGCCTCCAGCGTTGTGGCCGATTAGCGGTAGAAGTTTTACACCACCGTGGGCAATTAGCGGTAGAAGCTATTCCTTCTTTTATTCAGCATTGCATTTCATCTTTGCATTTTACCTTTTTCACTGACGAGTCTTAAAGCGAAACCGAAGTTTTAGAAAGCCCCTAACCGATTTTGACTGGTTCCATTGACCCAAAAAAGTGGTTTAAGTGAACAAAGAGGACCTATCTTTATCTTTATCTTTAATAATAATAAAGAAAATTGGGTTTCTGGTCGTCTGTCGTCAGCTTTTTTGCGAAAAAGCCCCTCGGTTTCTTTGAAATAAACCCACAGTCCCTGTTTCAAGTGGTTATCTGAGGAAACATTTCATTTTTGCAAATAGGACCCTGTATTTTGGAGTATCGAACCCGCGATCCTTATTGCAGGGGGCAGCCATGACGAGGATGTGGCTCTCCTGCAGAGGACGGCGGCGGACGGGCTAGGCATGCGGAACGACGGCGGCAGCCGGATCCATGTGAGTGGCGGCGGGACAGCCTTGCAAGGCGCCGGGTTTCTTCGAGGCAGCGCCAGGGCTGCTCCGGTGTGCTTCTGAAAGAAAACGAGGGGGTGAGTGAGAGAGAGAAAACTAGGAGGAAGGAGAGAAACGAGAGGAGGCATGGCAGGGCATTGTGCTGCTGGTTGCTCCAGCCAAGATGGGATGAGGCGCGATGCTCATCTCTTGTTAAAATAATAAACAAGTGTGAAGATTCTGCCGAGATTTATTGTTGGTTGAACTTGTCAGCTTCACAAGTTGACTCCATGGTCGCCAATGGATTAAAATGGTCGGAATGAAACTAGCAATGGAGCTGGATCTTACTTAGCCAAGAACTTATTTTCTTCCCAAAAGGAAATGAAACGAAATCAAATAGTGGCTAGCAAGAACCAGAAGAAGTTTGATTCACGTCTGCGCAGACTAATCCCACAAATAAATTCACAAAAGAGGAAAAAGGCCGGATGAATCGAAGAAAGAGAGCAAACAAATTAATCAAATACAGGGGCATTTTTTCTCTTTTCTAAAGGCAGGGCTAGGAGGCAACGGCTCGATCAAAAGGGGCCGAAGGGCGGCGCGAGCGCTGGATGGGACTTTGTGTAGGTCTCCAGCGAGACGAGGGTGGCGTGGAGGGGCCGGACGCCGGCGGGTCCTTGGCTGACGGCGCTCGGGCATTGGAGGGCCATGTGTTACGTCTCCAACGTATCTATAATTTTTGATTGTTCCATGCTATTATTTATGAAGTCTTGGATGTTTAATGGGATTTATCATTCACTTTTATATCATTTTTGGGACTAACCTACTAACCCAAAGGCCCAGTCCATATTGTTGTTTTTGCCTGTTTCAGGGTTTTGCAGAAAAGGAATATCAAACGGAGTCCAAAAGGAATGAAACCTTCGCGAGAGATATTTTTGGAGAAAATCACGCACAGGAAGCTTGAGAACCACGTTAGGAGATCGAGGGGCTGCCCACGAGGGTGGGGGCGTGCCCCCTACCTCGTGGCCCCCTCGAGCGTCCCCCAGTGCCCTCCTTCTTCCTATATAAGTCTAGTACCCCAGAAACTCCATGAACGGAGAGAAAATCCTAATTCCACCGCCGTACGTTCTGTTCCCGTGGAGATCCCATCTTGGAGCCTGTTCCGGAGCTCCACCGGAGGGGGATCTATCACGGAGGTCTTCATCATCATCATCATCGCCCTCACCATGAGTTGTGAGTAGTTTACCACAGACCTTCGGGTCCATAGCTAGTATCTAGATGGCTCCTTCTCTCTCTCTGGATCTCAATACAAAATTCTCCTCGGTCTTCGAGGAGATCTATTCGATGTAATCTCTTTTTGCGGTGTGTTTGTCGAGATCCGATGAATTGTGAGTTTATGATCAAGGTTATCTACGAAAGATATTTGGTTCTTCTCTGAACTTTTTATGTGTGCTCATAATATCCTTGCAAGTCTCTTCGAGTTATTGGTTTGGTTTGGCCTACTAGATCTATAGTTCTTGCAATGGGAGAAGTGCTTGGCTTTGGGTTCAATCTTGCGGTGTCCTTTCCCAGTGACAGTAGGGGCAGTAATGCACGTATTGTATTGTTGCCATCGAGGATAAAAATATGGGGTTTATATCATATTGCTTGAGTTTATCCCTCTACATCATGTCATCTTGCTTAAGGCGTCACTCTGTTCTTATGAACTCAATACACTAGATGCATGCTGGATAGCGGTCGATGTGTGGAGTAATAGTAATAGATGCAGAATCGTTTCGGTCTACTTGTCTCGGATGTGATGCCTATATACAATGATCATGCCTAGATAGTCTCATAATTATTCGCTTTTCTATCAATTGCTCGACAGTAATTTGTTTACCCGCCGTAGAATATCGCTATCATGAGAGAAGCCACTAGAGAAAACTATGGCCCCCGGGTCTATTCTCAACATATCAATCTACATCTACTTTATTTTTATTGCTTTTATTTGTTGTTCTTATAAACTAAAAATACCAAAAATATAATATCATCTCTATCAGATCTCACTTTAGTAAGTGACCGTAAAGGGATTGACAACCCCTTATCGCGTTGGCTACGAAGTTCTTATTTGTTTGTGTAGGTGCGAGGGACTCGCACATGGTCTCCTACTGGATTGATACCTTGGTTCTCAGAAACTGAGGGAAATACTTACGCTACTGTGCTGCATCTCCCTTTCCTCTTCGAGGGAATACAACGCAAGCTCAAGAGGTAGCAAGAAGAATTTCTGGCGCCGTTGCCGGGGAGGCTTACGCAAAAGTCATATACCAAGTACCTATCATAAACCCTTATCCTTCGCATTACATTTATTTGCCTCTCGTTTTACTCTCCCCCACTTCACCCTTGCCGTTTTATTTGCCCTTCTTCCGCCGTGTGTTTTTCGTTCGTTTGCTTCTTGTTTGCTCGTGTGCTGCTTGCTTGCTTGTCATCATGTCTAGCACACCTATCATTATCACCACTCTCGAGAGTGAGGTCCTCAACTTTAAACAAAGGGAGGAAGAAAACTTAAAAGATGCCTGGTATAGAATTTGCAATCCTCAAAATTGATCCAATAGGAAGCTTTCCACTTCCGTACTTCTTCGCAATTTTTATATTGGCATAACCCCTTGGAATAGGCTTGTTCTTGATACCATTACCGGAGGAAATTTCTTGGGGAATCATACCCTTAATTCTTATAATGTCCTGATAGATTTGTTTGGGCAGCCTTCCACCCAGGAAGAGACTCAAGTTTTTGAGAAAATATGTGAAGTAACAAAAATATTACAAAAGTCTCTTGAACCACTTAAGAATGTTAGTGGAAATATCCACCGCATGAATATGTTGATTACCCTTTGCAATAAACGGTTGGATGCCCTAGATCTAAAGATTTCCAAATATGAAGGGAAACGTAAAGAACCTCCCTGATTCAAGCTTGACACCAATAAAAGGGTGAAGGTCAAAGATGGCAATACCTAGATTTATCTTGTATCGTGCCTAGCTAGGGGCGTAAAACGATAGCGCTTGTTGGGAGGCAACCCAATTTTATGTTTTTTTGTTTTTGTTGCTGTTAGGGAATAAATATTGCATCTAGCCTCTGATTATATGTGGTTTCATGTTTTGTTTAGTGTTTGTGCCAAGTAGAACCTTTGGGAAGACTTGTGTGAAGTTTATGTGATCTTGCTGTGAAAAACAGAATCGTTAGCGCTCGCTAGAGTAGTCTTCAGATTTTACTGGAGCGTGATTTTTAGTTGATTCTTTTTGCAGATCATTTGTAGACAAATTCCTCAAATTTAACAATTTAGTTTGAATTTTTTGCAGTTCCAGAAGTAGGCGAAACCTGCAGATTACTACAGACTGTTCTGTTTTTGACAGATTCTGTTTTTCGTGTGTTGTTTGCTTATTCCGATGCGTCTATGAGTAGTATTGGATGATATCAACCATAGAGAAGTTGGAATACAGTAGGTTTAACACCAATATAAACAAAGAATTAATTCATTGATGTACCTTTGAGTAGTGGTTTGCTTTCTTATACTAACGGAGCTCACGAGAATTTTTGTCTAAGTTTTGTGTTGTGAAGTTTTCAAGTTTTGAGTATTGCTTTGATGGACTATGGAACAAGGAGTAGCATGAAGGAAATATGCCCTAGAGGCAATAATAAAGATGTTATTTGTATTTCCTTATATCATGATAAATATCTTTTATTCATGCTAGAATTGTATTAACCGGAAACTTGATACATGTGTGAATACATAGACAAAACAATATGTCCCTAGTATGCCTCTACTAGACTAGCTCATTGATCAAAGATGGTTATGTTTCCTAGCCATAGACATGAGTTGTCATTTGGTCAACGGGATCACATCATTAGGAGAATGATGTGATGGACAAGACCCATCCGTTAGCTTAGCACTATGATCGTTTAGTTTTACTGCTATTGCTTTCTTCATGACTTATACATGTTCCTATGACTATGAGATTATGCAACTCCCGAATACCGTAGGAACACCTTGTGTGCTATCAAACGTCACAACGTAACTGGGTGATCATAAAGATGCTCTACAGGTGTCTCCGAAAGTATTCGTGGTGTTGGCATTGATCAAGATTAGGATTTGTCACTCCCGGTGTCGGAGAGGTATCTCTGGGCCCTCTCGGTAACACACATCATAATAAGCCTTGCAAGCAAAAGACCAATGAGTTAGTCACGAGATGATGTGTTACGGAACGAGTAAATAGACTTGCCGGTAACGAGATTGAACTAGGTATAGAGATACCGACGATCGAATCTCGGGCAAGTAACATACCGATGACAAAAGGAACAACGTATGTTGTTATGCGGTTTGACCGATAAAGATCTTCGTAGAATATGTAGGAACCAATATGAACATCCATGTTCCGCTATTGGTTATTGACCGGAGATGAGTCTCGGTCATGTCTACATAGTTCTCGAACCCGTAGGGTCCGCACACTTAACGTTTGATGACGATCGGTATTATGAGTTTATGAGTTTTGATGTACCGAAGGTAGTTCGGAGTCCCGGATGAGATCACGGACATGACAAGGAGTCTCGGAATGTCCGAGACATAAAGATTGATATATTGGACGACTATATTCGGACACCGGAAGTGTTCCGGAAAAGTTTCGGATTTAACTGGATTGCCGGAGGGGGTTACCGGAACCCCCTACGAGGGGGGATGGTCCATAGTGGGCCTTGAGGAAAGGAGAGAGGCAGCCCATAGAGGCTGGCCGGCGCCCCACCTAGGGATCCTAGTTGGACTAGGATTGGGGGGGCGCCACCTCTCCCTCTTTTCCTTTCCCTCTCTTCCTTCTTGGTGGACTCCTACTAGGAATAGGATTGCAATCCTATTCCTACTAGGATTGCCCTAGCCGCACCATAGGAGGCCGGCCGGCCCTCCCCTCTTGCTCCTTTATATACGGGGCAGGGGGGCACCCAAAGACACACAAGTTGAATTGTTCCAGCCGTGTGCGGTGCCCCCCTCTACAGAAACACACCTCGGTCATACCGTCGCAGTGCTTAGGCGAAGCCCTGCGCCGGTGAATACATCATATCCGTCACCACGCCGTCATGCTGACGAAACTCTCCCGTGAAGCTCAACTGGATCAAGAGCTTGTGGGACGTCATCAAGCTGAACGTGTGCTGAACGCGGAGGTGTCGTACGTTCGGTGCTTGATCGGTTGAATCGCGAAGAAGTTCGACTACATCAACCGCGTCACTTGACGCTTCCGCTTCCGGTCTACGAGGGTACGTAGACACACTCTTCCCTCTCGTTGCTATGCATCTGGTAGATAGATCTTGCGTGATCGTAGGAAAATTTTAAAATACTACGTTCCCCAACATAGCAAAGGTCTAAGCTTGGGGATTCCCATTGCACCCCAAGTAAATTCAAGATAATCAAAAGCCTAAGCTTGGGGATGCCCCGGGAAGGCATCCCCTCTTTCGTCTTCATCCATTTAAACTATACTTGGAGCTATATTTTTATTCGCAACATGTTATGTGTTTTGCTTGGAGCGTCTTGTATAATTTGAGTCTTTGCTTGTTAGTTTTCCACAATCATCCTTGCTGGACACACCTATTTTAGAGAGTTGAATATGGCCTAGAAATTATTAGAACACTCTATGTGCTTCACTTATATCTTTTGAGTTGAATAGTTTTTGCTCTAGTGCTTCACTTACATCTTTTAGAGCACGGTGGTGGTAATATTTGGTAGAAATTGTTGAACTCTCATGCTTCACTTATATCCTTTTGAGAGTCTATTAAAACAGCATGGTAATATGTTTAGGCTAAAGAAACTAGTCTTCACATGATAAACATCCAATGTCAATGTAGTAAAAAAAATCACACTAAGTGCATTGAATAGAATGAGATGTTGGATGCTTGATAATTGTTTTGAGATATGAGGATAGTGATATTAGAGTCATGCTAGTGGAGCTATTATGAAATTGAGAAATACTTGTGTTAAGGTTTGTGATTCCCGTATCATGCGCGTATGGTGAACCACTATGTGACGAAGTTAGAGCATGAGGTATTTGTAGAGTGCCAACCTTTGTGTGGAGGTCGGGGGCGCGCGATGGTTAACTCCTACCAAACTCCCCCCTAGGAGCATGTGTTGATTGCTTTGTTTTGATGACTCGTAAATTTTTGCAATAAGTATATGAGTTCTTATGACTAATGTTGAGTCCATGGATTATACGCACTCTCACCCTTCCACCATTGCTAGCCTCTCTTGTACCGCGCAACTTTCGTCGGTGCCATAAACCCACTATATATCCTTCCTCAAAACAACCACCATATTGTTCCTCAAAACAGCCACCATACCTACCTATCATGGCATTTCCATAGCCATTCTGAGATATATTGCCATGCAACTTTCCACCGTTCCGTTCATATGACACGCATCATATTGTCATATTGCCATGCATGATCATGTAGTTGACATTGTAGTTGTGGCAAAGCCACCATGCATAATTCCTCATATATGTCACTCTTGATTCATTGCATATCCCCGTACACCGCCGGAGGCATTCATGTAGAGTCATACTTGTTGTAGTATCGAGTTGTAATTTTGAGTTGTAATAAAAAGTGTGATGATCATCATTATTAGAGCATTGTCCCATGTGAGGAAAGGCCAATAAAAAAAGGAGATGGCCCAAATAAATAGAGAGGGGCTAATAAAAAAGGCCCCTCCAAAAAAATGAGAGAAAAGAGAGAAGGGACAATTTCTACTATCTTTTTTCCACACTTGTGCTTCAAAGTAGCACCATGTTCTTCATTGTAGAGAGTCTCATGCTTAGTCACTTTCATATACTAGTGGGAATTTTCATTATAGAACTTGGCTTGTATATTCCAACGATGGGCTTCCTCAAATGCCCTAGGTCTTCGTGAGCAAGCAAGTTGGATGCACACCCACTAGTTTCATTTGTTGAGCTTTCATTCATATTTAGCTCTAGTGCATCCGTTGCATGGCAATCCCTACTCACTCACATTGATATCTATCGATGGGCATCTCCATAGCCCGTTGATACACCTAGTTGATGTGAGACTATCTCCCTCCTTTTTGTCTTCTCCACAACCACCTCTATTCCACCCATAGTGCTATATCCATGGCTCACGCTCATGTATTGCATGAAAGTTGAAAGGTTTGAAAACATAGAGTATGAAAACAAATGCTTGGGTGAAATTGGGTTTGTGCATAATATGAATACTTTGTGTGATAAAGAGGGATCATAGCCAGACTATATGATTTTGTAGGGATAAATTTATTTAGCCATAGTATTTTGAGAAGACATGATTGCTTTGTTAGTATGCTTGAAGTATTGCCATTTCTTATGTCAATATAGACTTTTATCTTGTATCTTTCAGATCTGAACATTCATGCCACAATTAAGAGAATTACATTAAAAAACTATATTGGTTAGCATTCCACATCAAAAATTCTTTCTTTATCATTTACCTACTCGAAGACGAGCAGGAAGTAAGCTTGGGGATGCTTGATACGTCTCTAACGTATCTATAATTTTTGATTGTTCCATGCTATTATTTATGAAGTCTTGGATGTTTAATGGGCTTTATCATTCACTTTTATATCATTTTTGGGACTAACCTACTAACCCAAAGGCCCGGTCCAGATTGTTGTTTTTGCCTGTTTCAGGGTTTTGCAGAAATGGAATATCAAACGGAGTCCAAACGGAATGAAACCTTCGCGAGAGATATTTTTGGAGAAAATCACGCACAGTAGGCTTGATAACCATGCCAGGAGATCGAGGGGCTGCCCACGAGGGTGGGGGGCGCTCCCCCTGCCTCGTGGCCCCCTCGAGCGTCCCCCGGTGTCCTCCTTCTTCCAATATAAGTCTACGTACCCCAGAAACTCCGTGAACGGAGAGAAAACCCTAATTCCATCGCCGTACCTTCTGTTCCCGTGGAGATCCCATCTTGGAGCCTGTTCCGGAGCTCCACCGGAGGGGGATCTATCACCAATGCCTTCTTCATCATCATCATCGCCCTCACCATGAGTTGTGAATAGTTTACCACAGACCTTCGGGTCCATAGCTAGTATCTAGATGGCTCCTTCTCTCTCTCTAGATCTCAATACAAAGTTCTCCTCGGTCTTCGAGGAGATCTATTCGATGTAATCTCTTTTTGCGGTGTGTTTGTCGAGATCCGATGAATTGTGAGGTTACGATCAAGGTTATCTACGAAAGATATTTGGTTCTTCTCTGAACTTTTTATGTGTGCTCATAATATCATTGCAAGTCTCTTCGAATAATGTGTTTGGTTTGGCCTAATAGATCTATAGTTCTTGCAATGGGAGAAGTGCTTGGCTTTGGGTTCAATCTTGCGGTGTCCTTTCCCAGTGACAGTAGGGGCAGCAAGGCACGTATTGTATTGTTGCCATCGAGGATAAAAAGATGGGGTTTATATCATATTGCTTGAGTTTATCCCTCTACATCATGTCATCTTGCTTAAGGCGTTACTCTGTTCTTATGAACTCAATACACTAGATGCATGCTGGATAGCGGTCGATGTGTGGAGTAATAGTAGTAGATGCAGGATCGTTTTGGTCTACTTGTCTCGGACGTGATGCCTATATACAATGATCATGCCTAGATAGTCTCATAATTATTCGATTTTCTATCAATTGCTCGATAGTAATTTGTTTACCCGCCGTAGAATATCGCTATCATGAGAGAAGCCACTAGAGAAAACTATGGCCCCGGGGTCTATTCTCAACATATCAATCTACATCTACTTTATTTTTGTCGCTTTTATTTGTTGTTCTTATAAACTAAAAATACCACAAATATAATATCATCTCTATCAGATCTCACTTCCGTAAGTGATCGTAAAGGGATTGACATCCCCTTATCGCGTTGGCTGCGAAGTTCTTATTTGTTTGTGCAGGTGCGAGGGACTCACGCGTGGTCTCCTACTGGATTGATACCTTGGTTCTCAGAAACTGAGGGAAATACTTACGATATTGTGATGCATGTCCCTTTCCTCTTCGAGGGAATACAACGCAAGCTAAAGAGGTAGCACCATGGCAGTCTCTCTGCAGAAAAATAGAAGACAGAGAGAGCTCTTAGAGAAAAGAAGCACATGAAAGAGAAGAGAGATGGAGGAAGAAGGGGGAGTATGAAGATAAGGCGATGGTACATAGAAGAGCTAACGGAAGAGAAAACTGGGGGGGCCTTCACCCGAGCCGCACCAGAATCCTTGGGCCACCGGCACACGAGAAAACTGGAGTATTTACAAGAAAGTGAGTGGGAGCTATGTAGCATTTCTCATATTATATGTGGATGACATATTGTTGATGATCGATGGATGGAGAAGAGGCGGAGGATCTGCGCTTGGTGGTGAGGTTGCAGGAGGAGGAAGATGGAGGCGGAGCGGCGCTGTGTGAGGACTGAGGAGGAATGGCGATGTGGATGGATAAGCATAGAAGGGGCACATAGTGGCTATTGCTCCTTTCTTAATCATTTGTTGTTGCTACATGCACAGACTGGAAGCTACTGGATGCTAGGCTATGTGTGCTAGTAGCCTAGCACCACTAATTAGAATATTTTTCGGTGCTCATCCGTTGGAAATGAATTATGTGCGATTGTTCATGGTGTTTCAAGAAATGGTTATTCTTCTAATGTGTGTTCTCAGTGCCCTGTGATTGAACTCATTTTGCTCCCTCCACCCTCCTCACATTAGCACACTGTGATTATTTGACTGTACGGAGCTGGCACACTTGCACTCTCATGCCAACCGTTCCAACTTAGTAAGCCATATGTTTATATTTATGTGACTGTAATCTCGGAAATAAATTACATATTATAGTTCATAGGAAAGCAGCAGAAACCTTGACTAAAATTCAATCTCTCTGAAATTTGGATTGTAAACAATCCTGGTTAAACAATGAAAGTCCGGTTTCACAAAAAAAGGAGGAGCATAAATCTTGACTGGACATAGGGTTGTGTTGTACCTCTACTGAGAAAGGTTTGTAGAGTATGAAACTATGTTTCTAGATGAAACAAATTATTATTATTAGTCATGGAAGTTGTGGGAACAGCTAGAGTCAACTATGTGTTGTTGTGCTGGACTAAGGGTAGATCTTGCTCGGAGAAATCAAAAAATTGCGGCCCTCCGTGGGATAATATATCCAACATGTTCCCATTGCGCTTTGTAAATTTGTTCTTGGAAACGTATCGAGCAGACCATATATTCAACAAATCTCTGAAGTGTACCTGGCAGGCCACATATTCAACAAGGTGCATGTCAAAACCATTTTTCATAATCGTGGAACCGAGTTTGGAGCTGAAATGTTCCCACATACAAAAAAGGAAGAATTAAATATATGATCTTGTAACTATGAACCTTCTTCTGTATAGGGATGTACACTACACACACGACTATACAATTTGTTAGAAGACAATTCTTGTACTCACTTTGCACCTCGCCTTTTTTAGGAAGATTGTAGTATGTTCTTTTGCGTGCATCACAATTTTTTTGTACATACCAGATAAATTTAAAGAGCGACCAAATTCTGACTTGAACATTTTTCTTCTTCTGAATAGACGATTCTTGATGGTAAACTAAACTTTTCTTGCTACGGAAGATCCTAAAAAGGTGGAATTGAATGGAGCAAAACAATAAGCTTCAGACTAAGAACTCACCGGATTCTGACGAAGGAGAAAGGAAGCAGGAAAAAGTTGAGAACCACATATAAGCTTTAGATTAACTCTCCCAAACTAGTGTCATGTTTTAGAAAATAATTGATGTGGGTGTCTGTTGGCTAGAGGAGTGCGATATTTTTCTTTCCGTTGCAACACACATTCATATTTGCAATCTATACCTAATAATAAAGGGATTATTGTTTATGTTCGTCCGTCCATCTTAAAACTACCCCTAAAGTTGTCACAAATTACTCACCATACCATCCATAAGTGAGGAAAAATAGAATCATTTTTCGCACACAAAGCGGCCGTCACGTTTGATTCAATTAGTCAACCCCGCCACATAACATAATAACTCAAGGAGCCCACCAGATAGAGCATCTCCCTTCCATTTTGGAGACCCAGGTTTGATCCCCCCCTTTCTACCCTTTTTCTCCTTTTTCACATGATAAAAAATTTCAGGTGGGCACCCAAACCTTAACCAATGTCTTCTTTACATGTTCAACCTTGGCCGCTGATACGCATAAGTCGGATGATGGACATGATTTTTAAACCGCCTTGGCCACCGTTGGATTGAAGTTAGCGCGTTCGTCCGATGTGATAGCTGGAGCATGTGCACACTTTTTTCAGCAACGCAACACCCACATCATCTTTCTCTTTGTCTTGCATCCTCCACGCCCAACGCTTCTCTCTGCAGCCAATAGCGATGATGCATAATGAACCGTGGCACCTACTCCAGCGAACTCGTAGCACTGGCGTCGCCGGGCGCTCCAATAAAACACCGGGTGTTGCATCGCAGCTCCGAGAGTCCGTGGTGACCGCTGCATGGCAGCACCAGGAGCCGCCGCTGCTGCTCCACGGCAGCACCGAGCGCGGCAGTCGGCAGAGCTCCAAAGCAACACGAATGACATCCGACGAAGCTCCATGGAAGCACCGCATGGCACGGCAAAGCTACAATGCAACACTAACTGGTACCCGGCGTCCGGCGAAGCTCCATTGAAGCTCCATGGCAGCACCGCGTCGACGACGGCTTCATTGCAGCATCGGTGGCCAGCGACGGGGGCTTCATTGTAGCACCGGCGGCCGGCGACGAGGGCTTCATCGCAGAAGCGGCGGCCTGACGACGTCACGCCCCATCCGGCATGCAACACTGGCGAGTGGGTTCCAGTCTTGTAGCGCAGCGGAAGTTGCAACGCAGCACACCACACGCTCACCCTCCGCGGCACTGGCGATGCTCTGCATCAGCGACCAGCGGTGCCCCCGCTGCATCGAAGCGGCTGGTCCTTCGCGGTACCACGACGGCTCCGGCATGAAGCACCAGTGGCTCGCTTCTTTGCAGCATGCTGAGTTGACGGTCGACTCGCCACAAAACACCATCCGGCTTACCGGTTGCCGCCGGACGGCTACCCCCAAACAGCAGCGAGGTCATTGTCATGCCCCGACTTGCAAAATCGCAGCGGCTATCGTAAAACTCACCGGTGGGTGAACCTCCTTTACACAACTCGAGGATTCCCTGTAGTGAAGCGCCAGCGACGAGTGGTGGTTGGACGGGCCAAGGGAGCACCAGCTCATGAAAGAAGAGACGCTTGGGATAGAAGAGAGAGAGAAAGGGGGAGCTCGTCCATGGGATCGATGGGAGGCCGAGAAGATAAGGGAAAGGTAAGCCGTGTGTTAGTCCAGCTGGAACACGTGGCACAAGATGAAGGCGACTTAAAACAACAAGAAATCAGTCGGTTGAAAAGAAGCGTTTTCCTTTTTTAAATGCCTATTGTATATGTTTCCTACCCCATTTAAATTGAGTAGATATGACAGTTTGGCACTTCCATAAAAATTATTATTGAAACCATAGGGGATGTTGATTCCTACAAGCTATTATTATATGCTAAAGGTTACAACAGGCACATAAGCATCCTCTCTATTTCTCCTTTTTCACTCGATGAAAGACTAAGGTGGGCGACCAAACCTTAATCAATGTCTTCTTTACATGGGGTATTTAAAAATGCCAATTGTATATGTTTCCTACCCCATTTAAATTGAGTAGATATGATAGTTTGATTTCCATATTCTTTGAAATTGTGCCCATAAAGATTATTTTTTAAGAATATCGATGTTGATGAAACCTTGAACATTTGGCATGCATGTCCTTACAATTCAAAAATCATCCCACCTTTATATTTTTGTGCGACGTCTCATTTATCATGTTGTTGTGTGGCACCGTGAAAGATTTCAAGTGATATTCTGATGTCATCGGGGTATGTATGAGGGACGATTTCTTTTCTCCCGTTGCAACGCACGGGCATTTTTGCTAGTAAGATAATAAGAGCACAATTCTAGTAGCCAATCAAACAAGATTGCTTAAACTTTTTGAGTTATATTAAGTGATGTCTTTTGATCTTTAGCATTCTAGTCTCTTGGCATCCCCTTGTAGCCTTTTGGCATCCTCGTGTATGTGTATATATGTTGGCATTGGCCTCCTAATAATACAAGTTGCATATTTCCCTAACATGGTATTAGAGCTCTAGGTTTTTTTTCGCACAAGCAACTCATGCTTTCGATCCATCTTGATCCAGTGGTTCATCTCGATCCAGTTGCCGCCAGGCCACCAGGGGACTCCCGATCTGCCCCGATTCCTTCTGATCTGGGCTGCTGGACTGCTAGCTCCGATTGGCTGCTCCTCTCCGATAAAGGCTCGTTGCGGCTGCCTGATCGTCGTGCTGATCTGCAGCTGCTGATTGCGGCGTCGGCGGCCGCGCCTGGTCGCCGTGCTGATTGCGGCGCCGGCGGCCGACTGCTTGATCTCCTCGGATTGTGGTTGTCCCTTGCCGAATCCCGCCGCCCAGTCGCTTGACCTGCTACCACCTGCCGGATCGAGGCGCCCTGACTCTGCATTTGATCTCCGGCATCTCTTTCGCTCGACAAGTGTGTGGCTTGCATCGGTCTTGGGTGACCCATCTGCGTACTTGCTACCCTTCCACGCGTGTGAGGCTGTGACTCGGATCGCTTGGCTTGCCATGGGCTGCTGGTGGGCCACCGTGAGGCCGTGATTGGCCTGTCTTGTTCGGCTTACTTCTTTCGGTTGTCGACTGATAGTTTTGCTGCTGCTTGTTCTAAAAAATAAGAGCACTATGTCTTTGGTGTCATCTGGCTATGTTGCCATCCCGCGCTGCCCGGTGATATTTGATGGGGCTAACTATGCTGAGTTCGCTGCCTTTATGCGCATTCACATGTGTGGCATTCGTCTCTGGGGTGTTCTTTCCGGTGAGGTCCCCAGTCCTCCGCGCATAGTCCCTCCTGTGGCGCCTATCCCACCGCCGACGCCACTGGCTCTTGACGCAGATGCTTCTGATGATGATAGGGTTGCAGCCAGGGTTGCTGCTGATGATGCAGATGCTGCTTATGACCAGGAGGTCTTGGATTATTCAAATGCTCTTTCTGTTTATCGTGACGATCTGGCTGCTTACACTCAGTGGTGTGATGATGATGCTCGTGCTACGACTGTTCTCACTTCCAGTGTTTTGCCTCAGTTTGCTTCTGAGTTTATAGGCCTCGGTATTGTCTTTGAGATGTGGACTCATCTTCGTCAGCACTATCAGCCCTCTGGTGATGCTCTCTACTTGTATGTGGTACGTCGGGAGCATGCTCTTCAGCAGGGAGACTCCACTATTGATGAGTTCTACACTCAGAGTTCTGCTATCTGGCGCCAGCTTGACTCCCTTCGCACTACTGTTTGTGGCACTTGCCTGTGTTGCCAGACTGTGAGGTCAGACTTGGATTTTCAGCGCGTCTATGAGTTCTTGTCACGGCTTCGTGGGGAGTTTGAGCCTCGACGTGCTCAGTTTTTTGCTCGTGGTCGTGTTCCTAATTCGGAGGTGCTTTCTGAGCTTCGTGCTCAGGAGACTCGCCTCCGTGGTGCTGGTTTGCTTCAGGTTCCCTCTTTGTTCGCTGCTCGAGGTGCTACTCCACTAGTATCTTCTCGCTCTAGTGCTCCGCCGCTACTGCACACTCCTCCGGGTAGTGAGGTCCGCTCTCGTCAAGGCCGCTCTCGTCCTCGTACTCATTGTGACTACTGCAACACGGATGGTCACCCTGAGTCTGACTGCTTCAAGAAGAAGCGTGATATGCGTAATAGGGAGCGCAATTCTTCTTCTGGGACTCATGCTTCTTCCTCGACGCCGTCTACTATCTCCTTGACTGAGCAAGATATTGTGAAGCTCAAGCGTCTACTTGCTGCTTCAGGTTCTTCGACAGGTACTGCAGGCTCTGTGACTAGTGCTTCTAGTGCTGAGCGACCACTGTCGGCACAGTCAGGTACATCCCCATGGGTTCTGGATTCTGGAGCTTCATTTCATATGTCCTCCGATTCTTCTATCTTATCCTCTCATAGATCTCTCGATTTCCCAATTAATGTTCTTACTACTGATGGTACTCCTCTTCCTATTGCGAGTCGAGGCACTCTTGCCAATTCTTCCTTTTATGTTCCAGACGTTTCTCATGTGCCTCGCCTTACCATGAACCTATTTTCTGCGGGTCAGCTTACTGATTCTGGTTGTCGTGTCATTCTTGACGTTGATTCTTGCACTATCCAGGATTGTCACACGAAGGCTCTGGTTGGGGCTGGCCCGCGCCACCGTGATTCTCAGGGGCTTTGGGAGTTGGACTGGCTTAATGTTCCTTCCGCTACCACCACACTCGCCAGCCCATCTGCCTTCGCCGCTTCAGCTACCAGCTCCTTCCAGCAATGGCATCATCGACTTGGTCACCTTTGTGGTTCTCGACTATCGTCTTTAGTTCGTCGTGGTCTTCTGGGGCCTGTCTCAGGAGATGTCTCCTTACAATGCCAGGGTTGTAGGCTTGGTAAACAAGTTCAGTTACCTTATCCTACTAGCGAGTCAGTGTCGCAGCGCCCTTTTGATTTAGTACATTCAGATGTGTGGGGTCCGGCTCCCTTCTCTTCCAAATGGGGGCATCGCTACTATATTATTTTTATAGATGATTTCTCTCGCTACACTTGGCTTTACTTTATGTCTTCTCATAGCGAGGTTCTCTCTATTTATAAGAGTTTTGCCGCCATGGTCCACACTCAGTTCTCTACACCTATTCATGTGTTTCGTGCTGATTCTGCTGGCGAGTATATCTCCAAAATGTTGCGTGGTTTTCTTGCCGAGCAGGGTACTCTTGCTCAATTCTCTTGTCCCGGTGCTCACGCTCAGAATGGCGTGGCTGAGCGCAAGCATCGTCACCTTCTTGAGACAGCTCGTGCGATGATGATTGTCGCCTCTCTTCCGCCTCATTTCTGGGCTGAGGCTGTCTCCACTGCCACATATCTCATAAACATTCAACCCTCATCTACTCTACACTGAGGTATTCCTCTAGAGCGTCTTTCTGATCATTCTCCTGATTATTCTACTCTTCGGTTGTTTGGTTGTGTTTGTTATGTTCTCCTTGCCCCTCGAGAATGCACGAAACTAACCTCTCAGTCTGTTGAGTGTGTTTTTCTGGGCTACAGTGATGAACATAAGGGTTATCGGTGTTGGGATCTTGTCGGTCGACGGATGCGTATTTCTAGGGACGTGACTTTTGATGAGTCTCGTCCATTCTACCCACGACCATCCTCTTCGACCTTTTCTGTAGAGGATATCTCTTTTCTCACGTTTCATGATAGACCTCCCTCTATGCCTCATATTCCTACTCCTCCTTCTCGTCCCACTATTGCAGATCCGACACCATCTTCTCCTATCAATTCTTCTCCCTCCTTATTGCATGACACTCGACCTTCATCACCAATGTCTTCTCCCTCCTTATTGCATGACACTCCACCTTCATCACCAATTTCTTCTCTGTCTCCATCACCTCCGGTGGTTCCTTCTCATCCCACTTTTCCTTTTCTTTATACCCTCGTCGACGTGTTATGGATGAATCTACTGACGTTCCATCTACTTCTGGTGCACCGTCTTCTTCGTCCTAGCCGACTTATGGTCTTCGGGCTCGACCTTGCCCTCCTCCTGACCGCTATTCTCCTAGCCAATATGGCCTTTCGGTTGTACTTGAGCCTACCTCTTATCGTGATGCTGTTGTTCATCCTAAATGGCAGTTTGCGATGGCAGAGGAGATTGCCGCACTTGAGCGCAACGGCACATGGGATTTGGTTTCTCTTCCTCCCCGTGTTCGTCCCATCACTTGTAAGTGGGTCTATAAGATTAAGACTTGTCCTGATGGTTCTCTTGAGCGTTATAAAGCTCGTCTTGTGGCTCGCGGCTTTCAGCCGGAGCATGGTCGTGATTATGATCAGACATTTGCTCCTGTGGCCCATATGACCACTGTTCGCACACTTCTAGTCGTGGCCTCTGCTCGCCACTGGTCTGTGTCACAACTTGATGTTAAAAATGCCTTTCTTAATGGCGAGTTGCATGAGGAGGTTTATATGCATCCACCACCTGGTTATTCAGTTTCCGATGGCATGGTTTGTCGTCTTCGTCGCTCTCTCTACGGCCTTAAGCAAGCCCCTCGCGCTTGGTTTGAGCGTTTTGCCTTAGTGGTCACAGCTGCTAGTTTTTCACCCAGTGATCATGATCCAGCGTTGTTTGTCCACCTTTCTGCTCATGGTCTCACTCTTCTTCTTCTATATGTTGATGACATGATCATCACCGGCGACGATTCTGAGTACATTGCCTTTGTCAAGGCCCGTCTTAATGAGCAGTTCCTTATGTCTGATCTTGGTCCTCTTCGTTACTTTCTTGGGATTGAGGTTTCCTCCACCTCTGTTGGCTTTTTTATTTCCCAAGAAAAGTATATCCAGGATGTGCTTACTCGTGCAGCAGCAGCTGGGAACACATTCACAAAATAGTACGTATAGTTTACCTCGCAAGAATTGCCAGCATCTTCAGGGCAGCATATATTCTTCAAAGCTGTTGAAATTTTCAGTGAGCACCAACCCCTGGTGTCGATGCCAGACATCACCTTAATTGGAGCAGCTAAATGGTCCAATTCTTCAGACTTCTCGTCCTCGAAGGAATCACACTCATACAAGACGTAAGCCGTCATAAGAATTGGCTCGTTAAGCTGGAAACAAAGAGGATTGTTTCATCACAAAAGCAAAGATGCAAAGAATAAATTGTCTATAGAAGTTGCATCCAAAACTTTGGTGTGAAAACAAAGGATTCTAGCAAACAAGCTCTCACGCAGTGTAGCACTAAATGAGAGGGAGCTATAAAGCAACAAAGCATGGCAACTAATTAACTCACCATCTTGGGCTTGACATAATCACAATCATAACGACCCAAGACCTTTTTCAGTCCGTGACTCATCGGGAAGCGTTCATCTTCAGTCAGACCTGCTTTTTCACTAGGCACTAAACTTGGCATGCAAATCTGTATTCCCCACATTAACTCCATCATAGTTGGACCAGACACGCAGGTTATTTTCTGAAAAAAGACACAGCAGAAATGGTGATAAATTTGTTCAAAAATATAGGAGCCCAGGAGCTTGTACTCACCAAACTTTCTTCAATGATTTTCTTATATTCAGGCTTTCCAACAGCCATTTTTTGCCCAGGGCAGTGGCACTTCATGATCATCTCGGTAAGGCTTTCATTAACACCGGTGTTTTGATTAATGGCGCTGGACTTGTCCTCAAAAGTTTGAAAGTGTCTAAGCCAAACAACCTGACAAAGAAATAAACAATGATGAGCATATTCAGGGGCAAAAAGAAACAATTAATTAATTATCATGACATGCCTCTCAGTTCAAGTCTCTCCTTCATCAAATGCTAGTGTTGTTCTGATTAAGTTTGTATTTTCTAATATAATGTGATATACTTTTGCCACGGACGACAGTGCTGCTCTTCAGAAGTACCAGCAAATCAAGTATTAATCATCCTAGCTAGCAGTTACATTCCAATTTGTTGTATAGTTATACCCCAGGGTAGGTTCAGCCTGCTGGCACTAATTCACTAAAAATGTTGTTACACCCATGGTGGCCATTTAGAAAATGTTTCTTGTGGGTGCGCATTCATGCACGAACAGGCTACAAGCTTTATAAATAGATTTATGGAGAAAATTTCTGTTAGCCTCTTATTCAAACAGCAATGAGCAGTGTGTCTATGTTCTCCTCGGTGAAAGAAAATCTCTCCCATCTAAAAAATAGGTACCGCTCCCCACTCTGCCCGCTTTTTCGTCAAGCTTTCCCGTAGCAATCAATCGATCTGTTCTGTTTCTTTTCTCGGACCTTCCCACGTAGCGATCAATGGCTAGCCCACGGATTGATCGGCGCAAGCCCAGCTAGAGCGTTTATGCATTCCTGACTCGCATCACCACGAGACATGATCAATCTTTCATGCCACAAGATCAATTTGAGTTTTCTTTTTAGTAGCTGGGATGCAAAGAGTCCCCGAAGCAATCCCTATTCCCACCCCCATCTGGTTTCTTCTCTTGTGGCAGCGTGATGATCAAGCAGCAGCCAGCGCAGCAGCGGCAACGGGCATCGAAGCGATGCTTTGGTTTGGTGGTTTCCACCGTGAAAGAATCTCATGCGTGATCTCATCTCTTCAGCCGCCCACTCGTCACCTCGTCACCAGTGTATTCTCCATGCTTTCGTGGTCGTTGGACGATTAACGCTCAGCATGATCTGTGTTGTTTAGCCCTCCTGTAATTCAGATCAGAACTTCTCTTATTTCAGTTCTCCAGTGTTGGGGTTTCGAGGGCCATGCGGCACGCAGCAGCATGACCTCGAGGAGGACATCCATGGTAAAACTGCTGAAACGTGGGCAGCGGCAGCATTAAAATGTTGGTATTAAAATGTTGTTATCCTGATGCGGATGACATTTGCAAGTTTAATGCAAACAACAATTTTAGTCATTAAAATGTTGTTATCCTTATGCGGATGACATTTGCAAGTTTTATGCAATTTTTATTAAAAAAAATTGACATTTAATAAGATATGAAGCATTTGTCGCCACGGCGGAAAGAAAGGGGTGTCATGGCCGCGAAAATGGAAAAGGTGCCATGGCGACATTCCGATGAACCGACAACTCGTCGAGAAGCCGATGCAAAAGAAAAGGTGGCGTGTGCGACTCATGCAAGAGATGTGGGGTGTTCTCGGATACCGGGTTCCCACGGGTCGGTGAAAAGGAAACGCAGAGTAACGTGCAACGTCAACTGGGACTCGAGGCAAACACGGGCATCTCATACAACACAAGCATACGTTCTCGGGTGTCGTCTCGCGGTATACCTTCGGAGAGTGCATTTCGGGGTGGTACGAGGTCGTCGAGGGAAGTAGTGGTACACGGGTCGTAGAGGAAGTAGTTGTTCACGTGGCGGCGGTAGCGGAAGTAGTGGTACACGACGACGGTAGAGGTACTTGCAACCTTGGCGACGGTAGTTGTACATTTCTGCGGTAGTCGAACTCGACGAGCGATGGTCGTCATGGTACTTGTTGCGTTTCGGATGTGTAGTCGTACACGGGTCTTCGGCGAAGGTAGTCGTACACACACGTAGATGAACTTGACGGATCTGAGGGCTCCGGGCATCATGGTACTTGGCGAAATGCACGTCGACCGTAGTTGTACATGTATCGACGAGGTACTTGGTGCATCCTTGGTCCTTCGAATTCGGTCTTGGCGATTCGTAGATGGTAGAAGAGGCATGGTGCAGGGCCGGCGGGAGGAGGAGGTGCACGTAGGCCGTGTAAGTCGAAGCAGAGCTGGGCATGGCCCGAAGCAGAGGAGGCCACAGCCGAAGGGGCATCCCGCTGGAGGATAGGCAGGGCGCGGCAGCGAAACGGCCATGCCGCACGGAAGGGGTCGTGAGCGCTGCAGCTCTATGGCGAGGCGGCGGCATTGGAGGAGGCCGGGTGCGAGCACGGCGTGTGACGACGGCGACCGGCGGGGCTCGAGCGGCTTGGCGACTTGTCCTTGCAGAGGAGCTCGAGACAGTCGGCCACCAGGGAGAGGGCTGGCACGATGCCCCGAGACACAGACGACGAGGAGGAGACCGCGGCTAGGCAGCGGTGCTGGCGCCAGAGCGGCGGAGCGGCTGTGCTCGCAAGGACGACGGGGATGGACGGCGTCGTCTAGGCGCGCGAGGAGGAGGCCGGCCGCGGCGATGGAGGTCGGCGGTGCGAACGTCATGGCGAGGCGACGGGATGCTGTCGGGCTCGAGGCGCGAGGCCAGAGGCGAAGTGGGAGAAGGAGGCGGGGTCGAGGGAGAAGCCTTGAGGGAGAGAGGCGGCGGCGTAGGGAGCCCTCGCGGCGCGAGGGAAAAGATCGGAGGAGGAGAGGGATCGAGATGGAGCTCGGTCGACAAGGGTTAGGGATGCTGGCGGCTGGGCCTCGGGCCATGGGGGTTTGGTGGCCTAGGAAGGCCGGCCTGGGCTGGGCTGGTTGCTGGGAGGCCGGCCTAGCTGGTCTATCTCTCTCTCTCTCCCTTCTCTTTTCTAACAAGATAAAACAAAACAGAAAAAGAGAAAGAAAAGAAAGAGAGGTTAGGAGTGGAATTTGGGCATGGGGATTATTTTCCCGGACTCACAAAAATGTGCTTGTTCCGAGAAAATAGAAGTTGGCACGAATGCAAGAGTTAAATTCAAACTCATTTGAATTTAATTCAAATAGTTTGAATTAGGACAAGGTTTAGGAAGTGTCCAAAAATGTTGAGACTTTAGGAGGAGCCCCGATAAAAGAGATAAGAATTGTTGGCGAAGTCTGGGCAACCCAACTTGAAGTAGAAAAGGCCGTGGGAATTTTGCAAGTGTGTTTTTGGTGATTCCATAGAATGGAATAATTATTATAATAGCTCCCTAATGATATTGAGAGACTTTTGATATGTTATAAGGAAAAAACACCATGTGCATTCCCTCGATTTAAATAGATCAAAAGATCTATGCAATTTATTTAGTTGAGATGCAAAGATTAATGACATGATGCAATGCAAAATAAAATAGAGCAAGCAAATAAAACACACGGCGAAACCCAGAATAGTTGGAAGTCTTCTGGAGCGTCGGTCTTGGGGCGTCACACACCACTAAGGGAATCACAACATACATACCATCAAAATATCGAACACATATCAAATTCACATGATTACTTGCAACATGATTTATCCTGTGACCTCAAGAACAAAAGTAACTACTCATAAATAATAAACATGTTCACGATCATAGGAGTATTAATATGCATAATGGATCTGAACATATAATCTTCCACCAAATAAACCATATAGTAATCAACTACAAGATGTAATCAACACTAGTAGTCACCCCTAGCACCAATCTATAGCTCCGGTAACAAGATTGAATATGAGAGATGAACTAGGGTTTGAGATGAGATGGTGTTGTTGAAGATGTTGATGGAGATTTCCCTCCCCAAGATGGGAGAGTTGTTGGTGATGACGATAACGATGATTTCCCCCTCCGGGGGGGTGGGGGGAGTTCCCACGGCAGAATCGCTCCGCCGGAGGGCAAAAGTGCTCCTGCCCAAGTTTCGCCTCGAGACGGCGGCGCTCCACCCCGAAAGTCTTCTCCTCATATTTCTAGGTTTAAATGACTTATATACCATAAGTTGGGCACTGGAGGTGGGCCGAGGAGGCCACAACCCACCAGGGCGCGCTTGGGAGGGCTGGCGCACCCAGGTGGGTTGTGCCCACCTGGTGGCCCCCCTCTGGTACTTATTGGCTCCAATAATTCTTAAATATTCCATAAAAAATCTTCGTGAAGTTTCATCTTGTTTGGAGTTGTGCGGAATAGGTGGCGTGACATAGCTTTTTCAGGTTCAGATTTTCAGCTGCCGAAATTCTCCTTCTTGGTGTGTACCTTGCAAATTATGAGAGAAAAAGCATTAGAATTACTCCAAAAAGCATTATTATTGATAAAAACACTATAAATAACAGTAAGAAAACATGATGCAAAATGGACGTACCATAGCTTTTTTAGGTCCAGAATTCCAGCTGCCGGCAATATCCCTCTCCATGTGCATCTTGCATAAAAAGAGAGAAAAGGAACTAGAATTACATCATAAAGTGAAATTTTAATTAAAACATAATAAATAACGGTAGGAAAACATGGTGCAAAATGGACGTATCATGTCCGAGTAGTGTCCCTGTGGAATGGAGTTCCATCACCCCGTTGTTCCGATGCCGCGTAATTTCTGCTACTAGTATCGAGACCCTTAAGTTGTTCCATAAATAATGTACATATTGTCGCCGCACGAGATGTGCCGCTTGGCCTCGCTTCCTTATGTAATTCCCGAACCTTTGTGCATGTATAATAATAATAAAGTGGTTGTTTCTGTTCCAAGTTGTTGTGTGTTGCGAGAAGACATGATCTGTGGGTTGGTAACACCGGGTAAACCGGTCGCTCTGAGCCGGGGCGCCACAAGTATTAACTTGTGGATACCCGTCGTGAAATTGGGGTAATCTAGGCATCAAGGTTGAACAATACGTATCGTATAGTGTTGTTGTAGTACGATTTCTAGGGCTATCTGTGACGCTTTGGGGTGGTTCAAAAGATTGATTGGAAAGACAACTTTGAGGTGGTTTTGCTACGGACCCAATTTGACCCTATTTTGTCTGATAGAACAGAAACTTTGGACTGATTATTTGCTGAACTTTGAGTGATTATCATGTGGTTCAATTATGTTAATGTTGTTGAGAGATTGCACTAGTGAAAGTATGAATCCTAGGCCTTGTTTCCAAGCATTGAGATGACGTTTTACTCACTTTTGGTTTTTATTTGTTTAGATTAAAAAAAGTTATTTCTATAATCCATACTACACATCTATCACCATCCTTTCGCCAAACTAGTGCACCTATACAACTGACAATTGTATTGGATGTGTTGGTGACATAAGAGACTCTTTGTGTTTTGATTGCAATGTTGTTTAAGAGAGAAGCATCTTCATCCTACACCTCCCATAGATTGATAAACTTTAGGTCATTCACCTAAGAGAAATTTGCTATTGTCCTACAAAATTCTGAGTTTGGAGGCTCAACCAAGTCTACAATAATAAAGTTGTGTAGTAGACATCGGCGAGGAGGTCTTGGTTGGTGTGAATCAACAATGAGGGGCTACGGGCACCAGCGGCTTGGAAGAGTTTGATTCGGTCGACTCGGGCCTTCTTCGGCCATGTGCTATAGTGGAGAGGACCTGTGCGAGGTGGCTGAGCTCCTAGACACACTAGCTCGACGGAGCAACAGCAATGCCTACGGTGATGCAGAGCGGCGGCAGCTATTGCGCTTTGTCTCTTTGCGCGCAACAGCTCAGAGAGAGCTAGAGAGGGGTCGAGAGGAGTGCATGGTGTCTTTAGCCATCCTCCAGCATCGATAGAAGCAGGAGGTGGTCATTGGTGATCGTGCGTGTCGTGGGCACATGCCTCTTTGTCCTTCCAACAAGAGGTAGAAGACGGTCCAACCCCTGGTGGGCTGGGCCGGCTGCCTGGGCCGCATTAGATTGAAAAGGTAAGTTCTCTCTTTCTTTTAAACTTTCTCCTTTTATTTCTATACTTCTTTTGTTTCAATCTGTTTTCATTTGGTTTTGAAACCAAACCATTTTTTGAACTCCTGAAATTTATTATGTGGACCAAGTGTACTAAGCCAAAGCCACTTACAAAGTTTTAGGATTTTTGGACTTATAAATCTTCTACAGGGAAATATAACTCCAAATCAAATACCATATTGATTAAATAGAAAGTACCAAACAATTCCTTAAAAATGTTCATGATTTTTGGTTTCAGTCATATACTCCAACCAAAAATAATAGACATTAAAGAAAAGCATTTAGGGTTCATTGAAACAATTAGGGTTTGAATCCTGTTAAGATATCTGTTGAAGCTTTGAATTCCCTCAATTCAAATTTATAAATAAAATGAAACATAATGCATACTTACTTAGATAGCATTACCAGTAGCTAGGGATGAGACACATAGCCCATCAAGGATACATTCCAAAAGATAATGGGCCAATCAGGAAAGGAGTGGAGTATTATCTCCACCGAAGAGGGTCTGGACCTGTATAATTCCTTGTGTATACTCCTATCGGTACTAATCGATACATACGATTGTCTCTACATACACGCTCCATATTATTATTAGAATTATATACACAACACTATTAGAATTATATACATAACACTACCCTAGCAGACGCCATATTTTTTAAAAAAAAAATGACATGACTGAGATGCCCACAGCTACTAGAGTGTCTAGATAAGGAAGTATCAAACACTAAAACATGATTAGATACATACATATTTAGACAAATGAAAGACAAAAATTTTGGGACGAAGGAAGTATTCTTTTATTCAGCATTGCATTTCATCTTTGCATTTTACCTTTTTCATTGACGAGTCTTGAAGCGAAACCGAAGTTTTAGAAAGCACGTAACCGATTTGACTGGTTCCATTGACCAAAAAAAGCGGTTCAAGGTGAACAAAGAGGACCTATAAGATAATAAGAGCACAACTCTAGTAGCCAATCAAACAGGATTGCTTAAACTCACTTTGCACTTTCAGTTTTTCTTGATAGCCAAACGATATAATGTTGGGAAGAGTACTGACCATGTCAAACAGTGAGTAGCTTACCAAAGATACATAACAAAGACAACCAAGATCAGCATGCGTTTCAGAATAACAACAAATTGGTTAGCTGAAACACTTTCAGCTAGCTTCTAAGCTGCATATGCTTTCTTGGCTTGCGCAACATATTTTTTCAATAGTTTCCTTTTCTTAATCCTAGCATCATGCGCCTTCACAATTTGTCTAGAGAGTTTCAAGCAAGCATCCTTAACCAGCACACCTTCATATTTATCTGCACCATTCACCAACCTGGATACGTCATCTTCTGAAATGATCTGAAAGAGACATAATTTGGACATTAAAGAGTGAAAATATCCCAAGAAATGCACAGCAGCAGCTGGGAACACATTCACAAAATAGTACGTACAGTTTACCTCGCAAGAATTGCCAGCATCTTCAGGGCACCATATATTCTTCAGAGCTGTTGCAATTTTCAGTGAGCACCAACCCTTGGTGTCGATGCAAGACATCACCTTAATTAGAGCAGCTAAATGGTCCAATTCTTCAGACTTCTTGTCCTCGAAGGAATCACACTCATACAAGACGTAAGCCGTCATAAGAATTGGCTCGTTAAGCTGGATACAAAGAGGATTGTTACATCACTAAAGCAAAGATGCAAAGAATAAATTTTCTATAGAAGTTGCATCCAAAACTTTGGTGTGAAAACAAAGGATTCTAGCAAACAAGCTCTCACGCAGTGTAGCACTAAATGAGAGGGAGCTATAAAGCAACAAAGCATGGCAACTAATTAACTCACCATCTTGGGCTTGACATAATCACAATCATAACGACTCAAGACCTTTTTCAGTCCGTGACTCATCGGGAAGCGGTCATCTTCAGTCAGACCTGCTTTTTCACTAGGCACTAAACTTGGCATGCAAATCTGTATTCCCCACATTAACTCCATCACAGTTGGACCAGACACGCAGGTTATTTTCTGAAAAAAGACACAGCAGAAATGGTGATAAATTTGTTCAAAAATATAGGAGCCCAGGAGCTTGTACTCACCAAACTTTCTTCAATGATTTTCTTATATTCAGGCTTTCCAACAGCCATTTTTTGCCCAGGGCAGTGGCACTTCATGATCATCTCGGTAAGGCTTTCACTAACACCGGTGTTTTGATTAATGGCGCTGGACTTGTCCTCAAAAGTTCGAAAGTGTCTAAGCCAAACAACCTGACAAAGAAATAAACAATGATGAGCATGTTCAGGGGCAAAAAGAAACAATTAATTAATTATCATGGCATGCCTCTCAGTTCAAGTCCCTCCTTCATCAAATGCTAGTGTTATTCTGATTGAGTTTGTATTTTCTAATATAATGTGATATACTTTTGCCACGGACGACAGTGCTGCTCTTCAGAAGTACCAGCAAATCAAGTATTAATCATCCTAGCTAGCAGTTACATTCCAATTTGGTGTATAGTTATACCCCAGGGTAGGTTCAGCCTGCTGGCACTAATTCACTAAAAATGTTGTTACACCCATGGTGGCCATTTAGCAAATGTTGCTTGTGGGTGCGCATTCATGCACGAACAGGCGACAAGCTTTATAAATAGATTTATGGAGAAAATTTGTGTTAGCCTCTTATTCAAACAGCAATGAGCAGTGTGTCTATGTTCTCCTCGGTGAAAGAAAATCTCTCCCATCTAAAAAATAGGTACCGCTCCCCACTCTGCCCGCTTTTTCGTCAAGCTTTCCCGTAGCAATCAATCGATCTGTTCCGTTTCTTTTCTCGGACCTTCCCACGTAGCGATCAATGGCTAGCCCACGGATTGATCGGCGCAAGCCCAGCTAGAGCGTTTATGCATTCCTGACTCGCATCACCACGAGACACGGTCAATCTTTCATGCCGCAAGATCAATTTGAGTTTTCTTTTTAATAGCTGGGACGCAAAGAGTCCCCGAAGCAATGCTGGTTTCTTCTCTTGTGGCAGCGTGATGATCAAGCAGCGGCCAGCGCAGCAGCGGCAACGGGCATCGAAGCGATGCTTTGGTTTGGTTGTTTCCACCGTGAAAGAATCTCATGCGTGATCTCATCTCTTCAGCCGCCCACTCGTCACCTCGTCACCAGCGTATTCTCCATGCTTTCGTGGTCGTTGGACGATTAACGCTCAGCATGATCTGTGTTGTTTAGCCCTCCTGTAATTCAGATCAGAACTTCTCTTATTTCAGTTCTCCAGTGTTGGGGTTTGGAGGGCCATGCGACACGCAGCAGCATGACCTCGAGGAGGACATCCATGGTAAAGCTGCTGACAACGTGGGCAGCGGCAGCATTGCAAGAAACTCACGCATGGCAGAACTGCTCGTAAAACTGAAAGTTCTACCGCATGTCTGCAATGTGCTGCCTTGCTGGTCAAGGTACAGTTACACTTGGATGGCACACAAACACACATGACGCATGGTCACTAAGCATGTTATTTGCCCAGGCGAAAGATTATGCTCAACAGTAGTGCAACTGAATGCAAGGTATCAACTTTGCATACTGATAATTTTTTATTTCTTTCCATTCATGCTAAGATTCCATTTTGAAATGACGGTGTTAAAATTTGAGAACTAATACAAACCATGGTTCTAGGCCTGAAATATTAAGCCTAT
The DNA here is from genome assembly GCA_902687465.1 of Secale cereale. Lineage (NCBI taxonomy): Eukaryota > Viridiplantae > Streptophyta > Magnoliopsida > Poales > Poaceae > Secale > Secale cereale. The sequence continues at coordinate 227,291,910 of LR738711.1, forward strand.
GTACATTGTTTACATGCAGCACGCTCGTTAGTTAAAGAAAAGGTGCTAATTGACATTATCCGCATACTTGAGAATACTTTTACTTGATAGAATTGAGACTTAATTGCATATTCTTGAAAAGGTTTCACAAGGCACTGGTTGTACCCCGGATAGAAAAGCTAGAGATATGCTATACATCTGCAACATACTCCCTCTGTACTGAAATAGTTGTCGCTGGGCAAACCCAGGTCAAAAAATTTCACGTTACAAAAACATTTCAGTTTCCAATTTTACCCTCGCTCGCTCGCACCACTCGTTCACTCGCTTGTTGTCTCCCTCTCCCTCTCCTCGTCGCCGCCGCCGGGCCGGCATCCCCTTCTTCGCCTTCCCCCACCCTCACCACGACCTCGAACCCTTCTTCGCCCCACCCCCCTTCCCCGCCCCCACCCACACGCCTTCCTCCTGCATGACCTCACCGACCGCGTAGCCGCGCTCTCCGCCCGCGCCGCCGGGCCGGGGCCGCAGCCGGCCCGCCGCAAGTACACCTACGCCGCCTCCCGGGGGGG
>LR738711.1:227293476-227306348 GCA_902687465.1 Secale cereale
CTTCTTCGCCTTCCCCCACCCTCACCACGACCTCGAACCCTTCTTCGCCCCACCCCCCTTCCCCGCCCCCACCCACACGCCTTCCTCCTGCATGACCTCACCGACCGCGTAGCCGCGCTCTCCGCCCGCGCCGCCGGGCCGGGGCCGCAGCCGGCCCGCCGCAAGTACACCTACGCCGCCTCCCGGGGGGGGCAAGGTGAAGTGGACGGCTGAGGAGAAGCTGCGATGCAGGGGTCGGGCGCTCAAGTGGGAGGCGGAGCTCGCCTCCCCCAACAATGACGGCTTCGGCCGCAAGTGGAAGTGGATTCGCTGAGATCAAGTCGAGCACGGCGCCACCGGCAAGGCCAAGACCAAGTCGGGCGCTGAGATCAAGGGCAAGGGCTCGCTGGAGAGGAAATGCGTCCGCGAGGACAACACCGCCGGCTGCAACACCATCTGCAAGGTACTCAGCAGAAAAGATGTGATTTTTGTGGGGGTACCTCTCGCTAGATTTAAGAGAAACATTGCAGTAGCTTAAGATTTCCAGTAGATTCCCAATGACGTAGTATTGCTTGTTAACTTGTTAACTCATACCTAGTTTAAGTACTGAAAATGTACTGGAAATTCTGTGCTACTCCACTGAAAATTCTACTGTTGCATGAGTAGTTTCAGTAGTTTTACAACAGCAGTACTCTTGCCAATTGGCAAGTTTCAGTATCTTCAACTACAGTACAGAAGTACTGCTTGAAGTACTGCAGTATTTGCTTCCAATACAGCAGTTTTGGTCTAAAGGCCAGACTATGATGGGCGAGACGCCATGGAAAATGCTGCACCTTCCCTGGCACCGGGATTCTCCAGATTAACTCCCAATTCAACTAATCATTAATGTGTCATGTGACCGAACAAGAGCCAATGATCCTCATAGATGTCTTTTTACTCCATCCACTGCCACTCTATAAGCCGATTCCACTGAAAATTGTCCTTTCTGCTGCTGTGTATAGTGGTGTAGAGTAGTGCTGTACATAATTAAGATTAGCTTAATTAACTTATCTTAGTTAAATACTCCATTTGCTTCTGCTGTTCATCAGGTTAATTAACTTAGCTTAATTAAATACTCCATTTGCTTGTAGTACAGTACATAGTCAAAGCTACAGTAACTTGCTGACCATGTTGCATGCTTGGTGATCTGCAGGATTAAATGCTTGGTGATGCTTTTCAGTTAACTTAAATTAACTAAAACCTTTTTCTGTTAATTAAATTAACTGAAACCTTTTTCTGTTAATTAAACAAACTGAAACTTTTAGGTTAATTATAAACTAACTCAAACCTTTTTCTGTTAATTAAACTAACTGAAACCTTTTGTTGCATGACAACTCCTCATTTCTCCTCAAGGTACATATTATAACAACATTTACACGACTAGTTAGTGCCAAGTATTAACATAAGGATATGATAAAGCAATTTTGTACTTCTTTTCCTGAATTTTGTTGATTGCTTGCTTGCAAGTTCTTGTTTTGCTGAACTCTTGCTTGTTTGCTTGCAGTAGCAGTAGCAAGTTGTGCTCGCTTTCACTTGCAGTACGAAGAACTTGCTTTAACTGAATTTGGACTTGGTGCACTAGCTTGGCAATTTTGCTTGCTTGCTTTAACTGGAATTTTGCTTGCTTGCTGTGTGCTTGAACATTTGTTCTTCTCTTATCTCTGCTTTGGGGTACTTGTGGTACTGCTTGGATGTTTTGTGTACTGCTTGCTGTTGTAGCTTAATTTTGTGGTACTGCTTGCAAATTTTGCGTAGGAGTACAAGTCCCAGGGGAGTACTTGCAGCAGTAGTGCAATAGTGCTCCAGGAGTACTTAAACTGAAACTTTTTCTTTAATTTAAATTAACTGAAACTTTTCAGTTAATTATAATCAACTGAAACTTTTCCTTTAATTTCAATTAACTGAAACTTTTCAGTAAATGAAATCTTTCCTTTTCTTCCTCTCTTCTCTTCTCTGAGCACTCCTTGGGATACTCCTCTTCCTCTCTTTTTCTCTCTTCTTTTCCTTTTCCTTTCCTTAACTGAAACTATAACTGAATTTAACTGATACTTTAACTGAATTTAACTAAAACTTTTCAGTTAATTAAAATTAACTGTAAATAGCAGCATGTGGAGTAGTTAATGCAAATGCCAATTTGTTCTTGTAGGAACTCTGAACTACTGTCTTATTTACAGTTCTTACTGAATAATGGAGTATGTTGGGTCTGAATTCTGAACTCTGAACAATGAACCACTCCTGATGCATAATCAAATGATCAAGTAACATGATTACAAATTCAATGGAAATCAAACTAAGCCTTTCCTTGATTGATTGATTGTACTCCTGTGCAGGAATTTGACATGGGCGGCGGCGGCAGGGAGGGAGCAGCACTGGCGGCAGTTCACGGCTAGCAGCAGCAAAGAGATGGAGCAGCAACAACAGAGATAGAAGAGCAGCAGTTGGAGAGTTCGCTGAGGATGCTGAAGGTGGGGTGGGGTGGAGGTGATGGTGGATGGAGGAGCAGCTGGCACACCACCACGCCTGCCTGACCGTTGCGGAGGAGGTGGGGGCGGTGGAGGTGGGAGGAAGTGGAGGGCAGAGGCGGAGGCGGAGGTGGAGGGCAGAGGCGGGGGTGGGAGGTGGAGGGCAAAGGCGGAGGTGGAGGGCAGAGGCCGGAAGCGGAGGATGGGGGTAGGAGAAGGTGGGGACAGAATTTAATTTAGGGGTAGTTACGTCATTTCTCTGGCTTTTCACCTGGTTGGAAAAACCTCCAGCAACAAATAAATCGGAACGAAGGGAGTATAGTGTAATTATTTGAAAACTAAGTTCTGTATGCACAAAATGGTTGTTGTATTAATATTTGCATGCCATTGTTTCTCAGTCTTTCTAAGAATTATGTAGGGATATTTTGATATTAGGACAAAAAGGAGAGATTAATATATGAAACTAACTGAATATGGCCTATAACTAATGGTTTCACGACAGTCCAACATTGCTCCCATGACAACGCTTTAATAGTGTACACCCATTGCAAGGCACGAGCAATTTCCTAGTAAAATAAACAAATAAACATAAAATAATGATTGGTGCAAGATAACTAGTACTAGAATTAATTTGGCACCAAGCAACATAAAGGAAATAGCAACCAGAAAAAGGGAACCAAAGGAAAAAGGGGGAGAACTAACACTCTTTGCCTTCCCACTAAGAATGAAGTGAGTCCATATTTCCTGGAAAAGACAAGGATAAAACAGAAAATAAGGTACTGACATAGGCGATAAGAGAAAGCAAGCACATCAAAAACCAAGAAAGTAAGAACATGGTACCTCCAGGGCATTGTCTTCAATGAGTGACTCACAACAATTGAAAATTGCGAAGCCAGAGGGCGTCTCAAATAGCAGCAGCATCACTCTGTCATCTGCAAATCAGAAGTAAAACAAGGTTAAGCAAGCATGATAACCAAGAAAAAAGTATATCATTCAGATATCAAGCGTGAGCCTGGGCAACTAGGAACACCCACTAGATTGAGTGTCCAACATACTCAAAATATGGCCCGTTTTACATGCCATTTTACAACTTGCGTTTCCTCCTCAGAACGTCCTCCGCTCCTGGGCCTCGGAACACCTGATACTCCTCGGATCTGGCCGCTTCGACAAGCCCACAAACCCTACCTATTGTCCAAACGTTGCAGTGCACTCAACTATTACAGCTGATACACTAGAATGTTCCAGCCATGGAAGCCACCTGAGGGGGTGGGAGAAACGACGAATCTCGGTCGGGAGGGAGATGTGCGGCCTGTTCCGCGCCGCACCTAAAACACCAGTAACCCACACCGCCAAAACACCCTCCAACCAAGGCCCCGAAACCTAAGCTAACTCGACGAGGGACCAAGTGTCCGGATCTGTGGACTCACACACAAATTGGGTGAACGTGGAAAACGCGACCCCAAATCTCTCTGGCTCACCTTTCATCGTCGACCAATGTTGTTGGCCCGTAGCCAGCGGAGGAGGAGGAGGAACGATACCGCGCAACCGCTCCGTCGCCAGAGAAGGGGAGGACCCGTGTCGTTGTTGGTCCACCGCTGGAGGAGATATGCCCTAGTCGCCGCTCGAGGTTTGCGGCGACCTTTTGGATTTCAGCGAGTCTCGATAAGGCCTCCTTGTTTTGACGAAATTTTTTTACCCAATTGCGTACCTCAACTTTATAGAAGAAAGAAAGATACGTATAAGAAGTTTTTTTTAAGAAAAGACCATCATGACTATATTTATTAAAATTTAAACAACGTTTTACATCATTCGCTAAAAGTTCACGTTTAAAATCTAGAGATGAGTCCAACCACATATTCGGTGGATCAACACGACCGTTTTACAATAGCATATAAGCAACTAGCACCACGATTACAATGCTCTAAGACGGTCTTCCCTGAAATCAAAAAGAAGTAACCGGCAATCATCTAGAATTGACACTGCTACCATAGAATGTTCATCGTTCTGTTGCATTGCTTCAATCAGCACCAAACAATCGGACTGAACCCTGACTGAGGTGCATCCCACATAAAGTGCAAGTTTCAAACATTTCGCTAGTGCTGCAGCTTCACCCGATAGCACATCAGCCACATGCTCGAGTTTTACCGTTGTCACACAAGAAGGTGACAAAGAAGGAGGGTGTGCTGGATCCACAGACGGATCAGCCAACCCAAGAAAAAACTCCACTCCTACACACTCACCCTCTTACTCACAAAAGATGTTCACTCCATGACATCCAGCTCTCATCCATCTACGAAGCTCCTCAAAGAAGTTGGAAATGAAGCTGCCTACGGTAACCGGTTGACTCCTAGGGCCAAACACCCTATTCTTGCGGTTCTTCCACAAGTGCCAACAAAGGAGCATAGTAAACGAATCAAAACCCTTCCTATCATTCTTAGGCATCCATTTTCTAGCCGATATCCACCAGTGTTGTAAAGTGTCTTCCGTCGATGGCACTAGATCCAATCCAATTATGGCTTGCGTGAAGCGGTTATGCCAAATCTAACGGGCGAACACACACTGGAGGAGAATGTGACCCACCGTGTCCTCCTTTTGGTCGCAGATGAAGCAAGGCGATGGTTCTTCGTGCAGTCCATGTCTTAGCCTATGATCCGTTGTCCATAACCGGTATTGCACCGCTAGCCACATGAATAATTTACAAGAAAGTGGTGCCCAACACTTCCAAATCGCCTTGGATGGCTCGAATCTAATACCACCCTCGCAAAGCATGGCATACACGGAAGCCGATGTGTAAGTGCCAGTGCAATTCCATCTCCAGATCGGTATATCAAAAGTCGTCGGGTTGAGATCTGTCGGATTCGGGGCTCCGCAGACCCAAGAGAGGTTCGAACTCTGGGGCGTGTACGAAGGACTCGATCTCCCCAGCCTGCCAACTTGTTGCTCTCACAGCCTAGCTCGATGAACGGGAAAGGATGGAGACACAACAGTTTACCCAGGTTCGGGCCACCTTGCGGTGTAAGACCCTACTCCTACTTTGTGGTGGATTAGCCTCACGGTGGGCTGAGGATGAACTAGTACAGAGGAAGAACTACCTCGGGAGGTCTGTTCTTGTGTTGGCGTGAGCTGGTGAGGGTTTGGCCGGGCCGATCCCCTCCTATGGTGGTGGCTAACCTATATTTATAGTGGCCTTGGTCCTCTTCCCCCAAAATGAAGGCGGGAAGGGATCCCACAACGGCCAAGTTTGAAGGAAGACAAATAGTACATCTTATCCTCACGAAAGGTGATCTTCGCCTGCAAAACTTCTGGTCGTGACGTCGTGGTGGGCTCGGCGATGACCTCCGTCCTGCCGTTATGGCGGTCTTGGTCTTGTAGTACGAAAATGGAAACCTTTGGCTGATTCCTCGGGACTCCGCACCTGCGCTTGCCTCCTTAGCACCGAAGAGGAAACCTATTGTACTGCGCCCGCTCGCGCCCGCCTGGCCTTGGTCGTCATGGCTTGCGTCACCTTAACCTCACGAGATGGGCGCCTGCATAGGAATCTCCGCTCCTAGGGAGCCAACATAGGGAGGCCGCTCCCTCAAGAGGTCTTGGCGTCGCCCGCCTCGCGAGGCTTGCCCCCCGCGAGGGTCCTGCTTTGTCGATGCTGAAGATGGGCTGTACTAGGTCGTTGACGGAGCCACACTGTGTGCCGCAGGCAGGCAAGTCTGGTTACCCTGGTTCCCAGAACGTCGACAGTAGCCCTCGGGCCCAAGGCGCGCTCGGACTTGGCTTCAAGGCGAAGCCAAAGGGCAAGGGCGAAGCGCCACGGGCCCCAATCACCCGCGGACCCGGTCGACGCGTGGCGCTTGATGGGACGTGGGCGTCTCCACTTCCCCACGCAGCCTCGGCAACCGCCAGACTTGACGGTTGCCCATTGCAAGCGCGGCTCAGCCACCATTGCCCGCCACGCTTGTCCTCCGCTTCCCCCCTTTCTTGTGAGCTCGTACCTTCTCCTCCAGATTCCGCGCCAGCGCCAATCCACTTCCGCCGCCATGGCTCCGAGGTCGGAGAAGAAAGGGAAGGCTCGCGCGTCCACAGAATCTCCGTCGGGTTTGGAGCCTGCGCTTGGTCGGTCGACGGTGATCAATCAGGAGGTACTATACAAGGTCTGGCCGGCCCTCGCTGCCGATTCCAACTAGTGGAAGGCGACGACGGTCTGGCCTGGCTCCCGAGCCCAGATCGACGTGGAGGCCACCAAGATCCCCATCCACATTCACGCTCTCCTGGGCTGCTTGGTCCCCCCTTTTTTTATTTCTTCAACACCGTGCTCTCGCATTATTAGATCCAAGCGCTGCATCTGGACCCCGGGTCCATCGTTCTCCTCACCGCCTTCGCCTTTCTATGCGAGGCTATCGCGGGTGTTGCCCCATCCGTGGCCCTATTCCACCATTTCTTCTTGCTTCATCTGGTCGACGACTGACAATGCAGAAACAGTTGAAGAATTTGTAGCATTTGAACATTCAGGTGAAGAATTTGCAGTTTCTCGTTCAATGAATTTCAAGCATGGAGGAATGAATTCTTCCTGAGAAGCGCTGATTTGTTGAGCAAGTAATGAATCACGCTCCTTCTGAAGATCTTCATAACTCACTCTTAGCTTTTCAAGATCTTGCTTTCCTTGAAGAAATTCATAAGAAAGCTTCTCATGATCAGACAAGAGAGTATTATGATGACTATGAAGGTTATCGCACTTTGACTGAAGTCTCTGAAGATTTTCAGTCAAGATTTTAGTTCGATCCATTTCTTCACCCAACATATCATCACTTTTATCTAGCATGTTTTAAACCTTATCAAGAGCCTTTTGTTGTGGCACAACAATTTTAACAAGTTTAGAATAGCTGGGCTTAAGGTTTTCATCAGATTCATCCTCACTAGATTCAGAGGAGGGATATTTGAGTACCTTGGCACCCTTTGCCATGAAGAAATAGGTAGGAGCATAGTCATCATTGTCTTCATCAGTCTTGTTGGTGAGATCATTTTCTTCAATGTTGAAGATAGACTTGCTGACGAATGCAGTAGCGAGAGCTAGACTTGCCACACCAGATTCGGATTCCTCAGATTCCTCCTCTTCCTCATGATCCTCAGATTCAGCTTCAGAGTCCATTTCCTTGCCAATGAATGCCCGAGCCTTTTTGGAGTTGTTCTTCTTGTGAAATGAAGAATTTGAGGATTTTGATGATGAAGATTTTGACGATTTCTTCTTCTTCTTTGCATCATCAGAACTGTAATCCTTGTATTTCTTCTTTTTGGATTCCTTTTCCCACTGAGGACAATCTTGAATGTAGTGAACAGGCTTCTTGCATTTGTGACATAGCCGTTTGTTGTAGTCACTGGATGAGGAATCATTTCTCTTAGTGAACTTTCCAAAGCGACCATGTTTTGAGAAACTTTGGAATTTCTTCACAAGCAATGCTAGCTCCTAGCTCAATTCTTCGGGATCACCAAGGCTGCTACCAGAATCTTCACTTTCAGATTCAGAGACGGCCTTGGCCTTCAGGGCACGTGATCTGCCATAGCTTGGACCATAGTGATCTCTCTTTTCAGCAAGCTGGAACTCATGAGTGTTTAGACTTTCGAGGATATCAGCGAGATCAAGTGACTTGTAATCACCACGATCTTGAATCATCAAAGCCAAAGTATCAAATGAGGAATCAAGCGATCTCAGCAATTTCTTCACCACTTCATGGTCGGTGATGTCAGTGGCACCAAGTGCTTGAAGTTCATTTGAGATGTCAGTGAGACGATCGAAGGTTTGCTGAACATTTTCATTGTCAAGTCTTTTGAAGCGGTTGAAGAGATTGCGAAGAACATCAACTCGAGAATCACGCCGTGTTGAGACTCCTTCGTTGACCTTGGACAGCCTATCCCAGATGAGCTTCGCAGTTTCCAAAGCACTCACTCTTCCATATTGTCCTTTGCTCACATGGTCACAAATGATATTCTTCGCCTGAGAATCGAGTTGCTTGAATCTCTTCACATCAGCAGCATTCAGAGAAGGTGATACCAAGGGAACACCATTTTCCACAACATACCAGAGATCGTTATCAATTGCCTCAAGATGCATTTGCATCTTGTTCTTCCAGTAGGGGTAGTCCGTCCCATCGAAGGTAGGACACCCAGCTGAGACCTTGATCATACATGCGGTCTACATAACTAAAACTTCAGGCGGTTAAACCAAAATCACACAGAACAAGGGAGTACCTTGCTGTGATACCAATTGAAAGTGCGTTATATCGACTAGAGGGGGGTGAATAGGCGATTTTTATGAATTCTTCACTAAGGAATTTGTTGTTGAGGAAATTCCTTAGCGAAGAACTACTTGCAGCGGAATAAGTACTCAGAAATTAACATGACATAATACAAGCATGGTCATCATGAAGATATGAAGACAAACACAGAGTACAGAAAGCGTAAACACATGATAGCACAGAATGAAGACAAACAGACTAAAGAGATTGAACTGAGGAAATTGAGAAAGTCTTCAGTCAAAGTCTTCAAACAGATATGAACAAGCACACAACACAGATTTGAGGAAATGAAAGAGTTGAGGAAATAGAACCAGTAAGCTTGGTGAAGATAATGATTTGGTAGACCAGTTCCAACTGTTGTCTCAGTTGTATATCTGGTTGGAGCGGCTAGGTATTTAAACCTGAGGACACATAGTCCCGGACACCCAGTCAAGGACACACAGTCCAAGACACCAAGTCCTCACCGTATTCTCCTTGAGCTAAGGTCACACAGACCTCGCCCAATCACTCGTGGTAAGTCTTCAGGTGACTTCCGAACCTTCACGGACTTGGTCACTCGGTGATCCACAATTCCTCTTGGATGCTCTAGACCATGACGCCTAACCGTCTGGAAGAAGCACAGTCTTCAAAGGTAACAAGCGTTAGATCCACGCAGGATCAATCTCTTCAGTGATGCTCAATCACTTTTGGGTTTGAAGGTTTTGGGTTTGGTTTTGGGTTTTTCCTCACTTGATGATTTTCGCTCAAAGTCCTCGGAGGATGGGTTGCTCTTATGACAAGTGTCAGTTTCTCGCGGAGCAGCCAACCAACTAGTGGTTGTAGGGGGCGGCTATTTTGTGACGCCCCCGATTTTTCCGTACACTAATCATGCACGCAAATGTGTACGGCCAAGATCAGGGACTCACTGGTAGATATCACAACACAACTCTAAAAGTAAAATAAGTCATACAAGCTTCATATTATAAGCCAGGGGCCTCGAGGGCTCGAATACAAGTGCTCAATCATAGACAAGTCAGCGGAAGCAACAAATATCTGAGTACAGACATAAAGTTAAACAAGGTGCCATAAGATGGCTAGCACAAACTGGGATACAGATCGAAAGAGGAGCAGGCCTCCTGCCTGGGATCCTCCTAACTACTCCTGGTCGTCCTCGGCAGACTGCACGTAGTAGTAGGCGCCTCCGGTGTCGTAGGAGTCGTCGTAGGTGGCGTTTGGCTCCTGGGCTCCACCATCTGGTTGCATCATCCGAAAAGAAGGAACAGAAGGGGGAAAAGGGGGAACAAAGCAACCGTGAGTACTCATCCAAAGTACTCGCAAGCAAGGATCTATACTACAAATGCAATGGTAACAAATGATATGGGTAATATCGGTGGACTGAACTGCAGCAAGACAGAATAAGAGGGGGATAGCTAATCCAAACGAAGACTACGCTTCTAGCAGCCTCCATCTTGCAGGAGTAGAAGAGAATAGATGGTAAGTTCACCAAGTAACATCGAATAGCATAATCCTACTCAACGATCCTCCCGCACATCACCCTGTGAGAGAGCAACCACCGAGTTATATCTGGAACTCATCTGGGTGTGTTTTATCAAGTGTCCGGTTCTAGTTATCATGAGGTCGGAATACAACTTCGGGTCGTCCTTTTACCGAGGGACACGGCTATTCGAATAGATTAACTTCCCTGCAGGGGTGCACCACATAACCCAGCACGCTTGATCCCATTTGGTCGGGCACACTTTCCAGGGTCATGCCCGGCCTCGGAAGATCAACACGTCGCAGCCCTACCTAAGCACAACAGAGAGGTCAACACGCCGGTCTAAATCCTAGGCGCGCAGGGGTCCGGGCCCATCGCCCAACGCACACATGCACGTTGTGTACGCGGCCGGTGAGCAGACCTAGCAACCTCCATTACTAAGGAAGCTGCGTTACGCGGTCCAACCCGGCGCGTGCCGCTCAGTCGCTGACGTCAAGAAGACTTCGGCTGATACCACGACGTCGAGTACCCATAACTATTCCCACGTAGCTGGTTAGTGCGTATAGGCCAACCGCCAGACTCAGATCAAATATCCAAACTCGTTAAGCGTGTTATTATGTAATAACCGCGGACAACGACCAAGGCCAGGCCACCTCTCCACTGGGTGTCTCAACCTGCCCTGTCGCTCCGCCACGAAGATCCACACAGAGGGCCGTCGGGAAAGTATGTCCTTTCAGCCCCCAATCCGTGAATCAACCGCGGGTACTCAACGAGCCGACCCGACTTTAGTCACAACATGTATCATGTATAAGTGTATGTAGTATATACCCGTGATCACCCCCAAGTGATCACGGCCCGATAGAATAGCAGGGCAGACGGACGAGGGTGTAGGGCCACTGATGGAAAACTAGCATCCTATACTAAGCATTTAGGATTGCAGGTAAAGTATCAACAGTGATAGCAACAATGACAGGCTATGCAGCAAAATAGGAGTATCGAAAGCAGTAACATGCTACACTACTCTAATGCAAGCAGTAGAGAGATGAATAGGCGATATCAGGTTGATCAAGGGGGGGGGGCTTGCCTGGAAGCTCGGCAGCCAAAGTGGTTCGTCAACACCGTGGTCGATCGGGGCAGCAGCAGCGTCGGTCTCGTAGTCTACCGGAGAGAAGAGGGGGAAGAAACAGTGAATACAATGCAAACAGATGCATGATGATGCATGACATGACATGTAACGGTGCTAAGTGTGCCCTAACGCAGTATCGGGTGATACTGACGAAGGGGGGAAACATCCGGGAAAGTATTCCCGGTGTTTCGCGTTTTCGGGCGGTTGAAACGGAGGGGGAAAGTCGCGGGTTCGGTATGCTAGGGATGTGTGGTGGACGAACGATCTGCGTATTCGGATGCGTCTCGAAATTCGGAGCGACTTTCATATATAAAGTATTTTCATCCGAGTTACGGTTTATTTTATATTAATTTTTAAAGTTTTTAAATCATTTTCTAATTTATTAATTATTAAATAAATCAACATTATCCAGAATAGTGCATGCTGACGTCAGCATGATGTCAGCATGACGTCGGCAGTCAACAGAACGTTTGACTGGTCAAACTGGCGTGTGGGTCCCGCGTGTCATTTGCTGTAAAGTTAACTAACAGTTTAGCTAATCTAATTATAGTTTAATTAAGCTAACTAGTTAATTGGGTTAATTAAACATGATTAAATAACTTAATTAATTCACTAATTAATTAATTAATTCACTAATTAATTAATTAATTAATTATATTTTAATTATTATTTTTAAATTATTTTTTTACTACAACGTTCTGGGGCCGTGGGGCCCATTAGTCATAGGGCCAGGGGGAGCCCTGGTGGGGCGGAGCGGGCAGGCGGGCTACGGGCGCGTGGGCGCCAGCCCCATTAGGACGCCCGCCCAGGCAGTACGCCGGAGCAGCGAAGCGAGGGGGTGCGGCCGGCACGGAGCGGCGGCCCGGCGAGCGTGGGGGTGGGGCGGCCGGAGCGGCGGTGGCCCGTCGGGGAGAATGGAGGGGGCCGCGGTGGTGGAGGTGGTGAGCGCCGCGGCTATGGGCGCCGGCCTCGCGTGGCCGTGGTGAGGGCGAGGCAAGACAGGCGGCGCAGAGCGGAGGGGAGCCACGACGGCGCGGTGGAATGGCGGGGCGGGGCCGTGGCGGCCAGATGAACAGGGCGAGCCCCGGGGCAGCATCGGCAGGAGGGGGCCGGCGGTAGGCGGTCAGCGTGGTGACGGCGGGCGCAACCAGTGTGGCTGCGGGCCAAGGCGGGCAGAGCCACAGTGCGCGCAGCGGCAGTTGCTGCGGGAGGCGCGTGCGGCGGGCGACGGTGGTGAGCGGGACGGTGAGGAGAGGAGGGCCGCGGGCGCCGCAGAGGCAGGGAAGGAGGAGGACGAGGCCTCACCGCGGGAGCGTGGGGTCAAGGCAGTGGGGCGCGGGGTGGAGACGGTGACGACACGCGTAGGGGGAGGCAGTCCGGTGGGGAAGGCTCCGGCGAGGCAGCAAGGGCGGCGGGGTGACGGCGCCGGCGATCCAGCGTCGAGGGGACGAAGAGGCGGCCTCCTCCTCTCGATCCCGATCCAATCGGGGGAGAGGGGGGAAGGGGAT
>LR738711.1:227326163-227361864 GCA_902687465.1 Secale cereale
TGTATGAGATTTCCAATGGCTTAACTCGAAGGGATTGGTAGGTGTAGGATTTTGAGTTGAGCATCACATGGAAATTTTTCCTTAGTATTTCCTCGACCCCCTTTAACAGTACGGTGTTTCCTATGACTCAAGAAAGAGAAAAATGAAACTATAAAAACAAAAGTCTTCACGCTTCATGTTCCTGAAATGAATACCAAGTCTTCAAGGTTACATCAATTTCTTCACTTTCAAAGTCTTCAGAAAGTCTTCAGAATTCCAAAGTCTTCAGTTGAAGAACTTCATTTTTAGGGGTCGACTTTCCTTGTAATTATCAAACTCCTCATATACTTATAGACCTGTGTACACTCATAAACACATTAGTCCCTTAACCTATAAGTCTTCAATACACCAAAATCACTAAGGGGCACTAGATGCACTTACAATCTCCCCCTTTTTGGTGATTGATGACAATATAGGTTAAGTTTTCAAACGGGGATAACCATATGAAGTGTAAATAATAATGTTGAGGAATTTGATTGCAATATATAGAAGAACTCCCCCTGAAGTTGTGCATAGTGAGGAATTTGCTTTTGAGGCAATGCACACTTGAAGAGTAGAATCATGGAGATCTCCCCCTATATCTTGTAATTCATACACGCATTTGACATATAGTATGAAGAATTTGAAATGCATGATGAAATATGGTGACTGATGTAATTCAGCATGCGTGCATAACATTAATGAGGAATAAGCATGCAGAAACATCGCAGCAAAAGTATCAGGTCACCATAGAGTTTAAGTTTACAACTCAATCCACAAAGTCATCAGAAGAACGAGAGTTGTAACTTAGCAAAAAAAATGCCCATATATATAGACCCGCTTGAAGACTAACTCAAATTTCTCCTCCTTTGTCATCGAATGACCAAAAGGATCGAAACTGAGGACTAACGCCCCTGAAGAATTTCAAGATGATGAAGGAGCGCCAACATTGTTGGAGTCGATGGTTGATGTAGGGCCTGCCGCAGTGTCGTCCAAGTCTTCATACTCGTCGGTCTCGCGCGATGAAGAATAAGAGCTAGCCACCAAGGGAGGAACCTTGACCTTCTTGTATTTCTTCGGAGGAGGAACAGACCAGTCAAAGTCATCCACTACAAGAAATATGTCAACTTGTGACCTTGATTATTGGTCACTGAATGGTCATTATTTTCCATTTGTGACCTTTTGTGACAAAAAACAGATGGTCAAAAGCTGGCCATCGTAAACTGAAATTAACGACCTTTCTTCTGGAATGGTTGATAACCCTCAACCGTAAGGGATCGAGATAGTCTTCGTGGGTAAGAATAACCCAATTTATTGATTCGACACACGGGGAGCCAAAGAGTATTTATAAGCTTTAACAGTTGAGTTGTCAATTCAACCGCACCTGAAATATACTAACTTGCAACAAAAGATAAGTGGTAACAGTGATATGATAGTGATGATAGTAATAGTAAAAGTAAACAGCAAAAGTAAATAGCAGTAGTAAATGGCAAAAGTAGCAACTAGTGACAAGCAAGGTTTAAAATACTGTAGGCTAGGGAGATGGATGGTTGGGTGCTGCATGGATGAGATAGATTCTAACTTGGGGCACGGCACACGGAAAAGTAATGATCATCTAGGCAAATATCAAACATTAGGCATGTATCCCGTATGTAGTTGTACGTGCTTGCAATAAGAACTTGCACAACATCTTTTGTCCTACCATCCCGCTACAAACGGGGCCAAAAGGAACTAATGGATATTAAGGTGCTCCTGTCAAAGAGCACCGGAACAAAGCAATGAACTCAATGCATACATGTAATCCTCAAACTACGGACCATCCCCTTTGGTGTCCCAAGCTGTCACTTTTGGGATCGCCGGTTCCGAACCGTAACAGGTGCATACAACTCATAGATAGGATCAAGAACACAAATATATTCATGCAAACACATATGGTTCAGATCTGAAATCATGGCACTCGGGCCCTAAGTGTCAAGCATTAAGAATAACAAGTTGTAGCAAAGATGATAAACACCATACTAGATGATAGGCAACATGCCCCCAA
This sequence comes from Secale cereale, assembly GCA_902687465.1. Taxonomy (NCBI): domain Eukaryota; kingdom Viridiplantae; phylum Streptophyta; class Magnoliopsida; order Poales; family Poaceae; genus Secale; species Secale cereale. The sequence goes on from LR738711.1 coordinate 227,328,226, forward strand.
CAATCTGACGAACTATTACATGATCTAACTCATCCAATCCCTACCATCCCCTTCGCCTACAGCAAGGGAATTACTCACACATGAAGGGGGAAGTCATGGAGGGATGATGAAGTGGTGATGATGATGACGATGGCGACGATCTCCCCTCTCCGGAGGCCAAATCAGCCTCCAGATTAGCCCTCCCGAAGAAGAACAGAGGGTGGCGGCGGCTCCGCGACGAAAAACAGCGAAAGGACTTCTGATCTGGGATTTCTCCGTCGGGAGGAAAAATACGGGCTAAAGTAGGGCACCAGGGGGTGTGGGGCCCACCCAGGCGCCCCCCGGCGCGGCCCAGGGGGGGTGGGGCGCGCCCACAGGGCGCCTGGGCACCCCCTGGCCCCCCTCTGGCCCCACTTCTCGCATTTTGTTTCTTCGGGTGCGTGGATTTTTCGTGGATTTTTCTGAGATGCTTAAAAATCCGTTTTCCTGCACACAAATAAACCATACAGGCAGCTCTGCTGAAAACAGCGTCAGTCCGGGTTAGTTTAGTCGAAATCATGCAAGAATGAGGTCAAAACAATATCAAAAGTGTTTGGAAAAGTAGATACGTTTGAGACGTATCAACTCCCCCAAGCTTAGCATATTGCTTGTCCTCAAGCAATTCAGTTCAACGAACTGGACGCGACAAAGAAAACTTTGACAAACTCTTCTGTTTCATTAGATGCATATAAGCATGTACTACGAAAAGAGTTCAGCAAGTATTAAAACAGTACTTATGAGAACAATGCAAGGAGCAATCCTTCTTTCAAGTGACCAGTCACAAATAATCAGGAGTAAACAATATATTACCGAAAATCAAGACAAGATCACATTGCACATAGCTTGAGCATATTAAGGTGGTATCTCGCTAGCCTCCATGAGTGAAGCAAAACATAAATGCAGAGACTCCTCCAGAGTTTTAAAGGAGACTAGAACTAAGAATTTCAGAATAAATCATATCACAAGTATGCAGAAGACAATGTAATACTTTGGGACAATGCACATTACACTCAGAATGACAATTATGCTCTCCTAGTCAGTGCTTTGAAGAAAGAAGATGAGACTCTCGAACCGTGGCTTTTATTGGCAAGGTTGAAAACCCGTGATCGGAAACAAAAAACTAAACATGTACCAGAGCTCTTGGTTTTAAAAACAGAAGTAAATATGTTTTTGAGAGGTGCATATTTCGTCAACGAATGCTAGCAGATAACTCAATTACTTTTTAAGCTAGGCAAGTCTCGAGGAACGGCTCCCGCATGAGGACGATCACATCCTCTTAATCTCCTTTGTTTATCACTGCCAAAGTTTTCTGATTTCTCATGAACAAAGCGTGAAGGAGGGTTTGTTTGTTATATTATCTTTTTGAGCCGGGCGCACTCAATGCCAGTTCCTTTTCATATTAGGGGTTTGTACATTATACATGCAATCCAGGGGTGAAACTTGTCCAACTTAAAGAGATCATGAATTAACTCCTACTTCCTCATGAGCTAAAACATAGGCACAAAAAGAGAAATGCTTTTGATTAGTTTCGAGATGGTACATGAAAGTCTTCGTTAGGAATGGCAGGTAAATACCATATATAGGAAGGTATAGTGGACTCATATGGCATAACAGGTTTAAAGGTTTTGGATGCACAAGCAGTCATTCCGCTTAGTACGGGTGGAGGTTTAGCAAAAGACTAGGAAGCGACCAACTAGAGAGCAATAACGGTCATAATCATGCAGAGCGACAAAGCAACATTGAATCGGGCATGAAAGTGATATAACTATTCTAAAATTCAAAGATCATCAAGGCAAAGTAGACTTTTTAGTCTTAAACATGTGTAAGCATGTGCCAAGTCAGTCCACAAATTCTCTAAAGGGAAATGCCACCTTAGTATGCCAGACTATGAACAGTGCGATGCATGTAGATCATTTCAATAACACATTATATACTCTAGTTATTGGAGACTAGCCACAAGGAAAGCATGAACCACTGGAAGAGCATTGTAAACATAGCACTATGTCGCTACAAGCTGGTCTCTAGATCATAAGTACAGGCATATGTACAAAAGTAGAAACAATAAGAGTTCATACCGGTCTTCCTTGTTGCTTCCTTTCAGTCGATCTTCGTCATTACTGCTTGTACTTGCACGATCGAACGTAGGAAATATAATCAAATGCCACCACAGACGCGAGCTGATCTCTGAAAACAAAGCAAACTAAAGAGAGAAAGGAAATCTTTTTGGGTTTTTCAAAAGTTGAATAAAAAGCAAAAGAAAGAGAAAATATTTTGTTGTTTTTGCGAAGAGAGAAATAAAGAAGAACGGGCAAAAACTTCAAAAAGATCAAAGTGAATCAAACGGATAATATAATGAAAAAGTGAGAAGGGCACGTACTCCCCCAAGCTTAGGCTTTTGGCCTAAGTTGGTAGCAGCTACTGCCCCCAGGAGCCTCCTGCTCCAGGGGTATGGTGGTGAGACCAAGGGTCGTAGAAGGATGATGGCGCGTACACCGAACTCCTCGGAGTCTCCCACGAGGAAGGTTCCGAGCGCCAAACAGAGGAAGACCCTTCACCAAACTCGGTGGTGGTCTCATCCTGAAAATGTGGTATCTCACCGTGCCTCTCCTCGTCGGGCACAACCCCCTCCATGGGGTTATGGAACTGGTGCTGGACCATGAACTCATCGAACTGGACAACATCAAAGGACCATCCGTTCCTGCGAGAAAAATCAAACAAAAGAGGTGCAGGTAGACGGATCTCGCGTTCCGCGGTAGTTCCGAAACGCAAGATATAAACAAGGTTATCAAGTTCAGAACCCATGGTAACAAACTTATGCCTCTTCATAGCAGCAAGATCAAAGCTTAAATAAGTAAAAGGAGTATCATCAGGGTGTGGGGTGCCTCCAAGATGCTCTAAGATAAGCGTGGCATAAATGCCACCATATAAGCCCCCCTTGTTACCGTTCATAGCAAGGCGTCGAGCAATTAAGGTACCCAGATTATAATCAGACCTCCCTGAGAGGGCTGCTGCCAGGATAGCAATATCCGGAGCAGAAATGTTGCTCGTGTTGTCGCGAGCTAACACCCCTCTAGCAATATAATATGCAAAATACCTCAGGTGAGGAAACAAGATGCTGGAGATCTTCGACCGATGAATATCCCTCGTACCCATGCTGCAGAGAGAGTTGATGACGGTTTTCAGCTCGGAGGGCTGCGTGGCCATCCTTGCCGTCCTCCCAACGTTCGGCACACCTATTACTTCACAAAAATTTCCTAGAGTCATGGTGATAAGATCATTATAAATTTAAAACTCAATAGCACCTGAATCAGGATTATATCTAAAACTGTTAATGAAACCGGAGGTGAGTTTCTGATACTGAGTAACACGGCTCGTGACGAGTCGTGTCAAACCTGCATTAGCACAAAGATTATAAAACTCATCCTTGATTCCCGCAGCTTCCATGAATTCATCACATGGAAATGTCATCGCACGTGCTGGACTTGTGTCTTCCAACAACTCCAGGGGCACATGATCTTCATTATAGCTCACCCTAACAGTCGATGGTGAAGCTGCAGCTCTAGTGACTCGATCGGAGTGTGCGGGCCTCCTCTTCTCAAGCCATCCTTTTGTCCTTCCTAACAAACTCATTTCTGAATTTTTTTATAATTTACAAAAACGAGGATTAAAACAAAGTGAGCTAAGGCAAACTACTCAACTCACTTGCCCAAGGCATAAACTTGCATCAAAACTTGGAAAACAACTTTCTACACATGCATGCAAGCTCATCTCTACAGCACCAAGAACTACTAAATACTCACAAATGAGGCCACCAATCAAAAATCTAATTGGAGGGGTGGAGGAGTCACATACCAGGGAGTATTTGCTCAAAATTTCAGCTCAGATGATGGGCTGTAGAGAGAGATCGAAGAATCGCCCCCAAGAACAGCAAGAACAGCAAGAACAAGACCAGGACTCGGGTTTCTGGAAAAAGAGAGAGAGGAGGGAAGAAGAAGTACCTGGAGGGGGTCCCGTGGGCCCCAGGCGCCCTATGGGCGCGGCCAGGGGCTGGGCCGCGCCAGCTGGCCGCCTGGGCCACTGGTGCCCCCCCCTGGCTGGCCCCAGGACTTTCCGGGTCTCTCCCGTTGTGGAAATTTTTAATATAATTTTTCTGGAATTTTTCTGAAAACTTCACTGTTGAAAATTTTTCGAAGTTCAAAAAGCTGCGAAACTCTCTGAAAACTTGAAGCAGTTAGTAGTATTGTGAAGCTTCAAAAACATAGATACTTGGTACAGCAAGTATGACAACACTAAAAACAAATAAAAACATAGAAAGCTCAACTTTTTATCCATATAAAACACGTTCACTAGTAAGGTTGATAAAGTCTTACCAACAAACAAGCGGTATATAGAACAAAAAGTCTCACCTCCTACGAAGTAATCACTGAACTTTTACCTTGATGGACATTGTCCCTACCATGATAGTTTTGTATTTGTGAGGCACATGTAGTGGACAGTCCCATTCTCCAATTTTCACGGTTTCGATATTCTCTATAGAGTTGAGGGCATGCCTCCTGTCGGTCTTATTCGGAAAATATACCGTGTGTTCTTTATCATTCACATGAAAGGTAACCTTCCCTTTGTTGCAATCAATAACGGCACCTGCGGTGTTAAGAAAAGGTCTACCAAGAATAATGGACATGCTCCCATCCTCAGGCATGTCAAGCACAACAAAATCAGTAAGAATTAAACAATTAGCAACTTCAACTGGAACATCCTCACAAATACCTATCGGAACAGCGATTGACTTGTCAGCCATCTGAAGGTAGATATCTGTAGGAATTAGTTTCTCTAAACAGAGCCTCTCGTAAAGAGAGAGAGGCATAACACTCACTCCCGCTCCAAGATCACATAAAGCATCTTTATGGAGCAAGGAATGGTGGGTATACCTGGATCACCGAGCTTCTCAGGAATCTTTCCACTGAAAGAATAGTTAGCAAGCATAGTAGATATTGCATCATTAGGAATTTTTCTTTTGTTAGTGACAATATCTTTCATATATTTTGAATAAGGAAGTAACTTAATAGCATCAGTCAAAGGAATTTGAAGAAAAAGAGGTTTAATTCATTCACAAAACTTATTGTAATGCTCTTCTTCTTTAGATTTGATGGACTTACCTGGAAAGGGCATGGGTTTCTGTACCCATGGTTCTTTCTCCTTCCCATGTTTTCTTGCGATGAAGTCTTCTCTAGTGTACGTCTTACGTTTGTCAGGTGCTTCTTCTTCTCGAACTTCAGGCGGATCATTTTTCTCATTATCATTACCTTCAGGTTCAGCACCGTCTTCAGTCTCAGCATCGGAAATAGATACACTGTTGGGGTCAATAGCTGGCTCTTCATCTGCAATAGGATCATTAGAATTGTCAGTCTCTTTATGTTTCTTCTTCTTATTTGGAGAGACAACAATTTCTTCTTCCTGCATTTGAGAATCTTGCTCGATTCTCTTCGGATGTCCCTCTGGATAAAGAGGATCTTGAGTACTAGTTCCTCCTCGGGTCTTAATCCCAAAAGCCTGCAGTTTATCTTGTTTGGCATTGTTAGCAAGCAAATCTCTTTGCACATTAGAAATTTGATCAAGCTGAGTTTGAACCATATGAAAATGCTTCACAAGACATTGGACATCATTAACTGTTCTATCTAAAACACCAAGCAACTTTTTGATAGCAAGGGAATTATCATGCAACTGACTTTCTATCCTCTCATTAAAATGATTCTGTTTCATAATAAAATTATCAAACTCATCTAAACATTGATCAGGAGGCTTACCATAAGGGATGTCACTTGAGTTGAAATCTAAAAGAGAGTGTACCTCTACCATAGGAGGGTGAGTGGTAGGCTCACACAGCTTCTCAATAGGGGGTAGATTCTTCACGTCTTCAGCTTTAATACCTTTCTCTTTAATAGACTTCTTTGCTTCTCGCATATCCTCGGGGCTTAGAACAAACATGCCCCTCTTCTTTGTTGGTGGAGGTGGTTCAGGGACGGACCAATCTTCATGGTTTTTGGCAATCCTGCCCATTAAATCTTCCGCGTCGTCCGGTGTTCTTTTCCTGAAAACACAACCAGCACAACTGTCCAGATAGGACCTAGATTCATCAGTTAGACCAGCATAGAATATATCAATTAATTCATTCTTAGGAACTCCATGTCCTGGTCTAGCCTGAATCAAACCGCAGTACCTCCCCCAAGCTTTAGGGAGGGACTCATCCTGCAACTGTTTAAAGTTGTAAATTCTTTGTAAAGCAGCATGTTGCATATGAGCAGGAAAGTACTTATCAACAAAAGAGTGAGCTAAGTCCCGAGGACTCTTAATAGAACCGCATGGGAGTGAATCATACCATTCTTTAGCACCTTCCTTCAAGGAGAAAGGAAGAAGCTTGGTCACATAAAAGTAGCGTATCTTCTCATCTGTGGTAAACAGGCTACCTAGTTCACCAAGTTTAGTTAGGTGTGCAATAGCATCATCATTTTCTCTGCCATAAAAGGGGTCAGCTTCAACCATAGGTATAAGTGAAAGATCAACAGAGAAATCAAAATCAGGATCATCAATGCATATAGGAGATGTAGCAAACTCAGGATTAGGTACGGTTTTGTTTTTCAAAGAGTGTTTTTCAAATATTTTCTTAATAGTTTCAGGGTCAGAGCCGGCAAACTCTGTCAGTTCCCTGCATAAATCTTCATCAAGTATATAGTAATCATCATCAAGGAGTCTCTTCTGGAGTTTACTCAATTCGGGATAATCATAAGTTTCACCAATAGGGTAGCGAGTAACAGGAAGTTCAATTCCATATTTTTCAGCAGCAGCAGTAATTTGTTTCTTAAGAGCATAACCAAGCGAACTAATATCATCGTCAAAAGTAGTAGAAGCATCATCAAGAGTATCAGACATAGTAACAGATTCAGTAGGAGCATCATGTGGTGGTGGTGAGGCAAACTTACTCATAACAGAAGGTGAATCAAGCGTAGCACTAGTGCTCAGAGCAGTACCTCTTCTTGTAGTGGATCGTAAGATCGGAACCTTGGGGTCTCCTTTCTTACCCATGGTGAATAAAGTGCAGCAGGTAGGATACCTCAAGTAGACTTGTAAATATTGCTATGCTCCCCGGCAACGGCGCCAGAAAACGGTACTTGATAACCCTCAACCGTAAGGGATCGAGATAGTCTTCGCGGGTAAGAATAACCCAATTTATTGATTCGACACACGGGGAGCCAAAGAGTATTTATAAGCTTTAACAGTTGAGTTGTCAATTCAACCGCACCTGAAATATACTAACTTGCAACAAAAGATAAGTGGTAACAGTGATATGATAGTGATGATAGTAATAGTAAAAGTAAACAGCAAAAGTAAATAGCAGTAGTAAATGGCAAAATTAGCAACTAGTGACAAGCAAGGTTTAAAATACTGTAGGCTAGGGAGATGGATGGTTGGGTGCTGCATGGATGAGATAGATTCTAACTTGGGGCACGGCACACGGAAAAGTAATGATCATCTAGGCAAATATCAAACATTAGGCATGTATCCCGTATGTAGTTGTACGTGCTTGCAATAAGAACTTGCACAACATCTTTTGTCCTACCATCCCGCTACGAACGGGGCCAAAAGGAACTAATGGATATTAAGGTGCTCCTGTCAAAGAGCACCGGAACAAAGCAATGAACTCAATGGATACATGTAATCCTCAAACTACGGACCATCCCCTTTGGTGTCCCAAGCTGTCACTTTTGGGATCGCCGGTTCCGAACCGTAACAGGTGCATACAACTCATAGATAGGATCAAGAACACAAATATATTCATGCAAACACATATGGTTCAGATCTGAAATCATGGCACTCGGGCCCTAAGTGTCAAGCATTAAGAATAACAAGTTGTAGCAAAGATGATAAACACCATACTAGATGATAGGCAACATGCCCCCAACAATCTGACGAACTATTACATGATCTAACTCATCCAATCCCTACCATCCCCTTCGCCTACAGCAAGGGAATTACTCACACATGAAGGGGAAGTCATGGAGGGATGATGAAGTGGTGATGATGATGACGATGGCGACGATCTCCCCTCTCCGGAGGCCAAATCAGCCTCCAGATTAGCCCTCCCGAAGAAGAACAGAGGGTGGCGGCGGCTCCGCGATGAAAAACAGCGAAAGGACTTCTGATCTGGGATTACTCCGTCGGGAGGAAAAATACGGGCTAAAGTAGGGCACCAGGGGTGTGGGGCCCATCCAGGCGCCCCCCCGGCGCGGCCCAGGGGGGGGGGCCCACAGGGCGCCTGGGCACCCCCTGGCCCCCCTCTGGCCCCACTTCTGGCATTTTGTTTCTTCGGGTGCGTGGATTTTTCGTGGATTTTTCTGAGATGCTTAAAAATCCGTTTTCCTGCACACAAATAAACCATACAGGCAGCTCTGCTGAAAACAGCGTCAGTCCGGGTTAGTTTAGTCCAAATCATGCAAGAATGAGGTCAAAACAATATCAAAAGTGTTTGGAAAAGTAGATACGTTTGAGACGTATCAATGGTCAAAGATGTTTACGACCAAAACAAAAGGTCATTGAACCAACGATCTTTTGTTTTGGTCACTGGCTGTCTGCCAAGGCCACGTCGAATCCGATGTGGCAATCTGACGTGGCAAAATTGCGACCAATTGAAAAGGTCATTGATAAGATTCAGCCCGGTCCAATTCGACGCCTTACATGGGCCAAGCCCACTAATTCAGCCCTTTTATTATTTTTTCCTATCAATTTTTTATCGGCTTCAGGGCCAAGCCCAACAATTCGGCCTTTTTATTTCTAGGCCTCATCCATTTCATAGTCCATTTAATTAAGTATTTTTATACCTTTTTTCATAAATGCGCAATATTCCAGTCCACTATTGTTTGGGCCATAGCCTTTTTAGAGCCCAAATATTATTCGATTCAATAGAACATTCAACCTTTTCATTCATAGATTTCTTTTACACATTTCAACTGCAAACAATCAATAATTCTCTCAATTAAATGATCAAATCCAGAAATCACTCAATGAAACTCACAACAGCATATACACGTCTGCACGATCCATCAAGTGTGCATACAATCAAAAAGAAATACACATGCACCAAAACATGGTGGCAACATCAACTAAAACTATTGTGCACTTCTCCAGGCTTCTTCTGATCATGGTCACAACAGCAGCCACCTCAACAACATTAGATACTGATCTGCATACATTATAAGTGAGATACAGTGGAAGTTAAATGATTTCCAATAAAAAAAATATCCATTCAAGAGAATGAAAATTACACATAAATGCCCAAATACCTTAGTTCAGTAAACACTAAGCATGGCATGGCAAAACTTCCAAAACTTGACTACAACACATCAACCTGATGATGTTCTACTAAGACATTCAACACACCAACAATACTAGTGTACAGGTACCAGCACATCTACTAGCTACTAGTGCAGGTCATGCAATGAACATCTACTGGCTACTAGCACAATTGCACAAGCAATAGAAGCACGAACAGCTACTAACACTGCTAGCAGTAACTACTAAGTACTCCTTCTGTCCGAAAATACTTGTCATCAAAATGAATAGAAGGTGATGCATCTAGATGTATTTTAGTTATAGATACATCCTTTTTTGTTCATTTCGATGAAAAGTATTTTCGGACGGAGGGAGTACTAACTAGTAGCAGCTAATAGCTAGCAGCAGCGAAACTAACACTGCAGTAGCAAAACAACAATAGTACATGCTACATCTAGAGCATCAACAGCAGCAATACATCAAATGACACCTTGTTGTGATGTAACAGCATAGTACAACTGCCTTGCTTCTAGAACAAAGTGTGGATTATATAGAAGAGTAGAGATTTGTGTCCCTTGGAAGCACATCAAATGTTCAAAATCTGGACTGGTTAAATAATAATTATATTCTTCTCTACAAGCACATATGAGTAGTTAATAAGTACTTATCCTATCAAGTATGGCAGGCTTGCAACATGGAGATGCATACATGACTGAGCACTAACATATTATGGTATGACAGGGGCTATACATGTCCAAGAACCAGGTTCTGGATCAGAGCTACATTGATGTTGCGTCCAGCAATTTGCAGGCGGCCTATCGTGAACATGAACATATTATGTCAGGGAAAGCGGATACTTCGTCTAAATAAATACATCTTATTGCAGGAAAATTTCGTTGGTTCTGTGGCGGAAATAAATAACACAGATGATGATACACTAATACACTGTGCATACTTGAAAATGCCAGAAGAGTTAAAATTATTAAACTGAGAGCAGTCACAGAAACACAACATACTTGAAAATGCCAGATTTAGCATACCTCCATTCCTACGTACTACTACACATAGGTTAACAACTAGGAGAGCAACAGAGCATGCCAAGACTACAATTGGCCGACTGATTGCTTTAGGTCATAGTGCCAAGAACACTGCTACATGTACAAGTACAACAAAAGAAGAATCTCAGGCCTATATAATTTGCTAGTTTCTTAGGCAACAAACATCATTGCAAATGTTGATGAAATGCATAGGTCCAGCCGATGATTGCACAGCAGCAACTACTGCAAACATTGGCTGGAGAAATGCTCATCTTTGTATCCTTTATGAAAGAAATTTTGAGTTCAAGCAGTAGCACTAGTTACTGACTACACATGTAGGTGCATATGTAGGTGCATACTACAGACTACAGTACATCACCAACTTGACACCCGAGTAGTCCAACTTGATAGGTGGGAGTAATATTTACAGTATCAAGCTTGGACTTGCATCCCACATGTCAATTCTTCTACTACCTAGACGCTAGAGCATGCATATGCAGGTGGTATAACATAACATAACATAACATAACATAAAGAGCAACAACTTGATAAGTCCGCCCCAATAGTCCAAGTCATGGAAAACCAAATATTTCAACTGATCGGGAAAGACCTTGCAGAAATGGCCTCTTCCACGCCTTTTCTTGGCCCCAAACTAAGGCCTTCCATTATCCACTCGAATTCGCCATTGTTGCTCAATGTACGAAAGGAGCCTACCAGGAGGACGAAATCAAATGAATAAGAACCCGTGGGGACCCCGACTCATAAGTCGTGATCACGGAATGCACGTGTACAATGATCCCAGAGATCAATGCTCACAGAACACACAGAAGCTGAATAACAAGAGTCTTACATCCATACATACCGTATTACACAAATAGGACCATTATGGTCAAGTCTTGACTATAAGTCATCGCAGTGAAAATCTTCAATATAACTTGGACCCATGTCGTCTGCCTTAACCCTACAGGCATTCTGACTGGGAAGCGTCCTAGCTCGCATGTTCGTCACCAAGAAATCTTCATCATATCCTGTTCTTTCATGCATTGCCAATAAAATAATCAGTGGCAAGCCAATGAGTACTTTGAATGTACTTGCAAGCAACCCAAGTGTGATGACAGAATAATTATGCAAGGCTCTACTGCTAAATTGGCAGTTTTGAGGAAAGCTAGTTTTTCATATGCAAGTATGATCAACATATAACAAGGGCATGCATGCGTCTGCAACAAGTATCAGGGAGGTTACAGACATCAACATCGTGAAAGAGTCATGAACAACTCTTGCTCACGCTCATCGTGACTTTCTCACAATCACATCAACAAATTTACCAAACCTTGTTGTTTTCCAGAAACTTATGGACATAGTCTAAGTAGCACCACCCAACTGTCCTTGACCGTGGACACGACTATTCGAATAGTTTGACACTCTGCAGAGGTTGCACACTTTACCCAGAAGATCCGGGGAACTTCCGTGTCATCCACGACCCGCGGTACCTCAAGTACCCGGGGTAAGCACCCGATCACTATCTTTCCCTAGACGACACTAACACAGAGTCCACTCGATTGGTAGTAACCCCCGTGCCCAACATATCTCATCTTAAAAAATTGTGGAGACTCGCTCCCATAATCATCACATACCACTGATACGGGGTACCAACGATGTGTTCGGTGCCCTGTAAAAATAGTCATGGCCGCCTATCCAAGCACTACCCCATCCCGAGAGTGACCTCATGTTACCCCCGTCACTAGTAATGCGGGCACCATGCTAGTACCAACCTAGGTAATCAATAATGCCCTTTCCCATATAAGGGTAGAGTGGTTGCGCATGTTTGGTTGGGACGGTAATCACACATAAATCTAATCCAGCTCTGTAAACAACACTTTCATCAAGCCTCGGTACACTACTTCTTCACCAAGTAGTGCCCTAGTTCCTCATCGTCTCCCATGGGCATTAGTGGCACCCACTGGGTTATTTGCAAGTATGTCAAACCACACTTGTTTCTCTCAATGCATAACCCTGACCCATTTTCCGTAGCCAACTACTATAGCACACATCTATCTACTCCCACCCATATAACCCTCATAGGAAGGTAGGATCATGCTTGATGCAAGTTCCAATGGTAAAGTAACAAAGGTACCAACCAAAGTGGTCACCACCTTAACATGATTCCGATGCATTGATAATAAGGTGCTATGAGACATGCATAAAAAGGTTTCTCAAACATGATCAAAGGGTTGCTTGCCTTGTCCTTCCGAGTCTTCAAACCTTCTGGTCCATCTCCAAGTACTCCGTTTATTTCGTCAACTAACGATGGAAACAATCATAATAAGCAACACAACAAGGCAAAAAAATAAAATAAAAGTGCTCTAATAATAGGAGTTGGACTTTTCTAGGATACCTCTGGTCATATGAGGAATGACCAAGGTGGTTTCATGGGTATTGGATCAATGGATAGTTTGGAACATTTCAATATGATGGAATCAAGGGGTTTAGGGATTTGAAAGAAGTGTACAATAATATATTTTTGAAAAATGAGCAAAGGCACCCATTTAACAATCATGATTTTAGAAACATCTAGGAGTTGGTTTCACTGGATTTGGAGTTCAAATGAATTTCCTAGGATTTTGCAAAGTTGACAAATATGAAGAAATAGGCCATTATTTTGTGGGGTACATAAAGTATTAGGAGAAATGTTCCAAAACTAAGTTTTGATATTACAAGTATCTAGGAATTTGAACCATTGCATTTGGATCAAATTTGAGCTCTCTGTGATTTTCTAAAGTTCATCACAGAAATGGAAAAAATGACATTTGATAAATACTTGTGAAGAAAAATCTCTGGAAAAATGTGCATGTTGCACCATGTGATAGAGCATGATTTTATGAACTACTAGAAATTTTAATCATCAAATTTCGAATCCATTTGATTTATTTATGGATTTTTGAAGTTTACAGAAAAAGAAAAAGGGAAAGGGAAAGGGTTTATACCCTTATACTACGCACCAAGCTGGAGATAGCAGTATCGCAACTGGGCCGGCCCAACGGCTCGGCCGCTCGCACAGGGGGGGGGGGTGGTGACGTCGGAGGCATCTTCGCGGAGTACGCTTTCATGCCGGGAAAGCGACTTCCTGCCGCCCCGCCTCAACTTAAACGACGTGCCGGCTGGCAGGGTCACTGACCCGTCGAGCCCGCAGCTGTTTGTCCCGTCGCCCCTGGTCGTCTTCTTCGGCCCGACGCCGGGCAAGGGAGGGCTCGGCCGCCGGCGCAGTCGCCGCCTGGTGATGCGGGAGGGCCGACCGACGAGCCCAAGAGCTCCGGATCTCCTCTCCGCACCCGAGGGTGGCTGCGGGCTTGCCCAAGGAAGCCTACAGCGTCGCCACCACAGGGAGGCCGCGACGGCCGTGGAGCTTCGGCGGCGCCACGCCGGGGAGGCTTCCCAGGCCCAGAGGAGAACGGGTTTGATCTTGGGACTCCCTGAGGAGGGCGCGGACCTGGAATAAAGGAAGGGTAAAGAAAGAGGGGCCGAGGTGCCCGAATCGGAGCGACGATCGGCGGCAGCACTCCGGGCATGGAGGGGGTAGGAGGCCACGGGAGAGAGCTCGAGGGTGTCTGGGAGATGCACAATAGAGAGGGGGGGTCAGCAGAGGCGAGAGCGAGCTCGGAGGGTGTATTAAATGGGCGTGGCCGTGGTACACCGTGGGCGCGGTCCAGGCCATGCTTGGACGAGCTCGCAGAGGGGAGAGGAGAGAGGGTCAGGTGGGGGCTGGCGACATGCCGTGTCCCAGACGTCGAGGCGACCTCGGGGGACATGCTGGGGAGGCCCGAGGTTGTCGGGGCATCGGGATGGGGGCGGCTACAGTGCGCCAGAGCACTGTAGCACGCTCCAGAGCGCCATTTTGGCATGCCAGGGCATGCCATTGGCAGTTGAGCGTGGCCAAGCTTGTCTACTGGCTTTAGGTTGGCACTGGGATGCTCTATGAAGCTTAGGAGGTAAGGTAGGAGGGAGGGGTAAGAAGTAGAAGGGTGGAAAGGTGCTGCCATGGTGAGAACAGAGAGGTAATTGGGGGTTTTACCCCCTCCAATGATTGAGCTGAGGCATGGGTGAGTTAGTGGAGGTAGAAGGTGATCAGGTTCACCTGTGGTAAGAATTAGAGGTAAAGGGGAATAGTGAAAGGGGTTAAAACAATGGTTTTGGAAAAATGGCAGAAGGTGTTTGATGCAAATTTGGGCAAGCAAATTAACTCCACTTGACATGAGACTTCACAGGATCAAATGGAATATAGAAATATGGTATTTCACCAAGTTTGAGCTCATTTTAAGAAACTTGCAAATGTAACTTTGGTGAACCCTAGAAATCAACAGAAATGGATTTTCCAAGATTAGGTCAAGCAAATCATCCCTGCTTGATGCACCACTTGGTGTAGTGTCATCATTTGGGGTTTTGAGCATTTCCACAAAATTTGAGGCCCCAAGTAAAAAGTTGGCAATGTAGAGTTGTTCAAATTTAGATCTGGTCAGAAAGGGTTTTGGGGCACTTAGATCAAGTTATCCTTCCCCAAAACTTGTGCCATTTGGCATAGATGCATATTTACATGATTTGAGCATGTGCACCAAGTTTGAGAGCATTTGGACAAGTTTGGCAATGTAAAGTTGCTCAAACTTCAAAATGGACAGAAATGGTTTTGAGGGGATTAGATGATGTTTTCTTGATCTTCAAGGCATGAGGCTTTGTAAGATCATCGAATATGTCATATTTGACATGATAGAATTTCCCTGGAATTTTTGGAGAATATTTCCTTTGTAAATATTTCAAAAGCTTGAAATATCCAGAAAGGGTTTTGGAAGGATTTGCCAAATATTTTGAACATGACTATGTGTTGAAACTCTTATATATGGACAATATATGTCCTAGGAGTTTTCCTGAATTTTGGCAAATATTTTTGAAATAGTTAAATAATTCTAACCTATTAAAGACTATTTCTAGCCTAAAGAAAAAACATTTAAATAAAATATAAAAGTAACTTTTAAAATTATAATTTTGTGGTTTATGGAAGTCCTATACCTAATAGGATTCAAATATACTTTTTGAAAGATTTTTCACACCCCAAATAAGGTACTTGCAGTACAAACCTCAATTCAGGGGTTTTTGGAAAACTAATTTTAGAAAATACTATTTGGCCAAAATATTTTTATAAGAAAATACTATACTGGTCTATACACATGGCATGATCATTGGGAAAAGGTTTTGGATCAAGGAGATGAAGTATAAGAGTTGGAGGATTTATTTGATTTTTAGAGCACTAGCGAGCAGCTAACAGAAAACCAATCAAGCAAGGTCAAAAACACTCAAAAGTTTTTGTTAAACCATATTTTAGCATGATTATCAGCTTAAGCAATGTGGCATGAAAATCAGGGTGTGACAGACCTACCGCCCTTACTAGAATCTCGTTCCCGAGATTCCCAGACTAGGCGTGGAAGGAATACAGAGTCTTGGATACGGGGTAGTCTTCACTTCTTCTTGTTGGTTCTGCTTCCGAGTGGTGCTCCCTGGAATCTTGAAGTACTTGGTGGTGTGGCTTCTCGCTTGTTGCCCTTTTTGATGCAGGTTGCTGAGGGGTCTCTTGCATAGGTTAGGTTGAGCTAGACGTCAAAGGTTTGGTGATCGATGTCCTTGCAGGGACCGGGCTAGTTAGGAAGTCAAAAGTATTTCCAGGGTTGTGACTCATGGAAAATTTGGTGCACGGTGGGTAACTCGAGTGGTAAATCTAGCTGGTAGACGTCTACTATTCGTTTTGTAGTGGTCTTGAAGAAGGTTGATGAATCTTGGTGTGAGCGTCCCTTCGACATGGAAACACTTGGTTTCTTCGAGAAGAGTGGTTTGCAGACACGCCTGGTCTTCGATGCGGAATTTAACTTCTTGATGACGGTGGATGGTGTAGTTCTTCCTTCTTGACATGTCGGTCTTCAAACGTCTTCTAACCAGCTGTCCGTCTCTTCTTTTGTCTTCGGGCAAACAAGTAGGCCATCAAATAATGATGTTACCCAACTTGTCCAAATACTCCATGAAGTCCACGGGGTACGCGAGGTAGGCTGGGGTATTGGTGGTGGTCTCCGTTGAATATTGGTAATGGTCTTCTTGACTTAGAGTCAACGCCCGTAGTCAGGACCTGACCATGTCGGGGCTTGGTGGGGCTTAAGGGTTTCAAGGATTCTAGTGTGTGAGTGAACGTTTCTCATCTTATCCTTAAGCATGGTTTATGAGATGCCAATAGTGCTTCTTAGTCCTACAATCCTTATACCACCGAAAGCATCATCTTGCATAGGTCAACTCCAATCACCACTCATGCCATACATATCCTCATGACTCCCAAAAGGAGGTCTAACAAAATTATACATGTCTACGGTCCGCGAAAATCATATGTATGGCTACCCCTAAGAATCCATGGGTAAGGCATACAAGCTGCTAAGCTTGAATTAAACACGACAATCCAAGTGCTCATCCCATTCTTGCAAGGTTCAAGATAATGCATCTCTATTCTAAGGAAACACGTCATATGCCACTCCAAGATCTTGTTTCCTTCCTATAGATCAACTCCAACAGCCCGTTAACTTCCATCAATCACCACATAATCCAACAATTTTACAAATCCGATGTCTACGGTGTTCCACAAGATCTCAAGTCCCTATACTACCCAAATACTTGGAAGGGCTATGCATTACGATAGTAAGTCCACCAAATTCCCACCATCACGGTCAAGTAAACTCCAAGGTCACGGTTATATAGATCCCTAAATCAACTCTAACAAATAATCCAATCTCCTAGTTTATTGTCCACCGAGAAACATGCAATCATGATCGGGATCATTAGTCTAAATTCAATTTACTCCGAACCGTGCAGACATATCTAGCATCTATACCCAACCAGAATCACCTACTTAAATCCAAATCTCATGTCCAACGAGGATTCCTATATTTTCCCCAAGTCATTCTCAAAGTGTCATCTATCTTCTATCAATATCCCCTGGCTAGGTCAAATCCTTATACCTCCAAGAATTTCAATTTGCGATCACCATTGCCCTGCAAATCCAAGTTACTCCAGGGTGGTGATAGTTACGCTACTCTATTAATCATGATCCCACCAACATGAAAACCTCCCAATCCATCAAGGTCTCAGAAAATTCCTCGAAGTCACGGGGTATAAAGTCACCAAGTCATCTGTCTTATATCCTCAAATTGGTCTATCTATGGCATCGTCAGTTCTTGTGCTATATTAGAATGAAAGTGTGCTCACTCACTCTGTTCACTAGTTCCATTACGAACCCAGTGTTGTGCAAGGTTATAGAGGCTTAACTGGTTCTCTTGTAATTCTATGGGTTAAGCACATGGTTAAGGATTCGTGCTGGAGTATCTCGTGAAGTCTCAAAGGGTCTTGGAATGGGTTTCTAGTCTGGAGGGTTAAACATAATTCTACGGGATTGCACTTGGTCGTGGAGGTCGTAGCAGAAGTCTTCATTGTTAGTTGGTTGCCGAGTTGGAATCCTTGGTACTTCTTGTCTTGCTGGTCTTCAGTTGAGGAGACAGAAGAGGGGGAAGAAGTAGCATAGAGGGGGAGATTGCCTAAAGGGGGTTCTATAGTGCAAGGTGCAAACAAACAGGTGCAAAAAGGGTGAAACAAAGGAAACAAGATAGGGAAGATAATATAGTCGCGTACTTGTTGCCTAGGGCAAAAGTGCGACTTATATCAAAACACAAACAATAAAAACAAGCAACACACAATCATGGTTCTATTCGAACCATCATACGAACTCGACTGCGCATAGGGGGTACACGACTCATCCTACCCTAGGGGTTCTCGGACTAGTAGTCGCGTCTTGTGCCTCGTGCAGTCTTCTGAGTTTCCTCAGGTGTTGCTATGTCCCTTGTAGTTGTTTGATGAACGACCCGGGTTGAGCCTGAAGAATCTTCAACAACTTCTCGCCTGATGAGATGATGTGGTGAAGGTGTCTCCTTGTAGCTGGCGTTGACTTGGTCTTCTCTTGTTTCTTTAATCATGACGATCCCTTGTGCCTTCTGGGGCGTTGAGGGTACCAGATAAGCAATCCTTTATGCAATGGTATTAACAAGGCATAGTAGAGGTTCAACATGTCGGTTACGTTGATGACAACATCGACACCAAGAGCGGGGGACAAAGAGAACCGTTTTCCTGCTCGCTATAGTGAGGCGGACCAAATGGCGAGGTTCTCATCCACCGTTGGTTGCCGATACAACAACAATAGTGACATGATTACTCTATTAGCGATGTATATCATGATCTTGCATAACTTATGCCATGTTCATCATAGGCCAAGGTTGCATCATTTTGGGGCACTGTCAAGGGTGTCACCATCTTCTGGGTCTTCATGTCCTCATTCCTCGAGATTGTATCTTCTGTTGGCATCGTCTTGTTGTGGTGTCGCCAATCTTGTGTTCAGAAGAGGTGGGTGAGTGTTTGGCAAGCCATACTCCTTCTAGATTATCCACGAGGATTTCAGGAAATCCAGTGGTCAGAGGCATAAGGGTTCTAGCGACCAACAGTCTTGAAGGGGAAAGAGATCAATAAGGAAAGTATAGCCTAGTTTTCGAAAAACTGAGAAGGGAAGAGAAGTATAGATAGTTTTGAAAACTGGTAATAGTTTTGGAAATAGTTTTACCCTAACTAAAGACCATGCTAACTAAGGCTTCCTACGGCCAGGATGGCTCTGATACCAGCTTTGTGGGGACCCCGACTCATAAGCCGTGATCACCGAATGCACGTGTACAGTGATCCCAGAGATCAATGCTCACTGAACACACAGAAGCTGAATAACAATAGTCTTACATCCATACATACCGTATTACACAAATAGGACCATTATGGTCAAGTCATGAGTATAAGTCATCGTAGCGGAAATCTTCAATAACAACTTGGACCCATGCCGCCAGCCTTAACCCTACAGGCATTTTGACTAGGAAGCATCCTAGCTCGCATGTTCGTCACCAAGAAATCTTCATCATATCCTGTTCTTTCATGCCTGGCCAATAAAATAACCAGTGGCAAGCCAATGAGTACTTTGAATGTACTCGCAAGCAACCCAAGTGTGATGACAGAATAATTATGCAAGGCTCTACCGCTAAATTGGTAGTTTTGCGGAAAGCTAGTTTTTCATATGCAAGTATGATCAACATATAACAAGGGCATGCATGCGTCTGCAACAAGTGTCAGGGAGGTTACAGACATCAACATCGTGAAAGAGTCATGAACAACTCTTGCTCACGCTCATCGTGACTTTCTCACAATCACATCAACAAATTTACCAAACCGTGTTGTTTTCCAGAAACTTATGGACATAGTCTAAGCAGCACCATCCAACTGTCCTTGACCGTGGACACGGCTATTCGAATAGTTTGACACTTTGCAGAGGCTGCACACTTTACCCTCAAGATCCGAGGAACTTCCGTGTCATCCACGACCCGCAGTACCTCAAGTACCCGGGGTAAGCACCCGATCACTATCTTTCCCTAGACGACACTAACACAGAGTCCACTCGATTGGTAGTAACCCCCGTGCCCAACATTTCACATCTTAAAAATTGTGGAGACTCGCTCCCATATTCATCACATACCACTGACACGGGGTACCAACGGTGTGTTCGGTGCCCTGTAAAAACAGTCATGGCCGCCTATCCAAGCACGACCCCGTCCCGAGAGTGACCTCATGTCACCCCCGTCACTAGTAATGTGGTCACCATGCTAGTACCGACCTAGGTAATCAATAATGCCCTTTCCCATATAAGGGTAGAGTGGTTGTGCATGTTTGGTTGGGACGGTAATCACACATAAATCTAATCCATCATTGTAAACAACACTTTCATCAAGACTCGGTACACTACTTCTTCACCAAGTAGTGCCCTAGTTCCTCATCGTCTCCCAGGGGCATTAGTGGCACCCACTGGGTTATTTGCAAGTATGTCAAACCACACTTGTTTCTCTCAATGCATAACCCTGACCCATTTTGCGTAGCCAACTACTATAGCACACATCTATCTACTCCCACCCACATAACCCTCATAGGAAGGTTGGGTCATGCTTGATGCAAGTTCCAATGGTAAAGTAACAAAGGTATCAACCAAAGTGGTCACCACCTTAACATGATTTCGATGCATTGATAATAAGGTGCTATGAGACATGCATAAAAAGGTTTCTCGAACATGGTCAAAGGGCTGCTTGCCTTGTCCTTCCGAGTCTTCAAACCTTCTGGTCCATCTCCAAGTACTCCGTTTATTTCGTCAACTAACGATGGAAACAATCATAATAAGCAACACAACAAGGCAAAAAAAAAATTAAAAGTGCTCTAATAATAGGAGTTGGACTTTTCTAGGATACCTCTGGTCATATGAGAAATGACCAAGGTGGTTTCATAGCTATTGGATCAATGGATAGTTTGGAACATTTCAATATGATGGAATCAAGGGGTTTAGGGATTTGAAAGAAGTGTACAATTTTTTTTTTTGAAAAATGAGCAAAGGCACCCATTTAACAATCATGATTTTAGAAGCATCTAGGAGTTGGTTTCACTGGATTTGGAGTACAAATGAATTTCCTAGGATTTTGCAAAGTTGACAAATATGAAGAAATAGGCCATTATTTTGTGGGGTACAGAAAGTATTAGGAAAAATGTTCCAAAACTAAGTTTTGATATTACAAGTATCTAGGAATTTGAACCATTGCATTTGGATCAAATTTGAGCTCTCTGTGATTTTCTAAAGTTCATCACAGAAATGGAAAAATGACATTTGATAAATACTTATGAAGAAAAAGTCTCTGAAAAAATGTGCATGTTGCACCATGTGACAGAGCATGATTTTATGAACTACTAGAAATTTTAATCATCCAATTTGGAATCCATTTGATTTATTTATGGATTTTTGAAGTTTACAGAAAAAGAAAAAGGGAAAGGGAAAGGGTTTATACCCTTATACTACGCACCGAGCGGGAGATAGCAGTATCGCAACTGGGCCGGCCCAATGGCTCGGCCGCGTGCACAGGGGGGGGGTGACGTCGGAGGCGTCTTCGCGGAGTACGCTTTCACGCCCGGAAAGCGACTTCCTGCCGCCCCGCCTCCACTTAAACGACGTGGCGGCTGGCAGGGTCACTGACCCGTCGGGCCCGTAGATATTCGTCCTGTCGCTCCTGGTCGTCTTCTTCGGCCCAACGTCGGGCAAGGGAGGGCTCGGCCGCCAGCGCAGTCGCCGCCTGGCGACGCGGGAGGGTCGTCCGACGAGCCCAGGAGCTCCGGATCTCCTCTCCGCACCCGAGGGTGGCTGCGGGCTCGCCCAAGGAAGCCTACAGCGTCGCCACCATAGGGAGGCCGCGGCGGCGCCACGCCGGGGAGGCTTCCCAGGCCCAGAGGAGAACGGGTTTGATCTTGGGACTCCCTGAGGAGGGCGCGGACCTGGAATATAGGAAGGGGAAGGAAAGAGGGGTCGAGGTGCCTGAATCCGAGCGACGGTCGGCGGCGGCACTCCGGCCATGGAGGGGGTAGGAGGCCACGTGAGAGAGCTCGAGGGTGTCTGGGAGATGCACAACAGAGAGAGGGGGGGGGTCAGCAGAGGCGAGAGCGAGCTCGGAGGGTGGCTTAAATGGGCATGGCCGCGGTGCACCGTGGGCGCGGTCCAGGCCATGCTCGGGCGAGCTCGCAGAGGGGAGAGGAGAGAGGGTCAGGTGGGGGCCGACGACGTGTCGTGTCCCAGACGTCGAGGTGACCTCGGGGGACATGCTGGGGATGCCCGAGGTTGTCGGGGCATCGGGATGGGGGGCGGCTACCGTGCGCCAGAGCACTGTAGCGCGCTCCAGAGCGCCATTTTGGCATGCCAGGGCATGCCATTGGCAGTTGAGCATGGCCAAGCTTGTCTACTGGCTTTAGGTTGGCACTGGGATGCTCTATGAAGCTTAGGAGGTAAGGTAGGAGGGAGGGGTAAGAAGTAGAAGGGTGGAAAGGTGCTGCCATGGTGAGAACATAGAGGTAATTGGGGGTTTTACCCCCTCCAATGATTGAGCTGGGGCATGGGTGAGTTAGTGGAGGTAGAAGGTGATCAGGTTCACCTATGATAAGAATTAGAGGTAAAGTGGAATAGTGAAAGGGGTCAAAACAATGGTTGTGGAAAAATGGCAGAAGGTGTTTGATGCAAATTT
Organism: Secale cereale; assembly: GCA_902687465.1. NCBI lineage: Eukaryota > Viridiplantae > Streptophyta > Magnoliopsida > Poales > Poaceae > Secale > Secale cereale. The sequence continues at coordinate 227,350,811 of LR738711.1, forward strand.
AGGCAAGCAAATTAACTCCACTTGACATGAGACTTTACAAGATCAAATAGAATATAGAAATAGGGTATTCCACCAAGTTTGAGCTCATTTGAAGAAACTTGCCAATGTAACTTTGGTGAACCCTAGAAATCAACAGAAATGGATTTTCCAAGATTAGGTCAAGCAATTTATCCCTCCTTGATGCACCACTTGGTGTAGTGTCATCATTTGGGGTTTTGAGCATTTCCACAAAATTTGAGGCCCCAAGTAAAAAGTTGGCAATGTAGAGTTGTTCAAATTTGGATCTGGTTAGAAAGGGTTTTGGGGCACTTAGATCAAGTTATCCTTCCCCAAAACTTGTGCCATTTGGCATAGATGCATATTTACATGATTTGAGCATGTGCACCAAGTTTGAGAGCATTTGGACAAGTTTGGCAATGTAAATTTGCTCAAACTTCAAAATGGACATAAATGGTTTTGAGGGGATTAGATGATGTTTTCTTGATCTTCAAGGCATGAGGCTTTTTAAGATCATCGAATATGTCATATTTGACATGATAGAATTTCCCTGGAATTTTTGGAGAATATTTCCTTTGTAAATATTTCAAAAGCTTGAAATATCCAGAAAGGGTTTTGGAAGGATTTGCCAAATATTTTGAACATGACCATGTGTTGAAACTCTTATATATGGACAATATATGTCCTAGGAGTTTCCCTGAATTTTGGCAAATATTTTTGAAATAGTTAAATAATTTTAACCTATTAAAGACTATTTCTAGCCTAAAGAAAAAACATTTCAATAAAATATAAAAATAACTTTTAAAATTTTAATTTTGTGGTTTATGGGAGCCCTATACCTAATAGGATTCAAATATACTTTTTGAAAGATTTTTCACACCCCAAATAAGGTACTTGCAGTACAAACCTCAATTCAGGGGTTTTTGGAAAACTAATTTTAGAAAATACTATTTGGCCAAAATATTTTTATAAGAAAATATTATACTGGTCTATGCACATGGCATGATCGTTGGGAAAATGTTTTGGATCAAGGAGATGAAGTATAAGAGTTGGAGGATTTATTTGATTTTTAGAGCACTAGCAAGCAGCAAACAGAAAACCAATCAAGCAAGGTAAAAAACACTCAAAAGTTTTTGTTAAACCATATTTTAGCATGATTATCAGCTTAAGCAATGTGGCATGAAAATCAGGGTGTGGCAGAACCCCACATAAACAAAGAGGTTGAACAATGATTCTGCAAAGTATTACCCCCGGTCATAAATAAGTGAACTAAAACCACATCACTTATTTATGAACGAAGGGAGTGCTATTCAGCTTCAGCAGCCGAAGGAGTATTCAGTTTACTAATGCAGCTGCTATAGTACAGTGTTGCTGCTACAGTATGGTACTCCAAGAATAATATGAATGTGGACTAATGGTAATTAAGCCCCAGGATTAACTAGAAGTACTAGACAGCCATGAATGAAGCCCAAGGATTTGATTTGGAGGTGGTAGTTCAACTTTGGTGTCGGCTTCGGCATCTTTGAAGTCGTCCAGCAGCTTCGGGTCCCGGGCAACGGCGGATCTCCGGTCGGGGTCGGCGCCGGAGTCGGTGGCCTGGCGGTTAGTAGCATGACGACGCCCGGTGTATGGTATGGTTGAGTCCTACGGTGTAGCTGATATCGATGATTACTAGCAAGGGGAATGCAAGTGCTTTCCCTTCAGGTTAATATGTTACCTCAAGAGACACTGAGTTGTAGAAGAAATGCCAGGTGCACGCGCACATCGCTCCACCAAGAAGTGGAACCTGTTATTGGGCAGAAATGCAAACTTGTCAGTGAGCAAGCACACAAACTGTTATCAATAAAACTTTGCTGCTTGCAATAGCCATCTCAATGGAATGGATGCACACTTCAATAAGGAGGGTTCCTGAACAAACCGCATATGCTCAGTTTATGACGACGAAATCATTGGGTGAAGTGAACCAAATCATCTTCTAGAATCTGAATGACATGCAAAGCTTGCAACTGAATCTTAACTAAACCTTGTGACGGAATGGTATAGAATGCAGTGCAATAATAGAACAACATGTTCAGAATCACAACAAATGCTACTACTGACTAATAACTGGAGTTGCCCAGTTTGGATCTACGAGAACGCCCCGGTGCCCGCCATTGACGTTGATTAACCGCTACATCTACATGAACACATTGCTTGCTTGATTGGTTTTGTTGACTTCTAATGGTGCTACGACTACATGGACACGAAATGGGGATCTGGCTACCTAATGATACAACTACAGATGGAACTGCTATGGGGATCTTGGGTGGGAGAGGAAAGGGCGGCGTTGCCTAAATCACACCCGACGTCTGGTTCACCTGAGCTTGGACATGAAGGAGGAGAGGGCAGCGTTGCCACGCCGCCGCAGGTGGCCGCCGATCGGAAGGCGGAGCGGCCGGAGCCAACTCGTCGGAGCTGATCACCGACGACTACTTGGTGGACTTGGATCTTGACATCGACTGCACGGGCGCCGAAGATGTCGTCGAAGAAGCCCTCCTCGATGGGCACGGCCGCCGTCGCCGGCCTGCCACAGCGGCACAAGGCGTCGGCGCCACCGCCGTAGGAGTAGTACGGGTACTGGCCGCCGTGGCCGGCCTCGGCGGCGTGGTAGTTAGCGGCGGCTGCATCGCCGCAGAAGCTGTAGAGGAGCACGATGCGCGGCGGTGGGATGCGGGAGCTTCGAGAGGTGGGAGGGAGAGCGGAGGAGGGAGCTTGATCTGAGGGAGGGAGATAGTGGTGGGAGGCATCGAGGGGAGCGCCGTCGGTGGCGGCGGCGAGGAGATGGTGGGAGGAGGGGTGCGATGGGTAGAGGGAATCGATGGGATCTGGGTAGGGTTTGGGTAGGTGGATGCGGGTGGGGTTTTCTTTTTCATTTTCTTTTTTTCTGTAAATAAATGGATGGATGGATGTGGTATGGAGAGATGGATGGATGGATGGGCGCCATGTCATCGATCCGTGTCACAATGAATTCCACCAATGGGAATAGAGCACATATAATTGTGTTTTTTCTTTTGTTTTTCTTCTATTTTTTCACATGAAAAAAAATCAAATATTGACCTCATATTGTGCACAAGAATGCATCTTGGAATGCCAAACAATGTTGCCTAAGGAAGTTTCATTTTCGTTGGACAAAAACTCAATTTTCCATTTTTTGAGTGCCCAAAATGGGTTTAATTGTGAAGGACCTACCAAATATTTGTTGCCAAATTAGACCAAATCATTTTTCTAAAATATTAGGCCATATTTAATGCACAATTGACCAAATGGTTGGGTGTCAAAAGTTTCATCCACCTCTCGTGAAAAAGACAATTCAGAAGAAAGCGGGTCAAATTTGAACTGCAGCTATCTCGTAGTTTCCTATTTATTTTTTTCAAAAATCATTTCTAGGTACTTAAGTATCTATTTAATCAGAGAAACACCAAAAAAATTCCAAGATTCAACCACTAGCTATGAACAGTCATTCCCGCCGTTGTGACCGCATTTTGAAACGGGTATAAAAAAATTCAAAAAATCCAAAAAATTGGAAAACGTTCGCATTGTGTCATTATATGTGACTAAGTTAGCAGGAAAAATAATAAACTTGTAATACGGCAATTATTTTAAAAAAGTGTTCTCATAAATGAGCTATCATGTGTGAAGATTAATTCATGGCTTTCAACCCAAATGCTCAATCTTATGGCCACATTCATGGCATAGTTTGTTTAAATGATCTAATATTGTGCACATGGGTGAATATTGGAATAACAAACAATGTTTCCTAAGAAAGTTTTCATTTTCTTTGGACGAAAATTTCATTTTACATTTTTCTAGTGCCCCAAATGAGGTTTTTTTTGTGAAGGACCTACCAAATATTTGTTGCAAAATTGGACCAAATCATTTTTCTAAAATACTAGGCCATATTTAGTGCACAATTGACCAAATGGTTGGGTGTAAAAAGTTTTGATCCACCTCTGGTGAAAAAGACAAATTCCCGCCGATTTAGTTGGAAACGGGTCAAATTTGAACTGTACCTGCCTCATAGTTTGCTCTTTATTTTTGTAAAATCATTTCTAGGTACATAAGTACCGATTTAATCAGAGAAACACCAAAAGTTTTCCAAGATTCAACCACTAGCTAGGAACGGTCAAGCCCGCCATTTTGACCACATTTTGAAACGGGCATTAAAAATTTAAAAAAAAATTAAAAATTGGAAAACCTTCGCATTGTGTCATTACATGTGACCAAGTTTCCATGAAAAATAATAAACTTGTAATACGGCAATTCTTTAAAAAAAATGTTCTCAGAAATGAGCTATCATGTGTGAAGATTATTGGCTTTCAAGACAAATGATCAATCTTATGGCCACCTTCATGGCATAGTTTGTTCAAATGATCTCATATTGTGCACAAGGGTGCATCTTGGAATGGCAAACAATGTTGCCTAAGGGAGTTTTCACTTTCTTTGGACGAAAAATTCATTTTCCATTTTTCGAGTGCCCAAAAGGACGTTTTTTGTGAAGGACCTCCTAAATAAGTGTTGCAAAATTGGACCAAATAATTTTTATAAAATACTATGCCATATTTAATGCACAATTGACAAAATGGTTGGGTGTAAAAAGTTTTGATCCACCTCTCATGAAAAAGACAAATTTCCGCCGATTCAGTTGGAAGTGGGTCAAATTTGAACTGTAGCTGCCTTGTAGTTTGCTCTTTATTTTAAAAAAAAAATCATTTCTAGGTACATAAGTATCTATTTAATCCGAGAAACACCAAAAAATACCAAGATTCAACCACTAGCTAGGAACGGTCATTCCCGCCGTTTTGACTGCATTTTGAAACGGGCATAAAAAATTCAAAAAAAAACAAAAAATTGGAAAACCTTCACATTGTGTCATCATATATGACCAAGTTACCAGGAAAAATAATAAACTTGTAATACAGCAATTCTTTTAAAAAAGTGTTCTCAGAAATGAGCTATCATGCGTGAAGATTCATGGCTTTCAAGCCAAATGATCAATCCTATGGCCCCATTCATGGCATAGTTTGTTCAAATGATCTCATATTGTGCACAAGGGTGCATCTTGGAATGGCAAACAATATTGCCTAAGGAAGTTTTCATTTTCTTTGGACGAAAAAATCATTTTCTATTTTTCGAGTGCCCAAAAGGAGGTTTTTTTGTGAAGGACCTCCCAAATAATAGTTGCAAAATTGGACCAAATCAATTTTCTAAAATACTAGGACATATTTAATGCACAATTGACAAAATGGTTGGGTGTAAAAAGTTTTGATCCACCTCTCGTGAAAAAGACAAATTTCTGCCGATTCAGTTGGAAGCGGGTCAAATTTGAACTGCAGCTGCCTCATAGTTTGCTATTTATTTTTTCCAAAAATCATTTCTAGTTACATAAGTACCTATTTAATCATAAATACATGGTTTGGTGGCGATACGTCGAGGTTTGGGCGGTGGTCGAGGGCCCCAACTCTAGAGCGCGTAAACTCGCATGCCCGCCGCGTGGTCACCGCATGATTGTGGCGTTGCCATGTGTTCTAGGAGGCCTAGGCATGTCTAGTGGGTTGGGCACTCCCCAGGTAGGTGCTAGGAAGAAAATTACAACATAATATTCTCACGAGGAGACCGATCGATGCTCAAACATGAATTAGCAGCCAAGTATTTGATTAGCAGTACGGGAAATGCACATGGATAATGGGCGTGAGTTTTGGTTGAGGATGATCAGTTACTAAGAAGACCGTCTTCACAAATTTTCAGCTCAAAAGGAGGAGTCTAGGTGGTACTTGCTTTGCAAAGTACCACATTGGACATAAATACGAATGTTGAAGCTGGGCTCAAAATAATGAATGGATTGAGCTGGCATTTGGTGGAGGATAGTTATTTGGGCATAGGAAAGCACTGTAGAAAATGGATACCATTTGGACATGCCAAAGTGGTACTTCCTTCACAAAGTGTTTTTTTGAACAGAATAGGAAAATGAATATTTTTGAATTATTTTTGAACTAGGCAAGGAGGTTTTTACATATTTGACGAAGATATGACCCAAAGAATTTATGAGATTTTTTGGGGAATTTTGGGAATGACAGAAATATAGGTTGCTTCACAACCTAGGGCAAAAACTGCCACATGGACATGACACATAGGCAAAACTGATGAGGTGGCGCCTAGTCGTAGCAACCCACCACAATTTACAAGGTTATGACCATCTATATTGGTCATGATCATCTAGAAATAAGGCAACAGACCAGTGCTATCTGCTTTATGACCATTTTATGTAAGGAAATTACGACCTTTGTAACCAAAATGGTCGTTATAGTTTATGGTTTGGAGCCCCCCGAACAGCTTTTGACCAATTGGTTTGAAATGGTCATAGATCTATGACCAATTCTTCCAGGGTCACTGACAGAAGGTCACTAGTTGACATATTTCTTGTAGTGATCCTTGAGACCCATTTTCTTCAGATCTTCTTTGCCATACAGATGAGACAGAACATCCCAGGCGCGGTTGAGGGTTTCATGAAGGTAGTAATGGTTTTTCTTCACTGCATTATGTGTGGAGGTCATGTTGTGAAGAATTGAACCAAACTGACGCTTGACCCATTTGTGGTTGCGATCAACCTTCTAATGAAGACTGAGGAGAAGCTCACGATTAGTCATCACCCTGGGAGCTATGCCTTGAGGATTTTGCTTTGGAGCGTTGGCGGCAGAGTCATCATTGGTGGAATAAGATGCAGATTTGCGAAACTGGCCATCCAATGGGCGAGTGCCTTCATAAAAAATAGCAGTGGCTTTGGCCTTGTCATCAGCTGAGGAAAATGTCCATTTGAGGACTTCAATTGGGGGCAAGTAGCTGCAATGATTGAGAGTGTCAGCTTTGTAATTCACTGAAGACCTTGTCCTGATGAATCTCATAATCCATGGAGCATAAGGCTTCAGTTTGAAAGGGGACAATGCAACATTTGCCATTGCCCTTATGAAGAAATCATGGTAGTTGACGGGAACGCCATGGATGATGTTGAATAGCAGATTCTTCATGATGCCAACGACTTCTTCATCATTCGAGTCGTGGCCCTTGATTGGACTCAATGTCTTCGTTAGAATGCGATAGACAGTCTGAGGCAAAAACAACAATTCCTTCACGAGGAATTTGGTCCTTGGAGCTTGTCCTGGCTTCAGAGGCTCCATGAGCACTTGCATGTAGTGATCAGTGAGTTCAGTTTCCTCATACATGCAATGTGCAACTTCATTTGGAGGACTGAGGGGCAGAGACTGAAGAAATTCAGAGGCTGGAGCTTTGTAGTGAGTGTTTTCAGACATCCAGTCCAGCACCCATGAATTTATGTCTTCAGAATTACCGGTGATGTGCAGGGTTGCATAAAATTGAAGAATCAGTTCTTCATTTCAATCGCATATATTAGTGCAAAACCCCAGAAGTCCAGCGTCGTGAAGAACACTAAGGACCGGCACAAAACACGGCAGAGATTCCATATCCAAGTGAGGAATATGCTGATGCGCGAAGACTTTGTCCTTATTGTATAGCACTGAGGAATAGAAATTTGCCTGACTGGCAGTCCAGAAATGCCTCTTCCTTATGCGAGCAGAGTCATAGGGATTGAACTCAATGAAGAACACATGCTCGCCGAAGAAATCAGCCTTCTTGAAAGATTGTTTCCTTGAGAAATGATCCTTTGGCTTTGGTTTAGGAGTGTCAGTCAATTGCATCACCACCTCTGGATTTGCAATCTCAGGTTCTTCAGTTTGAGGAATTTCTGATTCCTCTTCAGCGGCAGTCTTCACAGATTCAGCATCAGCAGCAGTTTCTTCAGCACTAGTGGCTGGAATGTCTTCATGAACACACTGTGTGGGATGAGTTTCCTCAGAGCCCAATGGAACAGCTGGCGTTGGTGAATGAGGAATTTGTTGGAGCGGCGTGAACAAAGGGGAGTTGGGATGCTGACTATCCTAGAATTCATCAGTCATCAATGGAGTGGCATTCCCAATGTCCACGTCAGAGTCTTCTTCTTCAACGCCGGCCTCTTCAGCAGTAAACTGAGAACTAGGCGAGGAGATGATTGGGGTTGTAGGGATATCATCCACTTCAATTTCTTCATCCGTCTGCTCTGAGGAAGCAGCAAAGGGAATGTCTTCATCCGATTCGCTTGGAATCACATAATCTTCATCAAAAGGAACAAGGTCCTTTGATGGCATAGATGAAATTGGAACGACATCAATTGGATTTTCAGCAGAGCTTGTCAATGGCTTCATTTTGTTCGGAACTGAAGAATCTGAAGATGCTGATGCCTTCCTTTTCTTCACAGCTGCACGCTTTGTAGCCTTTGTCTTATTCACATCAAATGCAGATGGAAGGATTGGAGTTGGAGTAGGCGTAGGAGCAGCTGAGGAATCTGGTTCATTTTCTTCAGACACAACTGATGTATTTGTTCTGAGTTCTTCACGATCTTCAGGCACAGCCTTTGGAGCTTCAGCTGGCCTGACATTTTCTTCAGGCGCAACACTAGAGCTTGCCCTGGCAATTTCTTCAGCGGCTGGAGTGGAGTCATCAGCACTGGGATGTTCTTCAGCAGCCTGATGTTCTTCAGCGGTGCTGGCATGTCCTTCAGTAGACTGACCAACTGCTTCAGTCTGAGGAATTTCAATATGCGTCTTGCGAGCATCACTTGAAGAAAAACCTTTGGTCAGATTTACAAATCTGACTTTGGAGCCCATCCAGTCAGCACGATATGCTTCAAATTCATCACTCAGGGTTTTGATTTCACCCTGAAGCTTGACTAGTTTTTCAATTGTCATGTTGACAAAAATTTTCTTCAAGAAGTGCTCCTTCTTGTACTAAGCTTTATTAGTCTGCCTGGCCCTTTCAAACTTCCATTTTTCTTCGCCTATGAAGGCGGTAAGCATATGACTTTGGCCAAGAGTCAAGTTGAAATCGGGCATAGGAGTGTTTGGGTCCTTGTGCCAGAGATCAATGAAATCAAGGATCACTTTGGGATCCAAAAGCAGTGGTACTTCGCTTCCTTTGGCTCTAGCGGCCCTTTCTTGCATGTCTCTGATGATTTGAACTAGTTCGTCATCATCAGCTTTGTCATCAGACGGCACTTGGAAAGCAACTTGTTTCTTATGAGGACTTGGGCGAGAGCCTCGTCCAGCAATTGTCTTTTTCTTCAGCAGCGAGGGACCAGCTTAGGAACTTGGTATCACTAAGGAAGTTGGAGCAGCTGAGGAGCTTGCAGAGGCTCCTGAGGCAATGGATATGCCTGCAGTCCTCTGACATGTGGCAAGATGCACTGGAGCAGAAGATTTTGTTGCAGCATCTGAAGACTTTTGCGGAGGAGCTGAGGACTTTGGAGGAGCAGGAGCAGTCTGAGGAATTTTCCGTGAGGGCTTTGAAGAAACTGGCCGTGAGGGCATTGCTGAGGAAGAAGCACTTGGCTTGTGAGTAGGCTTCTTAGCCATAGCCTTCTTAGGCTTGGAAGCAGAAGCCTCAGCAGAGGCAGCAGCAAAAGCAGAGTCTTCATTGAATTTCCTCACTGCATCTTTTGCTTGTCTGGCCAACTTGGCCTGACGTTTAGCCCATTCTTCAGGAAAGTCCTCACCACGCTTGAGGCTTGTGGGATCAGCAACTTGGCCATGTGCCAGTGGAGGTCTTGGGCAGGGAGGATTGAGAGCGAATTTCTTCATGTATTTGGGAGTGACATATCTGTACTCCCTCCACTCACGTGCCCATCTCCTCTCTATTCTTTGTATGCGCACTTTGCGCTGATTCTTGTCCTCTTTTCCGAACTTTGCCTCATCAGGAGTGCAATAATCAGCATAAATGTCTTCAGGTAGTTCAAAAGCAGTATTGACCTCTAGCTTCTTTCCTCCTTTCTGTGGCTTCTTTTCGTCAGCCATTTTCTTCAGACGAGGAATTTGAACAATTGAATTTTCTGAAGAAGTGTGCAACTTTTCTTCAAGGAACGCTGCAAATGAGTTAAGTTGATGAGAACCTAGTGATTCAGCAGCGGACATGAGTACCTGTGAACATAGTATAGTTGCGAGGAATTTGGAGAGGTCATATGCGTTCTCAGAAGTTTTTGTAAAAAGAACAAGTTTGAGGAATTTGACCAGATGAGTCTTGAAGAATTTGACTAAGCATTCTTTGTCTTAGGTTCCAGTGTTGTATAGATAGAAAAATCCACACAATTGAGGAATCTTGAAGAAAATCATAGCTTAGAGAAATCAAATCAAGAACAGAGGATATGTGAGGTGTTTAGTGTGTGAAGATTTGACGAAGAAAAACACCTTTTGAGATTGTTGAAGAAAACGTTTGAATCAAAGAGGGCAGTAAAAGTAACTTTTAAGTACCCTGGATGAAGAACACGACAAACTATGGGATGGAGAAGTGAAGTTCGTCTGTGCAGATCTTCCACGCCCTAACTTGGCAGAGGAAGACAACTACGGCGGCGGCGGAGTGAAGAAATCCGCGGCCGGCGCGAGTGCGAAGGCGACGAGGTCGAGGCAGTGAAGCTCTTCCTTATCGACGATGATGGAGTAGCGGCGGCGCTAGGGTTGGAGAAGCTCGAGCAGGAAAGTGAGAACGAGCGGAGTAAAAAGTGAAGTGAGGGAAGGGGAGGGGTATTTATAGCTGAGATGAAGAACCATTCACCCGAAGAAATAGGCCGAACGTGCCCCTGACCCTTCTCATTCGCACGACATGTGTCACCCACGTACTGTGTAGTGGAGATCGTGTGAGATCGTGGGTGAATAGATAAGTATAGTCGTGGGATGCAGAACGATTTGAGCGGCAAAAATGAAAATTTTGGAAAGGATAAGTTTTAACGTTGCGTTCGCAATTTCTTCAGCTGACAAGGACACAGTGAAGATTTTGAACAAGTTTCAAATAGAACGCATATGAAGAATTTGTAAATGGAATGGGTTGAGTTTAGCATAAAGGGGGAAGGGTCCGATCACATTCACTTAGCAGAAAAAGCAACGTGAAGAAATAGTAATAAGTTAATGTTGTAGAGGACATAT
>LR738711.1:227361978-227567184 GCA_902687465.1 Secale cereale
ATATATATATATATATAGCCAATGAAGAACAGAGACGGAAACAGTGAAGATTTTGCAAGGTTGAAGAATATGAACAACTAAGGAATTTCAAAAACTCAAATTGAAGATTTTCAACTTTTGTGGTGGCATGACCCACCGTATAAGAATGATGATTTCAGATACCGTGTACAATTGTCGTAGGGTTCTGAGAATTAAATTCTTCATTAATTTCTTCACACTTAGAGCGTTATTCTTCATTGATTGAAGAAAAATAGATTCTTCATGTGTTGCACATCTAAGTCATCAATTTTGCATAAGTGTTAGGATGAGTGTCCAATTTAAAGAACATTCGAAGATTCTAAGATATTTAGCTCACACCACAACTTGCTAAATCTCTTCTTATCCAAGGGCTTTGTGAAAATATCGGCTAGCTGTTCTTCAGTCTTCACATGTTCAATAGAGATATCGCCCTTCAACACATGATCACGAAGAAAATGATGACGAATCTGAATGTGCTTTGTCTTCGAGTGCTGATCTGGGTTGTGAGCAATCTTGATGGCACTCTCATTGTCACAGAGTAGAGGCACATTCTTCACGTTGACACCATAGTCCTTGAGAGTTTGCGTCATCCATAACAATTGAGCACAGCAAGAGCCAGCAGCAATATACTCAGCTTCAACTGTAGATAGTGATACACAGTCCTGTTTCTTCGAGGACCAACATACCAAAGATCTTCCGAGTAAATGACATGTACTAGATGTTGATTTGCGGTCCACGTGATCACCAGCATAGTCAGAGTCTGAATATCCAATGATATCAAAAGCCGAGCCCTTGGGGTACCATAATCCAAGTGTTGGTGTGTGAGTTAGATATCAAAGAATATGTTTCACAGCCTTATGGTTTGATTCCTTCGGTGCAGCTTGAAATCGGGCACACATGCAAACACTAAGCATTATATCTGGCCTAGATGCACATAAGTACAATAGAGAACCAATCATGGAGCAGTATACCTTATGATCGAAGTCAATACCAGTTTCATCAGTGCACTGATGGCCATTTGTGGGCATAGGAATTTTGACGCCTTTGCAATCGTGCATACCGAATTTCCTCAGTACATCTTTGAGGTATTTGTCCTGAGATATGAATATGCCATTGCGTTGTTGATGAATTTGAAGACCTAAGAAGAATTTCAACTCTCCCATCATAGACATTTGATATTCTTCACTCATCATATAGGCAAATTCATCACTATAGCATTGGTCAGTACATCCAAAGATAATATCATCAACATATATTTGGCACAAAAATAATTCACCATCATAAGATTTAGTGAAAAGAGTAGGATCAAGTGAACCGGGTTTGAAGCCTTTCTTCATGAGGAATTCCTTCAAAGTATCATACGAAGCCCGAGGGGCCTGCTTGAGGCAATAGAGAGCCTTATTGAGTTTGAAGACTTTGTCAGGATTCTTTGGATCTTCAAAGCCTGGGGGTTGAGCAACATATACTTCTTCCTCAAGCTTACCATTGAGGACTGCACTTTTCACATCCATTTGATAGAGAATGATATCATGATGGTTAGCATAAGCAAGTAATATGTGAATAGCCTCAAGTCTAGCAACATGCGCAAAAGTTTCATCGAAATCAATTCCTTCAACCTATGTGTAGCCTTGAGCTACAAGCTGTGCCTTATTCCTTACCACAAGGCCATTTTCATCTTGCTTGTTGCGGTGGATCCACTTTGTGCCGATGATATTATGCTTGCGAGGATCTGGACGTTTGACCAGTTCCCAGACGTTGTTGAGCTCGAATTGATGTAATTCTTCTTGCATAGCTTGAATCCATTCAGGCTCCAGAAATGCTTCATCTACCTTAGTGGGCTCTGTGATAGAGACAAAAACAATGTGCCCACAAAAGTTAGATAAATGTGAAGCTTTTGAGCGTGTGAGAGGACCTGGTATATTGATGTCGCTCGTGATTTTCTCAATCTGCACTTCTTTCGCAATGGGAGGATGAGCTGGTTGTCGTCGAGGAATTTGATCAGCATTTTCTTCAGCACCATTTTCTTCAGCATTTTCCTGAGATGCATCAGCTCGACGTTCTTCAGGTTCTGGAATGAATTCTTCAGCAGATTCTTCGGTAGGAATGACATCCTCAGTATCCTTGAATTTGATAGTTTCCTCAGGAGCTGGTTCATTTATCACAGTAGGCAGGTGCTCTCTTTGCGAGCCGTTAGTTTCATCGAACCGCACATCTACAGTTTCAACAACCTTGTGAAGAACGTTGTTGAAGACTCTGTAGGTGTGCGAGTCCTTTCCGTAACCAAGCATAAACCCTTCATGTGCTTTCGGTGCAAATTTTGAGTTGTGATGAGGATCTCTAATCCAACATTTAGCACCGAAGACTTTGAAATAACTCACATTGGGTTTCTTGTCAGTGAGGAGTTCGTAGGCACTCTTCTTGAAGAATTTGTGAAGATATACTCTGTTGATGATGTGGCACGTAGTGTCAATAGCATCAATCCAGAAACAACGAGGCGTTTTGTATTCATCAAACATAGTGCGAGCCATCTCAGCAAGAGTCCTGTTCTTGCACTCCACGACGCCATTCTGCTGAGGAGTATAAGGAGCAGATAACTCATGAGTAATACCAAGTTCATCAAGATAGTCATCGAGACCAAAGTTCTTGAACTCAGTTCCATTGTCACTTCTGATATGCTTGATCTTCACACCAAAGTTGGTTGAAGCCCTCGAGGAAAATCGTTTGAAGACTTCCCGCACTTCATGTTTGTAAGTAACAATGTGTACCCATGTATATCGAGAGTAATCATCAACAATAACAAAGCCGTATTGAGAAGCATCATTTGAAACTGCAGAATAATGATTAGGACCGAAGAGATCCATGTGAAGCAATTCAAATGGTCGAGTAGTAGTCATGATAGTCTTCGCTGGATGCTTGTCCTTGGTCATCTTTCCAGCTTCACAGGCACCGCACAAGTGATCCTTGAGGAATTTGACATTCTCAATGCCGATGACATGCTTCTTCTTCGCAAGTGTCTGCAAATTCCTCATGCCTGCATGACCAAGTCGTCGATGCCATAGCCAGCCTTCTGAAGCTTTTCCAAGTAGACACACAGCTGGTTGAGGTCCTGTAGAGAAATCAACAATATACAAGTCTCCTCTCCTAAAGCCTTCGGAGACTATGGAGTTTTCAGATTCCATGATCACAGCACAACGATATTTGCCAAAAGCAACAACCATATCCAGATCGCAGAGCATTGAGACAGACATGAGGTTGTATCCTAAGGACTCGACAAGCATGACTTTGTCCATGTGTTGATCCCTAGTGATAGCAACCTTACCTAGACCCAATACCTGACTTTTGCCTTTGTCAACGAAGATGATGTGCTTCAGATGAGATGGTGATAAGGGAGCATCCATCAAGAGATTCTTGTCACCAGTCATGTGATTTGTACATCCACTATCGAGGACCCACTCAGTGGCTTTGGGTTGATCATCCTACAGATGAATTAGTGCAGCTTACACTCATATACTTCATCAGTGAAGAATATGACATCAAATCGTCAGATCAATTTCATCAAGCAATGCAACAGATAAAGCAAGATGAGGACGTGAGAAATGTGAGTTCATTTCTTCATGATTAGCCTGCGTCCTTTCAGGGATATTTCAGGTCTCCAACAAATTCTTCAGACGTTTGAGCACGTCTGGAGACCTGACTCTGCAGAAGAGATTAGTTCTTTTTCTTCACCACCCACATCTGAAGGGGTGGCAAAGAGTTCATCACTCTGCGAGCTCCATACGAGAAAGGTGGCATAGACGCCAGCCCGTTTCGTTTCACACAAGAGGAGTTAGGATAAGCATATGAATAAGCAGAGTAATTCTTCGAGGACTTATGAACATAATGGTTAGAAGAATAATGCTCATATTCATAGCCCTAAGCTCTTCCCTGCGAAACAGAGTTGTTAGCACGATGATATTCGTATGAGGACTTTGATCCTTTTGAGGAATTGATCCATATGAGGAATTTGGTCCGTATGAGGATTTTACTCCATCTGAAGATTTTGATCCATATGAAGAATTGGATCTGGGGTTCCTATTCCTCACACGAGGTATCATGAGGACATTCACTTGAAGTTTTTCAAGGTGCCTCTTAGGGACCTAGATTTTCTTCATAGGGGGACCATTCCTGCAGTTAGTTCCAACATATCTAGCAAATACTTCACCATTCTGATTTTTGAACAGTTTATAGTTGGAGTCAAATGACTCATCAGAAGAATGAGGAGATTCACATGTAAAGCCAGATAAATTGGATGGATCAACTGGAGGTCCCTTCGCAGCAACCCATGAGGTTTTGGGGTACTGCTCAGGCTTCCAATAAGAACCATCAGCATTAAGTTTTCTCTCAAAGGCAATTCCCTCTTTCCTAGGGTTCCTGTTGAGGATATGCTTTTTAAGCACATCACAAAGAGCCTGATGCCCTTTGAGGCTTTTGTACATGCGTGTCATGTACAATTCCTTCAGCCCTGCATTATCAGTGATACTATCAATGTCCTCAGATGAGTTATTAGTGAATAGAGACAGTTGAAGAATTTGTAGCATTTGAAGCATTTGAACATTCAGGTGAAGAATTAACAGTTTCTCGTTCAATGCATTTCAAGCATGGAGGAATGAATTCTTCCTGAGAAGCACTGATTTGTTGAGCAAGTAATGAATCGCGCTCCTTCTGAAGATCTTCATAACTCACTCTTAGCTTTTCAAGATCTTGCTTTCTTTGAAGAAATTCATAAGAAAGCTTCTCATGATCAGACAAGAGAGTGTTATGATGACTTTGAAGGTTATCACACTTGGACTGAAGTCTCTGAAGATTTTCAGTCAAGATTTTAGATCGATCCATTTCTTCACCCAACATATCATCACTTTTATCTAGCATGTTTTGAACCTTATCAAGAGCCTTTTGTTGTTGCACATTAATCTTAGCAAGTTTAACATAGCTAGGTCCAAATTCATCACCAGATTCATCATCACTAGACTCAAATAGGTAGCATTCAGTTACCTTGGCACCTTTTGCCATAAGACATGGTGCAGAGGATGATGATTCTGGATCGAAAGTCATCATCTTGAGAGATTCTTTGACATCCTCAAACCAGGGATCGTCACGAGTTCGATGACCTTCATAAACTTCAGAGAGACGGTCCCAGATAAGCTTCGCATGGCTGAGATGCATAACATTGCTGAACTGATTTTGGGACAGACAGGAACAGATGACGTCCTTCGCAGTGAGGTTGAGTAGAGTGTACTTGCGAATATCATCAGCCTCAGCTATCTTGCATAGATTGGTAAGACCAATCTCGGTGACGGTCCACAGTTCACTGTTCATCACCATGAGACGCTTCTTCATCATGGCCTTCCACTTAGGATAGTCATGACCGTCAAAGATTGGGCATGCCACAGTCTTCATTCCTGCGGTCGACATAACTAAAACTCTAGGCGGTTAAACCAAAATCACACAGAACAAGGGAGTACCTTGCTCTGATACCAATTGAAAGTGCGTTATATCGACTAGAGGGGGGGGGGTGAATAGGCGATTTTTATGAATTCTTCACTGAGGAATTTGCTGTTGAGGAAATTCCTTAGCGAAGAACTACTTGCAGCGGAATAAGTACTCAGAAGTTAACATGACAGAATACAAGCATGGTCATCATGAAGATATGAAGACAAACACATAGTACAGAAAGCATAAACATAGGATAGCACAGAATGAAGACAAACAGACTGAAGAAATTGAATTGAGGAAATTGAGAAAGTCTTCAGTCAAAGTCTTCGAACAGATATGAACAAGCACACAACACAGATATGAGGAAATGAAAGAGTTGAGGAAATAGAACCATTAAGCTTGGTGAAGACAATGATTTGGTAGACCAGTTCCAACTGCTGTCTCAGTTGTACATCTGGTTGGAGCGGCTAGGTATTTAAACCTGAGGACACACAGTCCCGGACACCCAGTCAAGGGCACACAGTCCAAGACACCAAGTCCTCACCGTATTCTCCTTGAGCTAAGGTCACACAGACCTCGCCCAATCACTCGTGGTAAGTCTTCAGGTGACTTCCGAACCTTCACAGACTTGGTCACTCGGCGATCCACAATTCCTCTTGGATGCTCTAGACCATGACGCCTAACCGCCTGGAAGAAGCACAGTCTTCAAAGGTAACAAGCATCGGATCCACGCAGGATCAATCTCTTCAGTGATGCTCAATCACTTTTGGGTTTGAAGGTTTTGGGTTTGGTTTCAGGTTTTTCCTCACTTGATGATTTTCGCTCAAAGTCCTCGGAGGATGGGTTGCTCTTATGACAAGTGTCAGTTTCTCGCGGAGCAGCCAACCAACTAGTGGTTGTAGGGGGTGGCTATTTATAGCCCAGGGAGCATCCCGACATGATAAGACATAAATGCCCTTTAATGATATGACCATTAGGTAGGTAGATATTTTGGGACAGCTGGCGCGTAGCACAACAACGGTCGGAAATTTGAGTATCAAATTCCTCAGGGCTATCATGTTCCTCACTGTGTAGGCAATCCGCACTGGCGAATTCCTAACTCCTCAGTCAGAACAAATTCCTCAGAGACCAGAAGAACTTCGTCTCTGTCACTGAAGAATATGACTGAACTATATGAGATTTCCAATGGCTTCACTCGAAGGGATTGGTAGGTGTAGGATTTTGAGTTGAGCATCACATGGAATTTTTTCCTTAGTATTTCCTCGACCCCCTTTAACAATACGGTGTTTCCTATGACTCAAGAAAGAGAAAAATGAAACTATAAAAAACAAAAGTCTTCACACTTCATGTTCCTCAAATGAATACCAAGTCTTCAGGGTTACACCAATTTCTTCACTTTCAAAGTCTTCAGAAAGTCTTCAGAATTCCAAAGTCTTCGGTCGAAGAACTTCATTTTTAGGGGTCGACTTTCCCTGTAATTATCAAACTCCTCATAGACTTATAGACCTATGTACACTCATAAACACTCATACACCAAAATCTCTAAGGGGCACTAGATGCACTTACAGTCTCCACTTCCCCACGCGGCCTCGGCAACCGCCAGACTTGACGGTTGCCCATTGCATGCGCGGCTCAGCCACCATTGCCCGCCACGTTTGTCCTCCGCTTCCCCCCTTTCTTGTGAGCTCGTACCTTCTCCTCTAGATTCCGCGCCAACGTCAATCCACTTCCGCCGCCATGGCTCCGAGGTCGGAGAAGAAAGGGAAGGCTCGCGCGTCCACAGAATCTCCGTCAGGTTTGGAGTCTGCGCTTGGTCGGTCGAGGGCGATCAATCAGGAGGGACTGTACAAGGTCTGGCCGGCCCTCGCCGCCGATTACAACGAGTGGAAGGAGACGACGGTCTGGCCTGGCTCCCGAGCCCAGATCGACGTGGAGGCCACCGAGATCCCCATCCACATTCACGCTCTCCTGGGCTGCTTGGTCCCCCTTTTTTATTTCTTCAACGCCATTCTCTCGCATTATCAGATACAAGCGCTGCATCTGGACCCCGGGTACATCGTTCTCCTCACCGCCTTCGCCTTTCTATGCGAGGCTATCGCGGGTGTTGCCCCATCCGTGGCCCTGTTCCACCATTTCTTCTCGCTTCATCTAGTCGACGACTGACAATGCTCAGGATGCGTGTCATTCCAGGTTGTGGCGGCGATAGCTGACACCGGCATCGACTTCATGCTCCGCCCGAATATAAAGGGATTCCAGGAGCAGTGGGTGTATGTGGACGCCACCACGCGCAGCCCCCTACTCTAGCTCCCGCGGACGCCGGTGGAACCGAGCTTTGGCTAGGGGCATGTGAAGCTCGTCGACCGGCAGCTCGCCCGCGTCTGGTCCAGGTTGGCCGAGCTAAAGGAGGCAAGGTTGACGGCGTCAATGGTGGTGAGGGATTTCATCCGGCGGCGCATCGCCCCTCTCCAGAGCCACTCTCGCCCAATGCGGGCGTTCACCGGACCCAAAGAACCCATGAGGCTCCAAGTGCCCTCGCTTCCTTCCAACACACTGCAGGCGGTGTGATACGTCTCCAACGTATCTACTTTTCCTAACGCTTTTCCTCTTGTTTTGGACTCTAATTTGCGTGATTTGCATGAAACTAACCCCGAATTGACGCTGTTTTCAGCAGAACTACCATGGTGTTGTTTTTGTGCAGAAATAAAAGTTCGCGGAATGGAACGAAACTATGCGAGGAATTTTTATATAATAAATAAGAATTTATGGAGACAAGACCTACCGAAGAGGGGCCCCTGGGTGGGCTCAACCCACTAGGGCGCGCCCCCCTCTCCTAGCGTGCCCAGGTTGGTTGTCCCCACCTAGTGGCCCCGCAGACCCTGAAACCGATGCTATAAACTCCTATTTTTCCAAAAAATATTCAGGGAGAAAGAATTATTGTGATTCACGAGATGGAGCCGCCATCACCTCCTGTTCTTCATCGGGAGGCCAGATCTGGAGTCCGCTTGGGGCTCCGGAGAGGGGGATCTCCATTCTTCGTCATCACCAACCCTTCTCCATCGCCAATTCCATGATGCTCCCCACCGGGAGTGAGTAATTCCTTCGTAAGCTCGCTGGTCGGTGAGGAGTTGGATGAGATTCATCATGTAATCGAGTTAGTTTTGTTAGGGCTCGATCCCTAGTATCCACTATGTTCTAAGATTCATGTTGCTAGGCCTTCGCTTTGCTTAATGCTTGACACTTTGGGCCCGGGTGCCATGAACTCAGATTTGAACCATTTATGTTATCATAATTATATCCATGTTTTAGATCCGATTTTGCAAGTTATAGTCACCTACTATGTTTTATGATCCGACAACGCCAGAGTGACAACATTCGGGACTACTCCCGATGATGACCGTAGTTTGAGGAGTTCATGTATTCACTATGTGTTAATGCTTTGTTCTGGTTCTCTATTAAAAGGAGGCCTTAATATCCCTTAGTTTCCAATATGGACCCCGCTGCCACGGGAGGGTAGGACAAAAGATGTCATGCAAGTTCTTTCCATAAGCACATATGACTATTTACGAATACATGCCTACATTATATTGATGAACTGGAGCTAGTGCCGTATCGCCCTAGGTTCTAACTGTCTCATGATGAATATCATCCAACAAGTCACCGATCCAATGCCTATGAATTTATCATATATTGTTTCTGCAACAATCACTTACTCTGCCACGGCTCCTCGGAGAAAACTCATGACTCACTGAGACCTCGTCTCGGGGTCATATCAACACATGATCATGACTTCTCACGATTTTCTCATAGTCCAAGTCACCACATTATTTATCACATAAGTTATTAGCAGATATATCCTCCATTTCGACCAAGACCCGATAGTGTGACCTACTACGAACTTGTGCCCATGACCGAGGACGCGGCTATCGATAGATTTAATACACACTCTACAGAGGTAGCGCACTTTACCCACACCACGAAACCCATGGCCTCGCACTCCCATTCGGGTGGACCAACGGCGTTCCGACAAAACCGACCTACTACCATGACACTCTCCCGGCCACTCCGACCGACTCCCCTTCGGGCTAAGTCATGGGTAGCCCCGTACCTACCAAAGGCACCTACGACCACCGTCGTGGCAAAAACGGTCCCAAACGGGGACATGTGCACATAACCAAACTCGGGCTCACAAGGCTTATGTCCGCCTACCTGATCAGGGTAGCGCACGCACATAACCTTCCCTAGTTGGAGGCACCGGCAAGAGGCATGACAATAGACCCAGCTAGGGCCTCCCATAAAGGAAAATGTGACTGCACTGGAGAAAGCTCGATTTGGTGGCAATATAACTCGATCCCATCGATGACGGAGGAGGTTTATTATGAAGTCATGTTATTAACTTCTCCACCATCATTAACATTATGAGCATATTTAACAAAGATGCAACAATGAGCATGCAACATGCAAATGCATTAATAAATATCAAGTTCCTCAAGTGAACAGATAAATCCTATGAAACATGACAATACCGGGTACTAGCTTATCGATGGTGTGACAAAATCATCATAACATCAATATTACTAGCATGAAATTAACCAAATCACAGGTATGACATTATTAACAACAATATAACTAGCATGGCAAATGATATCATGAAAAGCAAGCATGATGCGGCAAGCAGTACTAACATATAGCACAACTGAAATAACGGCAGATGAAACAGACAAAAACTACTGCAACTAAGCACACACACGAGGTACCAGCAAAGTCAACATGCAAGTTCGGGGCTCATGATAAGAGGTTGGCTTGCCCGGGGTTCGAGAAATACTCCGAGGATGAGTCTGGTCAACTCTCGGAAAAATTTGACGGAGAATGGTTCTCTCTTAGAGGGGCCAAATTAGGGCAAGGGCAAAATGGGCATTTTCAGAATGTGCAAACATCAAGAAAATAGTCCCATCGAAAAGAGCTCAACGAACAGAGAACGTGAGCGTTGGAATCTCCTCGATCGGAGTTACGTTGCAAAGTTGTGGCCGTTCAATATTTAGGCAGAAAAGTGGCTTAAACAGTGAACGTTCACAATATGAGCATTTCGGCGGGCGGGGCTGAAAAAGAGAAAGCGCATTTGAGAAAAATACGTTTCCAGAGAACAGAAAGCGTATCAGGCAATACGTTTTCAGTTGTCACAAAACGTACTACGGGGAATACGTCTTCAAGTAAATGAAAACGCACTTCGCGGAATATGTCTCCAGTTACGCTGACTGGGCACCTCTCCGACCAATGACAAGTGGGGCCCGCGCAGGGTGGGACCCGCTCGGCTGGTCTTCTTCTTCCTCCAGCGCGGAGTGTGCCTGGCCGAGGGAGCAGCTAGTCCCAACGGCAAGCGCTGGTGACTCCGGCCACCATACGAGGCATGCGGCCTATCCAGGTGATCGAGAGGGAGAGGCGCATCCGGTGGAGGTGGTTGCTGCCGCCGAGGGGCGCCGGAGAGAGAGTAGCAGGGCCAGCGGCAGAGGGAGGCTTCGGCCATTGGTGGACACAGCGCTACGGTGGGAAAGAGGAGGGGCCAAGGCCACGAGGAGGCTCACCGGACTCCAGGGGGCCAGATGGTGAGGGAACGGAGAGGAGGGCTCGGGAGTACCGAAATCGATGGAGACCCGAGGCGGCGGCCATGGTGGTGATGGGGGTCAGAGAGGGGCTCTAGGCTTGGGGAGAGGCCCGGGGAGGGGGTTGTGGACTGCGAGTATGCTCGGGGCGTGCTTAAATAGCCGCGAGGAGGGCTCGAGGGGGAGGGGAGGAGGTGGCACGTGGCAGGCGACGTGTCCGTGCGTTGGTGACGGCGTAGTGTCGGCAAGCGCGGCCAAGCCTCACGGGAGGCGGCGGGAAGGCGACAAGGAGGAAGCGGACGAGCGCCAGAGGCTCAGAGAGACGAGCAACGCTCGCGAACGAACGGAGGAAGAGGACAGGGTCGAGGAAGGGGATGAGCTTACGGGCGCGCACTGTTCGGTCGATGGAACGACGCGTCGGAGAAAAAACGGAGGGGGCGGGGGATCTAGACGAACGATGACGACGATGCTGAGCTATTTAACACTCGGGGACAAATCAGAACCAGCCGAAACAGCTCTGCCGAAGCCAACAATGGCGAGACCACCGTTTTGGCCGGCATTGCCCGTGGTCCACCGACAACACACGCTCTGGCTTTCTACTCGAAGCCAAACTTTGTCAGCGGTGGAGTCCTTCCAAGGCTCATTAAAGAAGAGGTGAGTTCACGGGCAGAGGTGTAAGGAGCAGAGGGAAGCAAGCTTCACAAGTTTGCTGTTGCAAACTTGGACACATTCTAGAGTCAAGCTGGCAATGGTTAACCGTTACCCACGTCCCCATGGGTAATTACTCTATTAGTGGACGGGGATGTGCAAGCTTTAATACCCACGGGGAAACTTGTGGGTCAAATACCTTACCCAGCATGCAAGACGGGGATGGGGACGGGATAGCATTACCCATACCCGTTACCCGCCTTACCCGTGAAGGCCTTACACCGGGCCTAAAAAATTAGTAGAACCCATGTAATTACCGCCCTTACCCACCGATATTTTCACTATCCCACCCCTTTGGCCAAATATCCCGAAGAAAACCCTAACCTAGACATAACATACTATTTATTATGCTAAAATACTATATTTTTCTACTGAAATGCAATCTGATGTTGTTGTTGATTGTGTGTATGGGTTTCCCCACGGGTATAATAAAATCCGACGGGGATGGGGATGGGAATATTTTTATCCCCGCACACGGGTATGGGGACGGGGACGGGCATGGTAAGGCTGTCACGGGGACGGGGATGGGAGTTCAATACCCGCCTGGGTAATCCCCATTGCCAGCCCGATTCTAGAGATTAAACTAGAGAGGTTAACCAGCAAACTTGATGTCTGGGAGGCTTAGACGAGCAAGGACTACAGTCCTGGCAGTTATGAGGTCATTAGGACAAAGATTTAGCATAGGTGCAGTGCAACTGCCAAATCTGGTCCAGAAACCAAATGATGAAGAAGCACTCACTAGGAGTGCTGAATTGGGCTAAAACTTGGCAAAGCCCGATGATTTAGACATATAATGATGCCGTAAAAATCTCATACCAAATGGACTTGTCAAAATGGTACTTGTTTCACAAACATCACTTCTTACCAGAAACTTGGGAAATATCTAGGGAAATATTGGCTACATGAAATGAGTCAAACTCTTGGGTAGGTGGGTTATATGTATAGGAGAAGTCTTGTAAATATTTTCAGCCATAATGGAGCAAGATAAAATATAGTTGCTTCACAAACTGAAAATTTGGACAAAAAGCAAGAATTGCTCATGTGCTCACATAGATCAATGAAATGAGCTGCATTTGTGTGGAGGCTAATTATTTGGAATACTTGAGACGATGGCAAAGTTTCATCTCATTTCGAAACTCTATGAAGGTACTTCCTTCACAAAGTTGCATTCTCGTAAGAAACTTTGAAAAATTGCACAGGGAGCTAGGTTGAATGGATTGAGCTCATCTTTGGTATACATGGGTGATTTATCAATGTTAATCACCCTGCCAAGTTGCATCTCAATTGGAATTAAGAATAAGGCACTTACTTTGCAAAATTTCAAAGAAGGCAGAAACTTGCATTGGATCATGTGCCCAATTTTTGATATGTGGAACATGAGACAAGAATAGAACTAGTGATTATATAGCAAGGACAAGATCCACAATTTATGTGGGAATTTTCTTTGCTATAAAAATACTAGTTCCTTTAGAAAATGGTAGAAATAAAATATTGGTGTTAAATAGGAAAAGGCAATTTTCCTTATTTAATTATGGCCAATATATTTGCCAGAGCTTGGATTAGGCATAAATATCAACTCCGCCAATTCACATGAATTTAGGAGATGGCAAGCTATGCCTTTGGATTTTATTCCTCAGAAAGGCAAGAAAAGGAATAAATCATAATTCAAAAATATTGCATGGGACTTGGCAATATTTTTGCATATCCAAGGTTTACAAGGATAGGAGGGTCTCTGGAAAAGGATGGTATGATCAATACCTCAAGGAAAATGATAACTCCTTTGTAATCACAAAGGCCATATTCAGATTCCAAAAATTTGGAATTAGGGTTTGAGAGGGTTTGAGCTGATGCAAATGAGGTCTTGCCCACTAACAAATACATGAGCAAGGTTTTGAAAGGTTGGAAATGACAATAAGTCCCAGAGTCATCCAACAAACTCAGGAGAAAGATTTTGAAAATGAGTGCCAGGAGAGAATAACAGCACAAAAATTGATAACCCAATTTTGGGGTTGTTAGAGTTGTGCCCACCTGGTGGGCTCCCTATGGTACTTATTGGCTCCAATAATTCTTAAATATTCCATAAAAAATCTCGGTGAAGTTTCAGCTTGTTAGGAGTTGTGCAGAATAGGTGGCCTGACGTAGCTTTTTCAAGTCCCGATTTCGAGCTGCCAGAATTCTCCGTCCTGGTGTGTACCTTGCAAATTATGAGAGAAAAGGCATTATAATTACTCCAAAAAGCATTATTATGGATAAAAACACTATAAGTAACAGTAAGAAAACATGATGCAAAATGGACGTATCAACTCCCCCAAGCTTAGACCTCGCTTGTCCTCAAGCGAAAACCGAAATCGAAAAACATGTCCACATGCTTTGAGAGAGAGGTGTCATAAAAACAAATACGAACATAGAATCATCATGTTGATTATTATAACAACAAAATAATTAAACACAAGACTTTTATCATAGAACATTTATCATATACTTCCCATGAATAAGTAACAGTTCATCACACAATTGAAGTATAAAGCAAAAACTCTATTAGAAACCAACAAACTATGTTCTCAATCAACTTTCAACTAGAATTCATCATCTTTTCAGGAAGAGTTGCGTGTCAGAGCCTTTAGGCAAGTCCACATACTCAACCATCATAGTGTCTTCTATGATTGCTAATACTCACCTTGTACACATGAGCAAAACATTTTAACCGGACACATAGAAAGATAGGGGCTTATAGTTTCACCTTCCAACAACTCACCTCAAGGGTGATGTCAAAAATAATAACTCATGCTATCTATATTCAACTGGTATGTGCCTAGATCTGTCCTCACCACATGATGCTTGTTAAAGGAGAAAAATAAAAGGAATAGAAGGAAAACTTTGACTTATTGCATAAAAGTAAATACATAAAGGTAGAAGATAGGCCCTTCGCAAAGGGAAGCAGAGGTTTCCATGCGCTTATTTGTTTGTATGCTCAATCCCTTAGTGCAAAAGAACGTCACGTTACATTGCCCCTTAAGATGACAACCTTTATTATGCAGTCTGTCGCTTTTATTCTTTGTCATGCAAGTTCGTGCAACGCTCAATTTTCTCTTACACTAAACAATCACACACATTTAGAAGCAATTTTTATTGCCTTTTTGCACCGATGACAACTTACTTGAGGGATCTTGCTCAATCCCTAGGTAGGTATGGTGGACACTTGAAAAAGATTTGGGTTTAAGGGTTTTTGGATGCACAAGTAGTATCTCTACTTAGTTCGGAATTTTTGGCTAGCAAAGATAAGGGGCAAGCACCACATGTTGAAGGATCTATGACAATATGACTTCTATGTGAATATAAACAAACATAAACCATTACGTTGTCTTCCTTGTCCAATGTCAACAATTTTGGAATATAATATTTTGATGAGGGCTCACAATCACAAAAGATTCCTAGGATAGTATATTTATATGTGAATCTTCCCTTCCCTTATTAATTCTTTCATGAGTTGCATCATTGACTAATGCTATGTTTGTCAATCTCTAATAAAATTTCCTACTTATACTTTTCCTTATGTGGTTCCATCACCTACCATAGGATTAGTATATGATCTATTAATTTGTTTATTTTCTTTTATTTGCTTTCTTTCTCTTTTTCTGGTCTTAATTTGCAGCGTGAAAGTAAAAGTAAGTAAAAACTCGAACTTAACTTTATTATATAACTTGCACACGATTACAATAATAGATCACTAAGCAAACTTTCAAAGAAGAAAGGATCGAACAAAACTTTTATTCATCTAAAGCAAAAGATCAAACTAGGATAAGTAAAAGTAAAAAGATAGTGGGATGATACGATACCGGGGCACCTCCCCCAAGCTTGGCGAAAGCCAAGGGGAGTGCCCATACCCGATACTCAGTTCTCCTTTGGTGGTGAAGAAGATGGTGGTGGTGATGTAGTATTCTCCAATATAACCATGAGTAGATCCTTCAAACCTTGAATATCCCGCATGGCTTGATGAATCAATTCACTGTTTTTCTTTACCTCAGCCATTATGTGTTTATTCTCAGGACCCCACGATTTGGTTCCTGCACTGTTTTCTCTTGGCCGAGATATGTCCCAGTTGGACGGTATGTGCCTACGAGGAGTGTTCTCGAACCCATAATTATGAATCAAATTATGAAAATTGTTACGATGTAACCTGTGTAAGGGCCTCCTTGGTGGGAGGTCTTCTTGCACTTCCAGGCTTGCTTGATTGTTCGATGATCCCATGGCTTGATGATGATTAGGGTGAGTGGAGATGCCAGCTAATGTTCCCCTGTCGGAGGCCGAAGAGTGAACCCGAAAAGGATTTTCCTCTTCTTCCTCCATAGCAACCTCTTCAGCTTCATCCCTCCTTAGATCCTCCTGAACCAACCTTGTGTCTCCTTCTCCATTATCAAAGGGTGAGGAAGACATGATGTTGGCCTAGCTGAATCTGTCACAAAACAGCAAGAAAAGAGAACAGAGTATTTCTCCGTGATACGGTGGTTAGCAGGTTTAGAAAGTATATATAGAATTTTTATCTTGGAGGACAAGTATACGGGAGAAAAATGGAGTCCAGAAGGTGTCCCAGGTGGGCACAACCCACCTGGAAGTTTCTTTATTTCCAATATTCTAAATTATTCCAAAACCGACAAAAAATATTTTTGCAGATTTTTCGGAGTCCGTTTACTTACTATATCAAGTACCTCCTTATTTTTACAATTCTGGAGTGTTCCCGAAGGACTCTTTTATGTGCTCTTCCGGTGTCAAGGTTTGGATAACATTGCTTTCAACATTAATAGGCGTACCTGAGATATAATGCTGTATTCGCTGCCCATTGACAACCTTCGGGTTAGTACCTTCGGAATTATTTATTTTGATGGCTCCAGACGAGTAAACCTCCTCGATGACATATGGGCCTTCCCATTTCGAGAGGAGCTTTCCTGCAAGAAAATTGAAACGAGAGTTGTACAAAAGAACATATTCTCCGACTTTAAACTCACGCTTTTGAATTCTTTTGTCATGCCATCGTTTAACTTTTTCTTTGAATAACTTTGCATTTTCATAAGCTTGGGTTCTCCATTCATCTAATGAGCTTATATCAAATAACCTCTTTTCACTAGCAAGTTTAAAATCATAGTTGAGTTCTTTAACTGCCCAATATGCTTTATGTTCTAACTCAAGAGGTAAATGACAAGCTTTTCCATAAACCATTTTATGAGGATACATACCCATAGGATTTTTATAAGCTGTTCTATAAGCCCAAAGTGCATCATCTAATTTGTTAGACCAATTCTTCCTGGGCCTATTGACAGTCTTTTGCAACATTAATTTTATTTCTCTGTTGCTAATCTCAACTTGACCATTAGATTGAGGATGACAGGGTGATGCAATTCTATGGTTAACATCATACTTGGCAAGCATTTTACGGAAAGCACCATGAATAAAGTGTGAACCACCATTAGTCATTAAATATCTAGGGACTCCAAACCTTGGGAAAATAACTTCCTTAAGCATTTATATAGAGGTGTTGTGATTAGCACTACTGGTTGGAATAGCTTCTACCCATTTAGTAACATAATCAACAGCAACCAAAATATGTGTATACCCATTAGAGGAAGGAAAAGGTCCCATGTAATCAAATCCCCAAACATCAAATGGTTCAACAGCAAGTGAATAATTCATAGTCATTTCTTAAAGCTTACCGATATTACCTATTCTTTGGCATTCATCACAAGATGAGACATACTTACGAGCATCCTTGAAGAGAGTAGGCCAATAAAATCTTGATTGCAATACCTTATGAGCAGTTCTATCTCCAGCATGATGCCCTCCATATGGTTCCCCGTATGCTTCTTATCTTTGGCTTCGAACAAGGGGAGTCCTTTCAAGCTTCATCAAATCCATGACACAAGGTTTGTTTTTCATTATAGAATCGAGCAAGAATCGGATTGTGAATGAGTGACATTTCAATAGGATTTGTCCCTGTTCATGCTCAGGTACACAACGTCTAATAATACCATCTACTCCTTCTTTATAAAGATGTGGGTCATCCCAAAAGTAATGTCTTAAATCATAGAATAATATTTTCTTTTGTTGGTAAGTAAAGCTAGGTGGAAAATATTTAGCAACAGTGTAATTAGCATAGTCAGCATACCAAGGAGTACTATTAGTAACATTTATTGCAGCTAACTGCTCATCAGGAAAACCATCATCAATAGGAAGTGGGTCATCAAGCACATTTTCAAGGCTAGACAAGTTATCAGCTATGGGGTTCTCAGCTCCTTTTCTATCAATGATATGTAAATCAAATTCTTGTAACAAGAGAACCCAACGAATAAGTCTAGGTTTAGCATCTTTCTTTTCCATAAGATATTTAATAGCAGCATGGTCTGTGTGAACAGTTACTTTGGAATCAACAATATAAGATCTAAATTTATCGCAAGCAAACACCACTGCTAAGAATTCTTTTTCGGTAGTAGCATAATTTCTTTGAGCACTGTCTCGTGTTTTACTAGCATAATGAATATCATTCAATTTATTATCAACTCTTTGTCCTAGAACAACACCAACAACATAATCACTAGCATCACACATAATCTCAAAAGGCAAGTTCCAATCAAGTGGTTGAACAATAGGTGCAGAGATTAAGGCTTTCTTGAGTGTTTCAAAGGCTACTAAACAATCATCATCAAAAACAAAAGGAATATCCTTTTGCAAAAGATTAGTGAGAGGCCTAGAAATTTAAGAATAGTATTTGATAAATCTCCTACAGAAACCAACATGACCTAGGAAACTACGAATACCTTTGATGTCCTTAGGACATGGCATTTTCTCAATTGCATCAACCTTACCCTTCTCAAAAATCTTATGACCCAAGACAATGCCTTCATTAACCATAAAGCGACACTTCTCCCAATTCAAGACAAGATTCATTTGTTCACATATCTGCAAAACTCGATCAAGATTGCTTAAACAATCATCAAAAGACTTCCCATAAACAGAAAAGTCATCCATGAAAACTTCAACAATCTTTTCACAAAAGTCAGAGAATATAGCAGTCATATATCTTTGAAAGGTAGCAGGTGCATTACATCAACCAAAAGGCATACGTCTATAAGCATAGGTTCCAAAAGGACAAGTAAAAGTGGTCTTTTCTCAATCAGGTTGAGAAACAGGTATTTGTGAAAAGCCGGAATATCCATCAAGGAAGCAAAAGTGTGTGTGCTTAGATAATCTTTCAAGCATTTGATCAATAAAAGGCAAAGGGTAATGATCTTTTCTAGTTGCTTTATTTAATTTTCTAAAATCAATTACCATTCTATAGCCTGTAACAATTCTTTGTGGAATAAGTTCATTCTTGTCATTAGAAAAATTGGTGTTAAATAGGAAAAGGCAATTTTCCTTAGTTAATTATGGCCAATATATTTGGCAGAGTTTGGATTAGGCATAAATATCAACTCCACCAATTCACATGAATTTAGGAGATGGCTAGCTATGCCTTTGGATTTTATTCCTCAGAAAGGCAAGAAAAGGAATAAATCATAATTCAAAAATATTGCATGGGACTTGGCAATATTTTTGCATATCCAAGGTTTACAAGGATAGGGGGTCTCTCGGAACGGATGGGATGATCAACAGCTCAAGGAAAATGATAGCTCCGTTGTAATCACAAAGGCCATATTCAGATTCCAAAAATTTGGAATTAGGGATTGAGAGGGTTTGAACTGATGCGAATGAGGTCTTGCCCACCGACAAAGACATGAGCAAGGTTTTTAAAGGTTGGAAATGACAAGAAGTCCCAGAGTCATCCAACAAACTCAGGAGAAATATTTTGAAAATGAGTGCCACGAGAGAACAATAGCACAAAAATCGATAACCCAATTTTGGGGCTGTTACAACTCTCCCCCCCTTAAAAGAATCTCGTCCTCGAGATTCCTAGGGTTACAACACAATTGCAAAGATAACCACTTCGGGGAAAAACCTCTGGGTTAATTTTAACCCTTCGATCAAATTCGAAAAAGTTGGGGGCACCGATAATTGGTACACCCCGAGAGATATGGGCAAACACGGTTATATCCACGGCTAGGGGCCCTCGAGATCAAACTCTCGAAAAAATCTGCTAGATGCACCCCAGTGAATAGTGGATTCACCTGCTGACACGTGGGTCCAGGGCCCACTGGCAGCCTCCTTCTTCTACCTCTGGCTAACTGCTTCTTCTGTGATGCTGCTTCGCGTGCGGCTTGGCGCAGCGCGCATCTAGCTCCTAGGGCGATGTGGACCCTAGAGCCGTAGTGCGCGGCGTGCACAGCGCCTGTCGTGGAATTGTCACGGCAGATGTCCTTAGTGTGAGGACTTAGTCGCGAGGCCAATGCATCTATGTGGTAGCTTGAGAGGGGTTGGGCGGAATCGAGAGACGCAACATAGACGAAGATTTAGACAGCTTCGGGCCCGGGAAACATCATCCGGTAATAACCGTACATGCTGTTTGTGGCTAGGTCTCATTATGATCATGAGGAAGTCGCCGATAAGCCGGATTTTTGTGTCTATCCCTAGAGATTGTTTCTTCTTACTTGTCCCTCTTTGGGGAGCCCTGCCCCTCCTTATATATGTTGAAGGGGCGGTTTACATGACTAGTCCTAGTTGGATTAGGACTACTCTATTACTAGTGGAGTCCTAGTCTGATTCCTTTGTAAGAGAATATTCTTTATGTCTTCCTCTTAAACCGGCCCACCATAACATGAGCCGGCCATTCATGAACCGCCCGTTGGGCCACCGGGTCTTGTCGCTCCTCTGACCCGCCTGCCGGATTACCAATGAATCGTAAACCTCTAGGTCCAAGCGGGTCGCCAGTGAATCGCCAAACTATAGTCGGGTCATACATCCGGCGGTTTATACCGCGGGATATATCCCCGACATTAGCCCCAAGTTTAATTTGGATTCATCCATGTTAAACTGATCTGCAACATAAACACAAGAACAAATATGTCGGGTTGTGCTCCGGTTTAAATATTCTTATAAACCGGCAATTGATCATCCTTAAGTCCTTGCCATTTCCTCCTAGAAAATCTGGGTCAGTAGACCAGCTTCATAATCAACTTGCTTGCATAAGAAATATTGTAAATCAAGAATCCATTTAAGTCGGCCTTCAATGTTCTGATTTGACAAAAATATTGCTCTTTGAAATATTCAACTGATATTCCGCCGGTTTGAAAATGTAGAACTTGCCGGTTTATGATTACCACCATTGTTGGGTTATAAAAATGATACTTCCGGGTCATGATTTTTGCCAACGCCGGTTCATGATTGTTGCCAACGCCGGTTCATGATTATTGATGACGTCGGGTTATGATTGTTGCAGACACCGGGTCAATTTGGTTAGCTCAAAACTGAAAATTGAAAGATATTTCTCGCTTATATCCATATTGCCTGTAGCCCCCAAGTCTTGAGCAGAACAAAGTGATGGTTTAAGACTTGCTTCGACATAAATACTGCCACTTTTGAAGAAATCCATGTTGTTTATCCCAGTCACTTAGTAAAAACTGAATACTCCATATTATGTAGCCCCCAAGTGCCGGGTTGTCTTACTTGCAGCAACCTGGGACTTGAAATTGCCTTATGCTCATAAAAACTTCAACCAGTGTAGCCCCCAAGGGCCAGGTCATTATGCAATAATGAGCAGGGACTTTGTAAATATAATCATGTAGATTTGAGCAGTGATGTGTAGCCCCCAAGGGACGGCTCATTAAGAAAATACTGGGCTGGGACTTTGTATATAATTTATTGATAATAACATCATATGATGTAATCTCCACCATGGGGCTTGAACTCACGTCCGTAAGGTTAAGAGCTTTGTGCTTTACGAACTGAGCAATGGATCCTTTCAACAAATGGATTAAGGCTTGTGTACCTTGAATTTTTGACAGGAGCAATTGGTAGCCCCCAAGGGCCGCCTCATTTAGAATGTGATGAGTCGAGTCTTCAATAAGTTGAGCAAAAAATGACTTTGCATTAGCCCCCAAGTGCCATGGTGCATGCTGGCAGTGACATGGGACTTGTGTATTTGATATAATCTCAATTTGAATAATGTAGCCCCCAAGTGCCGGGTCGTAAGCCTGCAGCGACTCGGGACTATTCCCTCCATTGTAAAAATAAATCATGTCCATTGATAAAATAATAACCATTGCGCTGAATCGACTTTGAAGACCTCCAACATAATATTGGATATTGATAACCACAATAAAAATCTAGCCATGTTTGCTATTAAAGATTTGAATAATATAATCCGGTTTGAAAAACCAGTTCCTATGATATTGAAACGTACTGCTGGTTTAGGATACCTGTGCGGTAAGGGTGATAACCCAATCTTTAGAAGCCAAAACTTCCAAATGTTTATGATTATCATATATGGCGACTTATCATCCAAAGTCAAGCCGGGTTAATCGAAACCACATATATGCTTCAGATATGAACAAAAAGGTCTCAAGACAAAACCAAAGATTGTTTGCAAAAAACTTAAACAAAATAGAAAAAATCTGAGGCTTCTGATTCGAATACGATCAGTAAACCGGACCAAAGGGGTTAAGCTAGGATTCGAATACGATCATGTAGCCCCCAGTGGCTTTTGCGTTGCGCCGATCAAGAGGGTACCGACAGCTATGTTCTCTTTGGTTCGAATATGACCTATGTTTGAACAGGAAACCCCTAATGACCTGGAGAGGTTTTTAATGACCCTGATTCGAATGCGATCCAAGTTGGACCCAAAAGGGGTTAAGCTATGATTCGGATACGATCAAGAAGCCCCCTAGTGAGTTTGGCATTGTGCCGATCAAGAGGGTACCGACATCTATGTTCTCTTTGGTTCGAATACGACCTATGTTTGAACAGGAAGCCCCCAAGTGACCATAGAGGCAGGGTACCTATATGTGAGTTGTGCTTTGCAACAGACTCTCTTTAGTCCCTTTAATTTTATCTGAGAACTCGAATTTTGCGAGAGATAAAATTTTTGAACCGGAAATTCTTAAACCGGATATCGAGAGTTTCAAAGCTTTGTGAGAAACAAATTTACCTTGAACCGGATTCTAATCCGGAATTCTTCTTTTTAAGCTGGACATTTTTCCGACGGTCTTTAAATTTTCATCGATAGAGCAGCAATCTCCGGGGCCTGGTTATTTTTTCCTCCAATGACCCGGAGTTTTTGAATGAATTGAAACCGGCCAATTCTGCCAAGTCATACCATTGTAGTAATTCTGCCAAGTCATACCATTGTAGCCCCCGAGTCTCAAGACGACTCGAGGTGTTGGCTTTAGATTCTCTATATTTGACCACAGCAGAAGGTGTATATCATTGGCGTTGATAGCGCGACGTGAATCCACAGAAGGTTGAGGTGACTGCGGCGGGTTTATAAATGATCCCGTATGAGCCGTGTCAGCAACTCGGCCAATGGTTCCTTCCAACTGGTTGTTTGAAGTTTAACCAAACTATAGTGACAACGACTTGTGCGTCTGCCCATTGAGCCATCCAGTGCAGACGGCGGTTGATAATACATAATAATTTGCTTCCAATTTGTTGGAAGAAAACCGGGCTTCCCAAGCAGTGACTTGCTCATACTCAATAAACGGCTCATGCAGACGGGTGCGGCCCATTGTGTTGATGTAGACCAGGCCGCGAGAGACAGATGGTAAAGATGACCACAATATTAGAGGCAGCTCGGACAGATGAGTCGACCGCGGCATTGTAAGCCGGCGCGGACGAGCGAGTTAATTCGCAGGGACGGTCCCGGTGAGTTGAAGTAGTCCGGGCTGCAAGGGCGGCTTGCACATATATTCATCGAGCTTGATGGCATGGTAAGATACTAGCGCCTTATAATGGTGGCGCGAGTTATTCATCAATGACACAGCCATAACTTTTGTAGTGAATAATTGTCATGTATAAACAATATTGCAGACCAAGGTAAAGATAAACTGCTCTCTGACAAAATAATATGTGCTAATAAAATATATTTTAGATGGATATCACCTGATTGTGTTTAGGTCGAAAATAATCCGCCATGAAGTTGATGATCATCGGATGAAGCTCAAATCAATCACGAGTGAACCGGCCGCAGTGTGGTAATCCGGTATGGACGGGTGAGTCGGCCGTGACATTTGTAAGCCGGTGCGGACGGAGAGAATCGGCCGCGGCGTGTAAGCCGGTGCGGACGAGAGAGTCGGTCTTATGTTGATGCAGACCGGACTGTGGCGACGATGACTTGCACGTGTCCATTAAGCAGCGTGACACGGTCGAACGCTAGTGCAAACTCATACTAGCGCGCTCCGTAACCGTGATACAATACCACCTGATGCTTGTGAACGAGAGAGTATCTCGTAGTGTCTCCATAAAAAGTGAGCCCTTGTCCCATTTACCCGGACAAAAGATGACCCGTGTGTACGTTCGCCCGTATGTCCCTTGAATGCATCAAAACAAGCTTATATCCAGCAGCTCGAGTCCAAAGAATAGGTTGATCCAGATCAGGCAAGAACTCCATAATGCCAGGGCTCAGTTCGGCTCTGCGACACTGGGGCAGCAGGAGGCGTTCGCCAGCACGAGGAGGAACGGCGGCACAAGTGAGCCGGCTGGATGTAGGAGTTACACCGACGGCTCATAGCAGAAGTAAGGCCGTGGGAACAGCAGCTCGCTGCAGCGCCAGTGGTTTTTTGGAAGCGTGATCTTGCGACAGCTGAGGCGCGAATCGACGGCAATGGAGGCGCCACAGGTCAACAGAGCAGATCCAAGGCGAGGCGGTTCTTCCGCAGCGGAACGCATCGATGGACGAGGCCCTGGTCAAGCTTAGAAGAGCTCGGACACACGGACGCAGCGACCGGCGGCGGTTCGGAGCCCGCGGGCGAGCGTCGGAGCGGAGCAGACCCGGTAGGGTAGTTCAGATGAGCCCGCAGGATGCCAGTGAGGGCGTCTCGGACTCGGGCGTGAGCCGGGCGGATGTTCGGACGGCCATAGCAGTTGAGGTCGGCAGCGGCGACTTTCGACGACACTGCAGCAGAGGTGGTGACGATAAAGTTGCGGCCACGCAGCCTGAAGGCAACTGACAGTTCAGCCAAGACGGCGACTCGGCGGTGTGGGAGCAGACTGACGAGGAGATTCCGAGCGGCTTAGAGACCTGCGAAAGGCGGTGACCGGCAGAGGTGGCTCGGCCACCGGGGCGCACTGGCGGAGACCGGTGACTCGATCCGAGTTTCGGCGCAGGGGCGGCTCAGAAGCGAGACCACAGCGGCAGAGACCGGATCCAACTCCCCTCCACGTCCTTGTCATGTTCGTCCTTGGTTTGACCATCCACGTCGTCTCTTTCCGTGGATTAGTAGTACTAGCACTGTTTTAGGAACGAGCTAGTGCATCTTCCCATGGACTTTTCCTTTGACGTTTTCAAACTCCACACAACCTCTGCTAATGGATCTTCAGGGTGGACGTAATATTTGAACATAAAATAAATCTTTTATTTATTCCTCCTGGCACATTGAAATTGATGAGGACAACCAGGGGCGGCCAGCGCCGCGCGCATCCGTCGAGCGGCGACTTGTAATCGACCACTTAGGCTGCCTTCGACCTGTTAATATGAGCCGGACATAGGGACAGCGGGCTGTGCATTCGTCCCCGAGTCTTCCATTGCAGACGATGAAACTTATTAGTCAATCGATTCTTGTATATGACCTTATGAGCCGGAGTACTAGTAGTACTTGCTGATTGCTGTGAATTTTCTCATACATACAGTGGTACTTGCAATTGATTTGCAGGCCTCGATCTCCATGCCTCGGAGTAGTAGCGGTGGATTTGGATTTGATCTTTGGTCAACAACAGCCGATGTAGACGTCAAAAGCATCCGCAATCGGACTCGACCGTAGAAATTAAGGCGGTGGTTTCAACGGAATATTGCAATATAGTATGTTTGATCCGACAGAAACTCTTGTCAGTCTCGACCACAATGAACTCTACATGACCTGTGTTGTCGCCCAAGATTTTTCCAATTTTTGAGCGACGAACTTCAGAGTTGATGTAGATCCTCCGTACCGTCTTTTTGTCATCCGGTTGTTTGTAAGATTCTTGATCCCTGAGAGAGATCACTCCAAAAACTCAACACCACCGTGCGCCAACTATCGTGGAATTGTCACGGCAGATGTCCTTAGTGTGAGGACTTAGTCGCGAGGCCAACACATCTATGTGGTAGCTTGAGAGGGGTTGGGCAGAATCGAGAGATGCAACATAGACGAAGATTTAGACAGCTTCGGGCCCCGGGAAACATCATCCGGTAATAACCCTACATGCTGTTTGTGGCTAGGTCTCATTATGATCATGAGGAAGTCACCGATAAGCCGGCTTTTTGTGTCTAGCCCTAGAGACTATTTCTTCTTACTTGTCCCTCTTTGGGGAGCCCTGCCCCTCCTTATATATGTTGAAGGGGCGGTTTACATGACTAGTCCTAGTTTGATTAGGACTACTCTATTACAAGT
Organism: Secale cereale; assembly: GCA_902687465.1. Lineage (NCBI taxonomy): Eukaryota > Viridiplantae > Streptophyta > Magnoliopsida > Poales > Poaceae > Secale > Secale cereale. Next base: position 227,388,275 of record LR738711.1, read on the forward strand.
GGAGTCCAAGTCTTGCTTCCTTTGTAAGAGAATATTCCTTATCTCTTCCTCTTAAACCGGCCCACCATAACATGAGACGACCTTTCATGAACCGCCTGTTGGGCCACCGGGTCTTGTCGCTCCTCTGACCCGCCCGCCGGATTACCAATGAATCGTAAACCCCCAGGTCCAAGCGGGTCGCCAGTGAATCGCCAAACTCTAGTCGGGTCATACATCCGGCGGTTTATACCGCGGGATATATCCCCGACATTAGGCCCCAGTTTAATTTGGATTCATCCATGTTAAACTGATCTGCAACATAAACACAAGAACAAATTTGTCGGGTTGTGCTCCGGTTTAAATATTCTTATAAACCGGCAATTGATCATCCTTAAGTCCTTGTCATTTCCTCCTTCTAGAAAATCTGGGTCAGTAGACCAGCTTCATAATCAACTTGCTTGCATAAGAAATATCGTAAATCAAGAATCCATTTCAGTCGGCCTTAAATGTTCTGATCTGACTAAAATATTGCTCTTTGAAATATATATTCAACTGATATTCCGTCGGTTTGAAAATGTAGAACTTGCCGGTTTATGATTACCACCATTGCCGGGTTATAAAAACTGATACTTCCAGGTCATGATTGTTGCCAACGCCGGTTCATGGTTGTTGCCAACGTTGGTTCATGATTATTGATGACGCCGGGTTATGATTGTTGCAGACACCGGGTCAATCTGGTTAGCTCAACACTGAAAATTGAAAGATATTTCTCACTTATATCCATATTGCCTGTAGCCCCCAAGTCTTGAGCTGAACAAAGTGATGGTTCAAGACTTGCTTCGACATAAATACTGCCACTTTTGAAGAAATCCATGTTGTTTATCCCAGACACTTAGTAAAAACTGAATACTCCATATTATGTAGCCCCCAAGTGCCGGGTTGTCTTGCTTGCAGCAACCTGGGACTTGAAATTGCCTTATGCTCACAAAAACTTCAACCAGTGTAGCCCCCAAGGGCCAGGTCATTATGCAATAATGAGCAGAGACTTTGTAAATATAATCATGTAGATTTGAGCAGTAATGTGTAGCCCCCAAGGGCCGGCTCATTAAGAAAATACTGGGCTGGGACATTGTATATACTTTATTGATAATAACATCATATGATGTAATCTCCACCATGGGGCTTGAACTCACGTCCATAAGGTTAAGGGCTTTGTGCTTTACCAACTGAGCAGTGGATCCTTTCAACAAATGGATTAAGGCTTGTGTACCTTGATTTTTTGACAGGAGCAATTGGTAGCCCCCAAGGGCCGGCTCATTTAGAATGTGATGAGTCGGGTCTTCAATAAGTTGAGCAAAAAATGACTTTGCACTAGCCCCCAAGTGCCATGGTGCATGCTGACAGTGACATGGGACTTGTGTATTTGATATAATCTCAACTTGAATAATGTAGCCCCCAAGTGCCGACTATTCCCTCCATTGTAAAAATAAATCATGTCCATTGATAAAATAATAGCCATTGCGCTGAAGCGACTTTGAAGACCTCCATCATAATATTGGCTATTGATAACCATAATAAAAATCCAGCCATGTTGGCTATTAAAGATTTGAATAATATAATCCGGTTTGGAAAACCAGTTCCTGTGATATTGAATCGTACCGCTGGTTAAGGATACCTGTGTAGTAAGGGTGATAACCCAATCTTTAGAAGCCAAAACTTCCAAATGTTTATGATTGTCATATATGGCGACTTATCATCCAAAGTCAAGCCGGGTTAATCGAAACCACATATATGCTTCAGATGTGAACAAAAAGGTCTCAAGACAAAACCACAGATTGTTTGCAAAAAACTTAAACAAAATAGAAAAATTTCAGGCTTCTGGTTCGAATAGGATCAGTAAATCGGACCAAAGTGGTTAAGCTAGGATTCGAATACGATCATGTAGCCCCCAGTGGCTTTGGCGTTGCACCGATCAAGAGGGTACCGACAGCTATGTTCTCTTTGGTTCGAATACGACCTATGTTTGAACAGGAAGCCCCCTAATGACCTTGAGAGATTTTGAACGACCCTGGTTCGAATACGATCCAAGTCAGACCCAAAAGGGGTTAAGCTATGATTCAAATACGATCAAGAAGCCCCCTAGTGAGTTTGGCATTGTGCCGATCAAGAGGGTTCCGACAGCTATGTTCTCTTTGGTTCGAATGCGACCTATGTTTGAACAGGAAGCCCCCAAGTGACCATAGAGGCAGGGTACCTATATGTGAGTTGTGCTTTGGAACAGACTCTCTTTAGTCCCTTTAATTTTATCTGAGAACTCGAATTTTGCGAGAGATAAAATTTTTGAACCGGAAATTCTTAAACCGGATATCAAGAGTTTCAAAGCTTTGTGAGAAACAAATTTACCTTGAACCGGATTTTAATCCGGAATTCTTCTTTTTAAGCCGGACATTTTTCCGACGGTTTTTAAATTTTCATCGATAGAGCAGTATTCTCTGGGGCCTGGTTATTTTTTCCTCCAATGACCCGGAGTTTTTGAATGCATTGAAACCGGCCAATTCTGCCAAGTCATACCATTGTAGTAATTCTGCCAAGTCATACCATTGTAGCCCCCGAGTCTCAAGACGACTCGAGGTGTTGGCTTGAGATTCTCCATATTTGACCATAGCAGAAGGTGTATATCATTGGCGTTGATAGCGCGACGTGAATCAACAGAAGGTTGAGGTGACTGCAACGGGTTTATAAATGATCCCGTATGAGCCGTGTCAGCAACTTGGCCAATGGTTCCTTCCAACTGGTTGTTTGAAGTTTAACCAAATTGTAGTGACGACGACTTGTGCACCTGCCCATTGAGCCATCCATTGCAGACGGCGGCTGATAATACATAATAATTTGCCTCCAATTTGTTGGAAGAAAACCGGGCTTCCCAAGCAGTGACTTGCTCATACTCAATAAACAGCTCATCCAGACGGGTGCGGCCCGTTGTGTTGATGTAGACCAGGCCGCGAGAGACAGACGGTAAAGATGACCATAATATTAGAGGCAGCTCGGACAGATGAGTCGACCGCGGCATTGTAAGCCGGCGCGGACGAGCGAGTTAATTCGCAGGGACGGTCCCGGTGAGTTGAAGTAGTCCGGGCTGCAAGGTCGCCTTGCACATATATTCATCGAGCTTGATGGCATGGTAAGATACTAGTGCCTTATAATGGTGGCGCGAGTTATTCATCAATGACACAGCCATAACTTTTGCAGTGAATAATTGTCCTGTATAAACAATATTGCAGACCAAGGTAAAGATAAACTGCTCTCTGACAAAATAATATGTGCTAACAAAATATATTTTAGATGGATATCACCTGATTATGTTTAGGCCGAAAATAATCCGCCATGAAGTTGATGATCACCGGATGAAGCTGAAATCAATCACGGGTGAACCGGCCATAGTGTGCTAATCCTGTATGGACGGGTGAGTCGGCCGTGACATTTGTAAGCCGGTGCGGATGGAGGGAATCGGCCGCGACATGTAAGCCGGTGCGGACAAGAGAGTCGGTCGTATGTTGACGCAGACCGGACTGTGGGGACGGCGGCTTGCACGTGTCCATTGAGCAGTGTGACACGGTCAAACGCTAGTGCAAACTCATACTAGCGCGCTCCATAACCGTGATACAATACCACCTGATGCTTGTGAACGAGAGAGGATCTCGTAGTGTCTCCATAAACATTGAGCCCTTGTCCTGTTTACCCGGACAAAAGATGACCCGTGTGTACATCTGCCCGAATGTCCCTTGAATGCATCAAAACAAGCTTATATCCAGCAGCTCGAGTCCAAAGAACAGGTTGATCCAGATCGGGCAAGAACTTCATAACGCCAAGGCTCAGTTCGGCTCTACGACACTGCGGTAGCAGGAGGCGTTCGTCAGCATAAGGGACGGCGGCGACGCAAGTGAGCCGTGCGGATGTAGGAGTTACACCGGCGGCTCATAGCAGACGCAAGGCCGCGAGAACAGCAGCTCGCTGCAGTGCCGGCGGTTTTTTGGAAGCGTGATCTTCCGACAGCTGAGGCGCGAATCGGCGGCAATGGAGGCGCTGCAGGTCAACATAGCAGCTCCAAGGCGAGGCGGTTCTCCCGCAGCGGAACACATCGAAGGATGAGGCCCTGGTCAAGCTTAGAAGAGCCCGGACACAGGGACGCAGCGACCGGCGGTGGGTCGGAGCCTGCGGGCGAGCGTCGGAGCAGAGCAGACCCGACAGGGTAGTTCAGATGAGCCCATAGGATGCCAGTGAGGGCGTCTCGGACTCGGGCGTGAGCCGGGCGGATGTTCGGACGGTCGTAGCAGTGGAGGCCGGCAGCGGAGACTTTCAGTGGCACTGCAGCAGAGGTGGTGACGATAAAGTTGCGGCCACGCAGCCTGAAGGCAACTGACAGTTCAGCCAAGACGGCGACTCGGCGGTGAGGGAGCAGACTGACGAGGAGATTCCCCGCGGTTTAGAGACCTGCGAAAGGCGGCGACCGGCAGAGGTGGCTCGGCCACCGGGCCGCACTAGCGGAGACCGGCGACTCGATCCGTGTTTCGGCGTAGGGGCGGTTCAGAAGCGAGACCACAATGGCAGAGACCAGATCCAACTCCCCTCCACGTCCTTGTCCTGTTCGTCCTTGGTTTGACCATCCACGTCGTCTCTTTCCGTGGATTAGTAGTACTAGCACTGTTTTGGGAACGAGCTAGTGCATCTTCCCGTGGACTTTTCCTTTGACGTTTTCAAACTCCACACAACCTCTGCTAATGGATCTTCAGGGTGGATGTAATATTTGAACAGAAAATAAATCTTTTATTTATTCCTCCTGGCACGTTGAAATTGATGAGGACAACCAGGGGCGGCCAGCGCCGCGCGCATCCGTCGAGCGGCGACTTGTAATCGACCACTTAGGCTGCCTCCGACCTGTTAATATGAGCCGGACATAGGGACAGCGGGCTGTGCATTTGTCCTCGGGTCTTCCATTGCAGACGACAAAACTTATCAATCAATCGATTCTTGTATATGACCTTATGAGCCGGAGTACTAGTAGTACTTGCTGATTGCTGTGAATTTTCTCATATGTATAGTGGTACTTGCAATTGATTTGCAGTCCTCGATCTCCTCGCCTCGGAGTAGTAGCGGTGGATTTGGATTTGATATTTGGTCAGCAACAGCCGATGTAGACGTCAAAAGCAGCCGCAATCCGACTCGACCGTAGAAATTAAGGCGGCAGTTTCAACGGAATATTGCAATATAGTATGTTTGATCCGACGGAAACTCCTGTCGGTCTCGACCACAATGAACTCTACATGACTTGTGTTGTCGCCCGAGCTTTTTCCAATTTTTTAGCGACGAACTTCAGAGTTGATGTAGATCCTCTGTGCCGTCTTTTCGTCATCCGGTTGTTTGCAAGATTCTTGATCCCTAAGAGAGATCCCTCCAAAAACTTAACATGTCGGAGATATTGACCATGGGTACCCTCAGCGCCTACCCTTGGTATTTTAAGACAAATGACAGCCGCCTGGTTCGCTGCGGCCGTCTGCTCATGGGCCGCCTCCTAGGGTAGACTGCCCTAGGAGCCGGTTGCCAGCAGGAGGCGGGGACCCAGCAGGCGGCGACACCAATACCACTAGCCAGCAGACGGCCAAGCACTCCTTCCCCAGGATGCACGCTGGGGGGGACCCCAGCGCGGTGGAGACGTGGCTATAGGAGAACATATCCTTAGAAGATCTATAAGGGATGGCTACAGTGACCGTGTACCTTATGAATATCTCCTAAGCAGCGGGTCACTGTAGCCACGCAGCTCGTGACCAAGCATCGGTCAGAGGAGGCCACGATCCCACTACCCGCAAACGGCGGGGCCAGCAGGCGGCTGGCCCCATCGGTCAGCGGGTAGCTCATGAACAAGCCGCCCCTGGCAGACGGCCAGGGGCGACGGCCGCCTGGTAATAGACGACAAACCTCGCCCTAGAAGTCCGAGCCTCATCAAGATGACAGGACGGGGCGAGGCGGCAGCGTACGGCGGGAGGCGATGGTACTGTAGCCATTTCCTTCTCGACGAGGCTGTCGTCAGCAGAGGCATCCCCACAGTGAAAGACAATCACGAGGGGCCCGCGGGCGGCGGGCCCCAGCAGACAGGCGGTAAAGCCGACGCCAGAAGACACTGACGGCTGGGGGCCACACCGTCGAGATTACCATTGTACCCCTGGGGGGTGGGCCTATATAAACCCCCCAGGGTCCTCCATGAGGAGGGGTTAGAAGATCACGAGGTTAAACCCTAGATAGGGAGAGACAGGAGGTGAGCTAGCCTTGTTCCTCTTCTTCCTTTGAACCACACAGCTCAAGGAGCGATCTTGTAGCTACCTTAGTGCTATCAGTCATGACGCGGAGCCCCCGCAGAGCAGGACTAGGGGTGTTATCTCCTCGGAGAGCCCCGAACCTGGGTAAGATCCGTAAGCGTCCTAAGTTTCTCTTTATCCCACTTCCCGAGCCCGGCGATGTTCTTTTGACCCCATGCATGATAAGCCATCCGTTGGCATATGTCGTCCCAAAACCCCGACATTTGGCGCCCACCGTGGGGCTAGGTGCACCGTCGTCCGGAGACATGTTCTGGACGGGAACCTTGTTCCTTCCTGGCGAGAGTAGCCAGCCCGGCACGCCCGCTGGCGTGGAGACCGGGATGTTTCGCGGCGCTGAGGCTGCATGCGCCGTGAGCGGGCTCGCCGATCTGCTCGGCGCCGCCCGCATCCACGATGAACCCTCTCCGGCGGCCGAGCCAGTGGTGCCGGAGAGCTTCCTCATCAAGCTCCACGACAAGCTCCACATCGTCGACGAGCGCGCCTCTGATGTGGCGTCAGTGGGCTCTTCTGACCCACCGGTAGACATGATCATCGACCTCGACGCAGGGCCGGTCGACTCCTTCCCCGAGCACGTGGAGATCATCAACGACCCCCTCCCCGTTCTTCCGATCTGCGGCACCATCTGCACCGTCACGGAGGTGCTCGTCACCGACCACGGCGAACCATCGTGCAGGACGGGCCCAGACCCGCTCGAGGCCGCTCTGCAGCACCTCGCCGCCCCTGTCGCGGCGTGTGCAGACGGCGTGGCGTTGGAGGCGCTCCGCGTTTCGCTCCTCGACAGCGCCAACAAATTGGCTGCCTCCCGACGCCTCACTGAAGCTTACCGCCGCAAAATGGACCGCGCCATTTGTGGCACGCCGGCTGCTGGCGAGCCTAGCCGGGCCAGCGCTGTCTGCGATCGCGGCTTGCTGCTAGCAGACATGCTGGGGGCCCCGCGGCCTGTGTACCTCACTCCGTCGGAGAACGTAAGGGCTGCCCAGGCGGCAGTAGATGAGATGGGCCACTTAGAGGGAGACGAGCTCCGTTGCATGACCCAACGTGCCCGCCAGCTCCTCGACGCTGCTGCTACGTAGCAGGAGGCCCGTCGTCGGGTATAAGAGGCGGGCGCGCACGCCGACAACCACCCTTTTCGGTGGGAGCAAGGAGCCACGTCCCGCTCTCCAACAGTCGGCGCAACCAACCGGCGAGACTCAGAGCCCGCTGCCAGCCGCAGCCGGCAGACTCGCGTCACCATCGAGCGTGACGAAGATGGCCGCCCAAGGGCCGTAGAACGACGAGGGGAGCAACCGCCTCCTCCCAGGCGGGAGAGGCGCGTGTCTCCTCCACCTATTGACCACCTCTCTCTGGCAGGCCGCTTAGGCCGCCGCGAGGGGGTTGGGGAGAACGAAGCCCGCCACCGCCTGGACCGTCTGGCTCGTTCCCAGGCAGTTGAAGAAGAAGATGACCTTGGTCCGGCCTGCTTCGACCCTCGCATCCGCAACGAGCCTTTTCCCAAGGGCTTCTCGCTCCCCAGAGACACCCCCAAGTACAACGGATCAGTGAAAACAGAGGACTGGCTGGTGGATTACTCCACGGCTGTCAGCATCGCCACATGCAACAGGCGTGTCGCGGTGAAGTACGTGCCCCTCATGCTCCAGGGCACGGGTCGGACGTGGGTGAACAGCCTGAAGCCCAATAGCATCAATGGCTGGCTGGACTTCACCGACGCCTTCACTCGCAACTTCACCAGGACCTACAAGCGTCCTCCCAAGCCGCGTCAGCTCTCCCTGTGTGTCCAAGGCCCAGATGAGTCGGCCCGTGACTGTCACATCCCTAGTTTTGTCTTGCACTTGGGTTGGTCTTGCATGTGCATCATGTTTAAATTTTGTTAAACTTGAATTGGGGATGTTCAAACCCTAGCACCTTCAAATCCAAATAGGTCCAGCTAAAAAAATGCATTCAATGAACCCAAAATGCCTTCATCAATGTTTGATAATTTTGGCAAGGCTTCGAGACCAAACCAAAAATAGTGAACATTTTTGTGGATTATTTTGGGCACTGAATTTAAATCATTATTTTATTTGCATTTGGAATTATATTCATAACATGCATAGAATATATTTCCAAATACCCTGAAACATTTTATGTGCATTTGGAATAGTCCATTCTGCAACATAAAAGTATTGAGAGGAATTTTGTCACTGGTTTTGGTTTTGTTCTAATTGAAAACAGTGGCAAAAGAAATAAACAAAGAAAGAAAAACAAAAACAGAAATAAATAGAAAAAAGAAAGAGGGAAAACCCCACCCGGGCCTTACCTGGTAGAAGAGGCCCATCCCACCAGGGGCTGAGTGTTCTTCTTCCTCTTGCCAGGAGGACAAGCAGGTGCGTGGCGAGCGCGCCGGCGACGCCTTGCCACCTCCTCCCTGCCTGCTTCCCTCCCCGACGCCCTGGACGAGTGCCACGCGACGCCCTCGACCCCTTGCACCTCACCTCTCTCTCCCTGAACCCCATCCCCCTGCTCTGCTCTCTCTTCCTCAAGTCGCCGAGCACACCCGAGACCACCGGTCGCCGTACCCATGGCCATCGGCCACCCCTCGCCCTGCCGTGGAGCTCAGAAGCACCGCGCGTCCTCCTCGTCCTCTCCACAGAGCTACGGGACACCGGGAGGCTCTGCTTCGTCGACACCATGCTCGTCTTCAACCTACAGCCGTCGGCGACCTCACCGTCGATACGTGACGTCCGCCGCCTCCCCGAGCTTGCTGAAGCCACCGCTGCACTCGCCGTGAGCTCCTCTTTCTTCTCCCCCTGTCCCCTCACTCCCGCGCGTGCTCTAGCACCGATCCCCACCGTGACCGTGAGCTCACCGCCGTCGGCCATGTCGCTGCCGTGGCCAGGGCCACCATAGCCCGCGCCCGAGCGCGTCAACACACTCACCACACCCGCAGGAGGTCGTAGCACCTCTCTGCGCCTCCTCCCATGCACCGCATCGTCGTCCTCGCCGATGGCCGAACTCCGACGCTGCCGCGAGCTCCGTTCCGACAAGCTCCGCTGCCCCTGTGTCCTCCCGTCGCCTCCATTAGATGCGCGAGGTCCTCAGCTGCGTGTAGCACCAAACCGCCGCTCTTTTGGTTGCCGGAGGGCGAAACCCAATGCCCTCCGCTGTCTCTGGCTCCGCCGGCGACGAGCCACGGGTCAACTCCGGCGAGTTTGACCCGGGTTGACCCAGCTTGACCCCCTGGGTCACTGACGTGTGGGCCCACCCCCCTAATTAGCTAGGTTAGTTAAGTTAAATGCTAAGTAATCCAGTTATTTAGGTTAGTCACTGACCTATGGGCCCAGCCTCTGGGTTAATTAGTTTAGTTAGCTAGTTAGCACTAACATTTTTTTTTAACTGGCTGTGCAACTGACATGTGGGTCCCAGCCATCAGGTTTGACCTGGGCTGGCGCTTTTGACTTGCTGACGTAGTGATGATGTCACTATGACATCATAAAGCCTTTCGGGAATTTAAATAAATCAGAAATGATTTATTTATTTAAGAAATTAGTTAAAACTTCTAAAAATCTTATAAAATCAACCGTAGCTCAGATGAAAATAATTTATATATGAAAAATGATCAAAAAAAATCCAAGGAATCTGTTTATGGCATTATCATGCATGTTAGAACAATTTTGTCTACTGTTTAGGACAAATCAAATGAATGACATTTAAATAACCACATGTGGAGTTTGAATTTGAACCTTGGGTTCAAACCAACTTCATTTAATTGTGTTGCTAGTTCCATTAGCTCAATAAACATCATATTGCCATGTCACATTCATGCATCATATTGTTGCATTGCATTGATTGTGTTCCTTCTATGTTGCCGGTATTTGTCCCCTCTCGGTAGACGTGGTTTTGACGATGAGATCGATGACACTGATGAAGACACAGTGCTATCTTCAGAAGTGCCAGGCAAGCAAAACCCCATTGAGCATTCCGATACAATCCCCCCCTCTCGCTCTTGCTCTCTTTTACTGCATTACGACAACAATGCTTCAACTGTTACCTGCTGCAGTAGTTGAACCCCTTTCCAGTGCATGACCTGTCATTACCACAGTAAATAGTTGAAACCCACTAGTATGAGTAGGAGTTGTTTGAGCCATGTTGTGCCTACTCATTCATGCTTTCTGGTTATGCCTGCTATTGCTTAGAATTGCATCAGGTCTGATTCATCGGGGAAGTATTGGAAGGGTGATGAACATGTCCTACTGTGTGTGAGCTAAGTGTGTGAACATGATTTGGTAAAGGTAGCGATGAGAGGCCATGTAGGAGTACATGGTGGGTTGTCTCATTGCAGCCGTCCTCAGGAACCGAGTTCTGTGTTTGTGATCCATGAAACAACTAGTACCACACATTGGGATCCTTAATTGACTCTCTCGACTTATTAATCAACATGATCTCTGTCCAGGAGTTGCAATTAGTTTCTGGTGTTTGTAGTTACTGGAGGTCGTGCGCAGCGCTGACCCTTGTGGTGGGCTGTGACGCGGCAGGTACGTGGCACAGTGTACCGGTCGCCCGTTTGGTGACTCGAGAACCCTGTACACATCGTTTGGGGCCGTGAGCGACACCCCGGCCGGATCTCCCCACGGATGGAACCCAAATGGGCGATAAACCTGGACGAGAGACTTGTGTGGTTAGTCAGGTCGTGGCCGACACCCTCGCCAGGCTTCCGCTTGAAGGTTGCCGAGATACATGACGTGTACATGGCGGTAAGTGGCGAGAGCGTGTGTGAAGAAGTACACCCCTGCAGGGTTATATATGATCTATTAGAATAGCCGTGTCCGCGGAAATGGACTTCTGGGTTACCTGTACAGTTCATAGACAAGTGGAAGTGGATACTCTAAAACACGCAAGATAAGCGTGAGTGCTATGGATGGCCTTCTCGTAGGGAGACGGGAGCGGATCCATGGTGGTGTATTGTTTGGTGAATATGTGGACTCGTCTGCGCCACCTCAAAAGAGTTACTTGCAATCGTAGTTAGGATAGCCACCGGGTCAAAGCTGGTTTGCTGCAGTCAAACTCCACCACCCCTTTGTTGATACTGATGCATATGTAGCTAGTTCTGATACAAGTCTTGCTGAGTACCTTTGTACTCACGTTTGCGTAATTTATGTTTTTGCGGAGAGACTTCAGTCTCGCTAGTGATTCCGCGTGGACTTTGACGTTTAGCTTGTTACCTCAGCTACGATCTTGTACCATTGGGAGGGTCTTGTAGATAGTCAGGCTTCTCAGCCTTTTTCATTTGTAGTTGTCTGTACTCACACATGTTATGCTTCCGTTGCCTGTATGCTCTGTATGTTGGGTCATATGACCTCTGTTTGTAATAAATGCTATGATGGCTCTTCTGGGCCTTTATCTATATGAGTTGTTGAGTTATGTTGTGATGCCATGTTGTACAACACATACTTGCATGTTATGCGTACGTGTAATGTGTATTGCTATGTGTGGGATCCGACACCTAGTTGTTTACCCTTGGTAGCCTATCTTACAGGGAAATGTCTCCTAGTGCTTCCACTGAGCCTTGGTAGCTTGCTACTGCTCCGGAACACTTAGGCTGGCCGGCATGTGTCCTTCTTCGTTCCTGTGTCTGTCCCTTAGGGGAAATGTCACGCGTTGTTCCTTTATGTCCTTGTAGCTTGCTACGACTTGGGTTCATACGTTGATGACCAACACGTTCGTTGCTGGGTCATGTATGTCTGTCTCTGTACTTTAGTGCCACTTTTGGTTTATAACTAGTCATGTCGGCCCGGGTTCTTTGTCATATGGATGCTAGCGACACTATCATATACGTGTGCCAAAATGCGCAAACGGTCCCGGGCCAGGTAAGGTGGCACCCGTGGGGATACCGTGCGTGAGGCCGCAAAGTGATATGATGTGTTACAGGCTAGACCTGTGTGACTTAGGATCGGGGTCCTGACAGCTTTGGTATCAGAGCCTGACTGCCTGTAGGATTAGTAAGCCAAACTGGTCGAAGTCGTGTCTAGAAATTCTTTAGTTATATAAGGGAATTGATTGTGGAAGGGAACGTAAGGCTCTTTTACTCCTTTACCCTATGACCTTCTGATCTGAGTCACCTTCTTCTTTCTATGGGGATTAATAACTAGGATTCTCATTCTATTTATTAGGATCACGTTAATGTGGTTTCAACCCTCAGTTCAGTTTCTACTACTTCTGCTTGTTCAACTGTTGGTCTCAGAACCTTGACATGATGATGATGAGTGGTTATGCTATCTTTGTGCATGAGTCTCAAAGGTAATTTTTGAGCATCTACAGCCGTTATGCTGTCCGATTCATCCCAGGTTGCTAAATAATCTGATGCATTTGCAAACCTTTCCTCCCTGTTTTCCGATGTCCTTTTAGGCCAGATTAATCACACTAGTCGGTGTGTGGAGGTACTCCGTTACCTCGACACATGTGTTGGAGTTATTATTATGACCCTAGGTGTCTTCGAGGATCACCCAGTAATGCAGCAATGCTTTATATTCCCAGTGTGATGATTCTGGCCATTATTCTCGAAAGCATCCCGTGATGCCATTTAGTTGGTAGGCATTCTATTCCTGGGTTCTTGAACCCAAGACTCACTCCACTTATCTCATGTTGGTAGTATTTGCTCGTCCCTTTAGGATACTAGTAACCTTGTGATAGTCCTCGAGGTCAGTGGTTATCGTTCTTTCAATACCATGAACCATCATGGCAGAAATTCTTCTGAACCAAAAGATCACAACCAGAGTGCTCTTGAGTAGTACTCCATTAATATTGTGACTCTGCCAATTCTACCTTGCCAATTCTACCTTTCTGCATGGGTTATCCAGAAGAAATATGTTGAACTAGTTCGACATGCTAATCTATGCATCCACAACTCAGAAAGATATATGATCCTTGAGTTGTCCCTTTTAGTCGTTTATGACCCCCCCTCTCTCCAATCAGTTGATAGTTAGGAGTAGTCGTGCATTCGTGTTCATCGATGCCTTTTACTCTTGTGGTCTGTCAAGCCATTCTATTCTGGAATGACTAGGAGAAACAAACTCCAGTACCTTATCCATATCCAGGATTGGGTCAAAGCAGTTGTACTCCGCAGAACAAAATGCAATCAAGCTTTTGATCCGTTCTACTCTGAAGTGTTACCCTCTTTATGTCAAGAATGTCATGGGAATTGCACAACCTCCTATGAACTCTTGATACAATGATACTTCTCGCCATTATCGCTCATTCCTTGGTCTCCGTGTTATTGTAACCGGAATACCGACAAGTAAATTGTGATGTGTGAAATCAATACTCCTAGCAACTCCGTTGCTTGGTAGTTAAATGGACAATAACCTCATCCTTAGCGAGTTGATTATTGAATCATCACCATAAGGTTGATCGTGCTACCTAGTCCATCTTCCTGGTGCACTCCTTGATCAGTGAGTTAGGATTGTGTCAATCCCTCGCTCATTTGATCATATCGTCTTGCCTTGAAAAGCAAGATTGTTCTCGAGCTTCTTAACATATCGGTGTTCGTGATTTCCGAATATCTTCTCGGGAGTATTACCAGGTTGTTCCCTGACCGCCATGTTGAGTTCGTGATCAAGTTGGTTTTCCTATAAACCACCCCTTCTCCAAGAATCTGTGTTGGATACCCTGAACTAGTTGGTTAAGCTAAACAACAACTTCGAGAGTTGGAAGATAAAAGCTTGATCTAATTTAGTTCATTGCCAAAGGGATATCCTTGTGTTTGTGTGTTTGATGGAGAAATATGATATCTTCATCGATTGATTCTCGTGATCAATTGTTGGATCTATTGTCTTGTCCAAACTTTGATTTGAGTGTGGGCTATCATCAAGTCAAATCAGAACCAATGGTATTCGTAATATTGTCTTACTCGTGGTTGATCCCTCGAGCATACACCACTACATCTATTGGTCTGACCAATGCTATCACTTTGTTCACATAGTTATGGAATTCCATTTTATGGAAGCCTCGATGAATTGTTGTTGAGCCCATCGGCGACATGTTTATCTCTCCATGATTCATGTTGAACATTAAAGCCAACATTGGAAACTTTTGTAAGCATCATCTTTGTGTTAGCTCATGGAGTAGATGTCTTGATGTAAGAAGTGGCTTCCCCTAATTCACGTGTAAATGATGAAAGCTGCCACCGTGAATTTGAGAAAGCTTGTTTTTACCTCCTCTGGAATCATCCCAATTCAGTCATGCATACATGCAAAGTATTCTATGGTCTGATAGACTGATCATCTTCATTCCATATGTATCCCTAGCAGACCAAGCCACTGATTGATTTGTTCAAGAAAAGGAAGTCTATTGTGCTAATCCTAGGTCATGCACAAGATTCTGATATCCTATGATGGTTCCCCACCTGAACCTGGTAGTGTTTTATTGTAAGACTGCCATGTGATCATGTTGACTGGAACAACGTGTTCACATGTTTGTAGCAGAACCAGCTCATGTTTTGGAGCTTACTACCGCGGTCCATTTCCTGAGAATCTCGCAACATCGTCTCGTCGATTTGGGTTGCGAACTTTCATTTTTCTTTCTAGACTCGATGAGTCTGGAATATCCTGACACCAACCAGAACTAAATCTCAGGCAGATATGATGGTTGGAGCATTTTCCAAGAACTATAATATTGGTCTCTCGATAACCGGTAAAGTGGATGTCGTGGCCAACACACCCAGCCGGAAGACCTATTGTTGTAGTATCTTGATGGAAGAAGTTGGCCACCTCCCCATAAGGATTTCGTAGGATTTACTCCCTAGTTGTTCCTTATGGACTTTCGTGCTCCTGAAGTCCGACCTTTTACTTGACGTTCTAGGTACCAAACCATTTTAATAAATGGGTTGCGCTAGCACATCAAGGAGAACATTAGAAGCGGAGTGCTAAATGTCTCTCGGTCGATCATCCAGCCCCTTGACTCCACTAAGGTGAAATCTGAGAAGGTGTTATCTTCCTTTGCATCTGCATCGTCCATCGCTATTCATCATGGTCGTATGTTGTGTTGTCAGTACCATTGGCACGGTTAATGGTAAAACCTTGATGATGATGGAAATGCTCAAGTTCTTGAGAGCACGCACAAGCACTAGGCGTTATCACTGACACTAACCGGGATTGCTCCCAGTGTTCTTGGTTATGCTATAACCTCTCAAAGAGTAAATTCACTCTCTACTGTTGGGTTTCTTCCCAGTTACCAGAATCATTTCCAGCATTTACATTTTGTTCCCAGCTTGCACTGTCAATGCGCCCTTTTACCATGGGTTCCATCCATTTCCGATGATAAGCAGAATCATCCCTTGTGTTGTCTTCAATAAGGTAGTCCACATCATCCATTCTGGCCCGAGAATGTCATTCCTTCGGACTCCGTCAAACGATCGATTGTGTTTGCCTTAGGTTGGTATAGGAAATCTCAATGATCTCTATATCAAAAGTAATTCTTTTTGCCACTTAAGGGGATAATTCTACGAGTCACTTTTCCTAAGGTTCCCCGTCTGGTGGTATCGATCACCATCTTCTTAGGTGTGGAATTATTGCCACTAGGTGAACCTTCATCGTTTGTTTCACTCCATCCCCCTGGATGTGTATTCCGTGTCTCAACTCAAGAGATGTTTCAATGTCTCACTCCAAGAGTTGATCATGAGTTGCCCGATCTTGCACAAGATCAACTACTGCGGAGTTTCTTTCGTCGTCACCGTGTTGGACAACGGTCTCGAAAGCAAGGATGTCAAGATCAACATGATGCAAGCAATCTGTTGGAAATATGCCCTAGAGGCAATAATAAATTGGTTATTATTATATTTCCTTGTTCACAATAATCGTTTATTATCCATGCTAGAATTGTATTGAAAGGAAACTCAGATACATGTGTGGATACATAGACAAACACCATGTCCCTAGTAAGCCTCTAGACGACTAGCTCGTTGATCAATAGATGGTTACGGTTTCCTAACCATGGACATTGGATGTCGTTGATAACGGGATCACATCATTAGGAGAATGATGTGATGGACAAGACCCAATCCTAAGCCTAGCACAGATCGTGTAGTTCGTATGCTAAAGCTTTTCTATATGTCAAGTATATTTTCCTTAGACCATGAGATTGTGCAACTCCCGGATACCGTAGGAATGCTTTGGGTGTACCAAACGTCACAACGTAACTGGGTGGCTATAAAGGTGCACTACAAGTATCTCCGAAAGTGTCTGTTGGGTTGGCACGAATCAAGACTGGGATTTGTCACTCCGTATGACGGAGAGGTATCTCTGGGCCCACTCGGTAGGACATCATCATAATGTGCACAATATGTGATCAAGGAGTTGATCACGGGATGATGTGTTATGGAACGAGTAAAGAGACTTGCCGGTAACGAGATTGAGCAAGGTATCGGTATACCGACGATCGAATCTCGGGCAAGTGCTATACCGATAGACAAAGGGAATCGTATACGGGATTGATTGAATCCTTGACATCGTGGTTCATCCGATGAGATCATCGTGGAACATGTGGGAGCCAACATGGGTATCCAGATCCCGCTGTTGGTTATTGGCCGGAGAGTTGTCTCGGTCATGTCTACATGGTTCCCGAACCCGTAGGGTCTACACACTTAAGGTTCGATGACGCTAGGGTTGTAGAGATATAAGTATGCGGAAACCCGAAAGTTGTTCGGAGTCCCGGATGAGATCCCGGACGTCACGAGGAGTTCCGGAATGGTCCGGAGGTAAAGATTTATATATAGGAAGTCCTATTTTGGCCACCGGAAAATGTTCGGGATTTTTCGGTATTGTACCGGGAAGGTTCTAGAAGGTTCCGAAGTGGGGCCCACCTGCATGGGGGGACCCACATGAACGTGGGTAGTGGGGCAAGGCCCCACACCCCTGGTCAAGGCGCACCAAGATCCCCCCTTAGAAGGAATAAGATCATATCCCGAAGGGATAAGATCAAGATCCCTAAAAAGGGGGGATAACAATCGGTGGGGAAAGGAAATGATGGGATTTCTTTCCCCCACCTTTGCCAACGCCCCAATGGACTTGGAGGGCAAGAAACCAGCCCCCTCCACCCCTATATATAGTGGGGAGGCGCATGGGAGCCGCACCCCAAGCCCTGGCGCCTCCCTCTCCCTCCCGTGACACATCTCCCTCCTCCCGCAGCGCTTGGCGAAGCCCTGCTGGAATCCCGCTACTTCCACCACCACGCCGTCGTGCTGCTGGATCTCCATCAACCTCTCCTCCCCCCTTGCTGGATCAAGAAGGAGGAGACGTCCACGCTCCGTACGTGTGTTGAACACGGAGGTGCCGTCCGTTCGGCGCTAGGATCATCGGTGACTTGGATCACGACGAGTACGACTCCATCATCCCCGTTCTCTTGAACGCTTCCGCTCGCGATCTACAAGGGTATGTAGATGCACTCCCCTTTATGCTCGTTGCTAGATTACTCCATAGATAGATCTTGGTGATGCGTAGGAAAAATTTTGATTTTCTGCTACGATCCCCAACAGTGGCATCATGAGCTAGGTCTATGCATAGTATCTTTCACGAGTAGAACACAAAGTAGTTGTGGGCGTAGATAATGTCAATTCTCTTGCCGTTACTAGTCTTATCTTGATTCGGCGGCATCGTGGGATGAAGCGGCCCGGACCGACCTTACACGTACTCTTACGTGAGACAGGTTCCACCGACTGACATGCACTAGTTGCATAAGGTGGCTAGCTGGTGTCTGTCTCTCCCACTTTAGTCGGATCGGATTCGATGAAAAGGGTCCTTATGAAGGGTAAATAGAAATTGGCATATCACGTTGTGGTTTTGGCGTAGGTAAGAAACGTTCTTGCTAGAAACCTATAGCAGCCACGTAAAAACTTGCAACAACAATTAGAGGACGTCTAACTTGTTTTTGCAGGGTATGTATGTGATATGATATGGCCAAAGACATGACA
This sequence comes from Secale cereale, assembly GCA_902687465.1. NCBI lineage: Eukaryota > Viridiplantae > Streptophyta > Magnoliopsida > Poales > Poaceae > Secale > Secale cereale. The sequence continues at coordinate 227,406,563 of LR738711.1, forward strand.
AGATATATTTGATGTATGAGATGATCATGTTGTAATAGTTAATATCGACTTGCATGTCGATATATACGGCAACCGGCAGGAGCCATAGGGTTGTCTTTAATTTTTGTATGACCTGCGTGTCAATCATTAAGCGCTATGTAATGCTTTACTTTATCGCTAAACGGTAGCAATAGTAGTAAGAGCATGGTGGGCGCGCGACAACCCCGATGGCGACACGATGATGGAGATCATGATGATGGGGATCATGGTGTTACGCCGGTGATGATGGAGATCATGCCGGTGCTTTGGAGATGGAGATCAAAAGCACGAGTTGATGGCCATATCATGTCACTTACGATTTGCATGTGATGTTAATCCTTTTATGCATCTTATTTTGCTTAGGACGACGGTAGCATTATAAGATGATCCCTCACTAAAATTTCAAGATAAAATTGTGTTCCCCCCGAGTGTGCGCCGTTGCGAAGGTTCGTCGTTTCGAAGCACCACGTGATGATCGGGTGTGATAGACTCTACGTTCGCATACAACGGGTGCAAGCCAGTTTTGCACATGCAGAACACTCGGGTTAGACTTGACAAGCCTAGCATGTACAGACATGGCCTCGGAACACGGAAGACCGAAAGGTCGAGCATGAGTCATATAGTAGATATGATCAACATGAAGATGTTCACCATTGACACCACCTCATCTCACGTGATGATCGGACTTGGGTTGGTGGATTTGGATCATGTCACGCTCGGATGACCAGAGGGATGTCAATTTGAGTGGGAGTTATAAGTAATTTGATTAGTTAAACTCACTTATCATGAACAATAGTCTAAGTTGCCTTTGCAAATTATGTTGTAGATCAATAGCTTGCGTTGTAGCTCCCTGTTTAATACGATCCTAGAGAAAGACTAAGTTGAAAGATATTGTAAGCAAGGATGCGGACTGGGTCCGTAGTCCGAGGAGTGTCCTCACTGCTGCACAGAAAGCTTACGTCTTTGATGCACCGCTCGATGTGCAAACCCCTACAACGTTGTCTGTGGATGTTGTGAACACCTGACAGAGATGTCCTGATGACTACTTGATAGTTTAGTGCACCATACTTTACGGCTTAGAATCGGGATTCCAATGACGTTTTGAACGCCATAGAACATATGAGATGTTCTAAGAGCTGAAATTGGGATTTCAGGCTCATGCCCGTGTTGAGAGGTATGAGACCTCTGACAAGTTCTTTTGCCAAAAAGATGGAGGAGAATGGCTCAACTAATGAGCATGTGCTCAGAATGTCTGGGTGCTGAAATCACTTGAACCAAGTGGGAGTTAATCTTCCAGGTGAGATAGTGGTTGACGGAATTCTCTAGACACTATCACCAAGCTACTAGAACTTCGTGATGAACTATGACATGCAAAGGATGGTGATAATCCCGGTGCTGTCAGCGGTTCTTAGTACCGCAAAAGTAGAGATCAAGAAGGAGCATCAAGTGTTGATGGTTTAACAAGACCACTGGTTTCAAAAGGGTAAGGGCTAGAAGGGAAACTTCATGAATGGCAAACCTATTGTCGCTCTGATGAAGGAACCCATGGTTGAACCCAAACCTCGAGACTAAGTGCTTCTATTGTAAGGGGAATGGTCACATGGTAGCGGAACCACCCCAAATACATGGTAGATATGATAGCTGGCAACTTCAACAAAGTATATTTGATATACGTGTTATTGATGTGTACCTTAGTAGTACTCCTTGTAGCACCTGGGTTTTGGATACCGGTTCAGTTGCTATTATTAGTGACTTGAAGCAAAAGCTACGGACTGAACGGAGACTAGCTAAGGGTGAGGTGACGATGTGTGTTGGAAGTGTTTCCAAGGTTGATAAGATCACCATCGCACACTCCCTCTATTTTCGAGATTAGTGTTGAACCTAGATAAATGTTATCGGGTGTCTACGTTGAGCATGAATATGATTAGATCATGTTCATTGCAATACGGTTATTCATTTAAGTCAGAGAATAATGGTTATTCTGTTTACATGAATAATACCTTTATGGTCATGCACCCAATGGTTTGTTGAATCTCGATCATAGTAATACACATGATGATAATATTAATGCCAAAAGATGTAGAGTTACTGATGATAGTACCACTTTCTTGTGGCACTGCCGCTTAGGTCATTTTGGCATAGAATGCATGAAGAAACTCCATGCTGATGGATGTTTTGAGTCACTTGATTTTGAATCGCTTGACACATGCGAGCCATGCCTCATGGGCAGGATGACTGAGATCCCGTTTTCAGGTACAATGAAACGGGCAAGTGACTTATTGGAAATCATACATGCTGATGTATGTGATCCAATGAGAATTAAGGCGTGTGGTGGATATCGTTATTTTCTCATCTTCACTGACGATTTGAGTAGATATGGTATATTTACTTAATGAAGCAAAAGTCTGAAACGTTTGAAAGGTTCAAAAATTTCAGAGTGAAGATTAAGAATCATCATAACAAGAAGATCATGTTCCTACGATCTGATCAAGGGGATATTATCTGAATTATGAGTTTGGCAATCACTTAAGACATTGTGGAATTGTTTCGCAGTTGAAGTCCCCTGGAACACCACAGCGTAATGGTGTGTCCGGACATCGTAATCGAACCTTATGAGATATGGTGCGATCTATGGTGTGTCTTACCGATCTACCGCTATTATTTTAAGGTTATGCATTAGAGACAGCTGCATTCACTTTATATAGGGCACCATCTAAGTCCGTTGAGACGACGTCGTATGGTTTGGCAAGAAACCAAAGTTGTCGTTTTCTTAAATGTTTGGGGCTGCGATGCTTATGGCTTCAGCCAGGAAAAGCTCGAACCCAAAGCGGACAAATACATCTTCATGGAATACCCACTGGTAACGGTTGGGTATACCTTCTATCTCAGATCCAAGGACAAAAATGTTTGTCGCTAAGAATGGGTCCTTTCTCGAGAAGGAGTTTCTCTCGAAAGAATTGAGTGGGAGGAAGATAGAACTTGATGAGGTTGTCGAACCCTCACTTCAACCGGAGAGTAGTGCAACACAGAAAGATGTTTCTGTGGAACCTACGACAGTTGAAGAGGATACTAATGATAGTGATCATGAAGCTCCAGATCAAGTTGCTATCGAACCTCGTGGGTCGACAAGGATGTGTACTGCTCCTGAGTGGTACGGTGATCCTGTCTTAGAGGTCATGTTATTGGACAACGATGAACCTACGAAGTATGGAGAAGCAATGGTGGGCCCATATTCCGACAAATGGTTAGAAGCCGATAAATCCGAGATAGGATCCATGTATCAAAACAAAGTATGGACTTTGGTGGACTTGCCCTATGATCGGCAAGCCATTGAGACAAATGGATCTTTAAGACTAAGACGGACGTGGACGGTAATGTCACCGTCTATGAAGCTCGACTTGTGGCGAAGAGTTTTCCACAAGTTCAAGGAGTTGACTACGATGAGATTTTCTCACCCGTAGCGATGCTTAAGTCCGTCGGAATCATGTTAGCATTAGCTGCATTTATGAAATCTGGCAGATGGATGACAAAACAAGTTTCCTTACCAGTTTTCGTAAGGAAAGGTTGTATGTGATACAATCAGAAAGGTTTTGTCGATCCTAAGGATGCTAAAAGGTGTGCTAGCTCCAGCGAACCTTCCATGGACTAGAGCAAGCATCTCGGAGTCGGAATATACACTTTGATGGAGTGATCAAAGTTTTTGGGTATACAAAGTTTGTTAGAAACTTGTATTTACAATAAAGTGAGTGGGAGCACTACAACATTTCTGATAAGTATATGTGAATGACATATGGTTGATCCGAAATGATGTTGAATTTCTGGAAAGCGTAAAGGGTTGTTTGAAAGGAGTTTTTCAAAGGAAGACCTGGATAAAGCTGCTTACATAATTGGGCATCAAGATCTATAGAGATAGATCAAGACGCCTGATGATACTTTCAAAAGGAACACACACCTTTGACATGATTTTGAAGGAGTTCAAAATAGGTCAGCTAAAGAAGGAATTCTTACCTGAGTTATAAGGTGTGAAGTTGAGTAAGACTCAAAACTTGACCACGGCAGAAGGAAGAGGAAGGACGAAGGTCGTCCCCTATGCTTTTGTCATAGGCTCTATACGGTATGCCATGATGAGTACCGCACCTGATGTGTGCCTTGCCACATGTCTGGCAAGAGGGTACAAAGGTGATCCAGGAGTGGATCACTAGATAGTGGTCAAAATTATCTTTAGAGGAATAAGGAAATGTTTCTCGGTTATGGAGGTGATAAAGAGTTCGACGTAAACAGTTACGTCGATGCAAGCTTAACACCTATCCGGATAACTCTAAGTGGAGATACCGGATACGTATAATGGAGCAACAGTTTGGAATAGCTCCAAGTGGAACGTGGTAGCAGCATCTACGATATGACATAAAGTTTTGCGAAGTACATAGGGATCTGAATGTTGCAGACCCGTTGACTACAACCTCTCTCACAAGCATAACATGATCAAACCCAGAACTCATTGAGTGTTAATCACATATTGATGTGAACTAGATTACTGAATCTAGTAAACTCTTTGTATGTTAGTCACATGGCGATGTGACCTGTGAGTGTTAATCACATGGCGATGTGAACTAGATTATTGACTCTAGTGCAAGTGGGAGACTGTTGGAAATATGCCCTAGAGGCAATAATAAATTGGTTATTATTATATTTCCTTGTTCACAATAATCGTTTATTATCCATGCTAGAATTGTATTGAAAGGAAACTCAGATACATGTGTGGATACATAGACAAACACCATGTCCCTAGTAAGCCTCTAGACGACTAGCTCGTTGATCAATAGATGGTTACGGTTTCCTAACCATGGACATTGGATGTCGTTGATAACGGGATCACATCATTAGGAGAATGATGTGATGGACAAGACCCAATCCTAAGCCTAGCACAGATCGTGTAGTTCGTATGCTAAAGCTTTTCTATATGTCAAGTATATTTTCCTTAGACCATGAGATTGTGCAACTCCCGGATACCGTAGGAATGCTTTGGGTGTACCAAACGTCACAACGTAACTGGGTGGCTATAAAGGTGCACTACAAGTATCTCCGAAAGTGTCTGTTGGGTTGGCACGAATCAAGACTGGGATTTGTCACTCCGTATGACGGAGAGGTATCTCTGGGCCCACTCGGTAGGACATCATCATAATGTGCACAATATGTGATCAAGGAGTTGATCACGGGATGATGTGTTATGGAACGAGTAAAGAGACTTGCCGGTAACGAGATTGAGCAAGGTATCGGTATACCGACGATCGAATCTCGGGCAAGTGCTATACCGATAGACAAAGGGAATCGTATACGGGATTGATTGAATCCTTGACATCGTGGTTCATCCGATGAGATCATCGTGGAACATGTGGGAGCCAACATGGGTATCCAGATCCCGCTGTTGGTTATTGGCCGGAGAGTTGTCTCGGTCATGTCTACATGGTTCCCGAACCCGTAGGGTCTACACACTTAAGGTTCGATGACGCTAGGGTTGTAGAGATATAAGTATGCGGAAACCCGAAAGTTGTTCGGAGTCCCGGATGAGATCCCGGACGTCACGAGGAGTTCCGGAATGGTCCGGAGGTAAAGATTTATATATAGGAAGTCCTATTTTGGCCACCGGAAAATGTTCGGGATTTTTCGGTATTGTACCGGGAAGGTTCTAGAAGGTTCCGAAGTGGGGCCCACCTGCATGGGGGGACCCACATGAACGTGGGTAGTGGGGCAAGGCCCCACACCCCTGGTCAAGGCGCACCAAGATCCCCCCTTAGAAGGAATAAGATCATATCCCGAAGGGATAAGATCAAGATCCCTAAAAAGGGGGGATAACAATCGGTGGGGAAAGGAAATGATGGGATTTCTTTCCCCCACCTTTGCCAACGCCCCAATGGACTTGGAGGGCAAGAAACCAGCCCCCTCCACCCCTATATATAGTGGGGAGGCGCATGGGAGCTGCACCCCAAGCCCTGGCGCCTCCCTCTCCCTCCCGTGACACATCTCCCTCCTCCCGCAGCGCTTGGCGAAGCCCTGCTGGAATCCCGCTACTTCCACCACCACGCCGTCGTGCTGCTGGATCTCCATCAACCTCTCCTCCCCCCTTGCTGGATCAAGAAGGAGGAGACGTCCCCGCTCCGTACGTGTGTTGAACACGGAGGTGCCGTCCGTTCGGCGCTAGGATCATCGGTGATTTGGATCACGACGAGTACGACTCCATCATCCCCGTTCTCTTGAACGCTTCCGCTCGCGATCTACAAGGGTATGTGGATCCGACTCTTCCCTCGTAGATGCATCTCCTAGATTGATCTTGGTGAGCGTAGGAAAATTTTTGTTTCCCATGCAACGTTCCCCAACACAATCAACATGTATATGAAGGACAGTTGGGTCATGAAGGTTGTGTTAGTTAGTGTCCCCTCTGATTTCTTATCTCACGTCTTGAATCTCGGGACGAGATTCTTGTTTAGTGGGGGTGAGTTGTCACATCCCTAGTTTTGTCTTGCACTTGGGTTGGTCTTGCATGTGCATCATGTTTAAATTTTGTTAAAATTGAATTGGGGATGTTCAAACCCAAGCCTTGAAATCCAAATAGGTCCAGCTAAAAAAATGCATTCAATGAACCCAAAATGCCTTCATCAATGTTTGATAATTTTGGCAAGGCTTTGAGACCAAACCAAAAATAGTGAACATTTATGTGGATTATTTTGGGCACTGAATTTAAATCATTATTTTATTTGCATTTGGAATTATATTCATAACATGCATAGAATACATTTCCAAATACCCTGAAACATTTTATGTGCATTTGGAATAGTCCATTCTGCAACATAAAAGTATTCAGAGGAATTTTGTCACTGGTTTTGGTTTTGTTCTAATTGAAAACAGTGGCAAAAGAAATAAACAATGAAAGAAAAACAGAAACAGAAATAAATAGAAAAGAGAAAGAGGGAAAACCCCACGTGGGCCTTACCTGGCAGAAGAGGCCCAGCCCACCAGGGGCTGAGTGTTCTTCTTCCTCTTGCCAGGAGGACAAGTAGCTGCGTGGCGAGCGCGCCGGCGACACCTTGCAACCTCCTCCCTGCCTGCTTCCCTCCCCGACGCCCTGGACGAGTGCCACGCGACGCCCTCGACCCCTTGCACCTCACCTCTCTCTCCCTGAACCCCATCCCCCTCCTCTGCTCTCTCTTCCTCGCGTCGCCGAGCACACCCGAGACCGCCGGTCGCCGTATCCATGGCCATCGGCCACCCCTCGCCCTGCCATGGAGCTCAGAAGCACCGCCGTGTCCTCCTCATCCTCTCCACAGAGCTACGGGACGCCGGGAGGCTCTGCTTCGTCGTCATCATGCTCGTCTTCAACCTCCGGCCGCCGGCGACCTCGCCGTCGATTCGCGACGTCCGCCGCCTCCCCGAGCTCGCCGAAGCCACCGCTTCACTCGCCGTGAGCTCCTCTTTCTTCTCCCCTGTCCCCTCACTCCCGCGCGTGCTCTAGCCCCGATCCCCACCGTGACCATGAGCTCACCGCCGCCGGCCATGTCGCTGCCGTGGCCAGGGCCACCACAGCCCGCGCCCGAGCGCGTCAACACACTCACCACACCCGCAGGAGGTCGTAGCACCTCTCTGCGCCTCCTCCCATGCACCGCATCGTCGTCCTCGACGATGCCCGAACTCCGGCACCGCCGTGAGCTCCGTTCCGACGAGCTCCGCCGCCCCTGTGTCCTCCCGTCGCCTCCATTAGATGCGCGAGGTCCTCAGCTGCGTGTAGCACCAAACCGCTGCTCTTTTGGTCGCCGGAGGGCAAAACCAGACGCCCTCCGCCATCTCTGGCTCCGCCGGCGACGAGCCACGGGTCAACTCCGGCGAGTTTGACCCGGGTTGACCCAGCTTGACCCCCTAGGTCACTAACGTGTGGGCACCCCTAATTAGCTAGGTTAGTTAAGCTAAATGCTAAGTAATCCAGTTAGTTAGGTTAGTCACTGACCTATGGGACCAGCCTCTGGGTTAATTAGTTTAGTTAGCTAGTTAGCACTTACAGTTTTTATTAACTGGCTGTGCAACTAACATGTGGGTCCCAGCCGTCAGGTTTGACCTGGGCTGGCGCTTTTGACTTGCTGACGTAGTGATGATGTCACTATGACATCATAAAGCCTTTCTGTAATTTAAATAAATCAGAAATGATTTATTTATTTCAGAAATTAGTTAAAACTTCTAAAAATCTTATAAAATCAACCGTAGCTCAGATGAAAATAATTTATATATGAAAAATGATCAGAAAAATCCAAGGAATCTGTTTCTGGCATTATCATGCATGTTAGAACAATTTTTGTCTACAGTTTAGGACAAATCAAATGAATGGCATTTAAATAACCACATGTGGAGTTTGAATTTGAACCTTGGGTTCAAACCAACTTCATTTAATTGTGTTGCTAGTTGCATTAGCTCAATAAACATCATATTGCCATCTCACATTCATGCATCATATTGTTGCATTGCATTGATTATGTTCCTTCTGTGTTGCCGGTATTTGTCCCCTCTCAGTAGACGTGGTTCTGATGATGAGATCGATGACACTGATGAAGACACAGTGCTATCTTCAGAAGTGCCAGGCAAGCAAAACCCCATTGAGCATTCCGATACAATCCCCCTCTCTCGCTCTTGCTCTCTTTTACTGCATTAGGACAACAACGCTTCAACTGTTACCTGCTGCGGTAGTTGAACCCCTTTCCACTGCATGACCTGTCATTGCCACAGTAAATAGTTGAAACCCACTAGTATGAGTAGGAGTTGTTTGAGACATGTTGTGCCTACTCATTCATGATTTCTGGCTATGTCTGCTATTGCTTAGAGTTGCGTCAGGTCTGATTCATCGAGGAAGAATTGGAAGGGTGATGAACATGTCCTACTGTGTGTGAGCTAAGTGTGTGAACACGATTTGGTAAAGGTAGCGATGAGAGGCCATGTAGGAGTACATGGTGGGTTGTCTCATTGCAGCCGTCCTCAGGAACTGAGTTCTGTGTTTGTGATCCATGAAACAGCTACTACCACACATTGGGATCCTTAATTGACTCTCTCGACTTATTAATCAACATGATCTCTGTCCAGGAGTTGCAATTAGTTTCTGGTGTTTGTAGTTACTGGAGGTCGTGCGCAGCGCTGACCCTCGGGGTGGGCTGTGACGCGGCAGGTACGTGGCACGGTGTACCGGTCGCCCGTTTGGTGACTCGGGAACCCTGTACACATCGTTTGGGGCCGTGAGCGACACCCCGGCCGGATCTCCCCACGGATGGAACCTAAATAATCGATAAACCTGGACGAGAGACTTGTGTGGTTAGTCAAGTCGTGGCCGACACCCTCGCCAGGCTTCCGCTTGAAGGTTGCCGAGATACATGACGTGTACATGGCGGTAAGTGGCGAGAGCGTGTGTGAAGAAGTACACCCCTACATGGTTATATATGATCTATTCGAATAGCCGTGTCCGCGGAAATGGACTTCTGGGTTACATGTACAGTTCATAGACAAGTGGAAGTGGATACTCTAAAACACGCAAGATAAGCGTGAGTGCTATGGATGGCCTTCTCGTAGGGAGACGGGAGCGGATCCATGGTGGTGTATTGGTGAATATGTGGACTCGTGTGCGCCACCTCAAAAGAGTTACTTGCAATCGTAGTTAGAGTAGCCACCGGGTCAAAGCTGGTTTGCTGCAGTCAAACTCCACCACCCCTTTGTTGATACTGATGCATATGTAGCTAGTTCTGATATAAGTCTTGCTGAGTACCTTTGTACTCACGTTTGCTTAATTTATGTTTTTGCAGAGAGACTTCAGTCTCGCTAGTGATTCCGCATGGACTTTGACGTTTAGCTTGTTACCTCAGCTACGATCTTGTACCATTGGGAGGGTCTTGTAGATAGTCAGGCTTCTCAGCCTTTTTCATTTGTAGTTGTCTGTACTCAGACATGTTATGCTTCCGTTGCATGTATGCTCTGTATGTTGGGTCATATGACCTCTGTTTGTAATAAATGCTATGATGGCTCTTCTGGGCCTTTATCTATATGAGTTGTTGAGTTATGTTGTGATGCCATGTTGTACAACACATACTTGCATGTTATGCGTACGTGTAATGTGTATTGCTATGTGTGGGATCCGACACCTAGTTGTTTACCCTTGGTAGCCTATCTTACAGGGAAATGTCTCCTAGTGCTTCTACTGAGCCTTGGTAGTTTGCTACTGCTCCGAAACACTTAGGCTGGCCGGCATGTGTTCTTCTTCGTTCCTGTGACTGTCCCTTAGGGGAAATGTCACGCGTTGTTCCTTTAAGTCCTTGTAGCTTGCTACGACTTGGGTTCATACGTTGATGACCGACACGTTCGTTGCTGGGTCATGTATGCCTGTCTCTGTAATTTAGTGCCACTTTTGGTTTATAACTAGTCATGTCGGCCCGGGTTCTCAGTCATATGGATGATAGCGACACTATCATATACGTGTGCCAAAATGTGCAAACGGTCCCGGGCCAGGTAAGGTGGCACCCGTGGGGATACCGTGCGTGAGGCCGCAAAGTGATATGATGTGTTACAAGCTAGACCTGTGTGACTTAGGATCGGGGTCCTGACAGTGACTATCTGACGCGCAGGGCAGAGCTGTGAAACTCTTGTGAAGGAGTGCACGAGGTATAATCCATCGAGTATTTCACGACCGGGTGCAGAGAAGGCACCTTACTCAAACACCGGCTCCTGTGCGACGAGCCGGCCACGTTGGATGAACTGCTGAGCATAGCAGACAAGTATGCCGCCGCTGACTCCTCCATGAAGACCGAGCTGCAAGTGGATGCTTCGGGCAAGATGACCCCTCCAACTTCCAAGACGCCGGCAGGAGAATCCAGCCAGCGCCAACAGACCAGCGACCAGAAGCGCAAGGCCCACGCGCTGGCTGCCAACAGCCGGCTGGTGGCAGCGGTCGACGGACAACAGCCAGAAGCTCAAGCAGGACCCAAAAGCCAGAAGGGCGGCAAACCGGTGTGGCAACCGGCCTTCTCCTTTGATCAAGCTTTGGACGCCCCCTGCAAGTTCCACAGTGACGCGAAGCCTTCCAACCACACCACACGAAAGTGTCATTGGCTCACAAGAATTGCGAGGGGAGAAGCTCTGCCTCCGCCGCCTGCTGGACAGCCGGCCCCGCCTCCTAATCCGTCGGCTGCTCGTCCTGGCGGCCAGGTCCAGGACGAATTCCCAGAAGAAAATGGAGCCTATGTTGTCTTCACCAGCCAGACGGACGATAGGCGCAGCTGGCGCTAGCAGCGCAGAGAAGTCAACACTGTTGCCGTCATGAACCCAAAATTCATGCATTGGTCTGAAAGGCCTGTCAGCTGGAGCCGAGAGGATCACCCGGCTGTCATGCCATCACCAGGGGCCTATGCCTTGGTCCTGGACGCCACTCTCTCCACTGACAGGCGGGCCTATCATTTCTCCCGAGCCCTAGTAGACGGCGGCAGCAGCATCAACATCATGTACCGGGACACCGTGGAGAAGTTGGGCGTCAAAGAGAAGCAGCTCCAACCTACCAGGACCGTGTTCCATGGCATTGTGCCAGGCCTCTCTTGCTCACCAATCGGCAAGGCTAGGGTCGATGTCCTGTTTGGTGACAAGACACACTTCCGGAGAGAGCTGGTCTGGTTTGAAGTGGTGAACCTGGAAAGTCCCTATCACGTGATCTTGGGCCGACCAGCTCTTGCAAAGTTCATGGCAGTCCCCCATTATGCCTACCTCAAGATGAAGATGCCTGGTCCCAAGGGAATAATCAGCATAGCCGGGGACTACGAGAAGTCCATTGCATGCGCAATGGCCAGCAGTCGCCTGGCAGAAACCCTTGTCGTGGCTGAGGAAAGGCGCTGTCTGGAGCGGCTGGTGGCAATAGCTGGCGAGCAGCCGGCCATACCAGCCGATCCCAGGGAGGCGTAGCCGCAAGGCTCGTTCCAGCGAACCAAGGACACAAAGAAGATTGCCTTGGACCCGTCTAGCCCGGAACGATTTGCTGTCATAGGGTCAAGCCTAGACAGCAAATAGGAAAGCGAGCTCGTCGATTTCCTCCGTGAGAATCGGGACATCTTTGCATGGTCCCCCAAGGACATGCCTGGTGTCCCGACGGATTTGGCCGAGCACAAGCTACACGTGAGAGAAGATGCAAAGCCTGTCAGACAGCCACTGCGCCGCCTGTCAGAAGAGAACAGAAGAGTCGTTGGGGAGGAAGTCGCCCGCCTGCTAGCAGCCGACTTCATCATGGAAGTCTTTTATCCCGAGTGGCTAGCGAATCCAGTCCTGGTGCTGAAGAAGAACAACAAATGGCGCATGTGCATTGATTACACCAGCCTGAACAAAGCTTGCCCTAAAGACCCGTTTGCTCTGCCACGAATAGATCAAGTGATCGACTCCATAGCCGGATGCGAGCTGCTGTCTTTCCTTGATGATTATTCGGGGTACCATCAAATCAAGCTTGATCTAGCCGACCGTCTGCAGACAACCTTCCTCACGCCATTTGGGGCCTTCTGCTACCTGACCATGACATTCGGCTTGAGAAATGCCGGCGCCACCTTTCAGCGTTGCATGCAGAAGTGTCTCCTCAAGCAGCTTGGCAGGAACGCCCACGTTTACGTGGATGGTATTGTGGTGAAGACAAAGAAGAGAGGAACCCTTTTGGGAGGAACATTTGAGAATCTGCGCCGCTTTCGGATTAAGCTAAACCGGAGAAATGCGTCTTCGGGGTACCGGCCGGCCAGCTCCTTGGCTTCCTGGTATCCGAACGCGGCATTGAGTGCAACCCCGCAAAGATCAAAGCCATTGAGAGGATGGAACGACCGACCCATGTGCGAGATGTCCAGAGATTCACGGGATGCCTGGCATCTCTCAGCCGTTTCATCAGTCGGCTGGGTGAAAAGGCACTCCCCCTGTACCAACTGATGAAGAAGACCACGTGTTTCGAGTGGAACGACCAGGCAGACGAAGCTTTCTAGCATCTCAAGCGACTGCTGTCCACCCCGCCTGTCCTGGCGGCGCCAGCAGACAAGGAACCCATGTTCCTTTACATAGCCGCCACCAGCCGGGTGGTCAGCACTGTCATTGTGGTCGAGCGCCCAGAGGACGGCAGAGCCTTGCCCGTCCAGAGGCACGTCTACTACTTGAGCGAAGTGCTGTCAGCGTCCAAGCAGAACTACCCCCATTACCAGAAGATGTGCTACGGCGTGTACTTCACTGCCAAGAAACTCAAGCAGTACTTCCAAGAGCATTCCATCACGGTCGTCTGCACGGCCCCGCTTGCTGAAATCATGGGGAACAGAGATGCCTCAGGAAGAGTGGCCAAGTGGGCCATTGAGCTGGCCCCCTTCACCATCTTCTACCAGCCGCGCACCACCATCAAGTCGCAAGCATTGGCCGACTTCCTCGTCGATTGGGCCGAAACCCAGTACCTGCCGCCCATGCCAGACTCAACCCATTGGCGGATGCACTTTGAAGGATCAAAGATGCGCACTGGCCTGGGAGCCGGCGTCATCCTCACCTCCCCCAAAGGTGACAAGCTCAAGTATACCCTGCAGATTCAGTTTGCCGCCTCCAACAACGTGGCCAAATACGAGGCACTTATCCACGGGCTCCGGATGGCCAAGGAGATTGGCATCCGCCAAGTGCTGTGCTACGGTGACTCGGACTTGGTTGTCCAGCAGTCATCTGGGGACTGGGACGCCAAGGACGCAAACATGGCAAGCTATCGCTTCCTTGTCTAGCAGATCAGTGGACACTTTGATGGCTATGAGTTCCTCCATGTACCACGAGCTGATAACATGCAAGCGGACACCTTGGCACGAATCGGCTCTACCCGCCAAGCAATACCAGCCGGCGTATCTCTCCAATGCCTGCGCAAACCGTCTATCAAGCCTTCACAAGAGTCGGAGTCAATCTTCATACCAGCCGACCCCGGGGCAGGCGGCCTCGTGGTTTCGGCTGCTGGCCTAGAGACTGCCCCAGCAGGCAGCCACGACACTCCAACTCCAACAGACGGACCACCTACAGCCGCGCCAGCTCCCGGCCCGGGGACTGCTCCAGCAGACGGCCAGGAGGCGCCGGCTCCAGCAGACGGCTCGGGGACTTCGGATACACAGCAGGCGGCTCAGCACAGCCCCCCACCTCCCAGCCCAACCACCCTGGTCTCTTTGGCCGAAGCAACTGGAGTCTCAGCGCCGTCTTGGGCACAGCCAATCCTCACATTCCTGCTCAAAGGAGAGCTGCTAGCAGAAGAAACTTCGGCACGACAAGTTCAACGCCGGGCCTCAACGTACACCATAGTCAACAAAGAGCTCGTCAGAAGAAGTGCGACGGCCGTCTTCCAGCGCTGCGTAGAAGCAACCAAAGGGCTGGCTATCCTGAAGGACATTCACCAAGGGGAATGCAGCCACCACGCGGCCTCAAGGTCTCTCGTAACCAAAGCTTTCCGCCACGGTTTCTTCTGGCCGACTGCTTTGGACGATGCCAAAGATTTGGTGAGAAAGTGCAACGGCTGCCAACGCTTCAGCTCCAAGCAACACTTGCCGGCTTCTGCACTCAAGACTATTCCGATCACTTGGCCATTTGCCGTCTGGGTTCTGGATATGGTAGGACCTTTCAAGACTGCCAGAGGAGGCCTGACACACTTTCTAGTGGCAATAGATAAATTCACCAAGTGGATCGAAGCCAAGCCAATCAAGAAACTCAATGGCCCAACTGCAGTGACATTCATTGCAGACATCACAGTCCGGTATGGTATACCGCACAACATCATCACCGACAACGGCACAAATTTTGCCAAAGGCGCACTTGCCCATTTCTGTGCAACTTAGGGCATCCGACTGGACCTAGCGTCTGTTGCCCACCCACAGTCTAACGACCAAGTCGAGCGCGCCAATGGCCTCATCCTGTCCAGCATCAAGCCCCGGCTGGTCGAACCTTTGGAGCGGTCGGCCAGCTGCTGGATCGAAGAACTGTCGTCTGTCCTATGGAGCCTCAGAACCACTCCGAACAAATCCACCGGCTTCACTCCTTTCTTCCTCGTCTATGGGGCCGAGGCCGTCATCCCAACGGACGTCGAGTTTGACTCGCCTCGCGTCACCATGTGTACGGAAGCTGAAGCCAAAGAAGCACGCGAAGACGGCGTGGACTTGCTGGAGGAGGCCCGGCTGGTAGCACTTAGCCGCTCCACCATCTACCAGCAGGGCCTCCGTCGCTATCACAGCCGGCGAGTTAAGCCACGCTCCTTCCGCGAGGGAGACCTTGTGCTCCGGCTGATCCAGCGAACAGCCGGCCAGCACAAGCTCTGGGCTCCTTGGGAAGGACCGTTCATCGTCAGCAAGGTACTGGGCAACGATGCCTACTACCTCATCGACGCCCAGAAGCCAAGAGCGCGCAAGAGAGACGACTCAGGCAAGGAGTCGGAGCCCCCATGGAACGCGAACCTTCTTCGTCGCTTTTATAGCTGAAGGACAGTATGTGTCGTGCTATCTAAATTTATTTTGCGAATCAGTGGGAACCCCAAGGAGTTCTCGGGGACTGCCCAACCCTTTATCTATATGATAAGAATTATGCCTATGAATGATTGTTGTTCACTCCTTTGTCCGGCACCGGAGCCTAGCAGACGGCCCGGGGACTGGCCGCCTAGCCCTATGTCTAGGGAATTCTCCTTAAAAAGTCAGACAAGTAATGTGATGGCATCCAAGCCCTCTCCTGCATCCAGTCACAAACTCGCAGAACGAGGTTGTCCGGCTGGCAGGAGCCAAAGGCAAGAAATGGTACCCACATGAAAAATGGCTAAGGAAAAAAGACATAGGGGCAGCCGGCCCCTCACACTAACAGCTGGCTGTCAAGTAGCCGGCTAGCCGGTTCTAGGCTTGGCCAGACCGCCTTCCAGAAGGCGAGATACTTGCCCACCCCGAACACAGCCAAGTCCCTGACCTAGCCACAGAACCACAGAGTGGCTGTCTAGCTGGCAGGGCGGTAGTTCAAGGAGACGGCAAGAAGAAAATCGCCACAAGGAAACTAGGGCAAGGCTAATCCTAGGACTCGGCACAATTGCATAAAAACGATGCTGCATTAAAAAGAATATTTACATCCAAAAGGCCTCAAAAGCCGCCTTGCAGTATTAACTTACTAATACACCCAGCGGGTGGAATTGTTTGGATTAACCCTACAAGTCTTACAGAGAAGCAGAAGATGCAAACGAAAAACTTAAGGTGCAGCAGGCTGGGCAGGTGGCACGACGGAGCCGGCTTCCGGGGATGCCGCCTGGTGGGTCTCGGTCTGGCCGTCTCCTGCAGCAGGCGGGGCCATCACTCCTGGTCCGCTTGTTGAGGATTGGTCAGGCTGGCGACTGGCTGCTGGGTCCGCCTCCTAGGAACTGTTCTCCTCGTCGCTGCCTTCCTCCTCTTCATCACCTTCGCTGGAGGCGATCTCCTCATCCGGCTCCTCCGACACCGCCAAGTCCAACCCGAAGTTGCCAGGCGGCACCACATGGCCCCTGTCATCCAACTTCGGGATGAAGATGGAGGTGTCGGCATATTCGGTGAGGGCGGCGGCACGTTGGACGAGCTCCTTCTGCTCCACGGCCAGCTCAGGCTGGGCCTCCGCGCGGAAGGTCTCCAGCTGCGCAAGGCTTAGGCCAGGATACCAGCTCTTGGCGAACTCCAGGGCGGTCCGCGCGCTAGCCCTTGCTGCGGAGCCCTTCCAGGCCTCGAAGCACTGGCCGGCTGCCTCCAGCCAGGCGGCCGTCCGGCTGGGGGTGCGGAGCATTGGCACACCTGGCCAGAGGGCGGCCAGGACCTGGGCGCCAGCACGCTGCAGCTGGCGAAGAAGACGGAGGACTGGCAGAAGACGCACCCGAATGGCAAGAAGCTCCTCGGTTGGGGTCCTGGGCGCGTTGGGTGCGATCGCCCGGCCCGCCTGGCGCCTCGCAGCATGCTCGGCCTCGATGGCCTGGGTGGCGGCCACAGAATAGCCCGGGAAGAACTCTGCCAAGACTAGAAGAAAAGAAAGACGGCTGCCGCAAACGGCGAAAACAAGATAAAAGGGTAGACGTCTCACCGTCGACCATGTCTCCAATGGCTACATAGCCGTCTTGGAGAGCCGCCTCCTTCTCGGCCCAATTCGAGCGCTCAGTCTCGAATTCGGCCCGCAGAAGTGACTCAGCATCAGACATCTTGCCAAGCTCGACCTTGTGGGCCACCGCCTGGTCCGCCAGCTCCTTGGCTAGGCGATCACGGTCCTGAGCAGCAAGACCGCGATCCCGCTCCTTAGCAGCCAGCCCCGTCTGGGCCTCACCCAGCTGGTTGCGGAGGTCCACTGCGACCACTGGCAAGAGAGAAAGAAGAGAACGAAGGTCAGCAGCAAAAAATATAACCTTGGAGTTCCAAGCTGCCTGCTCAGCAGCCGACTCGGAACTTGGGGACTACACCCAGCGGGTGCGCTGATGCGCCCCTGCAAGGAGAAGAGGAGGCACTCACCTCGGCTGTCTGCCAAGGCAGCCTGCAGCTGCACCAGCTCCTGGAGATGAGCGTTGTAGGAGGCCACGCGGAGGTTGTGGTACTCCTGCAACAAGAAGCAAGATCAGATCAGGATGTACACTTTGGAGTTCCAAGCCGCCTGCTCAGCAGCCGGCTCGGAACTCGGGCACTACACCCAGTGGGTGCGCTGACGCGCCCCCACAGAAGAAATTGAAGGAATAAAAACAGAAGAAAACGAAGCACACTTACCCGAATGGAGGACCGCGTGGCGATGAACTCCTGCATCGCCGTCTGCACGATGTTGCCCAAGGAGTTCATGCGGTCCAGGACGTCCCGCGATGCGATGATCCACGCGCCGCCTCCTCCGGACCTCCAGCTTGATGGCGCCGCGCTGGTCGCCTCGTTCTCCGGCGCGGACGAGCTGGCCCCGTCGACCTCCACCTGCTGGGCCATAGAGGCCGCCCTCGCAAGGCGCCGGCGGGCTGGGCCTCGGGGGGCCGGTTGCGGGCCAGTCACCAGCACGCCCCCAACCGGCGGCACCTCCGTCCCCGCTGGCCGGCTGCCCTGCTCCCCAGCAGGTGGCGTGGGGGGTGTTGGTGGCGTCTCCAAGATGACACATTCGTCCCCCCCATTGCCTGGAGCCGGCTGCTCGTCAGCAGCCGGCGCCTGGGCCGATGGCTCTAGAGACCCTGACTCCGGGTGGACGACGTGGCCCGTTGGCTGCTGGGGGCCCTTTCCCCGCTCTCGGACGTGGGCGGCGTCTGCCTCGGCCTTCTTGGCAGCTTCGGCCTCCGCCTGGGCGGTGGCATCGGCCGCCGCTCGCTCACGCTCCGCGGCCTCGCGCTCCGCGCGCGCCTTGCGGGCATTCCTCTCTGTCGCCTCCCGGAGCGCGGCGGCTGGATCCACGTGAGGGGGCGCAGGAGGGGCATCTGGGCCTCCTACAACAGAGCCCACTGGCACCCGCGAGAGGGAAAGCGGTGTGCTGCGTGGATGTCCCCAGGAAACGGAGGGTCAGACAAGAAGGGATCAGCTGTGAAAAAAGAATAACACGCAAAGAAGGAATGAAGAATACTTACCCGGACACAACCGGCCTGGCCTTGGGCTTCTTCGGCACGTTTGCCCTGGTGGCCGCCTCCCGACGCCTCGTGGCGGCGGTCGACAGCCGGAGCTTCTTGGGTGGGGCACCAGTCGGCCCTGACGAGGACCGCCGCTTCCCACCGCCGGCTGTGCTAGATGGCCCCGCCTGCTGGCTGGCGCGGACGGGTGCCTCGCTCGCCGGAAGAAGTCGAGGAAGGAGCGGAAGAAGCCAATCGCCGGCAGGCCGAATCCGCACGGAAAGTGCAAGCGGAAAATGACCCGCTCGCCTTGCCGCAGGGCCGGCCTGATCTCCGCCACAGGCGCCAGGCGCACGGCGACCCTGTCGGCCGGGGGCAGCTTCCGCGACCGCCGAAGGACGTCCACGTGCTCCTGCAGGACCTCGCTGCCGTCTCATTGGCCGTGGTGTCAGGGAGGTGCTGGATCGGACATGGCTCGGGCAGCGGTTCGCTGTGACGATGACAAGAAGGGCAAGGAAGAAGATGAAGGATGGGGGAGAGTGAGCGCGAGAACAGCGCCAGCCCTCTCCCCCGGCCTATATATAGGCCCGGGCGTCGAAGGCGAGGGGACGGGCGTGGGATTAACCGCTCCACGTCCCGCACGACCCCCAATTTTCTCGCGCCTAATCCACGCGCATTAAATGCGCGTGGGAGGGTAATCGATTACCCCTGCCACTGTGGATCCGCGGGGGACCCGAGGCCCTTAGTGGCGGGCCCTGGCCCGCTGTTACGTCCTGTCACGCGCGTGGGCTAGCAGGCTGACGCGACGGGACGGTGACGCGTGGGCACTGCCAACGGTCTGCGGGCCTATTCGACTGTCCGCTGACCAGGCAGCGCCTTCTCACTGAAGACTCTGAGACGATGGTTCGGTTGCTGGGAGCCGGCTCCAGCGGCGCAGGGCCGGCTGTCAGCAGACAGACATCTTTAGCAGACAAGTGAAGGACGATGGGCTTGCCTGAGGAGGGAAGATGCTAGAACTCCTCGGCACCTCCAGCACCCGCCTCGGAGTTCCACCAGCTTCGGGGACTACTGTTAGAGATATTGACCATGGGTACCCTCGGCCGACAGAAAATAAATCTTTTATTTATTCCTCCTGGCACGTTGAAATTGATGAGGACAACCAGGGGCGGCCAGCGCCGCGCGCATCCGTCGAGCGGCGACTTGTAATCGACCACTTAGGCTGCCTCCGACCTGTTAATATGAGCCTGACATAGGGACAGCGGGCTGTGCATTCGTCCTCGGGTCTTCCATTGCAGACGACGAAACTTATCAGTCAATCGATTCTTGTATATGACCTTGTAAGCCGGAGTACTAGTTGTACTTGCTGATTGCTGTGAATTTTCTCATACGTATAGTGGTACATGCAATTGATTTGCAGGCCTCGATCTCCTCGCCTCGGAGTAGTAGCGGTGGATTTGGATTTGATCTTTGGTCAACAAGAGCCGATGTAGACGTCAAAAGTAGCCGCAATCCGACTCGACCGTAGAAATTAAGGCGGCGGTTTCAATGGAATATTGCAATATAGTATGTTTGATCCGACGGAAACTCTTGTCGGTCTTGACCACAATGAACTCTACATGACTTGTGTTGTCGCCCGAGCTTTTTCCAATTTTTTAGCGACGAACTTCAGAGTTGATGTAGATCCTCTGTGCCGTCTTTTTGTCATCCGGCTGTTTGCAAGATTCTTGATCCCTGAGAGAGATCCCTCCAAAAATTCAACATGTCGGAGATATTGACCATGGGTACCCTCGGCGCCTACCCTTGGTATTT
This sequence comes from Secale cereale, assembly GCA_902687465.1. Classification (NCBI taxonomy): domain Eukaryota; kingdom Viridiplantae; phylum Streptophyta; class Magnoliopsida; order Poales; family Poaceae; genus Secale; species Secale cereale. The sequence continues at coordinate 227,426,967 of LR738711.1, forward strand.
TAAGACAAATGACAGCCGCCTGGTCCGCTTCGGCCGTCTGCTCATCGGGCCGCCTCCTAGAGTAGACTGCCCTAGGAGCCGGTTGCCAGCAGGCGGCGGGGACCCAGCAGGCGGCGACACCAACACCACCAGCCAGCAGACGGCCCCGCACTCCTTCCCCAGGAAGCACGCAAGGGGGGACCCCTGCGCGGCGGAGACGTGGCTACAGGAGAACATGTCCTTAGAAGATCTATAAGGGCATGGCTACAGTGACCGTGTACCTTATGAATATCTCCTAAGCGGCGGGTCACTGTAGCCACACAGCTCGTGACCAAGCATCGGTCAGAGGAGGCCACGATCCCACTACCCGCAAACGGCGGGACCAGCAGGCGGCTGGCCCCATCGGTCAGCGGGTAGCTCATGAACAAGCCGCCCCTGGCAGACGGCCAGGGGCGACGGCCGCCTGGTAACAGATGGCAAACCTCGCCCTAGAAGTCCGAGCCTCATCAAGATGACAGGACGGGGCGAGGCGGCAGCGTGCGGCGGGAGGCGATGGTACTGTAGCCATTTCCTTCTCGACGAGGCTGTCGTCAGCAGAGGCATCCCCAAAGTGAAAGACAATCATGAGGGGCCCGCGGGCGGCAGGCCCCAGCAGACAGGCGGTAAAGCCGGCGCCAGAAGACACTGATGGCTGGGGGCCACACCGTCGAGATTACCATTGTACCCTTGGGGGGTGGGCCTATATAAACCCCCCAGGGTCCTCCATGAGGAGGGGTTACAAGATCACGCGGTTAAACACTAGATAGGGAGAGACATGAGGTGAGCTAGCCTTGTTCCTCTTCTTCCTTTGAACCACACAGCTCAAGGAGCGATCTTGTAGCTACCTTAGTGCTATCAATCATGACGCGGAGCCCCCGCGGAGCAGGACTAGGGGTGTTATCTCCTCGGATAGCCCTGAACCTGGGTAAGATCCGTAGGCATCCTAAGTTTCGCTTTATCCCGCTTCCCGAGCCCGGCGACGTTCTTTTGACCCCATGCATGATGAGCCATCCGTTGGCATATGTCGTCCCAAAACCCTGACACAACACCACCGTGCGCCAGCCCCACGGTGGGCGCCAACTGTCATGAAATTGTCACGGCAGATGTCCTTAGTGTGAGGACTTAGTCGCGAGGCCAACACATCTATGTGGTAGCTTGAGAGGGGTTGGGCCGGAATCGAGAGACACAACATAGACGAAGATTTAGACAGCTTTGGGCCCCGGGAAACATCACCCGATAATAACCCTACATGTTGTTTGTGGCTAGGTCTCATTATGATCATGAGGAAGTCGCCGGTAAGCCGGCTTTTTTTTCTAGCCCTAGAGATTGTTTCTTCTTACTTGTCCCTCTTTGGGGAGCCCTGCCCCTCCATATATATGTTGAAGGGGCGGTTTACATGACTAGTCCTAGTTGGATTAGGACTACTCTATTACAAGTGGAGTCCTAGTATTGCTTCCTTTGTAAGAGAATATTCCTTATGTCTTCCTCTTAAACCGGTCCACAGTAACATGAGCTGGCCTTTCATAAACGGCCCGTTGGGCCACCGGGTCTTGTCGCTCCTCTGACCCGCCTGCCGGATTACCAATGAATCGTAAACCGCCGGGTCCAAGCGGGTCGCCAGTGAATCACCAACTCTAGCCGGGTCATACATCCGGCGGTTTATATCACGAGATATATCCCCGACAACGCCGGTGTAGCGAGCACTCACTAAGCGGGCCAGCGCCTTGTCTGCACTGCTCGCGGATTCGCCTCATGGACACCGGTGATTGGGCGACGAGCGATTTTCCTGGACCTCGCTCACCATACACCGGGGTTGGGCTATAAAAACAGCAGCGCGGCTCTCTTCCAACACACAAACACCACGCCGCTCTACTACCTCTTTGGTTTGGAAGGGATCGAGCCGAGCTCCTTCGGCGAGGCTGTGTTCCTGGTGGCGCTGCGGTGGTTCCTAGCTGCGATGCTGGGCACACTAATCGGCGTGTCATTCCTCCTAGTGATACTCATCAGGAACAAGCGGGCTCGAGCCAACGCGCGACTGGGTGCGGTGGATCGAGGTGTGGAAGAAGATGGTGCACGGGGTGGTCCTCCGCCACGCTTGATTCTCCGTCGCTTCGCGTTGGTGGAGTAATCGCGTGCAGCGGTGGTGGCGACTGGCCGACGCCACGCAAGGCAGTGATGGTGATGGTGGTGTCCAAATGCAGGTGAGATGGCTGCGCTAGCTCAAAATCACACTGGGTACGAGGAAAGTTTCGTGGATTGCTCCATGAAAAAGTAGGTGTCGAGGTAGAATCAGAGTTGAAATCTATATCGGGGAGTTGTGCTAGATCGAGGGAAATAAAGCTGGCAATGTTTCTCCGGAAGCGCAATTGGGTTAACGAAAAAGAATTAGGGACGAGAAATGGCTAGATGAAAATGTCTCCTCGAGGTTCTGGGTTTGAAAATCTGGCAGACGGGGTATGCACAGATATAGATAGGGATGTGACTTTGCTTTTCCCGAGTACTGCGCAAAAGTACTCGTGAGTGAACCAAGGCTGTGTGCAGGATGCAGTGCACTCTAAACAAACAAACAAACAGACGCAACATACATGCAACAGAAAAAAAACACCAGACAAATCACACAAAAGCGTTTTAATGCCAATGGGTATATGTACTCCTAGTATACATACCTACACCAGCTCGCATTTTATTATAGACTCGGAACGAGTCAATGTTGTTTTTAGTGTATGAGCTCTACTGATTAAAATCTTGTTAGCAACCATTGCCAACCCTATCAAACATTTCTGCTTGACAGAGAGACAAGCAAACACAAAGACAAAAAAAGCAAGCAAGCATACATAAACCACAACATACGGGTTACAACAGTACCATCATACTACCAAGCACGAATGCGCTACGCGATAATCGAAACTACGCACCCCGGAATACATGGTTCTATCCTCATATCAAGGATGGATCGACAGACTGACCTACTCGTAGAAACACTTGACTGCGTGACTGAGGTCATGCAGAAGACTGGCCATGCTGGGGCTCTCCTGGAGGACGAAGACTAAGCCAATCTCCATCTTCATCGTCCAACACTACTAACGGTTGGGGCTATTCTGCTGGAGGTGTGGCTAAAATTGATCCAAGCAGATGCTGCTGGTGGATTCAGAAAAGAGCCTTGTCGAGGGTGATGATGTTTGGCTTAGGCCATAGCACTGGCTGAGAGGGTAGCACTGGTTCGGATGGCATTGGGCAAACGACTTGAGATGCGAATTTATGAGCCTCACGATAAGCTTCCCTGACAACTCGTACCGCATCATTGTCGAGGGTTCTAAACTCGGCAAGCATCTTTGAAATCATCATCCCCTGGGCAGTGATATATTGCACCAAGCGAGCAATTGAGGGGTCGTCTCCTTGGATAGCGGGAGAAGGCTGAATTCCGGCTTCTGCCATAATGGGGAAAAAAGCAGAACTCCCAACTTTGTGCCACCTACGGAAACTTTGTTCGGAGGTATATGATAGCCTCCACAACAGCGGCCTGAATGGCTAAGTCAGTGGTAGGCATGGCTCTACCCTAAAAAACCAAAGGCTAACCATCTACTGCGGGACCTGGGCCAATGTGCACCCTTGCATCATAGCGGTGAAGGTGAGGGACGGGTGTCGATTGGAACACCGGGTAATCGGGGCTAGCATTAAAGCCAAATGATTTGGTGAGCATCTCGGCAAGAAGGGGTGGAAATCCAGTATGGTTGACGGCACAGGTGCGGGTGTAAAACTTGGGAGCTTTGAGGGCGCTAGTCATGGCTGGGGTGTTGCTAGCTAGGCTTCTCTACAAGACATGGCCGATTGAGGGGTGGGCGATACAGCTAGCGGAAAACGGATTTATAGGAAGCTACGCGGGACGTGCCCGCATGGTGTGACCCCTTTCCCTTAATGGCGAAGGGTAAGCGGTGCGGCGGACCAGAAAAGATAGGGTTGCTATTCGTTCCATGAATAACTAGGCGGGGACAGTGGGGTGAGGACGTGTCGGTCCCGACTGCTCCACCTGTTGATTAACAGTGGACATGCCGGATGCCAGGGATGGGTCAAATCCCTTAGGGTCATTATGGGTTGATGGTAGTGGTGACCTAATGCTAGGATAACCTATGCCACCCTGGCTGCTCTGATACAATCTCCTGTGGCATCCCGATTCGCATGGAGCAGGGGGCCTTCGCATGTCAGCCCATGATAACATCTGACGCACGACAGGTCCATGATACAGCATTCCAGGTACAAGAATATTCATCAAATACATGTGTATATGATTACATCATTGATGAATACAATTATCTGGCATAGCCATAAGGCTATTTAAATGGCGGCGGAAGTCTTGGTTTGGCAGCATAACAACTCTGGCTGGGCTCCACAACTCACATGACTGGCAAGATTACGGCTTAGCATGACATAACAAACGAACAATCTGGACACGACGTACAAAATTGGCATGACACGCCAGGTCATTACATTGAATGTACTTGCAAGACAACCAAATGCATAGCATCCAAACAAACAGATGACAAAGCAAGAACCAAGCATATGCGACAATCTACTCCAACACAATTTCTAAGCATGGCACAATATTAACAAGAATCATAAATCAAACTAAGCATGAACAACATCATAGCATCTACTAGCATGGCATATCAAACTTACTTCTAACATAACAACCACAAAGCATAGCATATCAAAACATGGCCTGCCATAATGAAATTATGCTGAAAATAAACTACCAGTTACCTCCCGTGAAGACATATTGTATTAACCTCATGCAACAATCACTAACTCTGCCACGGCTCCTCGGAGCAAACTCATGACTTACCGAGACCTCGTCTCGGGGTCATATCAACACATGACCGTGACTTCTCACGATTTTCTTATAGTCCAAGTCACCACAATATTTATCACATCTTACTTATCACATAAGTTATTAGCAGATTTATCCTCCATTTCGACCAAGACCCGATAGTGTGACCTACTACGAACTTGTGCCCATGACCGAGGACGCGGCTATCAATAGATTTAACACACACACTGCAGAGGTAGCGCACTTTACCCACACCACAGAACCCATGGCCTCGCACTCCCATTTGGGTGGACTAACGGTGTTCCGAAAAAACCCGACCTACTGCCATGACACTCTCCCGGCAACTCCGACCAACTCTCCTTTGGGCAAAGTCATGGGTGGCCCCGTGCCTACCAAAGGCACCTACGGCCACCGTCATGGCAAAAATGGTCCCGAACGAGGACATGTGGACATAACCAAACTCGGGCTCACAAGGCTTATGTCCGCCTACTAGATCAGGGTAGCGCGCGCCCATAACCTTCCCTAGTTGGAGGCACCGGCGAGAGGCATGACAATAGACCCATCTAGGGCTTCCCATAAAGGCAAATGTGGCTGCACTGGAGAAAGCTCGATTTGGTGGCACTATGACTCGATCCCATCGATGATGGAGGAGGTTTATTATGAAGTCAAGTTATTAACTTCTCCACCATCATTAACATTATGAGAATATTTAACAAAGATGCAACAATGAGCATGCAACATGCAAATGCACTAACAAATATCAAGTTCCTCAAGTGAACAGATAAATCCTATGAAACATGACAATACCGTGTACTAGCTTATTGATGGTGTGACAAAATCATCATAGCATCAATATTACTGGAATGAAATTAACCAAATCACATGTATGACATTATCAACAACAATATAACTAGCATGGAAAATGATATCATGAAAAGCAAGCATGATGTGGCAAGCAGTACTAACATATAGCACAACTGAAATAACGGCAGACGAAACAGACAAAAACTACTGCAACTAAGCACACACACGAGGTACCAGCAAAGTCAACATGCAAGTTCGGGGCTCATGATAAGAGGTTGGCTTGCCTGGGGTTCGAGAAATACTCCGGGGATGAGTGTGGTCAACTCTCGGAAAAATTTGACGGAGAATGGTTCTCTCTCAAAGGGGCTGAATTAGGGCAAGTGCAAAATGGGCATTTTTAGAATGTGCAAACATCAAGAAAATAGTCCCATCGAAAAGAGCTCGACGAACAGAGAACGTGAGCGTTGGAATCACCTCGATCGGAGTTACGGTTGCAAAGTTGTGGCCGTTCACTATTTAGGTAGAAAAGTGGCTTAAACAATGAACGTTCACAATATAAGCATTTCGGCAGGCGGGGCTGGAAAAGAGAAAGCACATTTGAGAAAATACGTTTCCAGATAACAGAAAGCATATTTCACGCAATACGTTTTCAGTTGTCACAAAACGTACTACGGGGAATATGTCTTCCACTAATAGGAAAAGGGCTATAGGTGATATTGACACTAATGGCGCACCATGCATGTGGTGCGCCACTATTATATAGCAGTGGCGCACCAGATACTGGTGCACCATTAGTGTCCTCATTACTAATAGCGCACCAGACACACGGTGCGCCATTACTAACATATTTTATTTTATTTTATTTTTCCAAAACTACTAATGGCGCACTAGGGCAAAGACCACACTCTCTGCGCCACTACTAACAAATTTTTTATTTTATTTTATTTACTTTTTTTTCAAAACTAGTAAGGGCACAACTCGGTACAGTGGGCCATTACTACTTCAAACTAGTAATGGCGCACCACAACCACGGTGCGCCACTACTAACAATTTCACCAATTGCACCCCCCCTTGGACCGCCTTTTTAGGTTTAAAAAAATAAAATAAAATGATGGAGATGTCAAAAAATAATAAAAGAAAATAAGTTTCCCATGTGATATGTGGTCTAGTTATTGGGAAAATTAACAAATATGAATTTCGACTTTATTTGCAAAATCTCTCTGGAATTTAGTAAAACGGGCATAACTTTTGCATACGAACTCGGATTAAAAGTTTTTTATATGAAAAATCATCTACTCGAAAAGTTACATCCGAATTCAACGGGAAAACTTTGTTGAACATTTTAAAAATCTCAAAAAACCTAACAGAACGAAAGTTATGGAGCTTTTAAGATCTAGAGGGGAAATATGAAAAAATAATCAAACTTACTAGTGGCGCACCATTTGCTATGTGCGCCACTAGTAACATATTTTTTTTGGAAATTGTTTTCAAATTATGATATGTAATATGACCGGGAAGTTTGAATTTTTTTTTTCAAAATTTCATCACACTCATGAACAGGACCGGGAGGTTTAATAGGATTGATATGATAGAACTGCGAAATTAAGCGAGCTCGGGCTGGACTAGTGTGAGGATGAGTGACCTTCCGGGAAGTTTGACCACGGATTGCGATTTGACTTGAGATTAAGCATATTGTCCCGAGATTAAGCCATAGTGACATGAGATTAATAAGAAAAGAAAAAAAAAATCTGAATTAAAAAAAAATAGTAATGGCACACTTCTATGTGGTGCGCCATTACTAAGTCAGATAATAATGGCGCACCTCTAGGCATACTAATGGCGTGTCACAACCCTAGTTCTGGTATGCACTAGGTTAGTCTTGTTGTTTGCATCACATTTAAATTTCAAATGAAATTGAATTGAGGACTTGTGAAACCCTCAGAAACGCTTTTTGAAAATGACCCAAATAAAAATTGCTCCAAAAAGGTCCAAGAAAATGTTCATGTGGCCCTCTGAAAATATTGGTTAGAGATAAAAATCAAACCAATATTATTAGGAGCTCATAAGTATTTATTTTGGGCATTTGGAATTAATGCAATAGTTATTTGCTTGGATATATATTTATTGTATATTTTATATATGTCCAAAATTCTGATTCTTTATTTTGAGGGGCTTGGATTAATTCCTAGGTCCCTGCAAAATAAAAATGTCAGAAGAAAATAATTGATTTAGTTTAGAAACTAAATCAAAACATAATTGCAGAAATAGAAAACAGAACAAAAAAAAGGAGAGGAAGCAACTTACCTGTGCTGGCCCAGCACAGTGCGGCCTGGCCGTCCGAGCTGGCCAGCCCAGCCCACCGGGTCTCCCCTGTCGTCTTCCTCGCGCCAGTAGGCGAGGCGTGTGGCCGACGCGCGCGCACGGCGAGTGCGCCACGTCGCCAGCTGCCTGCCTGCTTCCTCGGGACAGCACGACGCCTTGAAGCTTCTCCGCGGTGCCGCCCCGATCCCCTGGACGCTCTTTCTCCCCCTCCTGCCCTCTTCCTCGTCTGTTTTCGCCACGGCCGAGCGCCGCCGTTGCTGCTGCTCACCGTTGCCGTAGCCACCGCCTTCCCCTCGCCTCTCCGACGAGCCCCCGAGCTCCGCCCCGCTGCTGTGAACCTCTACGCCGAGCCGCAGGTCCCCGGACGCCCTGAGGTTTCGTCCCCGAGCTCTTCTTCTTCGCACGGCCACCGGACACCGTCGACGAATTCGTCGCCTCCGACGCGTCCCCGAGCCCACTAAGCTACTCCGCCGCCTCACTGTGAGCTTCTCCTTCTTTCCCCCCTGTCCTTGCCGTCGTTTGCGACCTCTAGGCCTTATCCCCGCTGATGCCCGACCTCACCGCCACCGGCGATACCGCCGTCGTGGCCACAGCCACGCAAGCTCAAAACCGAGCACGCCACCGCACTCGCCGTTTCACCAGGAGCCCGTAGCACCTTTTCCCTGGCCTTCCCGTGCCCCGTAGCCCCATTTCCGACGAGGGCCGAACTCCGGCGCCGCCGCGAGCTCGTTTCCGGTGAGCTCCGGCCGCCCTAGCTGCTGCTGCTTGTTGGAATGGACGCGGACGAGCTCCAGCTCCTCGCCCGTGGTCTCCGCTGCCTAAATGACCGCCGGAACGGCGAATCCGTGCCCCTCCGCCGCGTCTGTGGACGCCGGCGTCGAGCCGCCAGTGGGTTTGACCGCTGACCGGCGTGCTTTGACCTCCCACTGCCCAGTTGACCCCCCCTCTCTCACTGACCTGCGGGCCCCGCCCGGCTAATTATTCTAGTTAGTGTTAATTAACTAATTAGGTTAGTGATGGGCCTCGAACCCCTCGTTGGTTACCCCAAGTGGAAGGTGTAAGATGCAGTAAGTAGAAGTGTTTTCCCCTAGCAAAGATGCCAAGGATCGAATCCCCAGAGACTCCTAGGTTCAACAAGTAGGTGTCAATTGCTATGGCGCCAGATTAGTAGCAACCAACGTGGACCTGCACACAGATACAAATAACTTTGCTCCCAACGAGTACAGAGAGGTTGTCAATCTCTCCGGCCTTGTAGTTCACAAAGGATTAAAAGCAATGATAGTAGTGATAGATAGTTTTTGCAATAGTAGGTAAATAACGAAAAGTTAATAGTGGATGTGATCAATGATGGTAATATTGACCGGAGTCTCATGATGTTCACTAGTGATGTCTCTCTCCCAAAAGACGATAAAACAGCTATGTGAGGTAAACAAATTACAGCTGGGCAACTGACAGGACCATGAACGCAAACCAATGCTGACTACATTGCAAGAAAGGTTGAGGTTCAAAGCATGGGCGGTACGCCAAAGTAAGTAGACCGAAATCCATCAATATCTACTACTAATCATCCACCTTGAGATATCTATCCAGAACATCTCGCTGGTATTAAGTTGCGAGTCCCACCCATAGTGTAAACTCAATGCAATAGACAACTGCATTAAAAGAACTTTGCGTAAAGTAAACAATCCTTGCACCCGCGGGCACAAGCACCGTTGTTTCCCCCTTGTGGCAACAACACATCCCCTAGACTCATGTTTCTGTCACTCAAGCTAGTCATCGAGGGGCATGAACCCACAATCGAGCATAACGTTCCCTCTTGGAGTCACTACCTATTACTCGGCCAAAGCAATAAATAAAAACGGAGAACATGCAAGAATTACTTATGAACTAAAATATAAAAGAGGTGAATCAAATATATTACTCAAGATCAATCTGAACATAATCTCATAATCCATCGAATCCCAGCAAACTCAACATAGCAACAGCATAAGGATTACATAGGTGCCTCGATCATGTAGGGCAGCTCACGAGGACTAATTAGTGAAGCACAAGAACGGGAGGAGAACATCACATAGCTACTGGTCATGGACTCATGGTCCAAGGGAGACTACTCACGAGTCATCCGGGAGGCGTCCATGGTGGTGGAGAAGCTCCCGGTGGTGATCCTCCCCTCCGGCAGGGTGCCGGTAAGAGTTCTCCTGGTGCTCCCGATCTTGGAAGCGGCGGCGGCGGCGGAACAGAGATGGGATCGCGAAAAGAGTTCCTGTTCTGAGGGTTACGGAGGACCCTTTAAATATATGCCAAAGTAGGGCATCAGGGGAGCCTTGGGGGGCCCAGGCGACCCCCGGCGCGGCCCAGGGGGGGGGCGCCCACAGGGCGCCTGGAGCCCCTGTGCCCCCCCAGGCTGCCCTTCGGACGCAGTGTTGTTTCCGGATCGCTGATTTTTTATATATTTTTTCTGGATTTTTCTGGGCAGTTCTCGAAACGTGAAAACCTGAAATACAAAAACAGCCGAAAACAGAAACTGGCACTGGGGTGCACTGGATTAGTAAGTTAGTCCAAATATGATCAAAAGTGTATGGAAGTGTATGAATATCATAGCAATATCACCCAAAAGTGGCATGGAGCAAACAAAAATTATAGATACGTTTTGGACGTATCAGTTAGTCCTACAGTCACTGACTAGTGGGCCCTGCCCAGTTAGTTAGGGCTAACTAACTCAGTTAGTTTACTGAGCCACTGACGTGTGGACCCCACACGTCAGGTTTGACCTGAGCCAGCGCTGTTGACTTGCTGATGGAAGCATGATGCAGTGCTGACGCAATAAATATTTTTTGGAATTGTTTTAGTTTAAGAAAATCCAGAAAATTGTTTAAACTTCAAAAAATCACAGAAATTCAACCGTAGCTCAGAATGAAATAATTTATATATGAAAAATGATCAGAAAAATATAAGGAATCTGTTTATGGCATTTTCATGCATGTTTAACCTACTTATACTTGCTGTATAGGTGAAAACACATAAATGGCACTTTTAAATGTTAATTTTGGAATTGCATTTGAACCCTTGGTTCAAATGGACTTCTTTCAAATAGAATGCTAGTTGCATTAACTCAAATAACATCACATCTTCATGCCATGATCATGCATCATATTGTTGCATATGCTTGTGTTTGATTGTCGGCACCGTTCTTCTCGATAGGTCCAGCTCCGGAGACCGATCCAGAGTACCTATCAGAGGAGCAGTGCTCTGCATGTTGTTTTACCAGGCAAGCAAACCCCCTTGTTCATTCCGATACAACCCCTCTCTCGCTCCTGCTCCCTGTTATTGCATTAGGACAACAACGACTTCAACTGCTACTTTATGTTGCGGTAGTTGAACCCATTCCTCTGCATGACCTGTCATTCCACAGTAAATAGTTGAAACCCACTAGCATGTGTAGGAGTTGATTGAAGCCATGTTGTGATCTTACCATGCCTTGCTTGCTATTGCTTAGAGTGTGTCAGGTCTGATTCATCGGGAATGAATTGGAGTGCAACGATATGTTCTGATGCTGAGAGTTAAGTGTGTGAACGCGATTTGGTAAAGGTAGCAGTGAGAGGCCATGTAGGAGTACATGGTGGGTTGTCTCACTAGAACCGTTCCTAAGAACTGAGTTCTGAGTATGTTGTCATGACTAGCTACTACCACACATTGGGTTCCGGTAACTCGACCCCTCTCGACTTATTAATCAACATGATCTTTGTCCAGGAGTTGCAACTAGTTTCTAGTGTTTGTAGGTAGTGTTAGTAGTCTACCAAGTGGCACTTGGCCAGGTGGGCTTGGGACAGACTAGGCACCGTGGCACGGTGTACCAAGCGTAGATCCACTCGGCGAGGTGGGCTTGGGAACCCTGCGCACATCATTTGGGGCCGTGAGCGACACCCCGGCCGGATCTCCTTACGGATGGAACCCGAATAGGCGATGAACCTGGATTAGAGTCTTGTGTGGTTAGTCAGGTCGTGGCCGACACCCTCGTTAGGCTTCCGCTTGGAGGTTGCCGAGATACACGAGTTGTACATGGCGGTAAGTGGCGAGAGCGTGTGTGAAGAAGTACACCCCTGCAGGGTTAACATGATCTATTCGAATAGCCGGGTCCACGGTTATGGACTTCTTGGATGCTTACGTGGTACATAGACAACTTGAAGTGGATACTCTAAAATACTCAAGACAAGTGTGAGTGCTATGGATGGCCTTCTCGTAGGGAGATGGGGATGAATCCATAGTGGTGTATTGTGTGGTGCTTAGTGGACTCGTGTGCGCCACCTCAAAACAGTTACCAGCAGTCGTAGAATAGGATAGCCACTGAGTCAAAGCTGGCTTGCTGCAACTAAACCCCACTTTGCCATCTTGATACAAGTGCATGTATGATAGGATCTGATGTAAGTCTTGCTGAGTACCTTGTACTCATGTTTGCTTAATTATGTTTTGCAGATAGGATTGACGTCTCACTAGTAGTTCCGCTTGGACTTCGCCAAGTAGCTTGTTACCTCAGCTACGATCTTGGACGAGTGTTGTAGATAGTCAGGCTCTTCAGCCTTTTTCATTTGTAGATGTCTGTACTCAGACATGTTGTGCTTCCGCTTGTTGCTTGTATGCTCTGAATGTTGGGTCGTGAGACCCATGTTTGTAATATCTGGCTCCTCGGAGCCTAATGAATAAATACTTTATATCTTAAAGTCTTGTTGTGATGCCATGTTGTATTTGCGCATATCGAGCATATTGTGTGTATGTTATTGAAATGCTTGGTATGTGTGGGATCCGACACCTAGTTGTTTACCCTTGGTAGCCTATCTTACAAGGAAATGTCTCCTAGTGCTTCCACTGAGCCTTGGTAGCTTGCTACTGCTCCGGAACACTTAGGCTGACCGGCATGTGTCCTTCTTCGTTCCTGTGTCTGTCCCTTAGGGGAAATGTCACGCGTTTTTCCTTTAAGTCCTTGTAGCTTGCTACGACTTGGGTTCATACGTTGATGACCGACACGTTCGTTGCTGGGTCATGAATGCATGTCTCTGTAATTTAGTGCCACTTTTGGTTTATAACTGGTCATGTCGGCCCGGGTTCTCTGTCATATGGATGCTAGCGACACTATCATATACGTGAGCCAAAATGCGCAAACGGTCCCGGGCCAGGTAAGGTGGCACCCGTGGGGATACCGTGCGTGAGGCCGCAAAGTGATATGGTGTGTTACATGCTAGATCGGTGTGACTTAGGATTAGGGTCCCGACAGCGTTGGTATCAGAGCCTGATTGCCTGTAGGATTGCCAAGCCAAACTGGTCGAAGTTGAGTCTAGAAATTCTTTAGTTATATAAGGGAATTGATTTTGGAAGGGAACGTAAGGCTCTTTTTACTCCTTATACCTCATGTCTTCTGATCTGAGTCATCCTACCTTTCCTACGGGGTTAAGGAACTAGGCTTTCTCTTCCGTCTATCAGGATCACGAGTTACTACTCCGTAGTCCCTTAGGATGGGTTGATCAGAGTCCTACTCCTGTTTTCAAGTTCTTCCAGTATAGTTTATTTAGTACTATCACAGTACCTTGAGTGATGATGTTGAGATGTTGAACTACCCTTTGTTAGCAGGATGTCTCATTCTGAGCATTTTACTGCCGTTATGCTGCCGGAATTATCCTAGTAGTTCGAGAGTTACTAATTTCTTGTTCTACCTTATGCATCCTATAGTTGTTGATGTTTCCGTCTTCGGTTTCGCTTCTCAGGATGTCTTCAGTTAAGCGAAGCTCAGCTGCTCGTAGACAGAACCACGGAGGTGGTAGGGATGAGGAGGATCCTCCAGACCAGCCTTCGTTGGCAGAGTTAATGTTAGAGATGGAGAGAAACAAGCGTGAGTCTAACCGCTTGTTGGCACGTATGGAGGAGAACACCGCACATCAGTGCAAGGAATTAGCAACCATCCATGACTTCATTCGTCTGAAACCACCCACCTTCCATCATACCATTGAGCCACTCGATGCAGATGACTGGCTCCGTAGTATCACTTGATGTCTACACATGCTTCTACTCTTGTAGACTGTGTTGGGCCTCCAAGCGCAGAGGTTTGTAGGACAGCAGCAATTTCCCTCAAGTGGATGACCTAAGGTTTATCGAACTCAGGGAAGTAGAGGTTGAAGATGGTCTCTCTCAAGCAACCCTGCAACTAAAATACAAGAAGTCTCTTGTGTCCCCAACACACCTAATACACTTGTCAGATGTATAGGTGCACTAGTTCGGCGAAGAGATGTTAAATGGCAAGTGATATGGATGGCAAAACAAAGTAATATAAATCTGTAATAAAAAGTGCAGCAAGCAAACAAGTGGTAAACGTGAGCACAAATGGTATTGCAATGGTGGAAACAAGGCCTAGGGTTCATACTTTCACTAGTGGCAACTCCCAACAACATTAACATAATCGAATCACATGATATTTCCCATAAAACATGCAATGGAGACGCACCCAGAGGTCATTCCTTCGTGGTCAAAAGAGGACGAGAATTATGTAGGGCTACAAAAGCACACCTCAAAGTTCGTAGTTCTCAATCTAAGGATTTCCCAATGTCACCGCGGCCATCCAAAGAGAGTCCCACAATCACCACAACATATCTAAAGGATAGTCAAAGACAAGCACCAAGAGACTCTCAATCTTCAATCAACACACAAGAGAGGAAATCACTCATGAAAATATTTTTCTAATCCATGTCCAATAGACCGCTGTCACCTTGGTCTCGGGGATTATACTAGATAAAGACAAGTGAGTACATCAATCCAATACATAGAGGAAGGGGAAACATCATGGGATCACCCTAGATTAACATAGCCTATGATCACAATGAAGATCACATCATGGGAGAGACAATTGACCACATAGCTACTGGTAAGAACCTCAGCCCCGAGGAGGAACTACTCCCGCATCATGGAGGGAGGAAGCAACGTCGATGGAGATGAATCCGGGGGCACTTCCCCGTCCCGGCAGGGTGCCGGCACAGGAATTCTGGTCCCCCGAAGCTTGATGGCGATGGCGGCGGAGATCGGAATCACGTTGTAATGCCCAGGATGGGACTATACCTCCTACGTGTCGAGGCACGACTTAAAGGTATAAGCCCATCCTAGAATGATCTCAAGTTTGGTATCTTTGCACGACTCATGTAAAAGAGGGATAAAATTGCAAAAGGAGATAGTTGGCTTACACTCGCCACTTCACACAATACATTACATAAGCAATCATCATCCAAAACATCACAACCCGACTACGGGTGAAGAACCAAAAGAAGATACCAAAACAACATAAAGCCACAGGCCTAGATCGAATCCTAGTAGAAACCACTACTGATCGTCGAAACGTCACAAGCAAACGGTCAAACTCTTCATCGAACTCCAAGTGAAGCACTTGAACCAGCTCCTGCATCGTACACGGCTGAACCTGCATCTGGTGTGGTGAAGTAACTGTGAGCCACAGAGGACTCAGCAATCCCGTTCCCGGGTAACAAGACTATTTAAGCCTTGGGTGAGGACAAGGCTGAAGAAAGAACAAGAGGTGAAGTAACAAACAAGAGTCTGCAGCAGCAACTAGCCTAACTTACGTAAATAGAGAGCGAGAAGAGAAGAGCATCGGTCGAAAGATGATCACGAAGTGATCCTAACTAAAGCCGGTCAAACATAACCCCACCGTGTTCAACTCCCGAATCCCTATTCGGAAATTGACAGTCACGGTACACACGCTGGTAGTGTATTGAAACATTGTGTCAAGTTATCTACAACCGGATATTAACAAGCTCCCATCTGCCACATAACCGCGGGCACGGCTTTCGAAAGTTCAAACCCTGCAGGGGTGTTCCAACTTGACCCATTACAAGCCCACGATCCGCGGAGTCGCAACTCCATAGGTGGGAAGACCCGAGTATTCTCGGAATCCCGTGCTCAAGTTAAACCGAACTAAGGTAAGGCTAATCCAGCAAATCCTCCCGGCGTGTCGACACCCTGATAGTAGCCGCGCGTATCTAAGTCTCAGGACACGACCGGATGGGCGATTCTACAGGACCCAATCCTCGAGTTTCCCCGTGGTGGTTCCCGCAGACTCCCCGTTTGGGACCAACACCATCGGCACTGGCCCCCCCTACTATGTAGAATTAAGAACCCGAGGGTGCGACCCCCTATGCAAATTTAATTATTAATTAAGTTGTTATTATGAGGCAAATAGTACCAAATGTTGGGACTTGCTGGAAAAGACTTAGCACTTAGCGGTTTATCAAGGGGGTCCCATACACCCCAACCGTGTTAGGAACGCATAATCAAGGAACATAACACCGGTTTATACGGTTCCTAACGGCATGAGTGGAACAAAACACCAAGCAAAAGGCTTAGCCTTCCACCCTTGCCAATATATAGATGATTTCATTTTAAGCATTTATATAGTGTGATATAACCCAACCAAACTTCAACATGAAGCTAGCATCTTCAATCTTCACCTGCAACTAACAATGCTATAAGAAGGGCTGAGCGAAGCGTACTTAGCCAAGCAACGGTTTGCATAGGTAGGGTGGTTAAACATGGCAATTGGTTACAAGTAGGAGGCTGACAAGAAGATCATGGCATCGAGGCAAAACACTAAAGAGCGATACTCTAGCAATAGGCAAAGATAGTAATGATATCCGGGTTCGGTCATCTTGCCTGGAATTCCACAAGGGAGAAGAACGGATCCACGAAGTAGACGGAGCAACACAGTCGAGCGAATCCTCACAACTCCGGAACGAAACCGAAGCTATCAAGAGAAGCAAACCGGAAAGAAACAAACAACACGGTAAACACACAAGCATTAACATGGCATACGATGCGCAAACAAGTATGATGCATGTCCGGTTTAATTATGCATGGCATGGCAAAAGCACAAACAACACTACAAGTTAAGTGGAGATCAATATGCAACGAGTTGCATATTGACGAAACACCACATATAATTATTTAGTTGACTCTCGTTATTTACAAGACAAGATTAAATGTTTTTAACATGGCAAGAGGTGAAGCATAAAGAAACTACACTAATAAGGCAATTTAAATGAGGCCGGAGAATAACAACAACATATCCGGAAAATCCCCATGAGCATGTTTAATAATTATAAGCAAACAACAATTAAACATTTAAGTGTTGTTAACATGATGCGGATGACATGATTAAGTTTATGCAAGTTTTATTAAAAGGTTGATAAGAAGAAGATAAGAAACATTTGTCACCGTGGTGGAATGAAAAGGGTGCCACGGCAACGATCCGAGAATGATGCAACGGCAACATATCGGTTCCGGTAACTCGTCGAGAGTCCGGTGCAAAAGATAGATAACGTGAGCGAGTCAACGAGATGAAAGAGGTGGGGTGATCCCGTTACCGGGTCCCCACGAGTCGGCGACGAGGCAACCGAGGAACATGACAAACGGACGAAACGGCACAACGGGCACGGAGCACACACGGGAGACATTTCATCCAACACAACAAGCATCTCACGGGTCACGTCACGGGGTTATACCTTCGAAGCGTGCGTTTCGGGGCGGTTCGAAACGTAGAGGAAGAAGGCGTTCACGTTTCCGAAGAGGAAGTAGTTGTTCACGTTTCCGAAGAGGAAGTAGACGTTCTCATTTCTTCACCGAAGGTAGTCGTTCTCATATCGGTAGTTGTACTCGGGCGACGGTAGTGGTACTCGCGGTCGTCGAGCGACGGTAGTGGTACTCGGGGCGACGGTAGACGTTCACGGAGCTCGTTTTCCCGTAGATGTTCGGGTCGGTGTCGTGGTACTTGGGGTTCTCGTTTGCGACGGTAGTGGAAGTAGAGGTACTTGGCGATTCCATCTTTTCCGGGCGACGGTAGTGGTACTTGTTCCGTAGTTGTTCATGTCATCGATGTCGGGGTACTTGGTCGGGTCGCCGTGTACTCGTTCGTGTAGTCGATCTCGGCCGTAGTTGTACTTGTCACGGAGGGGTACTCGGCGTCGGTCACGTTCACGGTTCTTAGACGTTCTCGTCGTCGTGGCACTTGCTGCTCCAAGGTTACTGGAGATAACAAAACAGCAACAAAACAAAACAAAACGGAAAGGGGGAAAAAAGGCTGCGGGGAAAGGATCCTAGTAGGGGACGGGCGCTCGAGGTGGAACTGGAGATGGGGATGGACTCGGGGCAGCCGGCTCGCGCAGAGGAGGACGGGCGCGGCGGCTATGAAGAAGGGCGCGGCGAGGCAGCCTTGCGACGGGGCGGAGGAGCTGCGGGCTCGTGCTTGGGGCGCCGGGCTTCTTCTGGCTGGGGTGCTTGGGAATCGGGGCGAGGACGGAGCAGGTGCTTCGGCGCCTGGCGAAGGACGGCGGCGGCCCTGGCGCGGGTGGCGCAGGCTCGTGGCCGCGGGCTTCAAGGACGGAGGGAGCGGGGCGCCAGGCACGCAGGGCTCCGGCGCGGAGGGAGACTCGGAGACATCAGGGCGCCGGCGGCTCCTGGCCGCTGGAGGCAACAGCCTGGCCGGCGGGAGGGGTTCTGGCGCGGCGGGCGCGCTCTGGCCGGCCGGGCTCCTGGCCGGCGCTAGGGGCGCGGAGGAGGGAGCCCTGCGAGGCGCTCGAGATCGGGAGAGGAGAGGGACGAGGGAAATCGGGCGCTGGGGAGTGCGGTCGAGCGAGGGATCGGGGAGAGAGGACGAAGGCTCGAGGGAGAGGGAAGCGAGGCAGAGCGGGGTCGATGGGAGAGGGAGAAGGGGATCGGGGGAAAATCGGGCCAGAGAGCGAGAGAGGGATCGAGAGCGGCGGCGCACGGGAGGAGAGGGAGAGGAGCGCTGGCTCAGCTAGCGCTAGGGTTGGGGAGTGCGGTCGGGCTAGTGGGCCAGAGGAGGCCGGCTGGGCCTTAGGAGGGAAACGGGCCGGCTGGCCTAGAAGGCTGTGGGGGAGAGGTGAGGGCGCTGCGGGCCTGGCTGAGAGAGAGGCACAGGCCCAGATGCCGGCTCCCTACTGTTTTAATTTTCTGCCACTTCCCATTACAGAAAAAAAAAACCAAGAAGAAAAGAAAGAGAAGAAGGAGGGGGTTTAGGGCAAAAACACAAGAGGTTAATTTTTCTCGGGCTCGTAAAATGAGCACGACCAGAGAAAAATACAAAAGGCCAGATCGGAAAAATAATTCAAACATATTTGAATTTAATTCAAATAGGTTTGAACTAAGACGTGATTATTGAAGTGTCCAAAAATGTTCAAATTTTTGGGGGAACCTCGAAACAAGGGAAAAGAATTATTGGCAAGGTTTTTGACGATGAAACTTGAAGTGAAAGGCATGGGGAAAATTATGCAAGTGTGTTACGATGATTCCGAAGCAATGGAATATTTATTAATATAGCTCCATAATATTTGGAGGATATGTTATAAAGAGAAGTCACCTTCCCTCGATTTAAATGGACCGAAGGTCCACACGGATTATTTAGGTTGAGATGCAAATTAAATATGACATGATGGCATGATGACATGATGCAATGCAAAAATAAATAAATAACACAAGCAAAAAGAAACACACGGGCAACCCGGAACATCTGGAACTTCTGGAACCTTCTGGAATCTTCTGGGACGTCGGTCTTCGGGCGTCACAACTCTCCCACACTAACAGAGGATCTCGACCCGAGATCCTAGAGATATCACCGGGTAAAAAACGGAAGAGGAAGAGGTAAAACAAAGTTGCTTCTTTGACAGACGAGTGAAACCAAAGAACCTTGAGAGGTTGAACAATCTGAAAGAAGAATACAACGGAGAAGAACGAAGATGAAAAACACTCCGTTAGAAAAGAGGAACCAGGAGCATTATGAGAACCTTGAAGGTTGAAAGACATGAAACAAGAGCTTAGGAACCAAAAGAATATGAAACCAGAACGGTATAGCCAAGGAATAAGAATGACAGAATTCGGACAGCACTCCGTCTGAAAATTGAAAGAATTAACAAGAACTTGAGGAGATGAGATGATACTTGATGAAAACAACAACATATAGCCTCCGGAACATTAAAAGAATGGCACAAGGGGTAAGAAAGACTCAGACAGCACTCCGGTTGAAGAGTGAGGCAAAACTTGATAAGATGAGAGAACTAGAATGAAGAATACGACACTCCGGATAAATAGATAAACAAGGAAAGAACATGATCTTGATAAAAACGAGATGATGGTCAAGAGAGAGCAATATCACAAAGCCTCCGGAATGAAAGAATAGAATATAGTTCAAAGAAAGAATGAATGGAGAATAAAATGACAACTTCTCTCAAAATTGAATTTGAAAGAGCATCCTTACGAAGAAGGGTTGAACGGAGTTGTTGGAAAAAAAATCAACAACGAAAAGAATAAGCTTGATGTGGGCTTATGGAAAACATCTCAAAATTATGAGGTGACAACCAGCCACAACGGAAACAATTGATTGGGTTGAGATCAACAAGGAGACGATAAACTTATCTCACCGGAATGATAAAAGAAGAACTTGGGTCATTATAAGCACCATAATAGCAACAATCCTTAGGGAAAGCTTTTAAGTGAAATACAACCCAAGATAACTCCAATGAATAAATTGAATGGTTGGAAAGATCTCCTGAACAAGGAAAATGATGGTTTTAAATATCTCATTCTTGATAACTCGTGAATCATGAAACACGAAGGAATTGTCAAGAATGACATAACACCATCTGAAAAGATAAGGTAGAAAGGATTGCACTTCAAAATGCAAGAAGAAGAAATATTTGAGCTCCAACAAGAATCTTGATGAAGACTGAGGATGAATTAAAACATGATGAACCACCAAGATGGACTCCGGTAATGAAAGCATGAGAAGTGAAATATGAAAAGAATAAGACTCAAGGCCTGCGATGAATTAGATGGAGCTTTGAAATGATATAATTGAAATAATTTGGAGCTCCGGAAAACAAGATGAACAACTTAGAACCGAGAATATGATATGATGAACAAGCTCCAGACAAAAGAATTAAATCACCTGGAAGGAATAAGAATAAGAATTATGTCATGCATCCTTCACCAATTTAAATTGATGAAAACCAAAGGATTTGGCATACTACTTATTATCGTTGCAAAGAATTAAAGAGATATCTCGGACAAGCTTGGGTAAATCTTCAACAAAGCACCGGTAGGATTATGAAAAGAACAAATGAATTAATACGATAACAAGGAAGAGTAAACTAGAATGAACCATCGTAAGAATAGGGAGACGAACGAAGAGGCATCAATGAAGAATATTTGGAGGACGAAGTTGAAAACTGAGAACGAAGAAATATTCTGAAATGATGGCCTTCGGAGGATCACAAAGAAAAGAATTCAAGAAATGCTCCGGATGGGTATAAAAGAATTCCTCACAATCAAAACAATAATGAGGATGGCATGAAGCTAGAACCACGAATCTTCAAGAGAACAGGCCAAGATTTAAGAGAAAGCACTTCTCCGGTCTCCAAATAAGAGAAGACGAAGAAATACACCACCTTGAATTGTTGAGGCACTCTGGAATGAAGAATTAAAAAGGTTGAAACAAAGATGAAAAAGAATTGAAAGCGATCTTGGAGAAGACATGTGACTGATGGAAATCATTCTTACGTCACAGTTTAAAAAGAATTTGAGAATAACTCCGGAAAATAGAAGAGTCAGGTAAGATCCTGGGAAAAGACCTGTGGGTTAGGGCCCACTCAAAGAAATCACCGTAGGAAAAAATTTCTGAAGAGATATTGCACCGGTTGAATTAAATGGCTTGAATAAGGTAACAATGCTCAAAATAATTTGAACGGATTAAGAATGAAATTATGAATCTTGAGCACTCCGAATATGAATAGCAAGAGGAGAATGATTAATTGGTGCACCGGAATAAGAAAGCATTGTGAAAAGAGGAAAAAGGATAAGATCAACACCGAAATCTTGAATTACATTCACCGGCAGAATTAGAGAACAAAAGAATGATGAACTTGAAGCTCTTGAGCAACTTCACGATAATTCACCGGATAAGAATATTGAAGGAAAAGAATGAAGGAATATCACATGAATAAAATGGATATTTCATTTAAGAATTTCTGGCTCAATGCAGAAAAGGGGGGGAGGGTGGGGAAACAAAGACAACTTGGGATGAGCAAAAAGGACACCGGTTGAAAAAGAATTTAACATGACCATCTTGATGATCAAGAGGAATTAGCACTCCCATAGGAATATGAGAACACCGATTAGGAAAGGTCTGGAATCAACATTTGACATCGAAGCAACTCGAATACCAGAATCAAAACAAGAACAAAGGATAGATATTCAACATGATCTTCACAATATCATTCGTACAGAGACTTGAACGAATGAATTCCGCAGGTACATCAACTTGACGAGAAGCCACTTGGAGAACAAAATAAATAAAAGGAAACAAAGAGCAGATAGAACAAACACAAGATAGAAGTTTCGTTCGACACCTTCGTGCTGAAAGCTCATGGAACGTGTTACAAAAGGGTTTTGCAATCCCCGGATCAGCATAGCCAAGGACCCTTTAAGATGCAACTCCCGATCAGAACAAGTCCATAAAACCACTTCACTCAATGTAGAACCCCAAACTTCATATCGTGCATCCGTTGGAAGAATGCCTAGAACTACTGGATAAACCCACCTATAGATTTCCGAAAGTTTCAAGTTATGCAATCAGGTGTTGGGGATACACGGGAAGCACCGCGCAATCAACTCTAAACCTACATCCAGGTGTATCCATCCTTCAACACATAACCAGTCTTTCTCGGAAACTGTTTACCTCGGACCTTCGAAAAGCATCCACTATAACAAGCTATGGCAATACTCTCGAACTACCTCCCCAGTACTGGGTGATGTCGGGGTTATCTTGCCACTGGCCGTATAGGAGAGATTTTCGATGTCGGCCGTCTTAAGTATTTAGTACTGTCGCTATATGCTTGTTACAATGATACCCCGAAGCTCAACTCCTCGGGAACAGGAGGCATCGAGAACAATATCCTTGTCACAAGAACATCGAAACAATCCCAGAATACTCGCGAGATCCTAAAAAAAAATGGTGCAATTTTTGAAAATAGAAGAGGCAAGAGTAATCGTCAGGAGTCCTCACCAGAGAGAAAGGGGATGAGAAGCAAAGAAATCTTACTCTCCGATATAATATAGGACTCAAAAAGTTTTTAGTGTGTGCCTAGACTCAGCCGTCAACGATTCGATCAATCAGTGGGGGCTTCTAGGTCGGAGAAGGCTCTGATACCAACTTGTAATGCCCAGGATGGGACTATACCTCCTACGTGTCGAGGCACGACTTAAAGGTATAAGCCCATCCTAGAATGATCTCAAGTTTGGTATCTTTGCACGACTCATGTAAAAGAGGGATTAAATTGCAAAAGGAGATAGTTGGCTTACACTCGCCACTTCACACAATACATTACATAAGCAATCATCATCCAAAACATCACAACCCGACTACGGGTGAAGAACCAAAAGAAAGATACCAAAACAACATAAAGCCACAGGCCTAGATCGAATCCTAGTAGAAACCACTACTGATCGTCGAAACGTCACAAGCAAACGGTCAAACTCTTCATCGAACTCCAAGTGAAGCACTTGAACCAGCTCCTGCATCGTACACGGCTGAACCTGCATCTGGTGTGGTGAAGTAACTGTGAGCCACAGAGGACTCAGCAATCCCGTTCCCGGGTAACAAGACTATTTAAGCCTTGGGTGAGGACAAGGCTGAAGAAAGAACAAGAGGTGAAGGAACAAACAAGAGTCTGCAGCAGCAACTAGCCTAACTTACGTAAATAGAGAGCGAGAAGAGAAGAGCATCGGTCGAAAGATGATCACGAAGTGATCCTAACTAAAGCCGGTCAAACATAACCCCACCATGTTCAACTCCCGAATCCCTATTCGGAAATTGACAGTCACGGTACACACGCTGGTAGTGTATTGAAACATTGTGTCAAGTTATCTACAACCGGATATTAACAAGCTCCCATCTGCCACATAACCGCGGGCACGACTTTCGAAAGTTCAAACCCTGCAGGGGTGTTCCAACTTGACCCATTACAAGCCCACGATCCGCGGAGTCGCAACTCCATAGGTGGGAAGACCCGAGTATTCTCGGAATCCCGTGCTCAAGTTAAACTGAACTAAGGTAAGGCTAATCCAGCAAATCCTCCCGGCGTGTCGACACCCTGATAGTAGCCGCGCGTATCTAAGTCTCAGGACACGACCGGATGGGCGATTCTACAGGACCCAATCCTCGAGTTTCCCCGTGGTGGTTCCCGCAGACTCCCCGTTTGGGACCAACACCATCGGCACTGGCCCCCCCTGCTATGTAGAATTAAGAACCCGAGGGTGCGACCCCCTATGCAAATTTAATTATTTAATTAAGTTGTTATTATGAGGCAAATAGTACCAAATGTTGGGACTTGCTGGAAAAGACTTAGCACTTAGCGGTTTATCAAGGGGGTCCCATACACCCCAACCGTGTTAGGAACACATAATCAAGGAACATAACACCGGTTTATACGGTTCCTAACGGCATGAGTGGAACAAAACACCAAGCAAAAGGCTTAGCCTTCCACCCTTGCCAATATATAGATGATTTCATTTTAAGCATTTATATAGTGTGATATAACCCAACCAAACTTCAACATGAAGCTAGCATCTTCAATCTTCACCTGCAACTAACAATGTTATAAGAAGGGCTGAGCGAAGCGTACTTAGCCAAGCAACGGTTTGCATAGGTAGGGTGGTTAAACATGGCAATTGGTTACAAGTAGGAGGCTGACAAGAAGATCATGGCATCGAGGCAAAACACTAAAGAGCGATACTCTAGCAATAGGCAAAGATAGTAATGATATCCGGGTTCGGTCATCTTGCCTGGAATTCCACAAGGGAGAAGAACGGATCCACGAAGTAGACGGAGCAACACAGTCGAGCGAATCCTCACAACTCCGGAACGAAACCGAAGCTATCAAGAGAAGCAAACCGGAAAGAAACAAACAACACGGTAAACACACAAGCATCAACATGGCATACGATGCGCAAACAAGTATGATGCATGTCCGGTTTAATTATGCATGGCATGGCAAAAGCACAAACAACTCTACAAGTTAAGTGGAGATCAATATGCAACGAGTTGCATATTGACGAAACACCACATATAATTATTTAGTTGACTCTCGTTATTTACAAGACAAGATTAAATGTTTTTAACATGGCAAGAGGTGAAGCATAAAGAAACTACACTAATAAGGCAATTTAAATGAGGCCGGAGAATAACAACAACATATCCGGAAAATCCCCATGAGCATGTTTAATAATTATAAGCAAACAACAATTAAACATTTAAGTGTTGTTAACATGATGCGGATGACATGATTAAGTTTATGCAAGTTTTATTAAAAGGTTGGTAAGAAGAAGATAAGAAACATTTGTCACCGTGGTGGAATGAAAAGGGTGCCACGGCAACGATCCGAGAATGATGCAATGGCAACATATCGGTTCCGGTAACTCGTTGAGAGTCCGGTGCAAAAGATAGATAACGTGAGCGAGTCAACGAGATGAAAGAGGTGGGGTGATCCCGTTACCGGGTCCCCACGAGTCGGCGACGAGGCAACCGAGGAACATGACAAATGGACGAAACGGCACAACGGGCACGGAGCACACACGGGAGACATTTCATCCAACACAACAAGCATCTCACGGGTCACGTCACGGGGTTATACCTTCGAAGCGTGCGTTTCGGGGCGGTTCGAAACGTAGAGGAAGAAGGCGTTCACGTTTCCGAAGAGGAAGTAGTTGTTCACGTTTCCGAAGAGGAAGTAGACGTTCTCATTTCTTCACCGAAGGTAGTCGTTCTCGTATCGGTAGTTGTACTCGGGCGACGGTAGTGGTACTCGCGGTCGTCGAGCGACGGTAGTGGTACTCGGGGCGACGGTAGACGTTCACGGAGCTCGTTTTCCCGTAGATGTTCGGGTCGGTGTCGTGGTACTTGGGGTTCTCGTTTGCGACGGTAGTGGAAGTAGAGGTACTTGGCGATTCCATCTTTTCCGGGCGACGGTAGTGGTACTTGTTCCGTAGTTGTTCATGTCATCGATGTCGGGGTACTTGATCGGGTCGCCGTGTACTCGTTCGTGTAGTCGATCTCGGCCGTAGTTGTACTTGTCACGGAGGGGTACTCGGCGTCGGTCACGTTCACGGTTCTTAGACGTTCTCGTCGTCGTGGCACTTGCTGCTCCAAGGTTACTGGAGATAACAAAACAGCAACAAAACAAAACAAAACGGAAAGGGGGAAAAAAGGCTGCGGGGAAAGGATCCTAGCAGGGGACGGGCGCTCGAGGTGGAACTGGAGATGGGGATGGACTCGGGGCAGCCGGCTCGCGCAGAGGAGGACGGGCGCGGCGGCTGTGAAGAAGGGCGCGGCGAGGCAGCCTTGCGACGGGGCAGAGGAGCTGCGGGCTCGTGCTTGGGGCGCCGGGCTTCTTCTGGCTGGGGTGCTTGGGAATCGGGGCGAGGACGGAGCAGGTGCTCCGGCGCCTGGCGAAGGACGGCGGCGGCCCTGGCGCGGGTGGCGCAGGCTCGTGGCCGCGGGCTTCAAGGACGGAGGGAGCGGGGCGCCAGGCACGCAGGGCTCCGGCGCGGAGGGAGACTCGGAGACATCAGGGCGCCGGCGGCTCCTGGCCGCTGGAGGCAACAGCCTGGCCGGCGGGAGGGGTTCTGGCGCGGCGGGCGCGCTCTGGCCGGCCGGGCTCCTGGCCGGCGCTAGGGGCGCGGAGGAGGGAGCCCTGCGAGGCGCTCGAGATCGGGAGAGGAGAGGGACGAGGGAAATCGGGCGCTGGGGAGTGCGGTCGAGCGAGGGATCGGGGAGAGAGGACGAAGGCTCGAGGGAGAGGGAAGCGAGGCAGAGCGGGGTCGATGGGAGAGGGAGAAGGGGATCGGGGGAAAATCGGGCCAGAGAGCGAGAGAGGGATCGGGAGTGGCGGCGCACGGGAGGAGAGGGAGAGGAGCGCTGGCTCAGCTAGCGCTAGGGTTGGGGAGTGCGGTCGGGCTAGTGGGCCAGAGGAGGCCGGCTGGGCCTTAGGAGGGAAACGGGCCGGCTGGCCTAGAAGGCTGTGGGGGAGAGGTGAGGGCGCTGCGGGCCTGGCTGAGAGAGAGGCACAGGCCCAGATGCCGGCTCCCTGCTGTTTTAATTTTCTGCCACTTCCCATTACAGAAAAAAAACCAAGAAGAAAAGAAAGAGAAGAAGGAGGGGGTTTAGGGCAAAAACACAAGAGGTTAATTTTTCTCGGGCTCGTAAAATGAGCACGACCAGAGAAAAATACAAAAGGCCAGATCGGAAAAATAATTCAAACATATTTGAATTTAATTCAAATAGGTTTGAACTAAGACGTGATTATTGAAGTGTCCAAAAATGTTCAAATTTTTGGAGGAACCTCGAAACAAGGGAAAAGAATTATTGGCAAGGTTTTTGACGATGAAACTTGAAGTGAAAGGCATGGGGAAAATTATGCAAGTGTGTTACGATGATTCCGAAGCAATGGAATATTTATTAATATAGCTCCATAATATTTGGAGGATATGTTATAAAGAGAAGTCACCTTCCCTCGATTTAAATGGACCGAAGGTCCACACGGATTATTTAGGTTGAGATGCAAATTAAATATGACATGATGGCATGATGACATGATGCAATGCAAAAATAAATAAATAACACAAGCAAAAAGAAACACACGGGCAACCCGGAACATCTGGAACTTCTGGAACCTTCTGGAATCTTCTGGGACGTCGGTCTTCGGGCGTCACACACGTCTGGAGAAAAGGGGTCTGGAATCAGGGTTTCCTCGACGGGTGTTAAATATATGCCAAAGGGGGTCGCCAGGGGAGCTAAGGGGGGCCCAGGCGCCCCCCCGGCGCGGCCAGGAGGGGGGCCGCGTGGGCAGGCCGCCTGGAGCCCCTGTGGCCCCCCTCTGACCCTACTTTGGCCGCATGGAAGCTTCCGGAACGCTGATTTTTTATATATATTTTCCAGAATTTTCTGGCAGTTTTCGTGACGGGAAAACCTGAAATACAAAAACAGCAGAAAACAGAAACTGGCACTGGGGTGCACTGAGTTAATAGGTTAGTCCAAATATGATCAAAAGAGTATGGAAGTGTATAAATATCATAGCAATATCAACCAAAAGAGGCATGGATCAAGCAGAAATTATAGATACGTTTTGGACGTATCAACATCCCCAAGCTTAATTCCTGCTCGTCCTCGAGTAGGTAAATGATAACAAGAATAATTTCTGTGGTGACATGCTATTAACCATATAAGGATTTTTTATATTCACATGACAAAAGCTTACTGAGACAATGAATCTGTAGTAATTAAGTTGCCTCATGAGAGAATCACAAAGAACTGAAAGTTTTACAATATGATACTGAAACATCAAATAGATTTGTAATGAGCATGGTGTGCAAATATGATAAAGTGGTATCTCGCTTGCCCCCATTAGTGAAGCAAAACATAAATGCAGGGGCACCTCCAAGGTTTAAGTGATGACTAGATACAATGATTTCAGGATAAACGATATCACAATCATGCAAAAGACAATGCTACTTTGGGACAATGCACATTACACTCAGAATGACAATCATGCTCTTAATAGTTGGTGCTTTAAAAGAAGGTGGAGACTCTCGAACCGTGGCTTTTGTTGGCAAGGTCGAAAACTCGTAGTCGGAAACAAAGACAAAACATGTACCAGAGCTCTTGGTTTTAAAAACAGAGGTAATAATTATTTTTTAGATTATGCATGTTCCGTCAACGAATGCTAGCAGACAACTCAATCACTTCTTGAGATGGACAAGTTTCGAGGAACGGCTCCCGAATGAGGACGATCACATCCTCTTAATCTCCTTTGTTTATCACTGCCAAAGTTTTCTGATTTCTCATGAACAAAGCGTGAAGGAGGGTTTGTTTGTTATATTAATTTTGAGCCGGGCGCACTCAATGCCAGTTCCTTCTCGTGTTATGGGTTTGCACATTAGACATGCAATCCCGGGGTGAAGCTTGTCCAACTTAAAAAGATCATGAATTAACTACTACTTCCTCATGAACTTAAAACAGAGGCACAAAATAGGAATGCATTTTTTTTAATAATTTCGAGATGGTACATGAAAGTCTTCGTTAGGAATGGCAGGTAAATACCATGTAGGAAGGTATGGTGGACTCATATGGCATAACTGGTTTAAAAGAATTTGGATGCACAAGCAGTCAGTCCGCTTAGTACAGGTGGAGGTTAGCAAAAGACTGGGAGCGACCAACTAAGAGAGCAATGACGGTCATAATCATGCAGAGCGACAAAGCAACATTGAATCAGGCATGGTAGTTATATCGCTACTCAGAAATAAAAGATCATCAAGGCTTGACAGACTTTCTTTACAATCTTAAATATGTGTGAGCATACGCCAAGTCAATCAAAATAAATTCTTGAAGGAAGATATTACTAAACCATACCACATCATAGGCAAACAAATCATGTTGGTGTTCCAATAACACATTGGGAGCCCCCCAGCTATTTGAGACTAACCATAAGAAAACATGAACTACTAAGCACCATTATGCATGTATCATTTTTATCATAGACATATCAACCATGCAACAGAAGCAAACTCTCTTAATAAGATAATCATGATAAATAAAGAGAGTTCAAGCAACCAACTAAACAAAAGCTCTTTAAAAAGATAAGCATGAAAACTAAGAGCTGAACATGATAGTAGCTATTGAAAGACAAAGATCACACACAGCAAAGATAGACATGAAAATTCTATGTTGTGTTCTAGGTTGAAGTGGAGCGTGTTTCTCTCCCACACAAAGAAAGCTGAGTTCCAACTCGTTATGAACAGCAAGCAAAGCTAAAAAAACTAAAAAGGAAACTAAAGCAAGACGCTCCAAGCATAGCACATAACACATGAAGTGATAAAAATATAGTGGAACGAAAGACGAACTGATAATTGTTGATGGAGAAGGGGATGCACGGGGGCATCCCCAAGCTTAGATGCTTGAGTCTTCTTGAATATTTCTTGGGGGTGCATGGGGGGATCCCCAAGCTTGAGCGTTTGACACTCCTGAATCTTTTTATCATCTTCCCTCGCACACTTGAAAACTCCCTTCATACATAACTCATCATAATCTGATTAGCGAGGTTAGTACCCTTAATAAAATAATTGTTCCTTGCTGGAAATAAGGATATTCTTGAAGGTCTACTGTTTCTCAAGATTGCCAAAAGGTTTTTGCAAAGAAAAAGCAAGCTCAAGGTTTGCAAAATGAAGGAAAGGCAAAACAGGACAGAATCTGTGAAAAACAGACCAGCAGGTAGTAAATGATTTTTTCGGGGCACTTCTACAACTCTAATCAAAAAACTCAGAACAGACGCTCGAAAGAAAATTATATAGAGCACGCTGTCAGAAAAATTCAGACCAAAAAGATGATCTGGTGATTTTATACGAATTTTTCTATCCAAGGACAAAATCTGTTTCCTGGACAGCACATCACAACTTTTGAACTTTCTTGCAATCAGAGGCTACACTTGGCACAAAGCTTAAAGATACAATGATGCTGCTACAGTAGTAACAAACATCAAGACCACTAAAAACTGAAAGAACAAACTGAAAGCAAAGATAGCAAGGGTTGTCTCCCTAGAGCTCTTTCTTTATAGCCATAAAGATAGGCGTAAGACTTTAATGATGCTCTCGTAGGAAGAAGAGTTGAAGAACAAAAGAGAGCATCAAGAAGCAAATACCAAACATATTTAAGCCTAACATACTTCCTATGCATGGGAATCTTGTAAGAAAATAAATTATTGAAGCATAAAGCAACTAGCATAGGAAGGCAGAACAAGCATAACTTCAAAATATTCGCCATAAAGAGAGGGAACTTGATATTATTGAAATATCTATAAGCATATGTTCCCTTCTCATAATAATTTTCAGTGGGATCATGAATAAACTCAACAATATAAGCATCACATAAAGCATTGTTACCATGATCCACATGCAAAAAGGTACTCTTACTCTCCACATAAGCATCTTTGGGGAGCCCATGGTTAGGACTTTTTAGCATTAACGTTTTCAGTCTCCCCCAAGCTTGAGCTACGCTCTCTCCGTCATGAGACCTAAAGTTATAGATATAGTTCCTATCTCGATGAACTTCATGAAGATGATAAAAATTAGTATAAAAGAGAGACATAAGCTCTTGCCAATCAAGCAAGTGCGAGTTATCGAGAAGCTTATACCAATCTGCAGCTTTATCTATAAGTGATATGGCGAACAATTTCCTCATGACAAACTCCCTTGATACGCCTGCAAGCTTAAATAATGAACATAGTTGTGACAGATATAGCAAGTGTTCACCGGGATGTCTGTCTCCTGCATAACGATTAGCCAAAACATAATCGATAATACCAGCTGGTATTTTATAGGGCACAATTTCAGTAGGGGGAGGAGCAACCACCACAGGTGTGGGGCGTCTTCCCGCAAGCAACGATCCAATAGCAAGGTTTTCCATAAACATAACTAGTGAAATAAAAACAAGAAACAAAAAGATTTAATTGCAAGATCTAAAGATATACCTTCAAGCACTCACTTCCCCGGCAACGGCGCCAGAAATAGCTTGATGTCTACACATGCTTCTACTCTTGTAGACTGTGTTGGGCCTCCAAGCGCAGAGGTTTGTAGGACAGCAACAATTTCCCTCAAGTGGATGACCTAAGGTTTATCGAACTCAGGGAAGTAGAGGTTGAAGATGGTCTCTCTCAAGCAACCCTGCTACTAAAATACAAGAAGTCTCTTGTGTCCCCAACACACCTAATACACTTGTCAGATGTATAGGTGCACTAGTTCGGCGAAGAGATGTTAAATGACAAGTGATATGGATGGCAAAACAAAGTAATATAAATCTGTAATAAAAAGTGCAGCAAGCAAACAAGTGGTAAACGTGAGCACAAATGGTATTGCAATGGTGGAAACAAGGCCTAGGGTTCATACTTTCACTAGTGGCAACTCTTAACAACATTAACATAATTGAATCACATGATATTTCCCATAAAACATGCAATGGAGACGCACCCAGAGGTCATTCCTTCGTGGTCAAAAGAGGACGAGAATTATGTAGGGCTACAAAAGCACACCTCAAAGTTCGTAGTTCTCAATCTAAGGATTTCCCAATGTCACCGCGGCCATCCAAAGAGAGTCCCACAATCACCACAACATATCTAAAGGATAGTCAAAGACAAGCACCAAGAGACTCTCAATCTTCAATCAACACACAAGAGAGGAAATCACTCATGAAAATATTTTTCTAATCCATGTCCAATAGACCGCTGTCACCTTGGTCTCGGGGATTATACTAGATAAAGACAAGTGAGTACATCAATCCAATACATAGAGGAAGGGGAAACATCATGGGATCACCCTAGATTAACAAAGCCTATGATCACAATGAAGATCACATCATGGGAGAGACAATTGACCACATAGCTACTGGTAAGAACCTCAACCCCGAGGAGGAACTACTCCCGCATCATGGAGGGAGGAAGCAACGTCGATGGAGATGAATCCGGGGGCACTTCCCCGTCCCGGCAGGGTGCCGGCACAGGAATTCTGGTCCCCCAAAGCTTGATGGCGATGGCGGCGGAGATCGGAATCGCGTCTGGAGAAAAGGGGTCTGGAATCAGGGTTTCCTCGACGGGTGTTAAATATATGCCAAAGGGGGTCGCCAGGGGAGCTAAGGGGGGCCCAGGCGCCCCCTCGGCGCGGCCAGGAGGGGGGCCGCGTGGGCAGGCCACCTGGAGCCCCTGTGGCCCCCCTCTGGCCCTACTTTGGCCGCATGGAAGCTTCCGGAACGCTGATTTTTTATATATATTTTCCGGAATTTTTCTGGCAGTTTTCGTGACGGGAAAACCTGAAATACAAAAACAGCAAAAAACAGAAACTGGCACTGGGGTGCACTGAGTTAATAGGTTAGTCCAAATATGATCAAAAGTGTATGGAAGTGTATAAATATCATAGCAATATCACCCAAAAGAGGCATGGAGCAAGCAGAAATTATAGATACGTTTTGGACGTATCATCACTCACAAGCTGCGTTCTGCGAATGTAGCTGAAGATGACAAGATCATCTATGCCACTTATCACCTGGAAGGTCCTGCTAGTCTTTGGTGGCAGAACTATGAGGCCATGATTCCAGCTGGCCAGATTCCTACCTGGAGAGATTTCACCGAGGCTTTTCGTGAGCATCATATCCCTCAAGCCCTTATCGATCGTAAGAGAGAAGAGTTCTGTAGTCTTACACAGGCTAAGATGGCTGTTGATGCTTATAGTCGAGAGTTTGAGAACCTCGCCCGCTATGCTACAGAGGAAGTGTCCACGGACGCCAAGAAGCAGGCTAGGTTCCGGAAGGGTCTCAACCCCAAACTGCGTCGTGATCTCCACTTGCATCATTGCAACACATTCCATGCTCTTGTGAACAAGGCCATCAATGCAGAGACAGCTCAAATCACTTACGAGGAGTCTCGTAAGCACACCTTTGATTTGGGATCTTCCTCCGGTACTAGTTCCCAGAAGCGCCGGATTTGGGTTCCGAACTCTGTTCTTCCACCCATTTATCCTCCGAGGCCATCTTGTGTGGTACCTCTTCCAATTCAGCAGTATGCTCCACCCAGGTCTATTGATGGACCGTTTGGCAATGCGGGTCCACGTCCTACCTCCAGGATTTGTTACAAATGCGGAGAGCCGGGCCACATTGCCCGTATTTGCACTCAGACCCGTGTTGCTCCACCCCAGTCCGAGAAATCTGTTGGCCGTGATAAACCATCACACAAGATGATCAGTGTTAAGTCAGCTCCCACCGAACATGGACGTGTGCATCACGTCTCAGCCAAAGACGCTCATGATGATCCAGATGTCGTTCTTGGTACACTCCTTGTCAATTGTCATCCGGCATTAGTTCTATTCGATACTGGAGCATCTCATTCTTTCATTTCCGAAAGTTATGCCCGCTTGCACGACATGTCATTTTGTGATATGCCCTCCCCACTACTCATTCAAACTCCTGGTTCCAAATGGCAAACTTCTAGTGTAAGCCATGGTAATGAGATCCTTGTCGACAGACTTGTGTTCCTTGCATCACTTGTAGCCCTCAAGTCTTCAGATATTAATATCATCTTGGGTATGGACTGGATGACAGCTCATCAAGCCAAGATTGATTGCTTCACTAGGTCTGTTCAGCTTACACATCCATCTGGTAAGATAGTCACTGTCACCACTAGAGTTGCAAAGCGTCAACTCTATTCTCTTAATGCCAGCCCTCTTCCATATCTTGAAGATGTTCCGGTAGTCCGTGACTTTCCGGATGTCTTTCCAGAGGAACTGCCAGGTGTTCCACCTGACCGAGATGTAGAGTTTGTTATAGAGCTTATCCCAGGAACCACTCCAATCTCTAGGAGACCTTACAAGATGGCACCCTTAGAACTAGCTGAGCTTAAGAAACAACTTGATGAGTCCTTGCAAAAGGGTTTCATCCGTCCTAGTTCTTCTCCTTGGGTTTGCCCCGTCCTCTTCGTCAAGAAGAAGGATGGTACGGATCGGATGGTTGTAGATTATCGTCCCGTTAATTTGGTCATGGTAAAGAACAAGTATCCGCTTCCCAGGATCAACGACCTGTATGATCAGCTCGCTGGATCCTCAGTCTTCTCCAAGATGGATTTGAGGTTAGGATACCATCAAATCAAAATTAGAAATGGGGACATTCCTAAGACGGCTTTTGTCACTCGTTATGGTCAGTATGAGTACACCGTCATGTCCTTCGGTCTAACAAATGCTCCAGCCACCTTCTCCCGCTTGATGAACTCGATCTTTATGGAGTACTTAGATAAGTTCGTCGTGGTTTACCTCGATGATATTCTTATTTACTCGAAGAACGAGGAAGAGCATGCCGAACATCTTAGACTTGTTCTAGAAAAACTCAGACAGCACCGCCTTTATGCCAAGTTCTCCAAGTGCGAATTTTGGTTGCCAGAAGTGACCTATCTCGGCCATGTTATCTCTGGTAAGGGCATTGCTATCAACCCCGAGAGAGTTCAGGCCGTTCTTAATTGGACTCCGCCTGAACAGTTAAACAAGTTAGGAGTTTCCTTGGTCTAGCCAGTTATTGTCGCCGCTTTGTTGAGAACTTCTCTAAAGTGGCCAAACCTCTCACGGAACTTCTCAAGAAAGATAAAAAGTTTGAGTGGTCCCCACAGTGTGAGCATAGTTTTTAGGAACTGAAAAGACGCCTGACATCTGCTCCCATACTTGTGCCACCGGATTTCACTAGGGACTTTGTTATCTACTGTGATGCCTCACGACAGGGACTAGGTTGCATTCTTATGCAGGATCGTCGTGTGATTGCCTATGCATCTCGACAGTTGCATCCACATGAGGAGAATTATCCTACACATGATCTAGAACTTGCAGCCGTAGTCTATGCACTTAAGACCTGGCGGCATTACCTCCTTGGTAATCGTTGCGAGATCTACACCGATCACCAGAGTCTCAAGTATATCTTCACCCACCCAGATTTGAACCTTAGGCAGAGACGTTGGTTGGAGTTGATCTCAGATTACGACTTAGGGATTACCTACACCCCAGGCAAGGGAAATGTCATGGCTGATGCGCTAAGTCGTAAACCCTATTGCAACAATCTCATGTTGCAGCAGGGCCAACCACTTCTCCATGAGGAATTATGTAAGCTTAACCTTCACATTGCTCCTCACGGATTCCTTTCAACTTTGGTGGCGAAACCTACTCTTGTGGATCATATCATAGAAGCCCAGAAGCATGATACCGGAATTACTCGGATCAAGAGAAACATTGCCAAGGGTATTGCTGGTAGTTTCTCCATAGATGACCGAGGTGTTGTTCTCTTCCAAAACCGGCTGGTGGTTCCCAAGAAGCAACATCTTCGGCAATTGATTCTTAAAGAGGCTCTTGAATCCCCTCTCACGATTCATCCCGGGAGTACTAAGATGTATCAGGATCTACGCCAGAGTTTCTGGTGGACTAGGATGAAGAGAGAAATTGCTGAGTTCATTGCTAAATGTGACGTTTGTCGTCGCGTTAAGGCAGAACATCAAAGACCTGCTGGCACCCTTCAGCCTCTAGCTATTCCTGAGTGGAAATGGGATAAAGTTGGTATGGACTTCATCACCGGCTTTCCCAGGACCAAGAGAGGGAATAATGCTATCTTCGTAGTCATTGATCGTCTCTCCAAAGTGGCTCACTTCCTACCTGTTTGAGAGAGTATCACTGCTAGTCAGCTTGCTGACTTGTATATTTCTCGAATAGTGTCACTTCATGGTGTTCCACTGGAGATCAATTCAGACCGTGGTAGTCTTTTCACTTCTCATTTCTGGGAGAGTTTCCAGACTGCCATGGGCACCCATCTTTCTTTCAGTACCGCTTTCCACCCTCAGTGAAGTGGTCAAGTGGAATGGGTTAACCAAATTCTCGAAGACATGCTTAGAGCTTGCGTTATCTCATTCGGTATGGATTGGGAGAAATGTCATCCTTTCGCCGATTTTGCTTATAACAATAGCTATCAATCCAGTCTCAAGCAAGCTCCTTTTGAGATTCTTTATGGACGAAGATGTCGAACACCTTTGAACTGGTCAGAAACCGGTGAAAGACAATTCTTTGGACCGGATATGATCCAGGAAGCAGAAGAGAAAGTTCGCATCATTCGTGAGAATTTGAAAACAGCCCAGTCTCGTCAAAAGAGCCAATATGATCGTCATCATAAGGAAGTGGCTTATGAGGTTGGTGACAAAGCTTATCTTCGGGTTACTCCTTTGAAGGGTACCCATCGTTTCGGTATCAAGGGCAAGTTGGCTCCTCGTTACATTGGTCCTTTTCGCATTCTCGCTAAACGAGGAGAGGTTGCCTACCAATTGGAACTACCCCCACATCTTTCTCGAGTTCATGATGTCTTCCACGTCTCTCAACTCAGGCGTTGCTTCTCGGATCCCATCCGCGGAGTGGACCATGAAACGCTTGATCTCCAAGATAACCTCACATATCGAGAGTATCCCGTTCGCATTCTGGATCAAGTAGAGCGTGTCACTCGACGTCATAACATCAAGTTTCTCAAGGTTCAGTGGTCTCATCATTCCGAGAGAGAAGCTACTTGGGAGCGAGAAGATCGTCTCCGACTGGAGTACCCCACCTTCTTTCCGCCTACTCCTGAATCTCGGGACGAGATTCTTTCGAGTGGAGGCGAGTTGTCACAACCCTAGTTTTGGTATGCACTAGGTTAGTCTTGTTGTTTGCATCACGTTTAAATTTCAAATGAAATTGAATTGAGGACTTGTGAAACCCTTAGAAACCCTTTCTGAAAATGACCCAAATAAAAATTGCTCCAAAAAGGTCCAAGAAAATGTTCATGTGGCCCTCTGAAAATATTGGTTAGAGATAAAAATCAAACCAATATTATTAGGAGCTCATAAGTATTTATTTTGGGCATTTGGAATTAATGCAATAGTTATTTGCTTGGATATATATTTATTGTATATTTTATATATGTCCAAAATTCCGATTCTTTATTTTGAGGGGCTTGGATTAATTCCTAGGTCCCTACAAAATAAAAATGTCAGAAGAAAATAATTGATTTAGTTTAGAAACTAAATCAAAACAAAATTGCAGAAATAGAAAACAGAACAAAAAAAAGGAGAGGAAGCAACTTACCTGTGCTGGCCCAGCACAGTGCGGCCTGGCCGGCCCAGCTAGCCAGCCCAGGCCACCGGGTCTCCCCTGTCGTCTTCCTCGCGCCAGTAGGCGAGGCGCGTGGCCGACGCGCGCGGACGGTGAGTGTGCCACGCCGCCAGCTGCCTGCCTGCTTCCCCGGGACAGCACGACGCCTTGAAGCTTCTCCGCGGCGCCGCCCCGATCCCCTGGCCGCTCTTTCTCCACCTCCTGCCCTCTCCCTCGTCTGTTTTCGCCACGGCCGAGCGCCGCCGTTGCTGCTGCTCGCCGTTGCCGTAGCCACCGCCTTCCCCTCGCCTGTCCGACGAGCCCCCGAGCTCCGCCCCGCTACCGTGAACCTCTACGCCGAGCCGCAGGTCCCCGGACGCCCTGAGGTTTCGTCCCCGAGCTCTTCTTCTTCGCACGGCCACCGGACGCCGTCGACGAATTCGCCGCCTCCGACGCGTCCCCGAGCCCACTAAGCTACTCCGCCGCCTCACTATGAGCTTCTCCTTCTTTCCCCCCTGTCCTTGCCGTCGTTTGCGACCTCTAGGCCTTATCCCCGCTGATGCCCGACCTCACCGCCGCCGGCGATGCCGCCGCCGTGGCCACAGCCACGCAAGCTCAAAACCGAGCACGCCACCACACTCGCCGTTTCACCAGGAGCCCGTAGCACCTTTTCCCTGGCCTTCCCGTGCCCCGTAGCCCCATTTCCGACGAGAGCCGAACTCCGGCGCCGCCGCGAGCTCGTTTCCGGTGAGCTCCGGCCGCCCTAGCTGCTGCTGCTTGTTGGAATGGACGCGGACGAGCTCCAGCTCCTCGCCCGTGGTCTCCGCTGCCTAAATGACCGCCGGAACGGCGAATCCGTGCCCCTCCGTCGCGTCTGTGGACGCCGGCGTCGAGCCGCCGGTGGGTTTGACCGCTGACCGGCGTGCTTTGACCCCCCACTGCCCAGTTGACCCCCCCCCCTCTCTCACTGACCTGCGGGCCCTGCCCGGCTAATTATTCCAGTTAGTGTTAATTAACTAATTAGGTTAGTCCTACAGTCACTGACTAGTGGGCCCTGCCTAGTTAGTTAGGGCTAACTAACTCAGTTAGTTTACTGAGCCACTGACGTGTGGACCCCACACGTCAGGTTTGACCTGAGCCAGCGCTGTTGACTTGCTGACGCAAGCATGATGCAGTGCTGACGCAATAAATATTTTCTGGAATTGTTTTTGTTTAAGAAAATCCAGAAAATTGTTTAAACTTCAAAAAATCACAGAAATTCAACCGTAGCTCAGAATGAAATAATTTATATATGAAAAATGATCAGAAAAATATAAGGAATCTGTTTATGGCATTTTCATGCATGTTTAACCAACTTATACTTGATGTATAGGTGAAAACACATAAATGGCACTTTTAAATATTAATTTTGGAATTGCATTTGAACCCTTGGTTCAAATGGACTTCTTTCAAATAGAATGCTAGTTGCATTAACTCAAATAACATCACATCTTCATGCCATGATCATGCATCATATTGTTGCATATGCTTGTGTTTGATTGTCGGCACCGTTCTTCTCGATAGGTCCAGCTCCGGAGACCGATCCAGAGTACCTGTCAGAGGAGCAGTGCTCTGCACGTTGTTTTACCAGGCAAGCAAACCCCCTTGTTCATTCCGATACAACCTCTCTCTCGCTCCTGCTCCCTGTTATTGCATTAGGACAACAACGACTTCAACTGCTACTTTATGCTGCGGTAGTTGAACCCATTCCTCTGCATGACCTGTCATTCCACAGTAAATAGTTGAATACCACTAGCATGTGTAGGAGTTGATTGAAGCCATGTTGTGATCTTACCATGCCTTGCTTGCTATTGCTTAGAGTGTGTCAGGTCTGATTCATCGGGAATGAATTGGAGTGCAACGATATGTTCTGATGCTGAGAGTTAAGTGTGTGAACGCGATTTGGTAAAGGTAGCGGTGAGAGGCCATGTAGGAGTACATGGTGGGTTGTCTCACTTGAACCGTCCCTAAGAACTGAGTTCCGAGTATGTTGTCCAATGACTAGCTACTACCACACATTGGGTTCCGGTAACTCGACCCCTCTCGATTTATTCATCAACATGATCTCTGTCCAGGAGTTGCAACTAGTTTTTGGTGTTTGTAGGTAGTGTTAGTAGTCTACCAAGTGGCACTTGGCCACATGGGCTTGGGACAGACTAGGCACCGTGGCATGGTGTACCAAGCGTAGATCCACTCGGCGAGGTGGGCTTGGGAACCCTGCGCACATCATTTGGGGCCGTGAGCGACACCCCGGCCGGATCTCCTTACGGATGAAACCCGAATAGGCGATGAACCTGGATTAGAGTCTTGTGTGGTTAGTCAGGTCGTGGCCGACACCCTCGCCAGGCTTCCGCTTGAAGGTTGCCGAGATACACGAGTTGTACATGGCGGTAAGTGGCGAGAGCATGTGTGAAGAAGTACACCCCTGCAGGGTTAACATGATCTATTCGAATAGCCGGGTCCACGGTTATGGACTTCTTGGATGCTTACGTGGTACATAGACAACTTGAAGTGGATACTCTAAAATACTCAAGACAAGTGTGAGTGCCATGGATGGCCTTCTCGTAGGGAGACGGGGATGAATCCATAGTGGTGTATTGTGTGGTGCTTAGTGGACTCGTGTGCGCCACCTCAAAACAGTTACCAGCAGTCGTAGAATAGGATAGCCACTGAGTCAAAGCTGGCTTGCTGTAACTAAACCCCACTTTGCCATCTTGATACAAGTGCATGTATGATAGGATCTGATGTAAGTCTTGCTGAGTACCTTGTACTCATGTTTGCTTAATTATGTTTTGCAGATAGGATTGACGTCTCACTAGTAGTTCCGCTTGGACTTTGCCAAGTAGCTTGTTACCTCAGCTACGATCTTGGACGAGTGTTGTAGATAGTCAGGCTCTTCAGCCTTTTTCATTTGTAGATGTCTGTACTCGGACATGTTGTGCTTCCGCTTGTTGCTTGTATGCTCTGAATGTTGGGTCGTGAGACCCATGTTTGTAATATCTGGCTCCTCGGAGCCTAATGAATAAATACTTTATTTCTTAAAGTCTTGTTGTGATGCCATGTTGTATTTGCGCATATCGAGCATATTGTGTGTATGTTATTGAAATGCTCGGTATGTGTGGGATCCGACACCTAGTTGTTTACCCTTGGTAGCCTATCTTACAAGGAAATGTCTCCTAGTGCTTCCACTGAGTCTTGGTAGCTTGCTAATGCTCCGGAACACTTAGGCTGACCGGCATGTGTCCTTCTTCGTTCCTGTGTCTGTCCCTTAGGGGAAATGTCACGCGTTGTTCCTTTAAGTCCTTGTAGCTTGCTACGACTTGGGTTCATACGTTGATGACCGACACGTTCGTTGCTGGGTCATGAATGCCTGTCTCTGTAACTTAGTGCCACTTTTGGTTTATAACTGGTCATGTCGGCCCGGGTTCTCTGTCATATGGATGCTAGCGACACTATCATATACGTGAGCCAAAATGCGCAAACGGTCCCGGGCCAGGTAAGGTGGCACCCGTGGGGATACCGTGCGTGAGGCCGCAAAGTGATATGGTGTGTTACTGTTGGGGAACGTAGTATTTTAAAATTTTCCTACGATCACGCAAGATCTATCTACCAGATGCATAGCAACGAGAGGGAAGAGTGTGTCTACATACCCTTGTAGACCGGAAGCGGAAGCGTCAAGTGACGCGGTTGATGTAGTCGAAACTTCTTCGCGATTCAACCGATCAAGCACCGAACGTACGGCACCTCCGCGTTCAGCACACGTTCAGCTTGATGACGTCCCACGAGCTCTTGATCCAGTTGAGCTTCACGGGAGAGTTTCGTCAGCACGACGGTGTGGTGACGGATATGATGTATTCACCGGCGCAGGGCTTCGCCTAAGCACTGCAACGGTATGACCGAGGTGTGTTTCTGTGGAGGGGGGCACCGCACACGGCTAGAACAATTCAACTTGTTTGTCCTAGGGTGCCCCCTGCCCCCGTATATAAAGGAGCAAGGGAGAGGCCGGCCCTAGAGGGGGCGCGCCAAGTGTGGGGAGTCCTACTAGGACTCCCAAGTCCTAGTAGGATTCCCCTTTCCTTTCCGGAGTAGGAGAGAAGGAAAGAGGTGGAGAGGGAGAAGGAAAAGGGGGCTGCACCCCTTGTCCAATTCGGACCAGAGGGGGGGCACGCGCCTCCTTCCTTTTGGCCTTTCTCCTCTATTCCCGTATGGCCCAATAAGGCCCATATACTCCGAAAAATACCCGAATCACTCGGAACCTTTCCGATGTCCGAATATAGTCGTCCAATATATCGATCTTTACATCTCGACCATTTCGAGACTCCTCGTCATGTCCCCGGTCTCATCTGGGACTCCGAACTCCTTCGGTACATCAAAACTCATAAACTCATAATACCGATCGTCATCAAACGTTAAGCGTGCGGACCCTACGGGTTCGAGAACTATGTAGACATGACCGAGACTCATCTCCGGTCAATAACCAATAGCGGAACCTGGATGCTCATATTGGCTCCTACATATTCTACGAAGATCTTTATCGGTCAAACCGCATAACAACATACGTTGTTCCTTTTGTCATTGGTATGTTACTTGCCCAAGATTCGATCGTCGGTATCTCTATACCTAGTTCAATCTCGTTACCGGCAAGTCTTTTTACTCGTTCCGTAATACATCATTTCATGACTAACTCATTAGTCTTTTGCTTGCAAGGCTTATTATGATGTGCATTACCGAGAGGGCCCAGAGATACCTCTCCGACACTCGGAGTGACAAATCCTAGTCTTGATCTATGCCAACACCACGAACACTTTCGGAGACACATGTAGAGCATCTTTATGATCACCCAGTTACGTTGTGACGTTTGATAGCACACAAGGTGTTCCTACGGTATTTGGGAGTTGCATAATCTCATAGTCATAGGAACATGTATAAGTCATGAAGAAAGCAATAGCAGTAAAACTAAACGATCATAGTGCTAAGCTAACGGATGGGTCTTGTCCATCACATCATTCTCCTAATGATGTGATCCCGTTGATCAAATGACAACTCATGTCTATGGTTAGGAAACATAACCATCTTTGATCAATGAGCTAGTCTAGTAGAGGCATACTAGGGACACTCTGTTTTGTCTATGTATTCACACATGTACTAAGTTTCCGGTTAATACAATTCTAGCATGAATAATAAACATTTATCATGATATAAGGAAATATAAATAACAACTTTATTATTACCTCTAGGGCATATTTCCATCAGTTACATGCTAGATCGGTGTGACTTAGGATCGGGTCCCGACATGGCGCACCTGGTGGTGCGCCATTAGTGTGTGGGATACTATTGGCGCACCTCTCTGGTGCACCATTAGTATTAATTACTAATGGCGTGGTGGTAGTGGCGCACCTATAGTGTGCCATTAATGGCCAAAACAGGTGCGCCACTAACATGGCTTTTCCTAGTAGTGTTCAAGTAAATGAAAACGCACTTCGCGGAATACGTCTCCACTTACGCTGACTTGGCACCTCTTCGACCAATGACAAGCGGGGCCCGTGTAGGGTGGGACCCGCCCGACTGGTCTTCTTCTTCCTCCCGCGCGGAGTGCGACTGGCAGAGGGAGCGGCTTGTCCTGACGGCAAGCGATGGCGACTCTGGCTACCATATGAGGCGTGCGGCCTAACCAGGTGATTGGGAGAGAGAGGCGCATCCGGTGGAGGTGGTTGCTGCCGCCGAGGGGCGCCGAAGAGAGAGCAGTAGGGCCTGCGGCGGAGGGAGGCTTCGGCCGCTAGTGGACACAACGTTGCGGTGGGGAAGAGGAGGGGCCGAGGCCACGGGGAGGCTCGCCGGACTCCAGGGGACCAGATGGTGGTGAGGGAATGGAGAGGAGGGCTCGGGAGTGCCGGAATCGATGGAGGCCCAAGGCGGCGGTCATGGTGGTGATGGGGGTCAGAGAGGGGCTCTGGGCTCGGGGAGGGGGTTGTGGACTGCGAGGATGCTCGGGGCGTGCATAAATCGCCATGGGGAGGGCTCGAGGGGGAGGGGAGGAGGCGGCACGCAGCAGGCAACGTGTCCGTGCGTCGGCGACGGCGCAGTGTCGGCATGCATGGCCAAGGCTCACGGGAGGTGGCGGGAAGGCGACAAGGAGGAAGCGGACGAGCGCCAGAGGCTCATGGAGACGAGCAACGCTCGCGGACGAACGGAGGAAGAGGATAGGGTCGAGGAAGGCGACGAGCTCACGGGCGCGCACTGTTCGGTCGTTGGAACGACGCGTCGGAGAAGAAAACGGAGGGGGCAGGGATCCAGACGAACGACGACGACGATGCTGAGCTATTTGACACTCGGGGACAAGCGAGAATCGGCTGGAACAGCTCTGCCGAAGCCAACAGTGGTGAGACCACCATTTTGGCCGGCATTTCCCGTGGTCACCACCGACAACACGCGCTGTGGCTTTCTACTCCAAGCCAAACTTTGTCAGCAGTGGAGTCTTTCCAAGTCTCATTAAAGAAGAGGTGAGTTCACGGGCGCAGGTGTAATGAGCAGACGGAAACAAGCTTCACAAGTTTGTTGGTGCAAACTTGGACAAATTCTAGAGATTAAACCAGAGAGGTTAACCAGCAAACTTGATGTCTGGGAGGTTTAGACGAGCAAGGACTAGAGTCCTCACAGTTATGAGGTCATTAGGACAAAGATTTAGCATAGGTGCAGTGCAACTGGAAAATCTGGTCCAGAAACCAAACGATGAAGA
This sequence comes from Secale cereale, assembly GCA_902687465.1. Lineage (NCBI taxonomy): Eukaryota > Viridiplantae > Streptophyta > Magnoliopsida > Poales > Poaceae > Secale > Secale cereale. The sequence goes on from LR738711.1 coordinate 227,471,498, forward strand.
AGCACTCACTAGGAGTGTTGAATTGGGCTAAAACTTGGCAACGCCTGATGATTTAGACATATAATGATGCTGTAAAAATATCATACCAAATGTACTTGCCAAAAGGGTACTTGTTTCACAAACATCACTTCTGACCAGAAACTTGGGAAAATTATAGGAAAATATTGGCTACATGAAATGAGTCAAACTCTTGGGTAGGTGGGTTATATGGATGGGAGAAGGCTTGGAAATAGTTTCAGCCATAATGGAGCAAGATAAAATATACTTGCTTCACAAACTGAAAATTTGGACAGAGAACAAGAATTGCTCCTGTGCTCACATAGATCGATGAAATAAGCTGAATTTGGGTGGAGGCTAATGATTTGGAATACCTGAGAGGATTGGAAAGTTTCATCCCATTTGGAAACTCTCTGAAGGTACTTCCTTCACAAAGTTGCATTCTGGTCAGAAACTTTGAAAATTTGCAGAGGGAGCTAGGAAGAATGGATTGAGCTCATCTTTGGTATCCATGGGTGATTTATCAATGTTAATCACCCTGCCAAATTGCATCTGTGGGGTCCCCGACTTAGAAGTCGAGATCACCGAATGCACGTGTACAGTGATCCCAGAGATCAATGCTCACTGAACACACAGAAGCTGAAATAACAAGAGTCTTACATCCATACAAATAGCCTTACACGAATTAAGGCCATTATGGCCAAGTCTTACATAGATAGAGCCTCACGGGCTGAATAGCAAATAACTCAAATAGCGGAAGTCTTCGATAAACGGGTAGAACCCATGCCATCTGCCTTAACCCTACAGGCATTCTGACTGGGATAGCGTCCTAGTTCGCATGTTCGTCTCCAAAGAACTCTTCCTCATATTCCTGTTCTTCCATGCCTGGCCAATTAAATAACCAGTGGCAAGCCAATGAGTACTTTGAATGTACTCGCAAGCAACCCATGATGTGGTAACAATGCAATGGAACAATAATGAACAATCTAGCAGAAAGCTAGAACAATATGCTATCATCAAGTTTATGCATCAATAACCTCGCGTAACCTCGAAAACAGGTTACCGATATCAACATGAATATGATTCAACTCATCAAGTCAAGTCACCATCCTTGACTTATCACACACGTAACATCACCGACGAAGTAAAATTCTGGACATAGCTTAAGTAGCACCACCCAACTGTCCATGACCGTGGACACGGCTATTCGAATAGTTTTACACTCTGCAGAGGTTGCGCACTTTACCCACAAGATCCGGGGAACTTCCGTGTCATCCACGACCCGCGGTACCTCAAGTACCCGGGGTAAGCACCCGGTCATTACCTTTCCTTAGACGACACTAACATAGAGTCCACTCGTTGGTGCACAGCCCTCGGGTACAAACTATAGATCACGGGACTTGCCCAAATTCAATGTCACACGTACCCGAAGGGACCAACGGTGTGTCCGGTGCCCTGTGAAAACAGTCATGGCCGCCTATCCAAGCACGACCCCGTCCCGGGAAAGACCTCAAGTCTTCCCGTCACTAGTAATGCGGGCACCATGCTAGTATCGACCTAAGTAATCAATAAAGCCCCGTCCCATAAGGGGTAGTGTGGTTGCACATGTTTGGTTGGGACGGTAGTCACACATAAATCTAATCCATCATTCCACCATGCACATGATCTACCGGCACATCACTTCTTTCTCAAGTGATGACCTAACACTTCATCTCCCTCGGGCATTAGGGGCACCCGATGGGTTCATGCAAGGATTTCAACTGCGAGGGCCCATATCACACATGCATCATATAAGCATCATGACCATCTATTTGCATGTCATCTAGCACTTAGCAAGAACAAGATCAAGCATGCATCATGAGGTGGAATCAACTAGGTTACCATCGTAACCCTAATATCATGCATCGGAAACAAACGGGTTCCGAGGAACAAGTGTATCATGGTCAAAGGGCTGCTTGCCTGGATTGGCTTGGTCTTCAAAGTCTTCAAATCCTTCTCCTTCTTCTTCCACAGCAACTTCATCAAATACGGGATCTATACGTCGCAATATAACCACGGAAAAATAAGAATACAAACAAAACAGAAAAATCAAAGTGCTCAGAAAAATGTCAACCCATTTTTGTAAAATACTAGAGGAATTTCTAAGATGGGGAAAAATCTTAGTTGGAGTTTTGGAGTAACAGAATGGAATATATTGATTTTAGAACAGGAGTATTACTGCCCAAATTTGAATTTAAATTTGAACAGTACAGCAAAGTTTCATGGATTTGAATGAAAGTAGTACCATTAAATAGGTTGGAATATTACAAGATTTTAGGAGTTGGAATTATTTAATTTGGATCATTTTTCTTTTCTGTAGAAATGTTTAAAACATTAACAGAAAAGAAAAAAGGAAAAAGGGTCCTGTGCACTGGGCCAGAGAAGGCCACAGTGCACGGCCCAGACGGACCGGCCCGGCCGCACGGGAGCCTGCGCGCGCACGTCAGGTTTTCAAACCTGACGGGCGGGGCCCGTGGGTCAGCGGCACAGAGGAGGGGGAGAGAGGTGGGGGGATGACAGGCGGGGCCCGCCTGTCATCTCTAACCCCACGGCCACGGCGACGGCGAGCTCACCGGCGAGGATTCCGGCCACGGCGACGGCAACGGAGGGCAGGAATGTGACCAGCGTCGTGTCGCGGTTGCAGTGGTGGTAGTGCGGTACGGCGGGGAGGTCTGGTTCACCGGCGGCGAGGTGGGACGGCGGAGCCTCGTCGGAGGGTAGTTGCTGCGGCCGTTTCCGACTGCGAACGAAGGGGGAAACAGGGGGAAAAGAGTCAGGGTGGCTCAGTGGTTCCGAAACAGGTGGAAGGAGAGGCAGGGGAGGCCCGTACCACGAGATCGCCGGCGGCCCGACGCGGCGGAGCTCCGGTCGATCCCGAGCACTGGGACCTCTTGGGGGCGAACTGGAGGTGCTGGGGGGCTCAGTGGAGTGGAGTGAGGCCGTTGATGGTGCTGGAGAGGCTCGGGAGGGCCTTATATAGCCGCACCCGTGGTCCACCGTGGACCCGTGCGCCGGCGAGGTTGCAGGCGAGGCTAGGAGAGGTTCTGGAGCCTGGGAAAACGGCGGGGAGGTCCGTGGACTAGCTCCACGTCCAGCTGAGGGGATAAGAGGAGCGGGGGAGCGTCAGAGGAGGGCGCGCGTGCGAGGCAGAGGAGTGGCCGCCGCGGGCGGCCAGCGCGCGTGCGACGACGGCCACTGGACGGCGCAGGAGGAGGGGGGACAGCGCCGGGGAGGTCGCGGACGTCGAGGGGCCTCGACTGGCGCAAGGGGGAGGCCCGAGGCTGTCGGGGGAGGCTGATTGGCCCGAGCTACAGTGCTGGTCGGCACTGTTGCGCGAGCCAAAGCGCGCGTTTGGCTGGCATCGCCGCGCTCTCGCCGTCCTGGTCAAAGCTAGCGTGTCCAGCAGTGTCTAACACGTTGTGGGAGGAGTAAAGAAAGGGCCTGAGGCCTTGGATGCCCTGGGGATGCAGAGAGAGAGTGAGAGTGTTGGTGAAATGGTGAAAGCTTGCTGTACAGCAAGGTAAATCAGGGCTTTCACCCCTCAATCATGGAGCTGAGGTGCTGGGGAAGTTACTGGAGGTAGCTGGTAACTCAATGAGCATGTGGTAAGAAGTTGAGGCCATGGAGAAAAGTGAAAGTGGTCAAGTTGGAGGTTTTAGAAATTCTACAGAAGGTGTTTGATCTGTGTTTGGTCAAGTAAATGAATTCCACTTAACATGGCACTTGACAGGGTTGAATGATATGAGAAAATAGGGTGCTTCACCAAATTTGGGCTCATTTGGAGAAACTAGCCAATGTAACTTTGGTGAACCCTAGAAATCAACAGAAACAGTTTCATCTTGATTGAGTCAAGCTAATCATCTCCCCTTGATGCACCACTTGGTGTAGCATCATCATTTGGGGTATTGATTATGCTCACAAAGTTTGAAGCTCCAGATAAAAAGTTGGTAATGTAAAGTTGTTCAAATTTGCATTTGAACAGAAAGGGTTTTGAGGTGATCTGATCAAGTTGCTCTATTTCAAATCTTGTGACATTTGGTCTAGATGCCTTATTAGGTCATTCTAGCATGTGCACCAAGTTTGAGAGCATTTGGACAAGTTTGGCAATGTAAAGTTGCTCAAACTTCAAATATGGACAGAATGGTTATGAAGGGGTTTGAGGATGTTTTCTTGCTTCCCAAGGCATGGGGCTTGGCAAGATCATCAAATATGTCAAATATGACATGATAGAATTTCCCTGGAATTTTTGGAGAAAATTTCCTTTGTAGATATTTCAAAAGCTTGAAATATCCAGAAAGGGTTTTAGAGGGTTTAGCCCATTATTTTGAACATGACCAAGTGTTGAAACTCTTATATATGGACAATATATGTCCTATGAGTCTCTCTAAATTTTGGCAAATATTTTTGAAACAGTTAAATAATTTTCCCCTATTAAAGACCATTTCTGGCCTTAAGAAAAAGCTTTTAAATAAAATAGGAAAATAACTTTTAAAATTATACCTTTGTGGTTTCTGGGAGTCCTATGACTACTAGGTCTCAAATAAACCTTTTGAAATAATTTTCTCACCCTAAATCAAGTACTTGCAGTGCAAATCTCAATTCAGGGGTTTTTGGAAAACTAAATTTATAAAATACTATTTGGCCAAATTAATTTTGTAAGAAAATACTATACTGTTATATAACACTTGGCATGATCATTGGGCAGAAGTTTTGGGTATGGAGATGAAATCTACAAGAGATCATAGTTGACTTTAATGAGCACAAGAAAAAGCACATGAAGAAAACTCAATTCCAAATACAAGCCAAATGATGCTAAAAAATTTTGCTGGTCCAAATTTTCATGCTCCAAAGATACAAATAACATGTTACAAAATGCAGGGTGTGACAGATCTACCCCCCTTACAAGAATCTCGTCCCCGAGATTCCTAAACTAGGGCTTAAAAGAGGTCGGGAAACTCGGATCTAAGGTAGTCTTCTCGCTCCCAGGTTGCTTCTGCTTTGGTGTGGTTGCTCCACTGGACCTTGAAGTACTTGATGGTACGGCTCAGCGTACGTCGTTCTGCTTCATCCAGAATGCGAATGGGCTTCTCGCGGTAGGTCAAATCAGGCTGCAGATCAATGGCTTGGTGATCCACATCCTTGTAGAGATTGGGCTTGTCTGGAACTTGGAGACATTTCCGGAGTTGTGACACATGGAACACATTGTGCACATCGGATAGCTCAGGTGGTAGTTCCAACTGATAAGCCACTTCTCCTCGTTGTGCAGTGATCTCAAAGGGTCCAATGAACCTAGGTGCGAGCTTCCCCTTGACATGGAAACGCTTGGTTCCCTTCAGAGGAGTTACCCACAGGTACACATGGTCCCCAACATGGAAACTCATGTCTCGGCGTCGAGTGTCAGCATAACTCTTCTGCCTTGACTTGGTTGCCTTTAATCGCTCTCTGACTAGCTGGACTTGCTCTTCTGCTGCGCGGAGATTATCCGGTCCAAAGACTAGTCCTTCTCCAGTCTCTGACCAGTTGAGGGGTGTGCGACATCTGCGTCCGTACAACACCTCAAATGGTGCCATCTGAAGGCTTGACTGGTAACTGTTGTTGTAAGAGAACTTGGCAAAAGGGAGACAGTCTTCCCACTTGGCTCCATATGCCAGGACACAGGCTCGGAGCATATCTTCGAGAATCTGATTGACTCGCTCAGTCTGACCTCCGGTCTATGGGTGGAAAGCTGTGCTGAAAGACAATTTGGTTCCCAAGGCTTCTTGGAACTTCTTCCAGAACCTTGAAGTGAACTGGGTGCCTCGATCTGACACAATCTCCTTGGGAACACCGTGAAGACTTACGATTCGGTCAATGTAGAGAGCTGCCAGCCGGTTGCCATCATAAGTGGTCTTGACAGGAATGAAATGGGCCACCTTGGTCAAATGATCGACTATGACCCAGATAGAGTCATGTCCCCTATTCGACCTTGGTAATCCAGTGATGAAGTCCATTCCGACTTTATCCCACTTCCACTCAGGAACCTTGAGTGGTTGAAGCAATCCAGCAGGTCGCTGATACTCAGCCTTGACCCTTTGGCACACATCACACTTCGCAACTTAGGTTGCAATCTCTCTCTTCATACCGTGCCACCAGAATCGTGCCTTCAAGTCTTGGTACATCTTGGTTCCTCCGGGGTGGATGGAATACGGAGTGTCGTGGGCTTCTTGCAGAATCAGCGTCTTCAGCTCGGTGTTGTTTGGTACGCAAAGACGACCTTTGTACCAAACAATCCCGTGCTCATCTTCGGAGAATCCTGGGGCCTTGCCCAGCTTCATCTTCCTCTTGATACCTTCGATGCTTGCGTGTCCATCTTGAGCCTTCTTGACGTCGTCTATCAGGGTCGGTCTGACTTCCAAATGAGCCAGAAATCCAGGGGTGACCAATTCCAAATTGAATTGTTCGATCTCCTTAAACAAGGCTGGCTGCCTTTCTTGAATAACAACATTCAAAGAGCAAGCCTTCCTGCTTAAGGCATCGGCCACCACGTTGGCCTTCCCAGGGTGATACTGAACACTGAGGTCATAGTCTTTGATGAGTTCCAACCATCTCCGCTGCCTCATGTTCAACTCCTTTTGGGTGAAAATATACTTCAGACTTTTGTGGTCTGTGTAAATCTCACACCGTTTCCCTAGGAGGTAATGCCGCCATGTCTTCAAGGCATGAACAACTGCCGCTAGCTCAAGATCGTGAGTAGCGTAGTTCTCCTCATGGGGTCGTAGCTGCCTGGAGAGGTATGCTATGACGCGGCCTTCTTGCATCAGAACGCTTCCCAATCCGGTTCGAGAGGCATCACAATATATCACGAACTCCTTGTGAATATCAGGTGTTGCCAGAACTGGGGCGGTGGTCAATCTCTTCTTGAGCTCTTGGAAGCTCTCTTCGCATTTTGGCGTCCACTCAAACTTCTTGTCATTCTTGAGGAGCTGAGTCATTGGTCATGCAATGCTAGAGAATCCTTCCACGAACTTGTGGTAATAGCCCGCTAATCCGGGGAAGCTTCTGACTTCCTTGACGGTCGTTGGAGATTGCCATTGGGTCACAGCTTCAATTTTTGCAGGATCAACAGATAATCCTTCCTCGGTCAAGACATGACCTAAGAATCCAACTTTATGCAGCCAGAACTCACACTTGCTGAATTTGGCATACAGTTGGTGCTCACGAAGCTTGTCTAGGACCATCCTCAGATGCTGCTCATGCTCTTCCTCCGACTTCGAGAACACAAGAATGTCATCAATGAAGACAACAACAAACTTGTCCAAATATTCCATGAAGACTTTATTCATGAGATACATGAAGTAGGCCGGGGCATTGGTTAACCCAAAAGACATGACCGTGCACTCGTACAGGCCATATCTGGTTACGAATGCCGTCTTCGGAATATCTTGGGGTCTGATCTTCAGCTGGTAATACCCAGATCTGAGGTCGATCTTGGAGAATACCTTGGCTCCGCTGAGCTGATCAAACAGATCTTCGATCTTGGGAAGTGGGTACTTGTTCTTGATTGTAACTTCATTGAGGGAACGATAGTCAATGCATAAGCGGATGGTACCGTCCCTCTTTGCCACAAACAGAACAGGAGATCCCCAAGGGGAGGCACTCAGACGGATAAATCCCTTCCGTAGCTGCTCTTCTAGCTGCTTCTTCAACTCGGCTAATTCTTCCGTCCCCATTCTATAAGGCTTCTTATAGATGGGTCCTGCTCCGGGCACGAGCTCGATGATGAACTCAATGTCACGGTCAGGGGGCATTCCCGGTAGTTCATCCGGAAAGACATCAGGATACTCACATACCACCGGTACTTGATCTAGCCCAACTTCAGACAGACAGTTGACTTTAGCGGCTTGAGCGGAAGAGGAGTTGGGGGCAAACTTGACTTCGACTCCCTGGTCATTGGTCACAGTGACTGTCCAATTGGCACAGTCTAACAAGCCTTGGTTCTTACTGAGCCAATCCATCCCTAAGATCACATCCAAGCCTTGCGATCTCAGGATGATAAGGTCTGCTAGGAAGTCTACACCGTTAATGGTAATACCGACTCCTTTACAGCCTATCTTGGCTCTCATCTCGGCTCCGGGGGTTTGTACCACCATAGGGTTATTCAGGGGTGTAGGGGTCATGCCACTTTTTAATGCAAATCTTTGAGTGACAAATGAATGCGTTGCTCCAGAATCAAACAAGACAGTTGCAGGTGCTGAGTTGACAAGGAACGTACCCAGCACGACGTCCGGGTCTTCCTGGGCTTCTTCAGCAGTGACGTGATTCACACGCCCCTTCCCATAGTTCGGTGGATTGCGAGGAGCTGGGTTCCTTGGTGGCATTCCACGGCCTTGTCCCTGGTTCTGCGCATTGGGGCGCGGGGCATCAGGCTTCTTGTTGGGGCACACCCTTGAGATGTGTCCGGGCTGACCACATCCAAAGCAAGTGACTTGGTTTGGATTGATCTTGTTGCCACCACTGGTATTGGGGTTGAAAGCTGGCCTGGGGTTGGCATACTGCTGAGGCTGAGGATTGGCACGAGGTGCAGGAGCTCTTGGCTGCTGATAGGTTGGCTTGGCCGGGGCTGACTGCCACGGACGAGGCTTCTGGTTGCTGGAACTTCCCTTACTGACCAAATTGCGCTTGCGAGTGTCTTCCAAAGCACGCCGCTTGTCTTCAAGCATAAGTGCCTTGTTCACCAGGTCAGGGAAAGACGGGCAGTCGCACACGACAAGCGAGTATTGCAGAGTCTGATTAAGGCCTTCCATGAAGCGCTCCCTTTTGGCAGCATCAGGGCTGACATCTTCAGGGGCATACCTTGACAGAACACTGAACTTCTGCATGTACTCCTTGACAGTGCCACTTCCTTGCTTCAGGGCTCGGAACTCGCGCTTTTTGATAGCCATGATTCCGGAAGGAATGTGGGCCTTGCGGAATTCTGCCTTGAAGTTAACCCAAGTGATGTCTTGTTCAGCATGCATGACCTTGAATCCATCCCACCAAGCTCTAGCAGTTCCCCCGAGGCAGTGGGCTGCATAAGCCACCTTCTCGCGATCTTCGGTGCATCCGACTAGTTCCAGAATTTCCTCAATGGAACGGACCCAGTCATCTGCATCCAGGGGTTCAGCAGTCTCGATGAAGGTTGGCGGTGCATGCTTCTTGAACTCTGCCAACGTGGAACGTCCATTGCCATTCCCCGCCGGCTGGCGGTTGTTGGTGACAGCTTGAGCAATCAGCTGAAGAGCTGCAGTGTTGGCTTGGCGTTCCTCTCGGAAAGCTTGGAGAAGCTGAGCCATGTCCATGCTTGGAGGAGGTGGTGGTGGAGCTTGGTCGTTGGTTTGGTCGTGGCCTGCCTCTGGCTGAGAGGATGCTCCGGCTTCGGGCTGCTGGGTAGAGGTACCAGTACGAGTTACAACAGGCATCCTGTTGGAGCGGTAAAAGGTCTCATGACTCGGAAGAGGGAAAGCAAGATAGATGGGTGCCTAGTAAGGGGGTGGGTGTGACACTAAATCAAATCATGCAAGGGCCGTAAGGCCAAAACACATTCATTAAAATCCAAATGGGTGATGTAATCGTTTACACCTTCCCGAAGGAAGAATACGACATACATCCAGACACAACAAAAGCAAAAACTAGATGGTTTCATATGAACCATACAAGGACTCGACTGCGCATAGGGGTTACACGACCTATCCTACCGTAGGGGTTACAACTGGCATATCCGAGTAGCGAATAATGCCTAAGCGGCGGAATGCTCGGTCGCGTATTCCGGCTCTTCTGGGTCTTCCTCCTTGCCTTCATCTGTCTGGGCTCCCTTGTCGCTTGAGGGAGTGGGGGAGTGGAGGAGTTGGATACGACGGTGCTTCGTCGGTGGTGCAGGGAAAAGCTTGCGATATTCCCTTGCTGTCATCCGGCGTCGCCGAGGTGGTTCTTCACCCTTGGAAGATACATCCTCGGAGGGCCTTCCGCCTCGATATGCGATAGCGGATTGTCCAGAAGGTGCTCCTTCCTTCTTGATCCCGTTTGCCTTCTCTTGAGCTCGACGAAGAAGTGCCTTGGTCTTGTGAAGTTCTTCTCGAAGCTTCATTGATTCCGAGGCCAAGTCTTGTGCCAGGCTGTCGGCACATAGACTGAAGTAGGTCTGGAATCGAAGCGAGAGTCCTTCCTTCAGTGGAGGGGCTAGTGCGCTGCTTTCTTCGTCACCTTCCTTCCGGTAAGGTATGAAGCGAGTTGCCATCTTGGCTGCCATCTCCGGAAGAAGCTCGCGGAGATGGGTTAGTGCCTTGAGTGCAGCAGCCTCGACAGCGAGTGGTAGTGTTGCCATCTGGGGTCCCTCAAAGAACCAACTTGTGGGAGGATCGTTTGCCTTCACGATCACTTCCACATGGTACTCCACCTCAGTATCGCTCACCCAATGCTCAAGGTAGGTGAGGATGGGTGCTCGATGGATCTGACACTCCTGGAGGCTATCCTCGAGAAGTAGGGGAAACCCAGTGGTCAGGTGCTCTTCGGGAACAGCGGCCATCTACAAAGGTGGAATAGGAGGGGTTAATAAGCTGATGAAATCTCAGGTTTAGAAAAGAAGAGAGGTTCAGAAGGTTTTCGAAAAGGGGGTCTCAACTAACTAACGCCCATGCTAACTAAGGCTTCCTACAGTCAGGATGGCTCTAATACCGGCTCTGTGGGGACCCCGACTTAGAAGTCGAGATCACCGAATGCACGTGTACAGTGATCCCAGAGATCAATGCTCACTGAACACACAAAAGCTGAAATAACAAGAGTCTTACATCCATACAAATAGCCTTACACGAATTAAGGCCATTATGGCCAAGTCTTACATAGATAGAGCCTCACGGGCTGAATAGCAAATAACTCAAATAGCGGAAGTCTTCGATAAACGGGTAGAACCCATGCCATCTGCCTTAACCCTACAGGCATTCTGACTGGGATAGCGTCCTAGTTCGCATGTTCGTCCACAAAGAACTCTTCCTCATATTCATGTTCTTCCATGCCTGGCCAATTAAATAACCAGTGGCAAGCCAATGAGTACTTTGAATGTACTCGCAAGCAACCCATGATGTGGTAACAATGCAATGGAACAATAATGAACAATCTAGCAGAAAGCTAGAACAATATGCTATCATCAAGTTTATGCATCAATAACCTCGCGTAACCTCGAAAACAGGTTACCGATATCAACATGAATATGATTCAACTCATCAAATCAAGTCACCATCCTTGACTTATCACACACGTAACATCACCGACGAAGTAAACTTCTGGACATAGCTTAAGTAGCACCACCCAACTGTCCATGACCGTGGACACGGCTATTCGAATAGTTTTACACTCTGCAGAGGTTGCGCACTTTACCCACAAGATCTGGGGAACTTCCGTGTCATCCACGACCCGCGGTACCTCAAGTACCCGGGGTAAGCACCCGGTCATTACCTTTCCTTAGACGACACTAACATAGAGTCCACTCGTTGGTGCACGGCCCTCGGGTACAAACTATAGATCACGGGACTTGCCCAAATTCAATGGCACACGTACCCGAAGGGACCAACGGTGTGTCCGGTGCCCTGTGAAAACAGTCATGGCCGCCTATCCAAGCACGACCCCATCCCGGGAAAGACCTCAAGTCTTCCCGTCACTAGTAATGCGGGCACCATGCTAGTATCGACCTAAGTAATCAATAAAGCCCCGTCCCATAAGGGGTAGTGTGGTTGCACATGTTTGGTTGGGACGGTAGTCACACATAAATCTAATCCATCATTCCACCATGCACATGATCTACCGGCACATCACTTCTTTCTCAAGTGATGACCTAACACTTCATCTCCCTCGGGCATTAGGGGCACCCGATGGGTTCATGCAAAGATTTCAACTGCGAGGGCTCATATCACACATGCATCATATAAGCATCATGACCATCTATTTGCATGTCATCTAGCACTTAGCAAGAACAAGATCAAGCATGCATCATGAGGTGGAATCAACTAGGTTACCATCGTAACCCTAATATCATGCATCGGAAACAAACGGGTTCCGAGGAACAAGTGTATCATGGTCAAAGGGCTGCTTGCCTGGATTGGCTTGGTCTTCAAAGTCTTCAAATCCTTCTCCTTCTTCTTCCACAGCAACTTCGTCAAATACGGGATCTATACGTCGCAATATAACCACGGAAAAATAAGAATACAAACAAAACAGAAAAATCAAAGTGCTCAGAAAAATGTCAACTCATTTTTGTAAAATACTAGAGGAATTTCTAAGATGGGGAAAAATCTTAGTTGGAGTTTTGGAGTAACAGAATGGAATATATTGATTTTAGAACAGGAGTATTACTGCCCAAATTTGAATTTAAATTTGAACAGTACAGCAAAGTTTCATGGATTTGAATGAAAGTAGTACCATTAAATAGGTTGGAATATTACAAGATTTTAGGAGTTGGAATTATTTAATTTGGATCATTTTTCTTTTCTGTAGAAATGTTTAAAACATTAACAGAAAAGAAAAAAGGAAAAAGGGTCCTGTGCACTGGGCCAGAGAAGGCCACAGTGCACGGCCCAGACGGACCGGCCCGGCCGCACGGGAGCCTGCGCGCGCACGTCAGGTTTTCAAACCTGACGGGCGGGGCCCGTGGGTCAGCGGCACAGAGGAGGGGGAGAGAGGTGGGGGGATGACAGGCGGGGCCCGCCTGTCATCTCTAACCCCACGGCCACGGCGACGGCGAGCTCACCGGCGAGGATTCCGGCCACGGCGACGGCAACGGAGGGCAGGAATGTGACCAGCGTCGTGTCGCGGTTGCAGTGGTGGTAGTGCGGTACGGCGGGGAGGTCTGGTTCACCGGCGGCGAGGTGGGACGGCGGAGGCTCGTCAGAGGGTAGTTGCTGCGGCCGTTTCTGACTGCGAACGAAGGGGGAAACAAGGGGAAAAGAGTCAGGGTGGCTCAGTGGTTCCGAAACAGGTGGAAGGAGAGGCAGGGGAGGCCCGTACCACGAGATCGCCGGCGGCCCGACGCGGCGCAGCTCCGGTCGATCCCGAGCACTGGGACCTCTTGGGGGCGAACTGGAGGTGCTGGGGGGCTCAGTGGAGTGGAGTGAGGCTATTGATGGTGCTGGAGAGGCTCGGGAGGGCCTTATATAGCCGCGCCCGTGGTCCACCGTGGACCCGTGCGCCGGCGAGGTTGCAGGCGAGGCTAGGAGAGGTTCTGGAGCCTGGCAACACGCCGGGGAGGTCCGTGGACTAGCTCCACGTCCAGCTGAGGGGATAAGAGGAGCGGGGGAGCGTCAGAGGAGGGCGCGCGTGCGAGGCAGAGGAGTGGCCGCCGCGGGCGGCCAGCGCACGTGCGACGACGGCCACTGGAGGGCGCAGGAGGAGGGGGGACAGCGCCGGGGAGGTCGCGGACGTCGAGGGGCCTCGACTGGCGCGAGGGGGAGACCCGAGGCTGTCGGGGGAGGCTGATTGGCCCGAGCTACAGTGCTGGTCGGCACTATTGCGCACTCCAGAGCGCGCGTTTGGCTGGCATCGCCGCGCTCTCGCCGTCCTGGTCAAAGCTAGCGTGTCCAGCAGTGTCTAGCACGTTGTGGGAGGAGTAAAGAAATGGCCTGAGGCCTTGGATGCCCTGGGGATGCAGAGAGAGAGTGAGAGTGTTGGTGAAATGGTGAAAGCTTGTTGTACAGCAAGGTAAATCAGGGCTTTCACCCCTCAATCATGGAGCTGAGGTGCTGGGGAAGTTACTGGAGGTAGCTGGTAACTCAATGAGCATGTGGTAAGAAGTTGAGGCCATGGAGAAAAGTGAAAGTGGTCAAGTTGGAGGTTTTAGAAATTCTGCAGAAGGTTTTGATCTGTGTTTGGTCAAGTAAATGAATTCCACTTGACATGGCACTTGACAGGGTTGAATGATATGAGAAAATAGGGTGCTTCACCAAATTTGGGCTCATTTGGAGAAACTAGCCAATGTAACTTTGGTGAACCCTAGAAATCAACAGAAACAGTTTCATCTTGATTGAGTCAAGCTAATCATCTCCCCTTGATGCACCACTTGGTGTAGCATCATCATTTGGGGTATTGATCATGCTCACAAAGTTTGAAGCTCCAGATAAAAAGTTGGTAATGTAAAGTTGTTCAAATTTGCATTTGAACAGAAAGGGTTTTGAGGTGATCTGATCAAGTTGATCTATTTCAAATCTTGTGCCATTTGGTCTAGATGCCTTATTAGGTCATTCTAGCATGTGCACCAAGTTTGAGAGCATTTGGACAAGTTGGGCAATGTAAAGTTGCTCAAACTTCAAATATGGACAGAATGGTTATGAAGGGGTTTGAAGATGTTTTCTTGCTTCCCAAGGCATGGGGCTTGGCAAGATCATCAAATATGTCAAATATGACATGATAGAATTTCCCTGGAATTTTTGGAGAAAATTTCCTTTGTAGATATTTCAAAAGCTTGAAATATCCAGAAAGGGTTTTAGAGGGTTTAGCCCATTATTTTGAACATGACCAAGTGTTGAAACTCTTATATATGGACAATATATGTCCTATGAGTCTCTCTGAATTTTGGCAAATATTTTTGAAACAGTTAAATAATTTTCCCCTATTAAAGACCATTTCTGGCCTTAAGAAAAAGCTTTTAAATAAAATAGGAAAATAACTTTTAAAATTATACCTTTGTGGTTTCTGGGAGTCCTATGACTACTAGGTCTCAAATAAACCTTTTGAAATAATTTTCTCACCCTAAATCAAGTACTTGCAGTGCAAATCTCAATTCAGGGGTTTTTGGAAAACTAAATTTATAAAATACTATTTGGCCAAATTAATTTTGTAAGAAAATACTATACTGTTATATAACACTTGGCATGATCATTGGGCAGAAGTTTTGGGTATGGAGATGAAATCTACAAGAGATCATAGTTGACTTCAATGAGCACAAGAAAAAGCACATGAAGAAAACTCAATTCCAAATAAAAGCCAAATGATGCTAAAAAAATTTGTTGGTCCAAATTTTCATGCTCCAAAGATACAAATAACATGTTACAAAATGCAAGGTGTGACAGCATCTCAATAGGAATTAGGAATAAGTCACTTCCTTTGCACAATTTCAGAGAAGGCAGAAACTTGCATTGGATCATGTGCCCTATTTTTGATCTGTGGAACATGAGACAAGAATAGAACTAGTGATTATATAGCAAGGACAAGCTCCACAATTTATGTGGGAATTTTCTCTGCTGTAAAAATAGTAGTTCCTTTAGAAAATGGCAGAAATGAAATATTGGTGTTAAATAGGAAAAAGGAAAATTTCCTTATTTAATTATGGCCAATATATTTTCCAGAGCTTGGATTAGGCATAAATATCATCTCCACCAATTCACATGAAGTTAGGAGATGGCTCGCTATGCCTTTGGATCTTTTTCCTCGGAAAGGCAAGAAAAGCAATAAATCATAATTTAAAAATATTGCATGGGACTTGGAAATATTTTTGCATATCCAAAGTTTACAAGGATAGGCGGGCCTCTGGGAACGGATGGGATGATCAACAGCTCAAGGAAAATGATAGCTCCTTTGTAATCACAAAGGCCATATTCAGATTCCAAAAATTTGGAATTAGGTTTTGAGAGGATTTGAGCTGATGCAAATGAGGTCTTTCCCACTGACAAAGACATGAGCAATGTTTTGAAAGGTTGGAAATGACAAGAAGTCCCAGAGTCATCCAACAAACTCAGGAGAAAGATTTTTAAAATGAGTGCCAGGAGAGAATAACAGCACAAAAAATGATAACCCAATTTTGGGGCTGTTAGAGTTGTGCCCACCTGGTGGCCCCCCTGTGGGGACCCCGACTTAAGAGTCGAGATCACCG
Organism: Secale cereale; assembly: GCA_902687465.1. NCBI lineage: Eukaryota > Viridiplantae > Streptophyta > Magnoliopsida > Poales > Poaceae > Secale > Secale cereale. The sequence goes on from LR738711.1 coordinate 227,487,402, forward strand.
AATGCACGTGTACAGTGATCCCAGAGATCAATGCTCACTGAACACACAGAAGCTGAATAACAAGAGTCTTACATCCATACATACCGTCTTACACAAATTATGGCCATTATGGCCAAGTCTTACATAGATAAAGCCTCAAGGGCGGAATAGCAAATAACTCGAATAGCGGAAGTCTTCGAAGATAAGTAGAACCCATGCCATCTGCCTTAACCCTACAGGCATTCTGACTGGGATAGCGTCTTAGTTCGCATGTTCGTCTCCATAGAACTCTTCTTCATATTCCTGTTCCTCCATGCCTGGCCAATTAAATAACCAGTGGCAAGCCAATGAATACTTTGAATGTACTCGCAAGCAACCCATGATTTGGTTCAAAGTAACAATGCAATTGTACAACAGTGAGCAATCTAGTTACGAGCTAGAATAAATATTCTACCATCAAGTGTATGCATCATTAAATTCACGTAACCTCGAAGACAGGTTACCGATATCATCATTAATAGAATTCAGCTCAACGAGTCAAGTCACCGCCTTGACTCATCACACACACATATATTACCACTGATGTAGTAAAATTCTGGACATAGTTTAAGTAGCACCACCCAACTGTCCATGACCGTGGACACGGCTATTCGATTAGTTTTACACTCTGCAGAGGTTGCGCACTTTACCCATAAGATCCGGGAAGCTTTCGTGTCACCCACGATCCCGCAGTACCTCAAGTACTCGGGAGAAGCACCCAGTCATTATCTTTCCTTAGACGACACTAACATAGGGTCCACTCGTTGGTACATGGCCCTCGAGTACAAACAATAGATCATGGGACTTGCCCTTATTTCAATGTCACGCATACCCGAAGGGACCAACGGTGTGTCCGGTGCCCTGTAAAAACAGTCATGGTCATCTATCCAAGCACGACCCCATCCTGGGAAAGACCTCAAGTCTTCCCGTCACTAGTAATGCGGGCACCATGCTAGTATTGGCCTAAGTAATCAATAAAGCCCCGTCCCATAAGGGGTAGAGTGGTTGCACATGTTTGGTTGGGACGGTAGACACACATAAATCTAATCCATCACTTCACCCATGCACAAGATCTTTACCGGCACATCACTTCTTCCTCAAGTGATGACCTAACTCAACATCACCCTCGGGCATTAGGGGCACCCGATGGGGTTTTTGAAAAGAATGCAACCACGAAGGTTACATGGCACACATGCATCACAAAGCATCACTACTAACCATTTGCAATGCATCTAGCACCTAGCAAGATCAAGAGTAAAGCATGCATCATGTGGTGGTATTAAACTAGGTCACCGCCATAACTCTTATCATCATGCATCCGGAAACAAACGGGTTCCGAAGAACACAAGTGTATCATGGTCAAAGGGCTGCTTGCCTGGATTGGCTTGGTCTTCAAAGTCTTCAAATCCTTCCCCACCTTCTTCTTCAGCAACCTCGTCAAATACTGTATCTAATCGTCGCAAAATAACAACGGGAAAATAAGACCACAATAAAAACAGAAAAATCAATGTGCTCAGAAAAATGTCAACCTATTTTTGTTAAATACTAGAGAGAAAACTAAGATGGCAAAAATTCTTAGTTGGAGTTTTGGAGTGGCAGAATGGGATCTAAGGATTTTTTAACATAAGTTTTAATGTTCAAGTATGAATTTAAATTTGAACAGAACAGAAAAGGTTCATGGATATGTGTGAAAGTGACATCATTAAATAGGTTGGAATTTTACAAGTTTTTAGGAGTTGGAATTAATTCATTTGGACAGATATTTATTTCTGTGAAATTATTTGAAATAACCACAGAAAAGAAAAAGAGAAAAAGGCCCTGTGCCACTGGGCCAGAACGGCCACAGTGCACGGCCCAGGGCGAATAGCCCACCGCACGGGTGCCAGCACGCACGCCAGGTTTTTAAACCTGACGAGCGGGGCCCGGTGGTCAGTGACAGAGAGGGGAGCGAGAGGGAGGTGAGGATGACAGGCGGGGCCCGCCTGTCATCTTCAACCTTGCGGCCAGAGAGACTGCGAGCTCACCGGCAGCGATAGGGTGCACGGCGGGGCAAGCTACGGGCAGGAATGGACTCAGCGGAGAGTCGCCGTTCCAGTGGTGGTGGTGCGGCTCGCCGGAGGGGCCTGGTTCGTCGGCGGCGAGGTGGAATGGCGGCGGAGCGTCGGGAGGATCCTGGCTGGCTCGCTCCAGGCTGCAATAGGAGTGGGAGAAGGAGGGGAACGGGTCAGTGAGGTCTGGGGGCTCCAGATCGAGCAAGAGCTTGGGCGGAGGGAGGCTGTACCGCAAGATCTCTGGTCGCCCGACGCGGCGGAGCTCCGGTCGATCCCGAGCATAGAGGCTCTCTGAGGGCGAGTGGGTGGTGCTGGTGTGCTTCTAGGGGTGTGCGGAGGAGGTGGGTGCTGTTGGAGAGGCCCGGGGCATGCTTATATAGCCGGACCCCGGTCCATCGTGGACTCGTGCACCGGCGAGGATACGGGCGAGGCCAGAGGCCGTGCAGGCACTTGTGTTCGAGTCGGGGACGTTCGTGGATGAGGTCTACGCCTGGGAGAGGGAAGAGGAGGAGCGGGGAATGCTCCAGAGGGCGCGCGCGTGTGAGGCCAGAGGTTGGAGCTCGCGGGCGGCCAGCGTGCGTGCGAGGGCGGCCACTGGAGGGAGAAGGAGGAGGGGGATAGCGCCGGGGGGGAGTCGCGGACGTCGAGGCGCCTCGATTGGCGCGAGTGGGGAGCACGAGGTGGTCGGGGGCGAGGGATTGGGCGAGGCTACAGTGCGGGTGTGCACTGTAGCACGCTCTGGAGCGTGCTTATGGCATGCCACGGCATGCCGTTGGCTCACTGGTCGCGTCCACCGTGTCTGGGGGGTCCAGCATGAAGTAAATAAACCAGCTGTGGCCTTGGATGCTCTGGATGCTCAGTGACAGAGGAGGGAGGCTGGTAGATGGGTAGAATTTGGCTGTCCAGCAAGGTAACTTAGGGTTTTCACCCTTCAATCATGGAGCTCTGGTCTAGGGGAAGTTACTGGGGGTGGAATGTAACTAGATGAAGCTGTGGTAGAAAGTTGAGGCAAAGGTAAATAGTAAAAGAGGTCAAGTTGATGGTTTTGGTAAAATGGCAGAAGGTGTTTGATCAAGTTTTGGGCAAGCAAAAGATCCCCACTAGCCTTGGCACTTAACAGGATTAAATTTCATATGGGAATAGGGTGTTTCACCAAATTTGGGCTTGTTTGAAGAAACTAGCCAATGTAACTTTGGTGAACCCTAGAAATCAACAGAAATGGCTTCATCATGTTTAAGTCAATCTAATCATCTCCCCTTGATGCACCACTTGGTGTAGTTTCATCATTTGGGGTATTGATCATGCTCACAAAGTTTGAAGCTCCGGGTAAAAAGTTGGTAATGTAAAGTTGTTCAAATTTGAATTTGAACAGAAATGGTTTTGGGGTATTCTGATCAAGTTGCCCTACTCCAAATCTTTTGCCATTTGGTCTAGATGCCTTATTAGGACATTCTAGCATGTGCACCAAGTTTGAGAGCATTTGGACCAGTTTGGCAACGTAAAGTTGCTCAAACTTCAGATATGGACAGAATGGTTATGAAGGGTTTTGATGATGTTTTCTTGCTTCCCAAGGCATGGGGCTTGGCAGGATCATCCAATATGTCATATATGACATGATAGAATTTCCCTGGAATTTTTGGAGAATATTTCCTTTGTAAATATTTCAAAAGCTTGAAATATCTAGAAAGGGTTTTAGAGGGATTAGCCCATTATTTTGAACATGACCAAGTGTTGAAACTCTTACATATGGACAATATATGTCCTATGAGTCTCCCTGAATTTTGGCAAATATTTAAATAATTTTTCCCTATTAAAGACCATTTCTGGCCTTAAGAAAAAGCTTTTAAATAAAATAGGAATATAACTTTTAAAATTATACTTTTGTGGTTTCTGGAAGTCCTATGACTACTAGGTCTCAAATATACTTTTTGAAATAATTTTCTCACCCTAAATCAAGCACTTGCAGTGCAAACCTCAATTCAGGGGTTTTTGGAATACTAAATTTTAAAAATACATTTTTGGCCAAATTATTTTTTATAAGAAAATACTATACTGCTATAAACACTTGGTATGATCATTGGGCAGAAGTTTTGGGTATGGAGATGAATTCTACAAGAGGTAATAGTTGACTATAATGAGCACATGAAAAACACATGAAGAAAAACTCAATTCCAAATAAAAGCCAAATGATGCCAAAAAAATTGCTGGTCCAAATTTTTATGCTACATTGGTGCAAATGACATGTTACAAAATGCAGGGTGTGACAGACCTACCCCCCTTACAAGAATCTCGTCCCCGAGATTCCTAAACTAGGTCTTAAAAGAGATCGGGATACTCGGATCTAAATAGTCTTCTCATTCCCAGGTTGCTTCTGCTTCCATGTGGTTGCTCCACTGGACCTTCAAGTACTTCATGGTGCGGCTTCGTGTCCGTCGTTCTGCTTCATCCAGAATGCGAATGGGCTTCTCGTGGTAGGTCAAATCAGGCTGCAGATCAATGGCTTGGTGATCAACATCCTTGTAGAGATCAGGCTTGTTCAGAACTTGGAGACATTTCCGGAGTTGTGACACGTGGAATACGTTGTGCACATCGAATAGCTCAGGTGGTAGTTCCAATTGGTAAGCCACTTCCCCTCGTCGTGCAGTGATCTCAAAGGGTCCAATGAACCTCGGTGCGAGCTTCCCCTTGACGTGGAAACGCTTGGTTCCCTTTAGAGGAGTTACTCATAGGTACACATGGTCCCCGACATGGAAACTCATGTCCCGACGGTGAGTGTCGGCATAGCTCTTCTGCCTTGACTTGGCTGCCTTCAAACGCTCCCTGACTAGTTGGACTTGCTCTATTGCTTCGCGGAGAATATCCGGTCCAAAGACTAGCCCTTCTCCAGTCTCTGATCAGTTGAGGGGTGTGCGACATTTGCGTCCGTACAACACCTCAAATGGTGTCATCTGAAGGCTCGACTGATAACTGTTGTTATAGGAGAACTCGGTAAAAGGGAGGCAATCTTCCCACTTGGATCCATACGCCAAGACACAGGCTCGGAGCATGTCTTTAAGAATTTGATTTACTCGTTCTGTCTGACCTCCGGTCTGTGGGTGGAAAGCTGTGCTGAAAGATAACTTGGTTCCCAAGGCATCTTGGAACTTATTCCAGAACCTTGAGGTGAACTGGGTTCCTCGATCTGACACAATCTCCTTGGGAACGCCGTGAAGGCTTACGATTCTGTTGATGTAGAGAGCTGCCAGCTGGTTGCCATCATAAGTAGTCTTGACAGGAATGAAATGGGCCACCTTGGTCAAATGGTCGACTATGACCCAGATGGAGTCATGTCCTCTATTCGACCTTGGTAGACCAGTGATAAAGTCCATTCCGACTTTATCCCACTTCCACTCAGGAACCTTGAGTGGTTGGAGCAATCCAGCGGGTCGCTGATATTCAGCCTTGACCCTTTGGCACACATCACACTTTGCAACATAGGTTGCAATCTCTCTTTTCATCCCGTGCCACCAGAATCTTTCCTTCAAGTCTTGATACATCTTGGTTCCTCTAGGGTGGATGGAATACGGAGTGTCGTGGGCTTCTTGCAGGATCAGGTTCTTCAGCTCCATCTTGTTTGGTACGCAGATGTGGCCTTTGTAGCAAACAATCCCGTGCTCGTCCTCGGAGAATCCTGGTGCCTTGCCTAGCTTCATCTTCTTCTTGATGCCTTCAATGCTTGCGTGTCCACCTTGCGCCTTCTTGACTTCGTCCATCAGGGTTGGTTTGACTTCCAAATGATCCAGAATTCCAGGGGTGACCAATTCCAAACCGAATTGTTCGAACTCCTTAAACAGGGCTGGCTGCCTCTTTTGAATTATGGCATTCAAGGAGCAAGCCTTCCTGCTTAAGGCATCGGCCACCACGTTAGCCTTCCCGGGGTGATACTGAACACTGAGGTCATAGTCTTTGATGAGTTCCAACCATCTACGCTACCTCATGTTCAATTCCTTTTGGGTGAAAATGTACTTCAGACTTTTGTGGTCTGTGTATATCTCACACCGTTTCCCTATGAGGTAATGTCGCCATGTCTTCAAGGCATGAACCACTTCTGCTAACTCAAGATCATGAGTAGCGTAGTTCTCTTCATGAGGTCATAGCTGCCTGGAGAGGTAAGCTATGACTCGGCCTTCTTGCATCAGAACACTTCCCAATCCGGTTCGAGAGGCATCACAATATATCACGAACTCCTTGTGAATATCAGGTGTTGTCAGAACTGGGGCGGTGGTCAACCTCTTTTTGAGCTCTTGGAAGCTCTCTTCGCATTTTGGCGTCCACTCGAACTTCTGGTCCTTCTTGAGGAGCTGAGTCATCGGCCGGGCAATGCTAGAGAATCCTTCCACGAATTTGCGGTAATAGCCCACAAGTCCGAGGAAGCTTCTGACTTCCTTGGCGGTCGTTGGAGATTGCCATTGGGTCACAGCTTCGATCTTCGCGGGATCAACCGACAATCCTTCTTCGGTCAAGACATGACCTAAGAATCCAACTTTATGCAGCCAGAACTCACACTTGCTGAATTTGGCGTATAGTTGGTGCTCCCGAAGCTTGTCTAGGACCATCCTCAAATGTTGCTCGTGCTCTTCCTCCGTCTTCGAGAAGACAAGAATGTCATCAATGAAGACAACAACAAACTTGTCCAAATATTCCATGAAGACTTTATTCATAAGATACATGAAGTAAGCTAGGGCATTGGTTAACCCAAAGGACATGACCGTGCACTCGTACATGCCATATCTGGTTACGAATGCCGTCTTCGGAATATCTTGGGGTCTGATTTTCAGTTGGTAGTACCCAGATCTGAGGTCGATCTTGGAGAACACCTTGGCTCCGCTGAGCTGATCAAACAAATCTTCAATCTTGGGAAGTGGATATTTGTTCTTGATTGTAACTTCATTGAGGGAGCGATAGTCAATGCATAAGCGGATGGTACCGTCCCTCTTTGCCACAAACATAACAGGTGATCCCCAAGGGGAGGCACTTGGGCGGATAAATCCCTTCCTCAGCTGCTCTTCCAGTTGCTTCTTCAACTCGGCTAATTCTTCCGTCCCCATTCTATAAGGCTTCTTATAGATGGGTCCTGCCCTGAGCACGAGATTGATGATGAACTCAATGTCACGGTGAGGGGGCATTCCCGTTAGCTCATCCGGAAAGACATCAGGATACTCGCATACCACCGGTACTTGCTCTAGCCCAACTTCAGACAGACAGTTGACTTGAGCGGCTTGAGCGGAAGAGGAGTTGGAAGCAAACTTAACTTCGACTCCTTGGTCATTGGTCACAGTGACAGTCCGATTGGCACAGTCTAACAAGCCTTGGTGCTTGCTGAGCCAATTCATGCCTAGGATCACATCCAAGCCTTGTGATCTCAGGACGATGAGGTCTGCTAGGAAATCTACACCGTTAATGGTAATACTGACTCCTTTACAGCCTATCTTGGCTCTCATCTCTGCTCCAGGGGTTTGTACCACCATGGGGTTATTCAGGGGCGTAGGGGTCATGCCACTTTTTAATGCAAATCTTTGAGTGACAAATGAATGTGTGGCTCCAGAATGAAACAAGACAGTTGCAGGTGCTGAGTTGACAAGGAACGTACCCAACACGACGTCCGGGTCTTCCTGGGCTTCTTCAGCAGTGACGTGATTCACACGCCCCTTCCCATGGTTAGGCGGGTTGCGAGGAGCTGGGTTCCTTGGTGGCATCCCGCGGCCTTGTCCTGGGTTTTGCGCATTGGGGCGCGGGGCATGAGGCTTCTTGTTGGGGCACACCCTTGAGATGTGTCCTGATTGACCACATCCAAAGCAAGTGACTTGGTTTGGATTATTGATCTTGTTGCCACCACTGTTATTGGGGTTGAAAGCTGGCCTTGGGTTGGCATACTGCTGAGGCTGATAGTTGGTGCGAGGTGCAGGAGCTCTTGGTTGCTGATAGGTTGGCTTGGCCGGGGCTGACTGCCACGGACGAGGCTTCTGGTTGCTGGAACTTCCCTTGCTGACCATCTTGCGCTTGTGAGTGTCTTCCAGAGCACGCCGCTTGTCTTCAAGCATAAGTGCTTTGTTCACCAGGTCAGGGAAGGTCGGGCAGTCGCACACGACAAGCGAGTACTGCAGAGTCTGATTGAGGCCTTCCATGAAGCGCTCCCTTTTTGCAGCATCAGTGCTGACATCTTCAGGGGCATACCTAGACAGAACACTGAACTTCTGGATGTACTCCTTGACAGTGCCACTTCCTTGCTTCAGGGCTCGGAACTCACGCTTTTTGATAGCCATGATTCCGGAAGGAATGTGGGCTTTGCGGAATTCTGCCTTGAAGTTGTGCCAAGTGATGTCTTGTCCAGCATGCATGACCTTGAATCCATCCCACCAAGCTCTAGCAGTCCCCCCGAGGCAGTGGGCTGCATAAGCCACCTTCTCGTGGTCTTCGGTGCATCCGACTAGTTCCAGCAAGTCCTCAATGGTGCGGACCCAGTCGTCTGCATCCAGGGGTTCAGCATTCTCGATGAAAGTGGGCGGTGCATGCTTCTTGAACTCTGCCAATGTGGAACGTCCATTGCCATTCCCCGCCGGCTGGCGGGTGTTGGTGACAGCTTGAGCAATCAACTGACGGGCTGCAGTGTTGGCTTGGCGTTCCTCTCGGAAAGCTTGGAGAAGCTGAGCCATGTCCATGTTCCGAGGAGGTGGTGGTGGTGGAGCTTGGTCGTTGGTTTAGTTGTGGCCTGCCTCTGACTGAGCGGATGCTCCGGCTTCAGGCTGCTGGGTAGAGGTACCAGTACGAGTTACAACAGGCATCCTGTTGGAGCGGTAAAAGGTCTCATGACTTGGAAGAGGGAAAGCAATATAGATGGGTGCCTAGTAAGGGGGTGGGTGTGACACTAATCAAATCATGCAAGGGCCGAAAGGGCCAAACACATTAAAATCCAAACGGGTGATGCAGTCGTTTACACATTCCCGAAGGAAGAATACGACATACATCCAAACACAACAAAAACAAACACTAGATGGTTTCATATGAACCATACAAGGACTCGACTACGCATAGGGATTACACGACCTATCCTACCGTAGTGGTCACGAACTAGCATATCCGAGTTGCGAATAATGCCTAAGCGGCGGAATGCTCGGTCGCGTATTCTGGCTCTTTTGGGTCTTCCTCCTTGTCTTCATCTGTCTGGGCCCCCTTGTCACTTGAGGGTGTGGGGGAGTCGAGGAGTTGGATACGACGGTGCTTTGTCGGTGGTGCAAGGAAAAGCTTGCGATATTCCCTTGCCGTCATACGATGTCGCCGAGGTGGTTCTTCATCCTTGGAAGATACATCTCCTGAGGGCCTTACGCCTCGGTACGCGACAGCGGATTGTCCTGGAGGCGCACCTTCCTTCTTGATCCTATCCGTCTTCTCTTGTGCTCGACGAAGAAGTGCCTTGGTCTTGTGAAGTTCTTCTTGGAGCTTCATCGATTCCGCGGCCAAATCTTGTGCCAAGCTGTCGGCACATAGACTGAAGTAGGTCTGGAATCGAAGCGGGAGTCCTTCCTTCAATGGAGGGGCTAGTGCGCTGCTTTCATCTTCACCTTCCTTCCGGTAAGGCAAGAAGCGGGTTGTCATCTTGGCTGCCATCTCCGGAAGAAGCTCGCGGAGACGGGTTAGTGCCTTGAGTGCAGCAGCCTCGACAGCGAGAGGTAATGTTGCCATCTGGGGTCCCTCAAAGAACCAACTTGTGGGAGGATCGTTCGCCTTCACGATCACTTCCACATGGTACTCCACCTCAGTGTCGGTAACCCAATGCTCAAGGTAGGTGAGGATGGGTGCTCGGTGGAACTGGAATTCCTGGAGGCTATCCTTGAGAAGCAAGGGAAACCCAGTGGTCAGGTGCTCTTCAGGTACAGCGGCCATCTACCAAGGTGGAATAGGAGAGGTTAATAAGCTGATGATATCTCAGGCTGGTAAGGTTTAGAAAAGAAGAGAGGTTCGGAAGGTTTTTGAAAAGGGGTCTCATCTAACTAACGCCCATGCTAACTAAGGCTTCCTACATTCAACCTGGCTCTGATACCAGCTCTGTGGGGACCCCGACTTAAGAGTCGAGATCACCGAATGCACGTGTACAGTGATCCCAGAGATCAATGCTCACTAAACACACAGAAGCTGAATAAAAAGAGTCTTACATCCATACATACCATCTTACACAAATTATGGCCATTATGGCCAAGTCTTACATAGATAAAGCCTCAAGGGCGGAATAGCAAATAACTCAAATAGCGGAAGTCTTCGAAGATAAGTAGAACCCATGCCATCTGCCTTAACCCTACAGGCATTCTGACTGGGATAGCGTCTTAGTTCGCATGTTCGTCTCCATAGAACTCTTCTTCATATTCCTGTTCCTCCATGCCTGGCCAATTAAATAACCAGTGGCAAGCCAATGAGTACTTTGAATGTACTCGCAAGCAACCCATGATTTGGTTCAAAGTAACAATGAAATTGTACAACAATGAGCAATCTAGCTACGAGCTAGAATAAATATTCTACCATCAAGTGTATGCATCATTAAATTCACGTAACCTCGAAGACAGGTTACCGATATCATCATGAATAGAATTCAGCTCAACGAGTCAAGTCACCACCTTGACTCATCACACACACATATATTTCCACCGATGTAGTAAAATTCTGGACATAGTTTAAGTAGCACCACCCAACTGTCCATGACCGTGGACACGGCTATTCGAATAGTTTTACACTCTGCAGAGGTTGCGCACTTTAGCCACAAGATCCGGGAAGCTTTCGTGTCACCCATGATCCCGCAGTACCTCAAGTACTCGGGGGAAGCACCCGGTCATTATCTTTCCTTAGACGACACTAACATAGGGTCCACTCGTTGGTACACGGCCCTCGAGTACAAACAATAGATCATGGGACTTGCCCTTATTTCAATGTCACGCATACCCGAAGGGACCAACGGTGTGTCCGATGCCCTGTAAAAACAGTCATGGTCGTCTATCCAAGCACGACCCCGTCCCGGGAAAGACCTCAAGTCTTCCCATCACTAGTAATGCGGGCACCATGCTAGTATCGGCCTAAGTAATCAATAAAGCCCCGTCCCATAAGGGGTAGAGTGGTTGCACATGGTTGGTTGGGACGATAGACACACATAAATCTAATCCATCATTTCACCCATGCACAAGATCTTTACCGGCACATCACTTCTTCCTCAAGTGATGACCTAACTCAACATCACCCTCGGGCATTAGGGGCATCCGATGGGGTTTTTGAAAAGAATGCAACCACGAAGGTTACATGGCACACATGCATCACAAAGCATCACTACTAACCATTTGCAATGCATCTAGCACCTAGCAAGATCAAGCCTAAAGCATGCATCATGTGGTGGTATTAAACTAGGTCACCGCCATAACTCTTATCATCATGCATCCGGAAACAAACGGGTTCCGAAGAACACAAGTGTATCATGGTCAAAGGGCTACTTGCCTGGATGGGCTTGGTCTTCAAAGTCTTCAAATCCTTCCCCACCTTCTTCTTCAACAACCTCGTCAAATACGGTATCTAATCATCGCAAAATAACAACGGGAAAATAAGACCACAATAAAAACAGAAAAATCAATGTGCTCAGAAAAATGTCAACCTATTTTTGTTAAATACTAGAGAGAAAACTAAGATGGCAAAAATTCTTAGTTGGAGTTTTGGAGTGGCAGAATGGGATCTAAGGATTTTTGAACAGAAGTTTTAATGTTCAAGTATGAATTTAAATTTGAACAGAGCAGAAACGGTTCATGGATATGTGTGAAAGTGACATCATTAAATAGGTTCGAATTTTACAAGTTTTTAGGAGTTGGAATTGATTTATTTGGACAGATATTTATTTCTGTGAAATTATTTGAAATAACCACAGAAAAGAAAAAGAGAAAAAGGCCCTCTGCCACTGGGCCAGAACGGCCACAGTGCACGGCCCAGGGCGAATAGCCCACCGCACAGGTGCCAGCGCGCGCGCCAGGTTTTTAAACCTGACGGGCGGGGCCCGGCGGTCAGCGACAGAGAGGGGAGCGAGAGGGAGGTGAGGATGACAGGTGGGGCCCGCCTGTCATCTTCAACCTTGCGGCCAGAGAGACGGTGAGCTCACCGGCGGCGATAGGGTGCACGGCGGGGCAAGCTACGGGCAGGAATGGACTCAGCGGAGAGTCGTCGTTCCAGTGGTGGTGGTGCGGCTCGCCGGAGGGGCCTGGTTCGTCGGCGGCGAGGTGGAATGGCGGCGGAGCGTCGGGAGGATCCTGGCTGGCTCGCTCCAGGCTGCAATAGGAGTGGGAGAAGGAGGGGAACGGGTCAGTGAGGTCTGGGGGCTCCAGATCGAGCAAGAGCTTGGGCTGAGGGAGGCTGTACCGCGAGATCTCCGGTCGCCCGACGCGGCGGAGCTCCGGTCGATCCCGAGCACAGAGGCTCTCTGAGGGCGAGTGGGTGGTGCTGGTGTGCTTCTGGGGGTGTGAGGAGGAGGTGGGTGATGTTGGAGAGGCCCGGGGCATGCTTATATAGCCGGGCCCCGGTCCACTGTGGAGTCGTGCGCCGGCGAGGATACGGGCGAGGCCAGAGGCCGTGCAGGCACTTGTGTTCGAGTCGGGGACGTTCGTGGATGAGGTCTACGCCTAGGAGAGGGAAGAGGAGGAGCGGGGAATGCTCCAGAGGGCGCGCGCGTGTGAGGCCAAAGGTTGGAGCTCGCGGGCGGCCAGCGCGCGTGCGAGGGCGGGCACTTGAGGGAGAAGGAGGAGGGGGACAGCGCTGGGGGGGAGTCGCGGACGTCGAGGCGCCTCGATTGGCGCGAGTGGGGAGCACGAGGTGGTCGGGGGCGAGGGATTGGGCGATGCTACAGTGCGGGTGCACACTGTAGCGCGCTCTGGAGCGTGCTTATGGCATGCCACGGTATGTCGTTGGCTCACTGGTCGCGTCCACCGTGTCTGGGGGGTCCAGCACGAAGTAAATAAACCAGCTGTGGCCCTGGATGCTCAGTGAGAGAGGAGGGAGGCTGGTAGATGGGTAGAATTTGGTTGTCCAGCAAGGTAACTTAGGGTTTTCACCCTTCAATCATGGAGCTCTGGTCCAGGGGAAGTTACTGGGGGTGGAATGTAACTAGATGAAGCTGTGGTAGAAAGTTGAGGCAAAGGTAAATAGTAAAAGAGGTCAAGTTGATGGTTTTGGTAAAATGGCAGAAGGTGTTTGATCAAGTTTTGGGCAAGCAAAAGATCCCCACTAGCCTTGGCACTTAACAGGATTAAATGTCATATGGGAATAGGGTGTTTCACCAAATTTGGGCTTGTTTGAAGAAACTAGCCAATGTAACTTTGGTGAACCCTAGAAATCAACAGAAATGGCTTCATCATGTTTAAGTCAAGCTAATCATCTCCCCTTGATGCACCACTTGGTGTAGTTTCATCATTTGGGGTATTGATCATGCTCACAAAGTTTGAAGCTCCAGGTAAAAAGTTGGTAATGTAAAGTTGTTCAAATTTGAATTTGAACAGAAATGGTTTTGGGGTATTCTGATCAAGTTTCCCTACTCCAAATCTTGTGACATTTGGTCTAGATGCCTTATTAGGCCATTCTAGCATGTGCACCAAGTTTGAGAGCATTTGGACCAGTTTGGCAATGTAAAGTTGCTCAAACTTCAGATATGGACAGAAAGGTTATGAAGGGTTTTGATGATGTTTTATTGCTTCCCAAGGCATGGGGCTTGGCAAGATCATCAAATATGTCATATATGACATGATAGAATTTCCCTGGAATTTTTGGAGAATATTTCCTTTGTAAATATTTCAAAAGCTTGAAATATCCAGAAAGGGTTTTAGAGGGATTAGCCCATTATTTTGAACATGACCAAGTGTTGAAACTATTACATATGGACAATATATGTCCTATGAGTCTCCCTGAATTTTGGCAAATATTTTTGAAATATTTAAATAATTTTTCCCTATTAAAGACCATTTCTGGCCTTAAGAAAAAGCTTTTAAATAAAATAGGAATATAACTTTTAAAATTATACTTTTGTGGCTTCTGGAAGTCCTATGACTACTAGGTCTCAAATATACTTTTTGAAATAATTTTCTCACCCTAAATCAAGCACTTGCAGTGCAAACCTCAATTCAGGGGTTTTTGGAATACTAAATTTTAAAAATACATTTTTGACCAAATTATTTTTTATAAGAAAATACTATACTGCTATAAACACTTGGTATGATCATTGGGCAGAAGTTTTGGGTATGGAGATGAATTCTACAAGAGGTAATAGTTGACTATAATGAGCACATGAAAAACACATGAAGAAAAACTCAATTCCAAATAAAAGCCAAATGATGCCAAAAAAAATTGCTGGTCCAAATTTTCATGCTACATTGGTGCAAATGACATGTTACAAAATGCAGGGTGTGACACCCCCTCTGGTACTTATTGGCTCCAATAATTCTTAACTATTCCATAAAAAATCTTCGTGAAGTTTCAGCTTGTTTGGGGTTGTGCAGAATAGGTGGCCTGACGTAGCTTTTTCAGGTCCAGATTTCCAACTGCCAGCATTTTCCCTCTTGGTGTGTACCTTGCAAATTATGAGAGAAAAGACATTATAATTACTCCAAAAAGCATTATTATGGATAAAAACACTATAAATAACAGTAAGAAAACATGATGCAAAATGGACGTATCAACTCCCCCAAGCTTAGACCTCGCTTGTCCTCAAGCGAAAACCGAAAATCAAAAAACATGTCGACATGCTTTGAGAGAGAGGTGTCGATAAAAACAAAATACAGACATATAAGCATCATGTTGATTATTATAACAGCTACAAAATTGAACACAAGACTTTTATCATAGAACTTTTATCATAGAACTTTTATCATATACTTCCCATGAATAAGTAACAGTTCATCACACAATCGAAGTATAAAGCAAAAACTCTATTAGAAACCAACAAACTATGTTCTCAGTCAACTTTGCAACTACAATTCATTATATTTTTAGGAAGAGTCGCGTGTCGGAGCCTTTAGGCAAGTCCACATACTCAACCATCATATTGTCTTCTATGATTGCTAACACTCACCTTATACACATGAGCAAAACGTTTCAACCGGACACATAGAAAGATAGGAGCTTATAGTTTTGCCTCCCAACATACTCACCTCAAGGGTGATGTCAACAATAATAACTCATGCTATCTATATTCAACTGGACATATGTGCCTAGATCTTTCCTCACCACATGATGCTTGCCAAAGGAGAAAAATAAAAGGAATAGAAGGAAAATTTTGACTCTTTGCATAAAAGTAAATACATAAAGGTAGAAGATAGGCCCTTCGTAGAGGGAAGCAGAGGTTGCCATGCGCTTATTTGTATGTATGCTCAATCCCTTAGTGCAAAAGAACATCATGGTACATTGCCCCTTAAGATGACAACCTTTATTATGCAGTTTGTCGCTTTTATTCTTTGTCATCCAAGTTCGTGCAACGCTCAATTTTCTCTTACACTAAACAATCGCACACATTTAGAAGCAATTTTTATTTCCTTTTTGCACTGATGACAACTTACTTGAGGGATCTTGCTCAATCCCTAGGTAGGTATGGTGGGCACTTGAAAAAGATTTGGGTTTAAGGATTTTTGGATGCACAAGTAGTATCTCTACTTAGTTCGGAATTTTTGGCTAGCAAAGATAATGGGCAAGCACCACATTTTAAAGGATCTATGACAATATGACTTCTATGTGAATATAAACAAACACAAACCATTACGTTGTCTTCCTTTTCCAACGTCAACAATTTAGGCATATAATATTTTGATGAGGGCTTACAATAACAAAAGATTTCTAGGATAGTATATTTATATGTGAATCTTCCCTTCCCTTATTAATTCTTTCATGAGTTGCATCATTGACTAATGCTATGTTTGTCAATCTCTAATAAAATTTCCTACTTATACATTTCCTTATGTGGTGCCATCACCTACCATAGGATTATTATATGATCTATTAATTTGTTTATTTTCTTTTATTTTCTTTCTTTTTCTTTTTCTTTTCTTAATTTGTCACGTGAAAGTAAAGGAAAGTAAAAACACAAACTAAACTTTATTATATAACTTGCACATGATTACAATGACAGATCACTAAGCAAACTCACAAAGAAGAAATGATCGAGCTAAACTTTTATTCATCTAAAGCAAAAGATCGAACTAGGATAAGTAAAAGTAAAAAGATAGTGGGATGATACGATACCGGGCCACCTCCCCCAAGCTTGGCGAAAGCCAAGGGGAGTGCCCATACCCGATACTCAGTTCTCCTTTGGTGTAGAAGAAGATGGCGGTGGTGATGTAGTATTCTCCAATATAACCATGAGCAGATCCTTCAAACCTTGAATCTCCCGCAGGGCTTGATGAATCAATTCACTGTTTTCTTTACCTCAGCCATTATGTGTTTATTCTCAGGACCCCACCGTTTGATTCCTGCACTATTTTCTCTTGGCCGAGAGATGTCCTAGTTGGACGGTATGTGCCTACGAGGAGTGTTCTCGAACCCATAATTATGAATCAAATTATGAAAATTGTTACGATGTAACCTGTGTAAGGGCCTCCTTGGTGGGAGGTCTTCTTGCACTTCCAGGCTTGCTTCATTGTTTGATGATCCCATGGCCAGATGAGGATTAGGGTGAGTGGAGATGCCAGCTAATGTGCCTCTCTCGGAGGCCAGAGAGTGAACTCCAAAAGGATTTTCCTCTTCTTCCTCCATAGCAACCTCATCAGCTTCATCCCTCCTTAATCCTCCTGAACCAACCTTGTGTCTCTTTCTCCATTGTCAAAGGGTGAGGAAGACATGATGTTGGCCTAGCTGAATCTGTCAGAAAATAGCAAGAAAAGAGAACAAAGTATTTCTCCGCGATACGTTGGTTAACAGGTTCGGGAAGTATATATAGATTTTTTTATCTTGTAGGACAAGTATACGGGAGAAAAACGGAGTCTGGAAGGTGTCCCAAGTAGGCACAACCCGCCTGGAGGTTTCTTTATTTCCAAAATTCTATAATATTCCAAAACTTACAAAAAATATGTTTGCGGATTTTTCGGAGTCCGTTTACTTACCGTATGACGTACCTCCTTATTTTTACGATTCTGGAGTGTTCCGGAAGGACTCTTTTATGTGCTCTTCCGGTGTCAAGGTTTGGATAATATTGCTTTCAACATTGATAGGTGTACCTGAGATATAATGCTTTATTCGTTGCCCATTGACAACCTTCGGGTTAGTACCTTCAGAATTATTTATTTTGATGGCTCCAGACTGGTAAACCTCCTCGATGACATATGGGCCTTCCCATTTCGAGAGGAGCTTTCCTGCAAAGAATCTGAAACGAGAGTTGTACAAAAGAACATATTCTTCGACTTTAAACTCACGCGTTTTAATTCTTTTGTCATGACATCGTTGAACTTTTTCTTTGAATAACTTTGAATTTTCGGAAGCTTGCGTTCTCCATTCTTCTAATGAGCTTATATCAAATAACCTCTTTTCACCAGCAAGTTTGAAATCATAGTTGAGTTCTTTAACTGCCCAATATGCTTTATGTTCTAACTCAAGAGGTAAATGACAAGCTTTTCCATAAACCATTTTATAAGGAGACATACCCGTAGGATTTTTATAAGATGTTCTATGAGCCCAAAGTGCATCATCTGATTTCTTAGACCAATTCTTCCTGGACCAATTGACAGTCTTTTGCAACATTAATTTTATTTCTCTATTGCTAAGCTCAACTTGACCACTAGACTGAGGATGATAGGGTGATGCAATTCTATGGTTAACATCATACTTGGCAAGCATTTTACGGAAAGCACCATGAATAAAGTGTGAACCACCATTAGTCATTAAATATCTAGGGACTCCAAACCTTGGGAAAATAACTTCCTTAAGCATTTTAATAGAGGTGTTGTGATCAGCACTACTGGTTGGAATAGCTTCTACTCATTTAGTAACATAATCAACAGCAACCAAAATATGTGTATATCCATTAGAGGAAGGAAAATGTCCCATGTAATCAAATCTCCAAACATCAAATGGTTCAACAACAAGTGAATAATTCATAGGCATTTCTTAAAGCTTACCGATATTACCTATTCTTTGGCATTCATCACAAGATGATACTTACGAGCATCCTTGAAGAGAGTAGGCCAATAAAATCCAGATTGCAATACCTTATGAGAAGTTCTATCTCCAGCATGATGCCCTCCATATGGTTCCCCCTATGTTTCTTATATTTGGCTTCGAACAAGGGGAGTCCTTTCAAGCTTCATCAAATCCATGACACAAGGTCTGTTTTTCATTATATAATCGAGCAAGAATCGAATTGTGAATGAGTGACATTTATGTAGGATTTGTCCATGTTCATGCTCGGGTACACAACGTCTAGTAATGCCATCTACTCCTTATTTATAAAGATGTGGGTCATCCCAAAAGTATTGTCTTAAATCATAGATGTGGGTCATCCCTGCGCGAGGTGGCTGAGCTCCTGGACACACCAGCTCGGCGGAGCAACAGCGATGCCTACAGTGATGTAGAGCGGTGGCAGCTATTGCGCTTTCTCTCTTTGTGCGCGACAGTTCAGAGGGAGCTAGAGAGGGGTCGAGGGGATTGCATGGTGTCTTTAGCCATCCTCCAGCATCGACAGAAGCAGGAGGTGGTCATTTGTGGTCGTGTGTGTCGTGGGCACATGCCTCTTTGTTCTTCCGACAAGAGGTAGAAGACGGTCCAACCCCTGGTGGGCTGGGCCGACTGCCTGGGTCGCATTAGATTGAAAAGGTAGGTTCTCTCTTTCTTTTAAACTTTCTCCTTTCATTTCTATACTTCTTTTGTTTCAATCTGTTTTAGTTTGGTTTTGTAACCAAACCATTTTCTGAACTCCTAAAATTTATTATGTGGACTAAGTGTACTAAGCCAAAGCCACTTACAAAGTTTAGGATTTTTGGACTTATCAATCTTCTATAGGGAAATATAACTCCAAATCAAATACCATATTGATTAAATAGAAAGTACCAAACAATTCCTTAAAAATGCTCATGATTTTTGGTTTCAGTCATATACTCCAACCAAAAATAATAGACATTAAAGAAAAGCATTTAGGGTTCATTGAAACAATTAGGGTTTGAATCCTGTTAAGATATCTGTTGAAGCTTTGAATTCCCTCAATTCAAATTTATAAATAAAATGAAACATAATGCATACTTACTTAGATAGCATTACCAGTAGCTAGGGATGAGACACATAGCCCATCAAGGATACATTCCAAAAGATAATGGGCCAATCATGAAAGGAGTAGAGTATTATCTCCACCGAAGAGGGTCTGGACCTGTGTATACTCCTATCGGTACTAATCGATACATACGATTGTCTCTACATACACGCTCCATATTATTATTAGAATTATAAACACAACACTACCCTAGCAAACGCCATTTAAAAAAATGACATGACAGAGATGCCTTAAATAATTCTTAACCGTTATCACCTTGTGAACCAACCTGTGGTTAAATAGTTAGAGGGACAGTGGTATCTCCAACTCACTACGGTTCAAATCCTGGTGTTTGCATTATTCCTCAATTTATTTACGATGACTTCGTAAATCTCAAGAGATGTATCAGCTTGCTCTCTCAGTGCTTGCGTCTGTACTATGTTAAAAATCAGTTATCACCCTTTTTTAGAACATAACAGTTATCACCGTGGACAAGATGTTGTCATTATGTGGCGTGGACACCTCCATGGGGTGCGATAAAGCGGAAACAATCCTCCAGCGTTGTGGCCGATTAGCGGTAGAAGTTTTACACCGTTGTGGGCAATTAGCAGTAGAAGCTATTCCTTATTTTATTCCGCGTTGCATTTCATCTTTCCATTTTACCTTTTTCATTGACGAGTCTTAAAGCGAAACCGAAGTTTTAGAAAGCACGTAACCGATTTGACTGGTTCCATTGACCCAAAAAACGGTTTAAGGTGAACAAAGAGGACCTATCTTTATCTTTATCTTTAATCTTTAATAATAATAAAGAAAATTAGGTTTCTGGTCGTGTGTCGTCAGCTTTTTTGCGAAAAAGCCCCTCGGTTTCTTTGAAATAAACCCACAGTCCCTGTTTCAAGTGGTTATCTGAGGAAACATTTCATTTTTGCAAATAGGACCCTATATTTTGGAGTATCGAACCCGCGATCCTTATTGCAGGGGGCAGCCATGACGAGGATGCGGCTCTCCTGCAGAGGGCGGCGGCGGACGGGCTGGGCGTGCGGAACGACGGCGGCAGCCGGATCCATGTGAGTGGCGGCGGGACAGCCTTGCAAGGCGTCGGGTTTCTTCGAGGCAGCGCCAGGGCTGCATCGGTGTGCTCCTGAAAGAAAACTAGGGGGGTGAGTGAGAGAGAGAAAACTAGGAGGAAGGAGAGAAACGAGAGGAGGCATAGCAGGGCACTGTGATGCTGGTTGCTCCGGCCAAGATGGGATGAGGCGCGATCCTCATCTCCTGTTAAAATAATAAACAAGTGTGAAGATTCTGCCGAGATTTATTGTTGGTTGAACTTGTCAGCTTCACAAGTTGACTCCATGGTCACCAATGGATTAAAATGGTCGGAATGAAACTAGCAATGGAGCTGGATCTTACTTAGCCAAGAACTTATTTTCTTCCCAAAAGGAAATGAAACGAAATCAAATAGTGGCTAGCAAGAACCTGAAGAAGTTTGATTCACGTCTGCGCACACTAATCCCACAAATAAATTCACAAAAGAGGAAAAAAGGCCAGATGAATCGAAGAAAGAGAGCAAACAAATTAATCAAATACAGGGGCATTTTTTCTCTTTTCTAAAGGCAGGGCCAGGAGGTAGCGGCTCGATCAAAAGGGGCCGAAGGGCGGCGTGAGCGCTGGATGGGACTTTGTGTAGGTATCCAGCGAGACGGGGGTGGCGTGGAGGGGCCGGACGCCGGCGGGTCCTTGGCCGACGGCGCACGGGCATTGGAGGGCCATGTGATACGTCTCCAACGTATCTATAATTTTTTTATTGTTCCATGCTATTATTTATGAAGTCTTGGATGTTTATATCATTCACTTTTATATCATTTTTGGGAATAACCTACTAACCCAAAGGCCCAGTCCAGATTGTTGTTTTTTGCCTGTTTCAGGGTTTTGCAGAAAAGGAATATCAAACGGAGTCCAAAAGGAATGAAACCTTCGCGAGAGATATTTTTGCAGAAAATCACGCACAGGAAGCTTGAGAACCACGTTAGGAGATCAAGGGGCTGCCCATGAGGGTGGGAGGCGCGCCCCCTTCCCTGGGCGCGCCCCCTACCTCGTGGCCCCCTTGAGCGTCCCCCGGTGCCCTCCTTCTTCCTATATAAGTCTAGTACCCCAGAAACTCCGTGAACGGAGAGAAAACCCTAATTCCACCGCCGTACGTTCTGTTCCCGTGGAGATCCCATCTTGGAGCCTGTTCCGGAGCTCCATCGGAGGGGGATCTATCACGGAGGTCTTCATCATCATCATCATCGCCCTCACCATGAGTTGTGAGTAGTTTACCACAAACCTTCGGGTCCATAGCTAGTATCTAGATGGCTCCTTCTCTCTCTCTGGATCTCAATACAAAGTTCTCCTCGGTCTTCGAGGAGATCTATTCGATGTAATCTCTTTTTGCGGTGTGTTTGTTCAGATCCGATGAATTGTGAGTTTATGATCAAGGTTATCTACGAAAGATATTTGGTTATTCTCTGAACTTTTTATGTGTGCTCATAATATCCTTGCAAGTCTCTTCGAACTATTGGTTTGGTTTGGCCTACTAGATCTATAGTTCTTGCAATGAGAGAAGTGCTTAGATTTGAGTTCAATCTTGCGGCGTCCTTTCCCAGTGACAGTAGGGGCAGTAAGGCATGTATTGTATTGTTGCCATCGAGGATAAAAAGATGGGGTTTATATCATATTGCTTGAGTTTATCCCTCTACATCATGTCATCTTGTTTAAGGCGTTACTTTATTCTTATGAACTCAATACACTAGATGCATGATGGATAGCGGTCGATGTGTGGAGTAATAGTAGTAGATGCAGAATCGTTTCGGTCTACTTGTCTCGGATGTGATGCCTATATACAATGATCATGCCTAGATAATCTCATAATTATTCGCTTTTCTATCAATTGCTCGACAGTAATTTGTTTACCCGTCGTAGAATATCGCTATCATGAGAGAAGCCACTAGAGAAAACTATGGCCCCTGGGTCTATTCTCAACATATCAATCTACATCTACTTTATTTTTATCGCTTTTATTTGTTGTTCTTATAAACTAAAATACCAAAAATATAATATCATCTCTATCAGATCTCACTTTAGTAAGTGACCGTAAAGGGATTGACAACCCCTTATCGCGTTGGCTGCGAAGTTCTTATTTGTTTGTGCAGGTGCGAGGGACTCGCGCGTGGTCTCCTACTGGATTGATACCTTGGTTCTCAGAAACTGAGGGAAATACTTACGCTACTGTGCTGCATCTCCCTTTCCTCTTCGAGGGAACACAACGCAAGCTCAAGAGGTAGCAAGAAGAATTTCTGGCGCCGTTGCCGGGGAGGCTTATGCAAAAGTCATATACCAAGTACCTATCATAAACCCTTATCCTTCGCATTACATTTATTTTCCTCTCGTTTTACTCTCCCCCACGTCACCCTTGCCATTTTATTTGCCCTTCTTCTGTCGTGTGTTTTTCGTTCGTTTGCTTCTTGTTTGCTCGTGTGCTGCTTGCTTGCTTGTCATCATGTCTAGCACACCTATCATTATCACCACTCCCGAGAGTGAGGTCCTCAACTTTAAACAAAGGGAGGAAGAAAACTTAAAAGATGCCTGGCATAGAATTTGCAATCCTCAAAATAGATCCAATAGGAAGCTTTACACTTCCGTACTTCTTCACAATTTTTATATTGGCATAACCCCTTGGAATAGGCTTGTTCTTGATACCATTACCGGAGGAAATTTCTTGGGGAATCATACCCTTAATTCTTATAATGTCCTGATAGATTTGTTTGGGCAGCCTTTCACCCAGGAAGAGACTCAAGTTTTTGAGAAAATATGTGAAGTAACAAAAATATTACAAAAGTCTCTTGAACCACTTAAGAATGTTAGTGGAAATATCCACCGCATGAATATGTTGATTACCCTTTGCAATAAACGGTTGGATGCCCTAGATCTAAAGATTTCCAAATATGAAGGGAAACGTAAAGAACCTCCCGGATTCGAGCTTGACACCATTAAAATGGTGAAGATCAAAGATGGCAATACCTAGATTTATCTTGTATCGTGCCTAGCTAGGGGCGTAAAACGATAGCGCTTGTTGGGAGGCAACCCAATTTTTTGTTTTTTTGTTTTTGTTGCTGTTAGGGAATAAATACTTCATCTAGCCTCTGATTAGATGCGGTTTCATGTTTTGTTTAGTGTTTGTGCCAAGTAGAACCTTTGGGAAGACTTGTGTGAAGTTTATGTGATCTTGCTGTGAAAAACAGAATCGTTAGCGCTCGCTAGAGTAGTCTTCAGATTTTACTGGAGCATGATTTTTAGTTGATTCCTTTTGCAGATGATTTGTAGACAAATTCCTAAAATTTACCAATTTAGTTTGAATTTTTTGGAGTTCCAGAAGTAGGCGAAACCTGCAGATTACTACAGACTGTTCTGTTTTTGACAGATTCTGTTTTTCGTGTGTTGTTTGCTTATTCCGATGCATCTATGAGTAGTATTGGATGATATGAACCATAGAGAAGTTGTAATACAATAGGTTTAACACCAATATAAACAAACATTGAATTCATTGATGTACCTTTGAGTAGTGGTTTGCTTTCTTATACTAACGGAGCTCACGAGAATTTTTGTCTAAGTTTTGTGTTGTGAAGTTTTCAAGTTTTGAGTATTGCTTTGATGGATTATGGAACAAGGAGTAGCAAAGGCCTAAGCTTGGGGATGCCCATGGCACCCCAAGTAAATTCAAGATAATCAAAAGCCAAAGCTTTGGGATGCCCCGGGAAGGCATCCCCTCTTTCGTCTTCATCCATCGGTAACTATACTTGGAGCTATATTTTTATTCGCAACATGTTATGTGTTTTGCTTGGAGCGTCTTGTATAATTTGAGTCTTTGCTTGTTAGTTTGCCACAATCATCCTTGCTGGACACACCTATTTGAGAGTGTTGAATATGGCCTAGAAATTATTAGAACACTCTATGTGCTTCACTTATATCTTTTGAGTTGAATAGTTTTTGCTCTAGTGCTTCACTTACATCTTTTAGAGAACGGTGGTGGTAATAGTTGGTAGAAACTGTTGAACTCTCATGCTTCACTTATATCCTTTTGAGAGTCTATTAAAACAGCATGGTAATATGTTTAGGCTAAAGAAACTAGTCTTCACATGATAAACATCCAATGTCAATGTAGTAAAAAAAATCACACTAAGTGCATTGAATAGAATGAGATGTTGGATGCTTGACAATTGTTTGGAGATATGAGGATAGTGATATTAGAGTCATGCTAGTGGAGCTATTATGAAATTGAGAAATACTTGTGTTAAGGTTAGTGATTCCCGTATCATGCACGTATGGTGAACCGCTATGTGACGAAGTTAGAGCATGAGGTATTTGTAGAGTGCCAACCTTTGTGTGGAGGTCGGGGGCGCGCGATGGTTAACTCCTACCAACCTCCCCCCTAGGAGCATGCATTGATTGCTTTGTTTTGATGACTCGTATTTTTTTGCAATAAGTATAAGAGTTCTTATGACTAATGTTGAGTCCATGGATTATACGCGCTCTCACCCTTCCACCATTGCTAGCCTCTCTTGTACCGTGCAACTTTCGCCGGTGCCATAAACCCACTATATATCCTTCCTAAAAACAGCCACCATACCTACCTATCATGGCATTTCCATAGCCATTCTGAGATATATTGCCATGCAACTTTCCACCGTTCCGTTCATATGACACGCATCATATTGTCATATTGCCATGCATGATCATGTAGTTGACATTGTAGTTGTGGCAAAGCCACCATGCATAATTCCTCATATATGTCACTCTTGATTCATTGCATGTCCCGGTACACCGTCGGAGGCATTCATGTAGAGTCATACTTGTTGTAGTATCGAGTTGTAATTTCAAGTTGTAATAAAAAAGTGTGATGATCATCATTATTAGAGCATTGTCCCATGTGAGGAAAGGCCAATAAAAAAGGAGATGGCCCAATAAAAATAGAGAGGGGCTAATAAAAAAAAGCCCCTCCAAAAAAATGAGAGAAAAGAGAGAAGGGACAATTGCTACTATCTTTTTCCACACTTGTGCTTCAAAGTAGCACCATGTTCTTCATTGTAGAGAGTCTCATGCTTAGTCACTTTCATATTCTAGTGGGAATTTTAATTATAGAACTTGGCTTGTATATTCCAACGATGGGCTTCCTCAAATGCCGTAGGTCTTCGTGAGCAAGCAAGTTGGATGCACACCCACTAGTTTCATTTGTTGAGCTTTCATTCATATTTAGCTCTAGTGCATCCGTTGCATGGCAATACCTACTCACTCACATTGATATCTATCGATGGGCATCTCCATAGCCCGTTGATACGCCTAGTCGATGTGAGACTATCTCCCTCCTTTTTGTCTTCTCCACAACCACCTCTATTCCACCCATAGTGCTATATCCATGGCTCACGCTCATGTATTGCGTGAAAGTTGAAAGGTTTGAAAAGAGTATGAAAACAAATGCTTGGCTGAAATCGGGGTTGTGCATAATATGAATACTTTGTGTGATAAAGAGGGAGCATAGCCGGACTATATGATTTTGTAGGGATAAATTTCTTTAGCCATAGTATTTTGAGAAGACATGATTGCTTTGTTAGTATGCTTGAAGTATTGCCATTTCTTATGTCAATATAGACTTTTATCTTGTATCTTTCAGATCCGAACATTCATGCCACAATTAAGAGAATTACATTAAAAAACTGTATTGGTTAGCATTCCACATCAAAAAAATCTTTCTTTATCATTTACCTACTCGAAGACGAGCAGGAAGTAAGCTTGGGGATGCTTGATACGTCTCCAATGTATCTACAATTTTTGATTGTTCCATGCTATTATTTATGAAGTCTTGGATGTTTAATGGGCTTTATCATTCACTTTTATATCATTTTTGGGACTAACCTACTAACCCAAAGGCCCAGTCCAGATTGTTGTTTTTTGCCTGTTTTAGGGTTTTGCAAAAAAGGAATATCAAACGGAGTCGAAATGGAATGAAACCTTCGCGAGAGATATTTTTGGAGAAAATCATGCACAGGAAGCTTGATAACCATGCCAGGAGATCGAGGGTCTGCCCACGAGGGTGGGGGGCGCGCCCCCTGCCTCGTGGCCCCCTCGAGCGTCCCCCGGTGTCCTCCTTCTTCCTATATAAGTCTACGTACCCCAGAAACTCCGTGAACGGAGAGAAAACCCTAATTCCATCACCGTACCTTCTGTTCCCGTGGAGATCCCATCTTGGAGCCTGTTCCGGAGCTCCACCGGAGGGGGATCTATCATGGAGGTCTTCTTCGTCATCATCATCGTCCTCACCATGAGTTGTGAGTAGTTTACCACAGACCTTCGAGTCCATAGCTAGTATCTAGATGGCTCCTTCTCTCTCTCTGGATCTCAATACAAAGTTCTCCTCGGTCTTCGAGGAGATCTATTTGATGTAATCTCTTTTTGCGGTGTGTTTGTCGAGATCCGATGAATTGTGAGGTTATGATCAAGGTTATCTATGAAAGATATTTGGTTCTTCTCTGAACTTTTTATGTGTGCTCATAATATCTTTGCAAGTCTCTTCGAATTATTGGTTAGGTTTGGCCTACTAGATCTATAGTTCTTGCAATGGGAGAAGTGCTTGGCTTTGGGTTCAATCTTGCGGTGTCCTTTCCCAGTGACAGTAGGGGCAGCAAGGCACATATTGTATTGTTGCCATCGAGCATAAAAAGATGGGGGTTATATCATATTGCTTGAGTTTATCCCTCTACATCATGTCATCTTGCTTAAGGTGTTCTCTGTTCTTATGAACTCAATACACTAGATGCATGCTGGATAGCGGTCGATGTGTGGAGTAATAGTAGTAGATGCAGAATCGTTTCGGACTACTTGTCTCGGACATGATGCCTATATACAATGATCATGCCCAGATAGTCTCATAATTATTCGCTTTTCTATCAATTGCTCGATAGTAATTTGTTTACCCGCCGTAGAATATCGCTATCATGAGAGAAGCCACTAGAGAAAACTATGGCCCCCGGGTCTATTCTCAACATATCAATCTACATCTACTTTATTTTTATCTCTTTTATTTGTTGTTCTTATAAACTAAAAATACCAAAAATATAATATCATCTCTATCAGATCTCACTTTCGTAAGTGACCGTAAAGGGATTGACAACCCCGTATCGCGTTGGCTGCGAAGTTCTTATTTATTTGTGCAGGTGCGAGGGACTCACGCGTTGTATCCTACTGTATTGATACCTTGGTTCTCAGAAACTGAGGGAAATACTTATGCTACTGTGCTGCATGTCCCTTTCCTCTTCGAGGGAATACAACGCAAGCTCAAGAGGTAGCACCATGGCAGTCTCTCTGCAGAAAAATAGAAGACAGAGAGAGCTCTTAGAGAAAATAAGCACATGAAAGAGAAGAGAGGTGGAGGAAGAAGGGGGTATGAAGATAAGGCGATGGTACATAGAAGAGCTAACGGAAGAGAAAACTGGGGGGGCTTCACCCGAGCCGCCCCAGAATCCTTGGGCCACCGGCACACGAGCATCACCGCCAGGCCGCCTCCCGCCCCTCCGCCACAGGCCCAGCCAGCTCTTGCGCATGCTGGCCAACCGCCAGATCTGGTGAGGAACTGAGCCGGAACTGCACACCGGCACCGCAGCGCCCCGTAGTCACCAGCCACTCACGGGCAGGGGCTCCACCACGACGGCATGGGGACTCCACCCCAGACCCCTGTGCGCCGACGAGCAGGCCGTCGCTGCCCCAGCCGCAGCAGCAAACGCACACACCGAAGCTCCGCCCCACCTTTGGCAGTCGGGAAGTGGCTGTAGCCAGCCACCACGGTCGCACACTCCAGGAGTGGAGTGCATCGTCGGCAAAGCACAGGAGGCTGTTGGGATGGATATGAGATATGGCAAATGGATGTCAAAACGGCATTCCTTAATGGCTTCCTTAAGGAAGAATTGTATATGATACAGCCGGAAGGTTTTGTCAATCCTAAGAATGCTAACAAGGTATGCAAGCTCCAGCGCTCCATCTATGGGCTGGTGCAAGCATCTCGGAGTTGGAACATTCGCATTGATGAGGTGATCAAATCGTTTGGGTTCATAAATTTTTATGGAGAAGCCTGTATTTACAAGAAAGTGAGTGGGAGCTATGTAGCATTTCTCATATTATATGTGGATGACATATTGTTGATGATCGATGGATGGAGAAGAGGAGGAGGAGCAGCGCTTGGTGGTGAGGTTGCAGGAGGAGGAAGATGGAGGCGGAGCGGCGCTGTGTGAGGACTGAGGAAGAATGGCGATGTGGATGGATAAGCATAAAGGGGCACATAGTGGCTATTGCTCCTTTCTTAATCATTTGTTGTTGCTACATGCACAGACTGGAAGCTACTCGATGCTATGCTATGTGTTCTAGTAGCCTAGCACCACTGATTAGAATATTTTTTGGTGCTCATCCATTGGAAATGAATTATGTGCGATTATTCATGGCGTTTCAAGAAATGGTTATTCTTCTAATGTGTGTTCTCGGTGCCCTGTGATTGAACTCCTTTTGCTCCCTCCACCCTCCTCACATTAGCACACTATGATTATTTGACTGTACGGAGATGGCACACTTGCACTCTCATGCCAACCGTTCCAACTTAGTAAGCCATATGTTTATATTTATGTGACTGTAATCTCGGAAATAAATTACATATTATAGTTCATAGGAAAGCAGCAGAAACCTTGACTGAAATTCAATCTCTCTGAAATTTGGATTGTAAACAACCCTGGTTAAACAATGAAAGTCCGGTTTCACACAAAAAAGGAGGAGCATAAATCTTGACTGGACATAGGGTTGTGTTGTACCTCTACTGAGAAAGGTTTGTAGAGTATGAAACTATGTTTCTAGATGAAAAAAATTATGATTATTAGTCATGGAAGTTGTAGGAACAGCTAGAGTCAACTAGGTGTTGTAGTGCCGGACTAAGGGTGGATCTTGCTCGGAGAAATCAAAAAATTGCGGCCCTCCGTGGGATAATATACCCAACATGTTCCCATTGCGCTTTGTAAAATTGTTCTTGGAAATGTATCGAGCAGACCATATATTCAACAAATCTCTGAAGTGTACCTGGCAGGCCACATATTCAACACGGTGCATGTCAAAACCATTTTTCATAATCGTGGAGCCGAGTTTGGAGCTGAAATGTTCCCACATACAAAAAAGGAAGAATTAAATATATGATCTTGTAACTATGAACCTTCTTCTGTATAGGGGTGTACACTACACACACGACTATACAATTTGTTAGAAGACAATTCTTGTAGTCACTTTGCACCTCGCCTTTTTTAGGAAGATTGTAGTATGTTCTTTTGCATGCATCACAATTTTTTGTACATACCAGATAAATTTAAAGAGCGACCAAATTCTGACTTGAACATTTTAATTCTTCTGAATAGACGATTCTCGATGGTAAACTAAACTTTTCTTGCTACGGAAGATCCTAAAAAGGTGGAATTGAATGGAGCAAAACAATAAGCTTCAGACTAAGAACTCACCGGTTTCTGACGAAGGAGAAAGGAAGCAGGAAAAAGTTGAGAACCACATATAAGCTTTAGATTAACTCTCCCAAACCAGTGTCATGTTTTAGAAAATAATTGATGTGGGTGTCTGTTGGCTAGAGGAGTGTGATATTTTTATTTCCGTTGCAACGCACATTCATATTTGCAATCTATACCTAATAATAAAGGGATTATTGTTTATGTCCGTCCGTCCATCTTAAAACTACCCCTAAAGTTGTCACAAATTACTCACCATACCATCCATAAGTGAGGAAAAAATGAATCATTTTTCGCACACAAAGCGGCTGTCACCTTTGATTCAATTATGTTCCACCCCGCCACATAACATAATGACTCAAGGAGCCCACCAGATAGAGCATCTCCCTTCCATCTTGAAGACACAGGTTTGATCCCCCCCCCCTTTCTACCCTTTTTCTCCTTTTTCACATGATAAAAAAATTCAAGTGGGCACCCAAACCTTTACCAATGTCTTCTTTACATGTTCAGCCTTGGCCGCTGCTACGCATAAGTCGGATGATGGACACGATTTTTAAACCGCCTTGGCCACCGTTGGATTGAAGTTAGCGCGTTCGTCCGATGTGATAGCTGGAGCATGTGCACACTTTTTTCAGCAACGCAACACCCACATCATCTTTCTCTTTGTCTTGCATCCTCCACGCCCAACGCTTCTCTCTGCAGCCAATAGCGATGATGCATAATGAATCGTGGCACCTACTCCAGCGAACTCGTAGCACCGGCGTCACCGGCGAGCGCTCCAATACAACACCGGGTGTTGCATCACAGCTCCGAGAGTCCGTGGTGACCACTGCATGGCAGCACCAGGAGCCGCCGCTGCTGCTCCATGGCAGCACCGAGCGCGGCAGTCGGCAGAGCTCCAAAGCAACACCGACGACATCCGAGGAAGCTCCATGGAAGCACCGCACGGCACGACAAAGCTACAATGCAACACTAACTGGTACCCGGCGTCCGGCGAAGCTCCATTGAAGCTCCATGGCAGCACCGCGTCGACGAGGGCTTCATTGCAGCACCAGTGGCCAGTGACGGGGTCTTCATTGCAGCACCGACGGCCGGCGACGAGGGCTTCATCGCAGAAGCGGCGGCCCGATGACGTCACTCCCCATCCGGCATGCAACACTGGCGAGTGGGTTCCAGTATTGTAGCGCGGCGGAAGTTGCAACGCAGCACACCACACGCTCACCCTCCGCGGCGCTGGCAATGCTCTGCATCAGCGGCCACCGGCCAGCGGCGCCCCCGCTGCATTGAAGCGGCTGGTCCTTCGCGGCACCACGACGGCTTTGGCATGAAGCACCAGTGGCTCGCTCCTTTGCAGCATGCCGAGCTGACGGTCGACTCGCCACAAAACACCATCCGGCTTGCCGGTTGCCGCCGGTCGGCTACCCCCAAACAACAGCGAGGTCATGGTCATGCCCCGACTTGCAAAATCGCAGCGGCTATCGTAAAACTCGCCAGTGGGTGAACCTCCTTAACACAACTCGAGGATTCCCTGTAGTGAAGCGCCAACGACGAGTGGTGGTTGGACGGGCCAAGGGAGCACCAGCTCATGAAAGAAGAGACGCTTGGGATAGAAGAGAGAGAGAGAAAGGGGGAGCTCGTCCATGGGATCGATGGGAGGCCGAGAAGATAAGGGAAAGGTAAGCCGTGTGTTGGTCCAGCTGGAACACGTGGCACAAGATGAAGGCGACTTAAAACAACAAGAAATCAGTCGGTTGAAAAGGAGTGTTTTCCTTTTTTAAATGCCTATTGTATATGTTTCCTACCCCATTTAAATTGAGTAGATATGACAGTTTGGCACTTCCATAAAAATTATTATTGAAACCATAGGGGATGTTGATTCCTACAAGCTATTATTATATGCTAAAGGTTACAACGGGCACCTAAGCATCCTCTCTATTTCTCCTTTTTCACTCGATGAAAAACTCAGGTGGGCGACCAAACCTTAATCAATGTCTTCTTTACATGGGGTATTTAAAAATGCCAATTGTATATGTTTCCTACCCCATTTAAATTGAGTAGATATGATAGTTTGATTTCCATATTCTTTGAAATTGTGCCCATAAAGATTATTTTTTAAGAATATCGATGTTGATGAAACCTTGAACATTTGGCATGCATGTCCTTACAATTCAAAAATCATCCCACCTTTATATTTTTGTGTGACATCTCATTTATCATGTTGTTGTGTGGCACCGTGAAAGATTTCAAGTGATATTCTGATGTCATCGGGGTATGTATGAGGGATGATTTCTTTTCTCCCATTGCAACGCACGGGCATTTTTGCTAGTAAGATAATAAGAGCACAATTCTAGTAGCCAATCAAATAGGATTGCTTAAACTTGTTAGAGTTATATTAAGTGATGTCTTTTGATCTTTAGCATTCTAGTCTCTTGGCATCCCCTTGTAGCCTTTTGGCATCCTCATGTATGTGTATATATGTTGGCATTGGCCTCCTAATAATACAAGTTGCATATTTCCCTAACATGGTATTAGAGCTCTAGGGTTTTTTTTCGCACAAGCAACTCGTGCTTTCGATCCATCTTGATCCAGTGGTTCGTCTCGATCCAGTTGCCGCCAGGCCGCCAGGGGACTCTCGGTCTGCCTTTATTCCTTCTGATCTGGGCTGCTGGACTGCTACCTCCGATTGGCTGCTCCTCTCCGATAAAGGCTCGCTGCAGCCTGATACGTCCAAAACGTATCTATAATTTCTGCTTGCTCCATGCCACTTTTGGGTGATATTGCTATGATATTCATACACTTCCATACACTTTTGATCATATTTGGACTAACTTACTAATCCAGTGCACCCCAGTGCCAGTTTCTGTTTTCGGCTGTTTTTGTATTTCAGGTTTTCACGTTTCGAGAACTGCCCAGAAAAATACAGAAAAAATATATAAAAAATCAGCGCTCCGGGAACGACACTGCTTCCGAAGGGGAGCCTGGGGGCCACAGGGGCTCCAGGCGCCCTGTGGGCGCCCCCCCCCCCCCTGGGCCGCGCCGGGGGGGCGCCTCGGCCCCCCGAGAGCCCCCCGATGCCCTACTTTGGCAGATATTTAAAGGGTCCCCCGTAACCCTTGAAACAGGACTTCTTTTCGCGATCTCATCTTTGTTCCGCCGCCGCCGCCGCTTCCAAGATCGGGAGCACCAGGAGAACTCTTCCTGGCACCCTACCGGAGGGGAGGGTCACCACCGGGAGCTTCTCCACCACCATGGACGCCTCCCGGATGACTCGTGAGTAGTCTCCCTTGGACCATGAGTCCATGACCAGTAGCTATGTGATGTTCTCCTCCCGTTCTTGTGCTTCACTAATTAGTCCTCGTGAGCTGCCCTACATGATCGAGGCACCTATGTAATCATTATGCTGTTGCTATGTTGAGTTTGCTGGGATCCGATGGATTATGAGATTATGTTCAGATTGATCTTGAGTAATATATTTGATTCACCTCTTTTATATTTTAGTTCATAAGTAATTCTTGCATGTTCTCCGTTGTTATTTATTGCTTTGGCCAAGTAGTAGGTAGTGACTCCAAGAGGGAACGTAATGCTCGATTGTGGGTTCATGCCCCTCGATGACTAGCTTGAGTGACAGAAACATGAGTCTAGGGGATGTGTTGTTGCCACAAGGGGGAAAACAACGGTGCTTGTGCCCGCGGGTGCAAGGATTGTTTACTTTACGCAAAGTTCTTTTAATGCAGTTGTCTGTTGCATTGAGTTTACACTATGGGTGGGACTCGCAACTTAATACCAGCGAGATGTTCTG
The DNA here is from genome assembly GCA_902687465.1 of Secale cereale. Lineage (NCBI taxonomy): Eukaryota > Viridiplantae > Streptophyta > Magnoliopsida > Poales > Poaceae > Secale > Secale cereale. Next base: position 227,521,113 of record LR738711.1, read on the forward strand.
GATAGATATCTCAAGGTGGATGATTAGTAGTAGATGCAGATGGATTTTGGTCTACTTACTTTGGCGTACCGCCCATGCTTTGAACCTCAACCTTTCTTGCAATGTAATCAGCATTGGTTTGCGTTCGTGGTCCTGTCAATTGCCCAGCTGTAATTTGTTACCTCACATAGCCGTTTTATCGTCTTTTGGGAGAGAGACATCACTAGTGAACATCATGTGACTCCGGTCCTTATTACCATCATTGATCACATACACTATTTTACTTTTCGCTATTTTACTTACAATTGCAAAACACTATCTATCACTACTATCATATTGCTTTTAACCCTTTGTGAACTACAAGGCCGGAGAGATTGACAACCTCTCTGTACTCGTTGGGAGCAAAGTTATTTGTATCTGTGTGCAGGTCCACGTTGATTGCTAATTGAGCCGTTAGCGGTTGACACCTACCTGTTGAACCTAGGAGTCTCTGGGGATTCGATCCTTGGCATCTTTGCAAGGGGAAAACACTTCTACTTACTGCATCTTACACCTTCCACTTGGGGTAATCCAACGAGGGGTTCGAGGCCCATCAAGGAGTATTTTCTGGCGCCGTTGCCGGGGACTCCACTCTTCAGGATAGGGGAGTTGCATGCTATCTTTTACCTTTGCTTTTTAGTCTTGTTAGTTTACCTTTCATATTTGCTTTAGTTCCTTTTATCAAAAATCACAAAAAATTATTTACCTTCCTGTTAGTAGTCCTATCTGTTTAGTTAAACATGTTAGGATTTGGTGCTTTGAGGGAATCAGAAGTTTTAGATTTCCATCAAAGGGATGGAGAAAATATGAAGAAGGCATGGGACAGAATTTCTGATGCACATAGGAGAATTATGCCTTGGATACCTATAAATATTGTGCTTAGAAATTTTTACCATGGTCTTTTTAAATGGTGTAAACACTCCCTTGACATTATAGCTGAGGGAGATTTCTTAGAATGTGATGAAGCTAGAGCTCTTTAGATTATACATGGTCTATCTAGTTACTTTGTTTATGATCATAACTTTGATACTATCATAGATAGACTTGCCACTATTGAGAAAAGAATGGATGCTCTAGACTTAACGAAGGTAGAGAAACCCAAACCCAATAAGAGAGATATTTTTGAAATAGATAATGACTGGGAACCTCTTGTTAGGATTAGCATCTCTAATCAAGACTTCCTTGCTTATTGTGATATTGGATCTATGGTTTCTACTATGCCAAAAATTGTTCATGATTCTTTAAAATTTAATATGGATATACTACCATCTTATCATGAACACACTAATGGAGATATTTCTGAAATCCAGGGAAAAATAAAAGACGTGCCAGTTAAATTCCTTAAGGGGATTGCAATGATTGATTTCTTCATCATGGAGCCAAACCAAGGAAATATAGTGCTTGGAAGGGACTTCCTCCGAGCAGTTAAAGGCTTCATTGATATAGGTAAGGGACAAATCCGCTTACGCGGGAAGGAAAAAGGTGTGTACCCCTTTCCTAGAAGGAACAAGAATGAACTTGTTGAGGAATCATTTGAACCAATTTATAACTCCTATTATTATGATGAATATTGATTCCTCTATGCATTATGCCTAGCTTAAAGGCATAAAAGAAAGCGCTTTTGGGAGGCAGCCCACATGAATAAAATTTTTGCTTTTGTTGTGTCTTGATGTTGTTTACTGCTGTAGCATCATCATTGTATCTTTGCTTTTCATATTTGTGCCAAGTATAGCCTCTGATTGCTAGAAAGTTCAAAAGTTGTGAGGTGCTGTCCAGGAAACAGATTCTGTTCTTGGATATAAAAATTCGTATAAAATCACCAGATCATCTTTTTGGTCTGAATTTTTTCGACAGTGTTCTATATATAATTGTCTTTCGCGCGTCAGTTCTGAGTTTTTTGATTTGAGTTGCAGAAGTATCCCGAACAGGTCAATTACTGCCTACTGTTCTGTTTTTCACAGATTCTGTCCTGTTTTGCCTTACCTTCACTTTGCAAATTAAGAACTTGCTTTTTCTTTGCAAAAACCTTTTGGCAATCTTGAGAAACAGTAGAACTTCAAGAATATCCTTATTTCCAGCAAGGTATAATTATTTTATTAAGGGTACTAACCTCGCTAATCAGATTATGAATGAGTTGTGTATGAAGGGAGTTTTCAAGTGTGCGAGGGAAGATGATAAAAAGATTCAGGAGTGTCAAGCGCTCAAGCTTGGGGATGCCCCCGTGCACCCCCCAAGAAATATTCAAGGAGACTCAAGCGTCTAAGCTTGGGGATGCCCCCCGTGCATCCCCTTCTCCATCAACATTATCAGTTCGTCTTTCGTTCCGCTATATTTTTATCACTTCATATGTTATGTGCTATGCTTGGAGCGTCTTGCTTTCAGTTTTCTTTTTAGTTTTTCATAACGAGTCGGAACCCAGCATTCCTTTATGTGGGAGAGAAACACGCTCCACCTCTACCTAGAACATTACATAGAATTTTCATGTCTATCTATGCTGTGTGTGTTCTTTATCTTTTAATAGCTACTATCGTGCTTTGCTCTTAGTATTCATGCTTATCTTTTCAAGAGCTTTTATTTAGTTGGTTGCTTGAACTCTTTTTAATTACCATGCTCACCTTATTAAGAGAGTTTGCTTCCGATGCATGGGTTAATATGTCTATGATAAATATGCTACTTTCATGATGGTGCTTAGTAGTTCAGGTTTTCTTATGGTTAATCTCAGATAGCTGGGGCGTTCCCAATGTGTCATTGGAATACCAACTTGGTTTGTTTGCCTATGATGTGGTATGGTTTAGTAATATCTTCCTTCGAGAATTTATTTTGATTGACCTGGTGTATGCTCACGCATATTCAAGACTGTAAAGAAAGTCTGTCAAGCCTTGATGATCTTTTGTTTCTAAGTAGCGATATAACTACCATGCCTGATTCGATATTGCTTTGTCGCTCTGCATGATTATGACCGTCATTGCTCTCTTAGTTGGTCGCTCCCAGTCTTTTGCTAACCTCCACCTGCACTAAGCAAATTAACCATGCAATACATAGATCATGGGAAAGTAGCCTAAAAACTATTGTGGTAAAGAATATGTTGCTTATGTATCTTATTTCTTATGAGTTGCTTGCTGAGCGGTAACCATGTTTCTGGGGACGCCATCAACTGTCACATTTTTGTTGAATATCATGTGAGTTGCTATGCATGTTCGTCTTGTCTGAAGTAAGGGTGATTTACCGTGGGTTGAATTAATATGCATATTGTTAGAGAAGAACATTGGGCCGCCAACCAAAGCCATGCCTCATGGTGGAAGTTTTAGCTTGGACCTTAATCCTCAATCTCTCATGAGAATATGCTTATGCATTAAAGAGGAGTCCATCATCTATTTTCTATGTTGTCTCGGTATGGATGTCCTCAAGTTGAGATTTATCAAAAACGAGAAGTCAAATGCGATCTATCTCCTTGGACCTTTGTACAGGTGGCATAGAGGTACCCCTTTGTGACACTTGGTAAAAACATATGCAATGCAATGATAACCCATGGGGATCCGAGCTAATTAGGACAAGGAGCGAGCACTATTGGTATTCGATGCATGAGGCTTGCAACTTGTAAGATGTTTTATACATGACACATATGAAGTACTACTACCGTTGACACAATTGCTTCCATGTTTCATAATAAAAAGCTCTAGCACTTTAAGCACCAACTACTGAGAGCATGATTGTCATTCTGAGTGTAATGTGCATTGTCCCAAAGTAGCATTGTCTTTTGCATGATTGTGATATCGTTTATTCTGAAATGATTGTATCTAGTCATCACTTAAACCTTGAAGGTGCCCTTGCATTTATGTTTTGCATCACTAAAGGGGGCAAGCTAGATATCACTTGATCATATTTGCACATCATGTTCATTGCAAATCTTTTTGATGTTTCAGTTTCATGTTGTAAAACTTTCAGTCATTTGTGATTTTCTCTTGAGACAACTTAGTTACTTTAGAATCATTGTCTCAGTAAGCTTTTGTCATATGACTATGAGAAAGTCCTATATGGTTAATAGCATGTCACCATAGAAATTATTCTTGTTATCATTTACCTACTCGAGGACGAGCAGGAATTAAGCTTGGGGATGTTGATACGTCCAAAACGTATCTATAATTTCTGCTTGCTCCATGCCACTTTTGGGTGATATTGCTATGATATTCATACACTTCCATACACTTTTGATCATATTTGGACTAACTTACTAATCCAGTGCACCCCAGTGCCAGTTTCTGTTTTCGGCTGTTTTTGTATTTCAGGTTTTCACGTTTCGAGAACTGCCCAGAAAAATCCAGAAAAATTATATAAAAAATCAGCGATCCGGAAACAACACTGCCTCCGAAGGGCAGCCTGGGGGGGCACAGGGGCTCCAGGCGCCCTGTGGGCGCCCCCCCGCCCTGGGCCGCGCCGGGGGGGCGCCTGGGCCCCCCGAGGCTCCCCCGGTGCCCTACTTTGGCATATATTTAAAGGGTCCTCCGTAACCCTCAGAACAGGAACCCTTTTCGCGATCCCATCTCTGTTCCGCCGCCGCTGCCGCTTCCAAGATCGGGAGCACCAGGAGAACTCTTCCCGGCACCCTGCCGGAGGGGAGGATCACCACCGGGAGCTTCTCCACCACCATGGACGCCTCCCGGATGACTCGTGAGTAGTCTCCCTTGGACCATGAGTCCATGACCAGTAGCTATGTGATGTTCTCCTCCCGTTCTTGTGCTTCACTAATTAGTCCTCGTGAGCTGCCCTACATGATCGAGGCACCTATGTAATCCTTATGCTGTTGCTATGTTGAGTTTGCTGGGATCCGATGGATTATGAGATTATGTTCAGATTGATCTTGAGTAATATATTTGATTCACCTCTTTTATATTTTAGTTCATAAGTAATTCTTGCATGTTCTCCGTTGTTATTTATTGCTTTGGCCAAGTAGTAGGTAGTGCCTCCAAGAGGGAACGTAATGCTCGATTGTGGGTTCATGCCCCTCGATGACTAGCTTGAGTGACAGAAACATGAGTCTAGGGGATGTGCTGTTGCCACAAGGGGGAAAACAACGGTGCTTGTGCCCGCGGGTGCAAGGATTGTTTACTTTACGCAAAGTTCTTTTAATGCAGTTGTCTGTTGCATTGAGTTTACACTATGGGTGGGACTCGCAACTTAATACCAGCGAGATGTTCTGGATAGATATCACAAGGTGGATGATTAGTAGTAGATGCAGATGGATTTCGGTCTACTTACTTTGTCGTACCGCCCATGCTTTGAACCTCAACCTTTCTTGCAATGTAATCAGCATTGGTTTGCGTTCGTGGTCCTGTCAATTGCCCAGCTGTAATTTGTTACCTCACATAGCCGTTTTATCGTCTTTTGGGAGAGAGACATCACTAGTGAACATCATGTGACTCCGGTCCTTATTACCATCATTGATCACATACACTATTTTACTTTTCGCTATTTTACTTACTATTGCAAAACACTATCTATCACTACTATCATATTGCTTTTATCCCTTTGTGAACTACAAGGCCGGAGAGATTGACAACCTCTCTGTACTCGTTGGGAGCAAAGTTATTTGTATCTGTGTGCAGGTCCACGTTGATTGCTAATTGCACCGTTAGCGGTTGACACCTACCTGTTGAACCTAGGAGTCTCTGGGGATTCGATCCTTGGCATCTTTGCTAGGGGAAAACACTTCTACTTACTGCATCTTAAACCTTCCACTTGGGGTAATCCAACGAGGGGTTTGAGGCCCATCACAGCTGCCTGATCGCCGTGCTGATCTGCCGCTGCTGATTGCAGCGTCGGCGGCCGCGCCTGGTCGCCGTGCTGATTGCGGCGCTGGCGGCCGACTGCTTGATCTCCTCGGATTGTGGCTATCCCTTGCCGAATCCCGCCGCCCAGTCACTGGACCTGCTACCCCCTGCCGGATCGAGGCGCCCTGACTCTGCATCTGATCTTCGGCATCTCTTTCGCTCGCCAAGTGCGTGGCTTGCATCAGTCTTGGGTGACCCATCTGCGTACTTGCTACCCTTCCACGCGTGTGAGGCTGTGACTCAGATCGCTTGGCTTGCCATGGGCTGCTGGTGGGCCACCATGAGGCCGTGATTGGCCTGTCTTGTTCGACTTACTTCTTTCGGCTATCGACTGATAGTTCTGCTGCTGCTTGTTCTAAAAAAAGAGCACTATGTCTTTGGCATCATCTGGCTATGTTGCCATCCCATGCTGCCCGGTGATATTTGATGGGGCTAACTATGCTGAGTTCGCTGCCTTTATGCGCATTCACATGCGTGGCATTCGTCTCTGGGGTGTTCTTTCCGGTGAGGTCCCCAGTCCTCCGCACCCAGTGCCTCCTGTGGCGCCTATCCCACCGCCGACGCCACTGGCTCTTGACACAGATGCTTCTGATGATGATAGGGATGCAGCCAGGGTTGCTGCTGATGATGCAGATGCCGCTTATGACCAGGAGGTCATGGATTATTCAAATGCTCTTTCTGTTTATCGTGACGATCTGGCTGCTTACACTCAGTGGTGCGATCATGATGCTCGTGCTGCGACTGTTCTCACTTCCAGTGTTTTGCCTCAATTTGCTTCTGAGTTTATAGGCCTCGGTACTGTCTTTGAGATGTGGACTCATCTTCGTCAGCACTATCAGCCCTCTGGTGATGCTCTCTACTTGTATGTGGTACGTCAGGAGCATGCTCTTCGGCAGGGAGACTCCACTATTGAGGAGTTCTACACTCAGAGTTCTGCTGTCTGGCGCCAGCTTGACTCCCTTCGCATTACTGTTTGTGGCACTTGCCTATGTTGCCAGACTGTGAGGTCAGACTTGGAGTTTCAGCGCATCTATGAGTTCTGGTCATGGCTCCATGGGGAGTTTGAGCCTCGACGTGCTCAGTTGTTTGCTCGTGGTCGTGTTCCTATTTCTGATGTACTTTCTGAGCTTCGTGCTGAGGAGACTCGCCTCCGTGGTGCTGGTTTGCTTCAGGTTCCCTCTGTGCTCGCTGCTCGAGGTTCTACTCCACTAGTATCTTCTCGCTCTAGTGCTCCGCCGCTACTACCCACTCCTCCGGGTAGTGAGGTCCGCTCTCGTGAAGGCCGCTCTCGTCCTCGTACTCATTGTGACTACTGCAACAGGGATGGTCACCCTGAGTCTGACTGCTTCAAGAAGAAGCGTGATATGCGTAATAGGGAGCGCAATTCTACTTCTGGGACTCATGCTTCTTCCTCGACGCCGTCTACTGTCTCCTTGACTGAGCAAGATATTGTGAAGCTCAAGCGTCTACTTGCTGCTTCAGGTTCTACGACAGGTACTGCAGGCTCTGTGACTGGTGCTTCTAGTGCTGAGCGACCACTGTCGGCACAGTCAGGTACATTGTGACGCCCGAAGACCGACGTCCCAGAAGATTCCAGATGTTTCAGGTTCTCCTGTGTGTTTCATTTGTGCTTGTGTTATTTATTTTGCATTGCATCATGCCATCATGACTTTAATTCTGCAACTCAACCAAATAAGTCGTGTGGACCTTCGGTCCATTTAAATCGAGGGAAGGATGACTTCTCTTTATAACATATATATATCCTCCTAATATTTATGGAGCTATTATAAAAATATTCCATTGTTGGAAGCAACCATCACACACTTGCATAATATTCCCATGTCTGTTTCACTCCAAGTTTTGACTCCCACAACCTTGCTTGATCATCTTCTTCTCCGTCTTCGTTTGTCCTTTTAAATTGTGGCATTCTATTTCCTGCACCAATTTAATGTTCATTCTTTTCCTATCAATTCTCAACCATGCCTTCAACATCCTTGCCATTTTTTAGTTCCTTTGGACTTGTTTTGGTTGGGTTCAAAAATGGCTCAAGTTTGAATTTAATTCAAACTTGAATTATTTGTATATCCTTAAAAATGTCCAAACTAGTTTATTAAAATTGTGCATAAATCTAGGGGATTAAGTATATTTTACTTCCTTCACATTCTTCCTCTAACACCCTATCCTTTTTCCTTTTCTTCACCGGGGTTTTTGAATCTGTTTTTTTTAATATAAGGGAAAGGCCTCCCTGCCTCCTCGCGTGTGGCATGACCTAGCTGGCCGATTTGGACCAGCGTTCCTTCCCCGCCGCCCAGCCCAGCTGGCCTTCTGGCCCAAGCTGCTAGGCCCAGCTGCGCCCCCTTCTAACCCTAAGGCCCAACCGAGCCATCGTACCCCGCTCCCTCTTCCCGTCGCTCATCCTACCAGTGCCGCCACCCCATCGCTCGCCTCCATCCCTCTCCTTCCCGAGCCCCATCTCTCCCTTTCTCTCGCTCTCCCTCTTGCCCGATTCCCCTCCTCACCCGCATGCCCAGCGACGTAGCCGTCATCCTGCGTCGTCCCGCGTGAGCTCACCCGAGGGGAGGAGCCCCTCGAGTGGCCTCGGCCAGGCAGGAGTGTTGCCGCCTCCCTGCCTCCTCGCCATGGCCTCGATCCGCCCCTTCGGCGCCCTCCAGCCGCGGGTCAGGATGGTGCCACGCCGCCTTCGTTCGCACGCATCGAGCCAGGGAGAGGAGCTCCCTGTGCCCGATCCCCTCACCGACGCCATGAGCAGCCGTCGCCGCCATCCCTTCTGCGACCCTGCGCCGGTGCCTCCGCGCCTTGCTCCCTCCTGCCGTGGCTCCGCCTCCCCTGCTGCTGCCGCTGCTCTGCCTTGCTTCACGAGGCCTGCGTGCGGCTTCGTTTTCTGGTGATGCCAAGTCCACAGCTAGAAGACCCGCACCCGGATCGCCAACTCTGTGACCGTGTTTTCGCCAAGTTTCGTCAAGCTGAACGTGTACGACTACCGCCGATACCCCGAGGACACCGAGTACAACTACACAGGGTGACGCATCAAGTACCACTACGTCCGATGCCGCGACAAGTACCTCTACGGAAACATGAACATCTACGAAACGAGAACGACTACATCCTCTACCGTCGACCTCGGGAACCCGTGGATGTGCCAAGTACCCCTTCGGTCCGGAACGCGGCAAGTACCACGACATGATAACGTGAACGGCGACAAAACGTGTACCACGACCCGCGAGTACCAATACTTCCTCTACGACCTCGAACCGCCTCCGAGAACGCACGATCCGAAGGTATACCCCGAGTCGAACGCCGATGTGGTGACGAATGCTTGTTGTGTTGTATGAGATGTATCAGATGTTTGCATCGTGTCCGTTGTGACCCTCATTTTCCCTGTCGTCCTCAAGTGGGAACCCGGAAGCCGGGATCACCCCATCATCTTGCTTGACACGCTCACGCATCCCTTCATCTTTTGCACCGGTCTCTCAACGAGTTACCGGAACCGATATGTTGCGTGGCATCATTTTCGGATTCGTTGCCGTGGCACCTTTTCTTTCCACCACGGTGACAGATGCTTCTTATCTCTTATGTTAACTTTTACTAAAAAATTGCATAAAACTTGATCATGTCATCCGCATCATGTTAACAACATTAAAATGTGTGAATTGTTGTTTGCTTAAAATTGCTAAACATGCATATGGGGATTTTCCGGAATTGTTGTTATTATTTCCGGCCTCATTTAAAATGCCTAAATAGTGTAGTTTTATTATGCATCATACCTTGCCATGTATCGCATCATATATAGACTTGTGTTGTTTTCTGTGCTTCCTACATTGCCATTTTTTGCTTCCTGTATAGACTTGTAGTGCATCCTATATAGAACTATCTTGCATCATACTTGTTTGAGCATATTGTCATGTCTCTGTGGTGTGTTTACCGTATTGCTTGCTTCTTCTCGTTAGTGCTTGTTCCCTTGCGATCGTGAGGATTCGTTCGTCTTCCCGTGGTTCTTCTTCAAGGCTTCTTCTTCGTCTTCTTCTTGGAACCGTTCTTCTTCCTTGCGGGATCTCAGGCAAGATGATCATACCCTTGGATACCTTTACTATCATTGCAATGCTTAGTAGTCTCGATGCTATCGTTACATGTCGCGCTACCCATCTTATTGTCAGCCCCTCTCCTTGTTGCCATGAAACCTCTAACCTTTGAAACCTTCCTAGCAAAACCATTGTTTGGCTATGTTACCCGCTTGCTCAGCCCCTCTTATAGCGTTGTTAGTTGCAGGTGAAGATGAAGATCGTTCTAGGTGGGAACTTGTTGTTGGATTATCACAATATCTATTATTATTATTAACACACCTATATACTGGGCATGGGTGGAAGGCTTGGCCTTTTGCTCGGTGTTTTGTTCCACTCATGCCACCTTAGGCGCCGATAAACCGGCATTATGTTCCTTGATTTTGCGTTCCTTACACGGTTGGGTATATGGGGACCCCTTGACACTTCGTCTTTGAATAAAACTCCTCCTGCAAGGCCCAACATTGGTTTTAATTTGCCTCATAATAATAACTTAATTATTTAATTAAATTGCATAAGGGGACGCTCCTTGGAGATTCTTTTCTACATAGCACGGGGGCCAGTGCTAATGGTGTTGGTACCAAACGGGGAGTATGCGGGGCCACCTTGGGGAAACCCAAGGGCTGGTTTTACTCGTATAATCGCCCATCCGGTCGTGGCCTGAGACGAGATACGCGCGGCTACTATCAGGGTGTCGGCATGCCGGGAGGTCTTGCTGGACTTGTTTTACCATTGTCGAAATGTCTTGTGCGCCGGGATGCCGAGCCTGATTGGATTTCCCTAAGATAAGGGGTGATGATATTATATTTATCACTTCACCTGATCGTGAGAGCTTGTGATGGGCTAAGTTGGGACACCCCTGCAGGGTTATGATCTTTCGAAAGCCGTGCCCGCGGTTATGTGGCAGATTGGAATTTGTTAATGTCCGGTTGTAGAAAACTTGACAGAGGATCCGAAGTAAAACACACAACTATGTGAGTAACCGTGACTGTCTCTTTTCACTTTGAGAAGAGAACACGGTGGGGTTATGTTTGACTCGTAGGAATTTCAGGATCTTTAGCGGTCACTACTAGTTTGCGACCGTTTGCGTAGATTCTCATCTTATTCTTGTACTCGTAAGCTAGCCACCATATTGTGCTTAGCCGCTGCTGCAACCTCACCACTTTACCTCTTCCTACCCATAAAGCTTTGCTAGTCTTGATACCCATGGTTATGGGATTGCTGAGTCCTCGTGGCTCACGGATACTACAACACCAGATGCAGGTTCAGCCGAGAATGATGCAGGAGCTGGTTCAAGAACTTCACTGGGAGCTCGATGAAGAGACTGGCCATATGTTTGTGACGTATTTCGACGATCAGTAGTGGTTTCTACTAGGGGCGATTCAGACCTGTGGCTTTATGTTTTTGGTATCTTTCTTTTGGATCTTCGCCCGTAGTCGGGTTGTGATGTTTTGGATGATGACTTGCTTATGTAATGTATTGTGTGATGTGGCGAGTGTAAGCCAGCTATCCTTTTGCAATTTCATCCCTATTTTTACATGAGTCGTGCAAAGATACCAAACTTGAGATCATTCCAGAATGGGCTTATACCTTTAAGTCATGCCTCGACACGTAAGAGGTATAGTCCCATCCTGGGCATTACAAGTGAAGGAAATATGCCCTAGAGGCAATAATAAAGATGTTATTTGTATTTCCTTATATCATGATAAATGTCTTTTATTCATGCTAGAATTGTATTAACCGGAAACTTAGTACATGTGTGGATACATAGACAAAACAGTATGTCCCTAGTATGCCTCTACTAGACTAGCTCATTGATCAAAGATGGTTATGTTTCCTAGCCATAGACATGAGTTGTCATTTGATCAACGGGATCACATCATTAGGAGAATGATGTGATGGACAAGACCCATCCGTTAGCATAGCAATATGATCGTTTAGTTTAACTGTTATTGCTTTCTTCATGACTTATACATGTTCCTATGACTATGAGATTATGCAACTCCCGAATACCGTAGGAACACCTTGTGTGCTATCAAACATCACAACGTAACTGGGTGATCATAAAGATGCTCTACAGGTGTCTCCGAAAGTATTCGTGGTGTTGGCATAGATCAAGATTAGGATTTGTCACTCCGAGTGTCGGAGAGGTATCTCTGGGCCCTCTCGGTAACACACATCACAATAAGCCTTGCAAGCAAAATACTAATGAGTTAGTCACGAGATGATGTGTTACGGAACGAGTAAAGAGACTTGCCTGTAACGAGATTGAACTAGGTATAGAGATACCGACGATCGAATCTCGGGCAAGTAACATACCGTTTGACAAAAGGAACAACGTATGTAGTTATGCGGTTCTGACCGATAAAAGATCTTCGTAGAATATGTAGGAGCCAATATGAACATCCAGGTTCCGCTATTGGTTATTGACCGGAGATGAGTCTCGGTCATGTCTACATAGTTCTCGAACCCGTAGGGTCCGCACGCTTAACGTTTGATGACGATCGGTATTATGAGTTTATGAGTATTGATGTACCGAAGGTAGTTCGGAGTCCCGGATGAGATCACGGACATGACGAGGAGTCTCGGAATGTCCGAGACATAAAGATTGATATATTGGACGGCTATATTCGGACACCGGAAGTATACCGGAAAAGTTTCGGATTTATCGGGAATGCCGGAGGGGGTTACCGGAACCCCCTACGAGAGGGGATGGTCCATAGTGGGCCTAAAGGGAAAGAGAGAGGCAGCCCATAGGGCTGGCCGGCGCCCCCACCTAGGGTTCCTAGTTGGACTAGGATTGGGGGGGCGCCACCTCTCATATTCCTTTCCCCCTTCTTCCTTTTGGTGAATCCTACTAGGAATAGGATTGCAATCCTATTCCTAGTAGGACTCCTTCCTTAGCCGCACCAGGAAGGGCCGGCCGGCCTCCCTCCCTTGCTCCTTTATATACGGGGGCAAGGGGGCACCCAAAGACACACAAGTTGAATTGTTTTAGCCATGTGCGGTGCCCCCCTCCACAGAATCACACCTCGGTCATACCGTCGCGGAGCTTAGGCGAAGCCCTGCGCCGGTGAACACATCATATCCGTCACCACGTCGTCGTGCTGACGAAACTCTCCCGTGAAGCTCAACTGGATCAAGAGCTCGTGGGACGTCATCAAGCTGAACGTGTGCTGAACGCGGAGGTGCCGTACGTTCGGTGCTTGATCGGTTGGATCGCGAAGAAGTTCGACAACATCAACCGCGTCACTTGACGCTTCCGCTCCCGGTCTACGAGGGTACGTAGACACACTCTTCCCTCTCGTTGCTATACATCTGGTAGATAGATCTTGCGTGATCGTAGGAAAATTTTAAAATACTACGTTCCCCAACAGTGGTATCAGAGCCAGGTCTATGCGTAGATGATATGCATGAGTAGAACACAATGAGTTGTGGGCGATACTAGTCATACTGCTTACCAGCATGTCATACTTTGCTTCGGCGGTATTGTGAGATGAAGCGGCCCGGACCGACATTACGCGTACGCTTACGCGAGACTGGTTTCACCGTTACGAGCACTCGTTGCTTAAAGGTGACTGGCGGGTGTCTGTCTCTCTCACTTTAGTTGAATCAAGTGTGGCTACGCCCGGTCCTTGTGAAGGTTAAAACAGCACATACTTGACGAAACATCGTTGTGGTTTTGTATGCGTAGGTAAGAACGGTTCTTGCTAAAGCCCGTAGCAGCCACGTAAAACTTGCAACAAACAAAGTAGAGGACGTCTAACTTGTTTTTGCAGGGCATGTTGTGATGTGATATGGTCAAGACATGATGAGTTATACGGTTTTGTATGAGATGATCATGTTTTGTAAAGTTATCGGCAACTGGCAGGAGCCATATGGTTGTCGCTTTATTGTATGAAATGCAATCGCCATGTAATTGCTTTACTTTATCACTAAGCGGTAGCGATAGTCGGAGAAGCAATAGTTGGCGAGACGACAACGATGCTACGATAAAGATCAAGGTGTCAAGCCGGTGACGAAGGTGATCATGACGGTGCTTTGAAGATGGAGATCAAAAGCACAAGATGATGATGGCCATATCATGTCACATATTTTGATTGCATGTGATGTTTATCTTATTATGCTTCTTATTTTGCTTAGAACGACGGTAGCATTATAAGATGATCCCTTACTAAATTTCAAGGTATAAGTGTTCTCCCTGAGTATGCACCGTTGCGAAAGTTCGTCGTGCCGAGACACCACGTGATGATCGGGTGTGATAAGCTCTACGTTCAAATACAACGGGTGTAAGCCAGTTTTGCACACGCAGAATACTCGGGTTAAACTTGACGAGCCTAGCATATACAGATATGGCCTCGGAACACTGGAGACCGAAAGGTCGAGCGTGAATCATATAGTAGATATGATCAACATAAGATGTTCACCATTGAAAACTACTCCATCTCACGTGATGATCGGACATGGTTTAGTTGATTTGGATCACGTGATCATTTAGATGACCAGAGGGATGTCTATCTAAGTGGGAGTTCTATAAATTAATATGATTAAATTGAACTTTAATTTATCATGAACTTAGTCCTGATAGTTTTGCATATCTATGTCATTGTAGATCAATGGCCCGTGCTACCGTTCCTTTGACTTTTAATGCATTCCTAGAGAAAGCTAAGTTGAAAGATGATGGTAGCAATTACACGGACTGGGTCTGTAACCTGAGGATTATCCTCATTGCTGCACAGAAGAATTATGTCCTTGAAGCATCGTTAGGTGACAAGCCCCCTCCCGCTAATGTAGACGCTTTGAACGTCTGGCAGTCGCGGTCTGATGACTACACGATAGTTCAGTGTGCCATGCTTTACGGCTTAGAACCGGGACTTCAACGACGTTTTGAACGTCATGGACCATATGAGATGTTCCAGGAGTTGAAGTTAATATTTCAAGCAAATGCCCGGATTGAGAAATATAAGATTTCCAATAAGTTCTATAGCTGCAAGATGGAGGAGAATAGTTCTATCAGTGAACACTTGCTCACAATGTATGGGCACTACAATCATATGACTCAACTTGGTTGCCAAGTTGATGAGAATAGTGTTATTGATAGAATTCTTCAATCACTGCCACCAAGCTATAATGGCTTCGTGATGAACTATAATATGCAAGGGATACAAAAGACAATTCCCGAGCTCTTCGCTATGCTCACAGCTGCGGAGGTAGAAATCAAAAAGGAGCATCAAAAGTTGATGGTTAACAATACCACTAGTTTCAAGAAAAAGGGCAAGGAAGGGATTTTCAAGGAGAATAGCAAGATTGTTGCTGCTCTCACAGAAAACCTCAAGTATGGAACCAAGCCTGAAACTGAGTGCTTCTACTGCAAGGGAACTGGACACTGGAAGCGAAACTGCCCCAAGTATTTGGCGGATAAGAAGGATGGCAAGATGAACAAAGGTATATGTGATATACATGTTATTGATGTGTACCTTACTAATGCTCGTAGTAGTACCTGGGTATTTGATACCGGTTCGGTTGCTAATATTTGTAACTCGAAACAGGGACTACGGATTAAACGAAGATTAGCTAAGGATGAGGTGACGATGCGCGTAGGAAACGGTTCCAAAGTCGATGTGATCGCCGTCGGCACGCTACCTCTACATCTACCTTCAGGATTAGTTTTAGACCTAAATAATTGTTATTTGGTGCCAGCGTTAAGCATGAACATTATATCTGGATCTTGTTTATTGCGAGACGGTTATTCATTTAAATCAGAGAATAATGGTTGTTCCATTTTAATGAATAATATCTTTTATGGTCATGCACCCTTGAAGAGTGGTCTGTTCTTATTGGATCTCGATTGTAGTGATACACATATTCATAATATTGAAACCAAAAGATGCAAGGTTAATAATGATAGTGCAACTTATTTGTGGCACTGACGTTTAGGTCATATTGGTGTAAAACGCATGAAGAAACTCCATAATGATGGACTTTTGGAATCACTTGATTATGAATCACTTGGTGCTTGCGAACCATGCCTCATGGGCAAGATGACTAAAACTCCGTTCTCTGGAACCATGGAGCGAGCAATAGATTTGTTGGAAATCATACATACTGATGTATGTGGACCAATGAGTGTTGATGCTCGCGGCGGGTATCATTATTTTCTGACCTTCACTGATGATTTGAGAAGATATGGGTATATCTACTTAATGAAACACAAGTCTGAAACATTTGAAAAGTTCAAAGAATTTCAGAGTGAAGTAGAGAATCATCGTAACAAGAAAATAAAGTTCCTACGATCTGATCGTGGAGGAGAATATTTGAGTTACGAGTTTGGTCTTCATTTGAAACAATGTGGAATAGTTTCACAACTCACGCCACCTGGAACACCACAGCGTAATGGTGTGTCCGAACGTCGTAACCGTACTTTATTGGATATGGTGCGATCTATGATGTCTCTTACCGATTTACCACTATCGTTTTGGGGTTATGCTTTAGAGACAGCTGCATTCACGTTAAATAGGGCACCATCTAAATCCGTTGATACGACACCTTATGAACTATGGTTTGGCAAGAAACCAAAGTTGTCGTTTCTTAAAATTTGGGGCTGCGATGCTTATGTGAAAACACTTCAACCTGATAAGCTCGATCCCAAGTCGGAAAAATGTGTCTTCATAGGATACCCAAAAGAAACTGTTGGGTACACCTTCTATCACAGATCCGAAGGCAATATATTCGTTGCTAAGAACGGATCCTTTCTAGAAAAAGAGTTTCTCTCGAAAGAAGTGAGTGGGAGGAAAGTAGAACTTGATGAGGTAATTGTACCTTCTCTCATATTGGAAAGTAGTACATCACAGGAAATTGTTCCAGTGATTCCTACACCAATTAGTGAGGAAGTTGATGATAATGATCATGAAACTTCGGATCAAGTTTCTACTGAACGTCGTAGATCAACCAGAGTACGTTCCGCACCAGAGTGGTACGGCAACCCAGTTCTGGAAATCATGTTACTAGACCATGATGAACCTACGAACTATGAGGAAGCGATGATGAGCCCAGATTCCGCAAAATGGCTTGAAGCCATGAAATCTGAGATGGGATCCATGTATGAGAACAAAGTGTGGACTTTGGTTGACTTGCCCGATGATCGGCAAGCCATCGAAAATAAATGGATCTTCAAGAGGAAGACCAACGCAGACGGTAATATTACTGTTTACAAAGCTCGACTTGTTGCGAAAGGTTTTCGACAAGTTCAAGGAGTTGACTACGATGAGACTTTCTCACCTGTAGCGATGCTTAAGTCTGTCCGAATCATGTTAGCAATTGCCGCATTTTATGATTATGAAATCTGGCAAATGGATGTCAAAACTGCATTCCTAAATGGATATCTCAAAGAAGAGTTGTATATGATGCAACCGGAAGGTTTTGTCGATCCAAAAGGTGCTAACAAAGTATGCAAGCTCCAGCGATCCATCTATGGACTGGTGCAAGCATCTCGGAGTTGGAATATACGCTTTGATGAGGTGATCAAAGCATATGGTTTTATACAGACTTTTGGAGAAGCCTGTATTTACAAGAAAGTAAGTGGGAGCTCTGTAGCATTTCTAATATTATATGTAGATGACATATTGTTGATTGGAAATGATATAGAATTTCTGGATGGCATAAAAGGATACTTGAATAAAAGTTTTTCAATGAAAGACCTCGGTGAAGCTGCTTATATATTAGGTATCAAGATCTATAGAGATAGATCAAGACGCTTAATTGGACTTTCACAAAGCACATACCTTGATAAGATTTTGAAGAAGTTCAAAATGGATCAGTCAAAGAAAGGGTTCTTGCCTGTTTTACAAGGTATGAAGTTGAGTAAGACTCAATGCCCGACCACTGCAGAAGATAGAGAGAAAATGAAAGTCATTCCCTATGCCTTAGCCATAGGATCTATCATGTATGCAATGCTGTGTACCAGACCTGATGTGTGCCTTGCTATAAGTCTAGCAGGGAGGTACCAAAGTAATCCAGGAGTGGATCACTGGACAGCGGTCAAAAACATCCTAAAGTATCTGAAAAGAACAAAGGATATGTTTCTCGTATATGGAGGTGACAAAGAGCTCGTCGTAAACGGTTACGTCGATTCTAGCTTTGACACTGATCCGGATGACTCAAAGTCACAAACCGGATATGTATTTTTATTGAATGGTGGAGCTGTCAGTTGGTGCAGTTCCAAGCAAAGCGTAGTGGCGGGATCTACGTGTGAAGCGGAATACATAGCTGCTTCGGAAGCAGCAAATGAAGGAGTCTGGATGAAGGAGTTCATATCCGATCTAGGTGTAGTACCTAGTGCATCGGGTCCAATGAAAATCTTTTGTGACAACACTGGAGCCATAGCCTTGGCGAAGGAATCCAGGTTTCACAAGAGAACAAAGCACATCAAAAGACGCTTCAATTCCATCCGCGATCTAGTCAAGGAGGGAGACATAGAGATTTGCAAAATACATACGGATCTGAATGTTGCAGACCCGTTGACTAAGCCTCTTCCACGGGCAAAACATGATCAGCACCAAGACTCCATGGGTGTGAGGATCATCACTTTGTAATCTAGATTATTGACTCTAGTTCAAGTGGGAGACTGAAGGAAATATGCCCTAGAGGCAATAATAAAGATGTTATTTGTATTTCCTTATATCATGATAAATGTCTTTTATTCATGCTAGAATTGTATTAACCGGAAACTTAGTACATGTGTGGATACATAGACAAAACAGTATGTCCCTAGTATGCCTCTACTAGACTAGCTCGTTGATCAAAGATGGTTATGTTTCCTAGCCATAGACATGAGTTGTCATTTGATCAACGGGATCACATCATTAGGAGAATGATGTGATGGACAAGACCCATCCGTTAGCATAGCAATATGATCATTTAGTTTAACTGCTATTGCTTTCTTCATGACTTATACATGTTCCTATGACTATGAGATTATGCAACTCCCGAATACCGTAGGAACACCTTGTGTGCTATCAAACGTCACAACGTAACTGGGTGATCATAAAGATGCTCTACAGGTGTCTTCGAAAGTATTTGTGGTGTTGGCATAGATCAAGATTAGGATTTGTCACTCCGAGTGTCGGAGAGGTATCTCTGGGCCCTCTCGGTAACACACATCACAATAAGCCTTGCAAGCAAAAGACTAATGAGTTAGTCACGAGATGATGTGTTACGGAACGAGTAAAGAGACTTGCCGGTAACGAGATTGAACTAGGTATAGAGATACCGACGATCGAATCTCGGGCAAGTAACATACCGTTTGACAAAAGGAACAACGTATGTAGTTATGCGGTTCTGACCGATAAAAGATCTTCGTAGAATATGTAGGAGCCAATATGAACATCCAGGTTCCGCTATTGGTTATTGACCGGAGATGAGTCTCGGTCATGTCTACATAGTTCTCGAACCCGTAGGGTCCGCACGCTTAACGTTTGATGACGATCGGTATTATGAGTTTATGAGTACTGATGTACCGAAGGTAGTTCGGAGTCCCGGATGAGATCACGGACATGACGAGGAGTCTCGGAATGTCCGAGACATAAAGATTGATATATTGGACGGCTATATTCGGACACCAGAAGTATACCGGAAAAGTTTCGGATTTATCGGGAATGCCGGAGGGGGTTACCGGAACCCCCTACGAGAGGGGATGGTCCATAGTGGGCCTAAAGGGAAAGAGAGAGGCAGCCCATAGGGCTGGCCGGCGCCCCCACCTAGGGTTCCTAGTTGGACTAGGATTGGGGGGGGCGCCACCTCTCCTATTCCTTTCCCCCTTCTTCCTTTTGGTGAATCCTACTAGGAATAGGATTGCAATCCTATTCCTAGTAGGACTCCTTCCTTAGCCGCACCAGGAAGGGCCGGCCGGCCTCCCTCCCTTGCTCCTTTATATACGGGGGCAAGGGGGCACCCAAAGACACACAAGTTGAATTGTTTTAGCCGTGTGCGGTGCCCCCCTCCACAGAATCACACCTCGGTCATACCGTCGCGGAGCTTAGGCGAAGCCCTACGCCGGTGAACACATCATATCCGTCACCACGCCGTCGTGCTGACGAAACTCTCCCGTGAAGCTCAACTGGATCAAGAGCTCGTGGGACGTCATCAAGCTGAACGTGTGCTGAACGCGGAGGTGCCGTACGGTCGGTGCTTGATCGGTTGGATCGCGAAGAAGTTCGACAACATCAACCGCGTCACTTGACGCTTCCGCTCCCGGTCTACGAGGGTACGTAGACACACTCTTCCCTCTCGTTGCTATACATCTGGTAGATAGATCTTGCGTGATCGTAGGAAAATTTTAAAATACTACGTTCCCCAACAACAAGTTGGTATTCAAAGCCTTCTCCGACCTAGGAGCCCCCACTGATTGATCGAATCGTTGACGGTTGAGTCTAGGCACACACTTGAAAATGTTTTGAGTCCTATATATATATATATATATATATATATATATATATATATCGGAGAGTAGGATTTCTTTTTGCTCCTCTTCCCTTTTCACTCTGGTGAGGACTCCTGACGATTACTTGTCTCTTCTACTCTCAAAAATTCACCAAATTTTTTTAGGATCACGCGAGAATTGTTTGGATTGTTCCGATGTCTTTGTGACGAGAACATTGTTCTCGATGCCTCCTATCATTTAGGGGTTGTGGAAGTGTCCCGGGGAGTTCAGCTCTGAGGTGTTGTCGTCACAAATATATCGCAGCAGTTCTGGAATACTTAAGACGGCCGACATCGAAAACTCTCCTATGCGGTTAGTGGCAAGATAACCCCGACATCACCCAGTACTGGGGAGGTAGTTCGGGAGTATTGCCATAGCTTGTATAGCAGATGCGTTTCGAAGGTCCGAGGTAAACGGTTTCCGGAAATAACTGGTTATGTGTTGAAGGATGGATACAGTTGGATGTAGGATTAGAGTTGAGTGCGCGATGCTTCCCCTGTATCCCCAACACTTGATTGCATAACTGGAAACTTTCGGAAATTAATAGGTGGGTGTCAAGTAGCTTGTAGGCATTCTTCCAACGAGTGCATGATATGAAGTTCGGGGTTCAACATTGAGTGAAGAGGTTTTATGGACGTTTGTTCCGATCGGGAGTTGCATCTTAAAGGGTCCTTGGCTATGCTGATCCGGGGATTGCAAAACCCTTTTGTAACACGTTCCATAAGCTTTCAGCACGAATATGTCGAATGAAACTTCTATCTTGTATTTGTTCTATCTGCTCCTTGTTGCTTTTTATTTATCTTTTGTTCTCCCAAGTGGCTTCCCAACAAGTTGATGTACCATCAAGCTATGGAATTCATTCTTTCAATTCTCTGTTCAGATGTTATTGTGAAGATTATGTTGCAACATATCTATCCGGTGTTTTGATTTGATTCTGGTATTCGAGTTGCTTCGATGTCAAATGTTGATTCCATACCTTTCCTAATCGGTGTTCTCATATTTCTATGGGAGTGATAATTCTTCTTGACCATCGAGATTTTCATGTTAATCCTTTTTCAACCGGTGTGCCTTCTCTTCAAGTTATTCCATACGAACGCCGTTGAGAAATCTGACGATATGTCTGTTTCATTCATCCCAAGTTGTCTTTGTTTTCCCCACCCTCCCACCATTCTTCTTCTCGGAGCCAGAATTCTTAATGAAGTGTCCATTTGATTCATGTAGGTTTCTTCATTCTTTTCCTTCAATGTTCTTATCCGGTGATTTATCGTGAAGATTCTCAAGAGCTTCAAGTTCATCATTCTTAATTCTATCATTCTTCTCCGGTGGACTAAATCCAAGCTTCCGTATTGATCATATATGTGCCTCTTGTTTCACATGTTTTCCAATGTGGAAATTTCTTATCCGAAGTCTCTCTTGCCTATTCAACTCTCTAATTCTTATCCGGAGTGTTCAAGATAGCTCGGGAGATTCGTGTTTCAATTCTTAATCCGTTCAGCTATTTGGAGGATTATCATCTTATTCAAGCCATTTAATTCAACCGGTGCAATATCTCTTAAGAAATCTTTTTCAACGGCGATTTCTTTAGGGGGCCCTAACCCACAGGTCTTTTTCCAGGATCTTACCTGACTCTTCTAATTTTTTCCGGAGTTATTCTAAAAAAAAATTCAAAGTGTGACGTAAGTATGAATCCCATCAGTCACAGTCCTTCTCCAGGACCGCTTTCAAATTCTTTTTCATCATTGGTTCAACCTTTTAATTCTTCATTACGGAGTGCCTATACAATTCATGGTGGTGTATCTCATCGTCTTCTCAGATTTTGAAGACCCGAAGACGAGTTCCTCTTGAATCCTTATCCGTTCTTCCAAGATTCGTGGTTCTAGCTTCATGCCATCCTCATTATTGTTTCGATTGTGAGGAATTATTTTCATACCCATCCGAAGCATTTCATGAATTCTTTCCATTGTGATCCTCCGAAGGCCATCATTTTAGAAAATTTCTTCGTTCTCAGTTTGCAACTTCGTCCTCCAAATATTCTTCATTGATGCCTCTTCGTTCGTCTCCATATTCTACCGGTGCTTTGTCAAGTATTCTTTAATCGGTTCACGATCTCTTCGTTCTCTTGTAAATTTTCCTCAAGTGCTTATTCTTCCCGGTGGATTATTCTCTTTCTTCACCTGGTCTCAATTATTACGGTGGTTCTTTCAAGATTACTCTTCCGTTGTTATCGTATTAATTCATTTGTTCTTTTCATAATCCTACCGGTGCTTTGTTGAATATTTATCCAAGGTTGTACTAGATCTCTCTTTAATTCTTTGCAACGAGAATAAGTAGTATGCCAAATCCATTGCTTGTCATCAATTTAAATTGATGAAGGATATGCATAACATAATTCTTATTCTTATTTCATCCAAGTGGATTAATCCCTTCGTTTAGAGTTTATTCATGAGGAATAAATCCTTGTTTCTAAGTTTTTCATCTTGCTTTCCGGAGTTCCAAGTTATTTCCATTATATCATTTCAAAGCTCCATCTAATTCATCGCATGCCTTGAATCTTATTCTTTCCATCTTTCACTTCTCATGCTTTCATTACCGGAGTTCTTCATGGTGGTTCATCAAGATTTAATTCACCTCGAAGTCTTCATCAAGATTCTTGTTGGAGCTCAAGCATTCTTCATCATGCTTTCCAAGTGCAATTCTTTCTACCTTATTGTTTGAGATGGTGGTATGCCATTTTTGACAATTTCCCTTCATGTTTCATGATTCCCAAGTTGTCAGGAATGAGATATTTAAACCCATCATTTTCTTTGTTCAGGAGATCTTTCCAACCTTTCAATTTATTCGTTGGAGTAATCTTGGGTCGTAATTCACCTAAAGCTTTCCCTAAGGATTGTTGCTATTTATCGTGCTTATAAATGACCCAAGTTCTTCATTTATCCTCCCGGTGAAAGTTTTTCGTCTCCTTGTTGATCTCAATCCAATCAAATGTTTTCGTCAGTGGCTGGTTGTCACCTCTTAATTTTGAGATGTTTTCCATAAGCCCACAACGACCTTATTCTTTTCGTTGTTGATTTTCCAACAACTCCGTTCAATCCTTCTTCGTAAGGATGCTCTTTCAAATTCAATTTTGAGAGAAGTTGTCATATTTTTTCTCCGTTCATTTCTTTCATTGATCTATATTCTATTCTTTCATTCCGGAGGCTTGGTGATATTGCTCTCTTCGAACCATCATCTTGTCATATCAAGATCATGTTCTTTTCTTTTCTAGTCCATTTAACAGGAGTGTCGTGACCTCCATTCAAATTCTCTCATCTTATCAAGTTTTTCCTCTCTTTTCAACTGGAGTGCTGTCTGAAATCTTTCTTACCTCTTGTGCCATCCTTTCATTTGTTCCGGAGGTAGTGTGTTGTTGATTTCATCAACTATCAGCCCATCTTCTCAAGTTCATGTTAATTCCTTCCATTTTCCATCAACATTATCAGTTCGTCTTTCGTTCCGCTATATTTTTATCACTTCATGTGTTATGTGCTATGCTTGGAGCGTCTTGCTTTTAGTTTTCTTTTTAGTTTTTCATAACGAGTCGGAACTCAGCATTCTTTATGTGGGAGAGAAACACGCTCCACTTCTACCTAGAACATAACATAGAATTTTCATGTCCATCTTTGTTGTGTGTGTTCTTTGTCTTTTATTAGCTACTATCATGCTCTGCTCTTAGTATTCATGCTTATCTTTTCAAAGAGCTTTTGTTTAGTTGGTTGCTTGAACTCTCTTTAATTATCATGCTCATCTTATTAAGAGAGTTTGCTTCCGTTGCATTGGTTAATATGTCTATGATAAAGATGCTACGTGCATAATGGTGCTTAGTAGGTCAGGTTTTCTTATGGTTAGTCTCAAATAGCTGGGGGATTCCCAATGTGTTATTGGAGTACCAACTTGATTTGTTTGCCGATGAGGTGGTATGGTTTAGTAATATCTTCCTTCAAGAATTTATTTTGATTGACTTGGCGTATGCTCATGCATATTTAAGACTGTAAAGAAAGTCTGTCAAGCCTTGATGATCTTTTATTTCTGAGTAGCGATATAACTACCATGCCTGATTCAATATTGCTTTGTCGCTCTGCATGATTATGACCGTCATTGCTCTCTTAGTTGGTCGCTTCCAGTCTTTTGCTAACCTCCACCTGTACTAAGACTAACCTTGCAATACATAGCTCATGGGAAAGTAGCTTAAAAACTATTGTGGTAAAGAATATGTTGCCTATGTATCTTATTTCTTATAAGTTGCTTGCTGAGCGGTAACCATGTTTCTGGGGACGCCATCAACTGTCACACTTTTGTTGAATATCATGTGAGTTGCTATGCATGTTCGTCTTGTCTAAAGTAAGGGTGATTAGCCATGGGTTGAATGAGTATGCATATTGTTAGAGAAGAACATTGGGCCGCCAACCAAAGCCATGTATCATGGTGGAAGTTTTAGCTTGGACGTTAATCCTCAATCTCTTATGAGAATATGCTTATGCATTAAAGAGGAGTCCATCATCTATTTTCTATGTTGTCCCGGTATGGATGTCCTCAAGTTGAGATCTATCAAAAACGAGAAATCAAATGCGATTTATCTCCTTGGACCTTTGTACAGGTGGCATAGAGGTACCCCTTTGTGACACTTGGTTGAAACATATGTAATGCAATGATAACCCATGGAAATCCGAGCTAATTAGGACAAGGTGCGAGCACTATTGGCATTCGATGCATGAGGCTTGCAACTTATAGGATGTCTTATGCATGACACATATGAAGCACTACTACCGTTGACAAAATTGCTTCCATGTTTTCAAAATAAAAAGCTCTAGCACATAACCATTCTTTTACTTTTATGTTGAGTCTCCACCTTCTTTTAAAAGCACCAACTACTGAGAGCATGATTGTCATTCTGAGTGTAATGTGCATTGTCCCAAAGTAGCATTGTCTTGTGCATGATTGTGATATCGTTTACTTTGAAATCATTGTATCTAGTCATCACTTAAACCTTGAAGGTGCCCCTGCATTTATGTTTTGCTTCACTAAAGGGGGCAAGCTAGATATCACTTTATCATATTTGCACATCATGTTCATTGCAAATCTTTTTGATGCTTCAGTTTCATGTTGTAAAACTTTCAGTCATTTGTGATTTTCTCATGAGGCAACTTAATTACTATAGAATCATTGTCTCAGTAAGATTTTGTCATATGACTATGAAAAGTCCTATATGGTTAATAGCATGTCACCATAGAAATTATTCTTGTTATCATTTACCTACTCGAGGACGAGCAGGAATTAAGCTTGGGGATGTTGATACGTCCAAAACGTATCTATAATTTCTGCTTGCTCCATGCCACTTTTGGGTGATATTGCTATGATATTCATACACTTCCATACACTTTTGATCATATTTGGACTAACTTACTAATCCAGTGCACCCCAGTGCCAGTTTCTGTTTTCGGCTGTTTTTGTATTTCAGGTTTTCACGTTACGAGAACTGCCAGGAAAAATCCAGAAAAATTATATAAAAAATCAGCGTTTCGGAAACTACCGTGCGTCCGAAGGACAGCCGGGGGGGCCACCAGGGCTCCAGGCGCCCTGGCGGCGCGCCCCCCCTGGGCCGCGCCGGGGGGGCGCCTGGGCCCCCCGAAGCTTCCCCGATGCCCCCCTTCGGCATATATTTAAAGCGTCCTCCGAAACCCTCAGGACAGGAACTCTTTTCGCGATCCCATCTCTGTTCCGCCGCCGCCGCCGCTTCCAAGATCGGGAGCACCAGGAGAACTCTTCCCGGCACCCTGCCGGAGGGGAGGATCACCACCGGGAGCTTCTCCACCACCATGGACGCCTCCCGGATGACTCGTGAGTAGTCTCCCTTGGACCATGAGTCCATGACCAGTAGCTATGTGATGTTCTCCTCCCGTTCTTGTGCTTCACCGATTAGTCCTCGTGAGCTGCCCTACATGATCGAGGCACATATGTAATCCTTATGATGTTGCTATGTTGAGTTTGCTGGGATCCGATGGATTGTGAGATTATGTTCAGATTGATCTTGAGTAATATATTTGATCTACCTCTTTTATATTTATGTTCATAAGTAATTCTTGCATGTTCTCCGTTGTTATTTATTGCTTTGGCCAAGTAATACGTAGTGACTCCAAGAGGGAACGTTATGCTCGATTGTGGGTTCATGCCCCTCGATGACTAGCTTGAGTGACAGAAACATGAGTCTAGGGGATGTGCTGTTGCCACAAGGGGGAAAACAACGATGCTTGTGCCCGCGGGTGCAAGGATTGTTTACTTTACGCAAAGTTCTTTTAATGCAGTTGTATGTTGCATTGAGTTTACACTATGGGTGGGACTCGCAACTTAATACCAGCGAGATGTTCTGGATAGATATCTCAAGGTGGATGATTAGTAGTAGATATTGATGGATTTCGGTCTACTTACTTTGGCGTACCGCCCATGCTTTGAACCTCAACCTTTCTGCAATGTAGTCAGCATTGGTTTGCGTTCGTGGTCCTGTCAATTGCCCAGTTGTAATTCGTTTACCTCACATAGCTGTTTTATCGTATTTTGGGAGAGAGACATCACTAGTGAACATCATGAGACTCCGGTCTATATTACCATCATTGATCACATCCGCTATTTACTTTTCGCTTTTATTTACTATTGCAAAACACTATCTATCACTACTATCATTTGCTTTTAATCCTTTGTGAACTACAAGGCCGGAGGGATTGACAACCTCTCTGTACTCGTTGGGAGCAAAATTATTTGTATCTGTGTGCAGGTCCACGTTGATTGCTAATACGCGCCGTTAGCAGTTGACACCTACTTGTTGAACCTAGAAGTCTCTGGGGATTCGATCCTTGGTATCTTTGCTAAGGGAAAACACTTCTACATACTGCATCTTACACCTTCCACTTGGGGTAACCAACGAGGGGTTCGAGGCCCATCAGCAGCCAACGCCGCCATCCCTCCTGCGACCCCGCGCCGGTGCCTCCGTGCCTTGCTCCCTCCTGCCGTGGCTCCGCCTCCCCTGCTGCTGCCGCTGCTCTGCCTTGCTTCACGAGGCCTGCGTGCGGCTTCGTTTTTCGGTGATGCCAAGTCCACAGCTAGAAGACCCGCACCCGGATCGCCAAGTATGTGACCGTGTTTTCGCCAAGTTTTGTCAAGCTGAACGTGTACGACTACCGCCGATACCCCGAGGACACCGAGTACAACTACACAGGGTGACGCGTCAAGTACCACTACGTCCGATGCCGCGACAAGTACCTCTACGGAAACAAGAACATCTACGAAACGAGAATGACTACATCCTCTACCGTCGACCTCGGGAACCCGTGGATGTGCCAAGTACCCCTTTGGTCCGGAACGCGGCAAGTACCACAACACGATAACGTGAACGGCGACAAAACGTGTACCACGACCCGCGAGTACCACTACTTCCTCTACGACCTCGAACCGCCTCCGAGAACGCATGATCCGAAGGTATACCCCGAGTCGAATGCTGATGTGGTGACGAATGCTTGTTGTGTTGTATGAGATGTATCAGATGTTTGCATCGTGTCCGTTGTGACCCTCGTTTTCCCTGTCGTCGTCGCGTGGGAACCCGGAAGCCGGGATCACCCCATCATCTTGCTTGACACGCTCAAGCCTCCCTTCATCTTTTGCACCGGTCTCTCAACGAGTTACCGGAACCGATATGTTGCGTGGCATCATTTTCGGATTCGTTGTCGTGGCACCTTTTCTTTCCACCACGGTGACAAATGCTTCTTATCTCTTATGTTAACTTTTACTGAAAATTGCATAAAACTTGATCATGTCATCCGCATCATGTTAACAACATTAAACTGTGTGAATTGTTGTTTGTTAAAATTGCTAAACATGCATATGGGGATTTTCCGGAATTGTTGTTGTTATTTCCGGCCTCATTTAAAATGCCTAAATAGTGTAGTTTTATTATGCATCATACCTTGCCATGTATTGCATCATATATAGACTTGTGTTGTTTTCTGTGCTTCCTACATTGCCATGTTTTGCTTCCTGTATAGACTTGTAGTGCATCCTATATAGAACTGTCTTGCATCATACTTGTTTGAGCATATTGTCATGTCTCTGTGGTGTGTTTACCATATTTCTTGCTTCTTCTCGTTAGTGCTTGTTCTGTTGCGATCGTGAGGATTCATTCGTCTTCCCATGGTTCTTCTTCAAGGCTTCTTCTTCGTCTTCTTCTTGGAACCGTTCTTCTTCCTTGTGGGATCTCAGGCAA
The DNA here is from genome assembly GCA_902687465.1 of Secale cereale. Taxonomy (NCBI): domain Eukaryota; kingdom Viridiplantae; phylum Streptophyta; class Magnoliopsida; order Poales; family Poaceae; genus Secale; species Secale cereale. The sequence goes on from LR738711.1 coordinate 227,549,802, forward strand.
GATGATCATACCCTTGGATACCTTTAGTATCATTGCCATGCTTAGTAGTCTCGATGCTATCGTTACATGTCGCACTACCCATCTTATTGTCAGCCCCTCTCCTTGTTGCCATGAAACCTCTAACCTTTGAAACCTTCCTAGCAAAACCATTGTTTGGCTATGTTACCCGCTTGCTCAGCCCCTCTTATAGTGTTGTTAGTTGCAGGTGAAGATGAAGATCGTTCCATGTGGGAACTTGTTGTTGGATTATCACAATATCTATTATTATTATTATTAACACACCTATATACTGGGCATGGGTTGAAGGCTTGGCCTTTTGCTCGGTGTTTTGTTCCACTCATGCCACCTTAGGCGCCGATAAACCGGCATTATGTTCCTTGATTTTGCGTTCCTTACACGGTTGGGTATATGGGGACCCCTTGACACTTTGTCTTTGAATAAAACTCCTCCAGCAAGGCCCAACATTGGTTTTAATTTGCCTCATAATAATAACTTAATTATTTAATTAAATTGCATAAGGGGGACGCTCCTTGGAGATTCTTTTCTACATAGCAGGGGGGGCCAGTGCTGATGGTGTTGGTCCCAAACGGGGAGTATGCGGGGCCACCTTGGGGAAACCCGAGGGATGGTTTTACTCGTATAATCGCCCATCCGGTCGTGGCCTGAGACGAGATACGCGCGGCTACTATCAGGGTGTCGGCACGCCGGGAGGTCTTGCTGGACTTGTTTTACCATTATCGAAATGTCTTGTGCACCGGGATGCCGAGCCTGATCGGATTTCCCTAAGATAAGGGGTGATGATATTATATTTATCACTTCACCTGATCGTGAGAGCTTGTGATGGGCTAAGTTGGGACACCCCTGCAGGGTTATGATCTTTCGAAAGCCGTGCCCGCGGTTATGTGGCAGATTGGAATTTGTTAATGTCCGGTTGTAGAAAACTTGACAGAGGATCCGAAGTAAAACACACAACTGTGTGAGTAACCGTGACTGTCTCTTTTCACTTTGAGAAGAGAACACGGTGGGGTTATGTTTGACTCGTAGGAATTTCAGGATCTTTAGCGATCACTACTAGTTTGCGACCGTTTGCGTAGATTCTCATCTTATTCTTGTACTCGTAAGCTAGCCACCATATTATGCTTAGCCGCTGGTGCAACCTCACCACTTTACCTCTTCCTACCCATAAAGCTTTGCTAGTCTTGATACCCATGGTTATGGGATTGCTGAGTCCTCGTGGCTCACAGATACTACAACACCAGATGCAGGTTCAGCCGAGAATGATGCAGGAGCTGGTTCAAGAACTTCACTGGGAGCTCGATGAAGAGAGTGGCCATATGTTTGTGACGTGTTTCGATGATCAGTAGTGGTTTCTACTAGGGGCGATTCGGACCTGTGGCTTTATGTTTTTGGTATCTTTCTTTTGGATCTTCGCCCGTAGTCAGGTTGTGATGTTTTGGATGATGATTTGCTTATGTAATGTATTGTGTGACGTGGCGGGTGTAAGCCAACTATCCTTTTGCAATTTCATCCCTATTTTTACATGAGTCGTGCAAAGATACCAAACTTGAGATCATTCCAGAATGGGCTTATACCTTTAAGTCGTGCCTCGACGCGTAGGAGGTATAGTCCCATCCTGGGCATTACATACATCCCCATGGGTTCTGGATTCTGGAGCTTCATTTCATATGTCCTCCGATTCTTCTATCTTATCCTCTCATAGATCTCTCGATTTCCCAATTAATATTTTTACTGCTGATGGTACTCCTCTTCCTATTGCGAGTCGAGCACTCTTGCCACTTCTTCCTTTTATGTTCCAGACGTTTCTCATGTGCCTTGCCTTACCATGAACCTATTTTCTGCGGGTCAGCTTACTGATTATGGTTGTCGTGTCATTCTTGACGTTGATTCTTGCACTATCCAGGATCGTCACACGAAGGCTCTGGTTGGGGCTGGCCCGCGCCACCGTGATTCTCAGGGGCTTTGGGAGTTGGACTGGCTTAATGTTCCTTCCGCTACCACCACACTCGCCAGCCCATCCGCCTTCGCCGCTTCAGCTACCAGCTCCTTCCAGCTATGGCATCATCGACTTGGTCACCTTTGTGGTTCTCGACTATCTTCTTTAGTTTGTCGTGGTCTTCTGGGGCCTGTCTCAGGAGATGTCTCCTTACAATGCCAGGGTTGTAGGCTTGGTAAACAAGTTCAGTTACCTTATCCTACTAGCGAGTCAGTGTCGCAGCGCCCTTTTGATTTAGTACATTCAGATGTGTGGGGTCCGGCTCCCTTCTCTTCCAAAGGGGGCCATCGCTACTATATTATTTTTATAGATGATTTCTCTCGCTACACTTGGCTTTACTTTATGTCTTCTCATAGCGAGGTTCTCTCTATTTATAAGTGTTTTGCCGCCATGGTCCACACTCATTTCTCTACACCTATTCGTATGTTTCATGCTGATTCTGTTGGCGAGTATATCTCCAAAATGTTGCGTGGTTTTCTTGCCGAGCAGGGTACTCTTGCTCAACTCTCTTGTCCCGGTGCTCACGCTCAGAATGGCGTGGCTGAGCGCAAGCATCGTCACCTTCTTGAGACAGCTCGTGTGATGATGATTGCCGCCTCTCTTCCGCCTCATTTCTGGGTTGAGGCTGTCTCCACTGCCACATATCTCATAAACATTCAACCCTCATCTACTCTACACGGAGGTATTCCTCTAGAGCGTCTTTCTGATCATTCTCCTGATTATTCTGCTCTTCGGTTGTTTGGTTGTGTTTGTTATGTTCTCCTTGCCCCCTGAGAATGCACAAAACTAACCGCTCAGTCTGTTGAGTGTGTTTTTCTGGGCTACAGTGATGAACATAAGGGTTATCGGTGTTGGGATCTTGTCGGTCGACGGATGCGTATTTCTAGGGACGTGACTTTTGATGAGTCTCGTCCATTCTACCCACGACCATCCTCTTCGACCTTTTCTGTAGAGGATATCTCTTTTCTCACGTTTCCTGATACACCTCCCTCTATGCCTCATATTCCTACTCCTCCTTCTCGTCCCACTATTGCAGATTCGACACCATCTTCTCCTATCGTTTCTTCTCCCTCCTTATTGCATGACACTCGACCTTAATCACCAATGTCATCTCCCTCCTTATTGCATGACACTCCACCTTCATCACCAATTTCTTCTCCGTCTCCATCACCTCCGGTGGTTCCTTCTCATCCCACTTTTCCTTTTCATTATACCCGTCGTCGACGTGTTATGGATGAATCTACTGACGTTCCATCTACTTCTGGTGCACCGTCTTCCTCGTCCTAGCCGACTTATGGTCTTCGGGCTCGACCTTGCCCTCCTCCTGACCGCTATTCTCCTAGCCAATATGGCCTTTCGGTTGTACTTGAGCCTACCTCTTATCGTGATGTTGTTGTTCATCCTGAATGGTAGTTTGCGATGGCAGAGGAGATTGCCGCACTTGAGCGCAACGGCACATGGGATTTGGTTTCTCTTCCTCCTCGTGTTCGTCCCATCACTTGTAAGTGGGTCTATAAGATTAAGACTCGCTCTGATGGTTCTCTTGAGCTTTATAAAGCTTGTCATGTGGCTCGCGGCTTTTAGCAGGAGCATGGTCGTGATTATGATCAGACATTTGCTTCTGTGCCCCATATGACCACTGTTCGCACACTTCTCGCCGTGGCCTCTGCTCGCCACTAGTCTGTGTCACAACTTGATGTTAAAAATGCCTTTCTTAATGGCGAGTTGCATGAGGAGGTTTATATGCATCCACCACCTGGTTATTCAGTTTCCGATGGCATGGTTTGTCGTCTTCGTCGCTCTCTCTACGGCCTTAAGCAAGCCCCTCGCGCTTGGTTTGAGCGTTTTGCCTCAGTGGTCACAGCTGCTGGTTTTTCACCCAGTGATCATGATCCGGCGTTGTTTGTCCACCTTTCTGCTCGTGGTCGCACTCTTCTTCTTCTATATGTTGATGACATGATCATCACCGGCGACGATTTTGAGTACATTGCCATTGTCAAGGCCCGTCTTAATGAGCAGTTCCTTATGTCTGATCTTGGTCCTCTTCGTTACTTTCTTGGGATTGAGGTTTCCTCCACCTCTGTTAACTTTTTTATTTCCCAAGAAAAGTATATCCAGGATGTGCTTACTCGTGCAGCTCTTAGTGATGAGCGCACTGCTGAGACTCCTATGGAGCTCAATGTTCATCTTTGTGCTTCTGATGGTGAGCCCTTGTCTGATCCCACACGTTATCGTCATCTTGTTGGGAGTCTTGTGTATCTTGCTGTCACTCGTCCAAATATCTCATATCCTGTCCATATTCTGAGTCAGTTTGTTTCTGCTCCCACTTCAGTTCACTATAGTCACCTTCTTCGCGTTCTACGATATCTTCGTGGCACGATCTCTCATCGTCTCTTTTTCCCCGTTCCAGCTCGTTCCAGCTCCAGGCCTATTCAGATGCTACATGGGCTAGTGATCCTACGGATCGCCGTTCACTTTCTGCCTACTATATCTTTCTTGGTGGTTCCCTCATCTCCTGGAAGACGAAGAAACATACCGCAGTTTCTCGTTCGAGTGCAGAGGCTGAGTTGCGAGCTATGGCTCTTCTGACGGCTGAGGTGAATTGGTCCTACCACCCTCCTGTCAGACAGCACAGGTGCTATCAGTATTGCGCGGGACCCCGTGAAGCATGAGCTTAACAAACACGTTGATGTTGATACTTCTTATGTGTGCGCTGCTGTGCAGGATCATGTTGTTGCTTTTTAGTATGAGCCTTCTGAGTTACAGCTAGCGGACTTCTTCACGAAGGCTCAGACTAGAACGCAACATGGATTTCATCTCTCCAAACTCAGTGTTGTGGATCCACCATGAGTTTGAGAGGGGGTGTTAGTAATATTAAGTGATGTCTTTTGATCTTTAGCAGTCTAGTCTCTTGGCATCCCCTTGTAGCCTTTTGGTACCCTCATGTATGTGTATATATGTTGGCATTGGCCTCCTAATAATACAAGTTGCATATTTCCCTAACAAAACTCACTTTGCACTTTCAGTTTTTCTTGATAGCCAAACTATACAATGTTGGGAAGAGTACTGACCATGTCAAACTGTGAGTAGCTTGAAAAAGATACACATAACAAAGACAACCAAGATCAGCATGCATTTCAGAATAACAACAAATTGGTTAGCTGAAACACTTTCAGCTAGATTCTAAGCTGCATATGCTTTCTTGGCTTGCGCAACATATTTTTTCAATAGTTTCTTTTTCTTAATCCTAGCACCATGCGCCTTCACAATTTGTCTAGAGAGTTTCAAGCAAGCATCCTTAACCAGTACAACTTCATATTTATCTGCATCATTCACCAACCTTGATACGTCATCTTCAGACATGATCTGAAAGAGAGATAATTTGGACATTAAAGAGTGAAAATATCCCAAGAAATGCACAGCGGCAGCTGGGAACACATTCACAAAATAGTACATACCGTTTACCTCGCAAGAATTGCCAGCATCTTCAGGGCAGCATATATTCTTTAGAGCTGTTGCAATTTTCAGTGAGCACCAACCCCTGGTGTCGATGCCACACATCACCTTAATTAGAGCGGCTAAATGGTCCAATTCTTCAGACTTCTCGTCCTCGAAGGAATCACACTCACACAAGACGTAAGCCGTCATAAGAATTGGCTCGTCAAGCTGGATACAAAGAGGATTGTTTCATCACTAAAGCAAAGATGCAAATAATAAATTTTCTATAGAAGTTGCATCCAAAACTTTGGTGTGAAAACAAAGGATTCTAGCAAACAAGCTCTCACGCAGTGTAGCACTAAATGAGAGGGAGCTATCAAGCAACAAAGCAGGGCAACTAATTAACTCACCATCTTGGGCTTGACATAATCACAATCATAACGACCCAAGACCTTTTTCAGTCTGTGCCTCATCGGGAAGCGGTCATCTTCAGTCAGACCTGCTTTTTCACTAGGCACTAAACTTGGCATGCAAATCTGTATTCCCCACATTAACTCCATCACAGTTGGACCAGACACGCAGGTTATTTTCTGAAAAAAGACACAGCAGAAATGGTGATAAATTTGTTCAAAAATATAGGAGCCCAGGAGCTTGTACTCACCAAACTTTCTTCAATGATTTTCTTATATTCAGGCTTTCCAACAGCCATTTTTTGCCCAGGGCAGTGGAACTTCATGATAATCTCGGTAAGGCTTTCATTAACACCGGTGTTTTGATTAATGGCGGTGGACTTGTCCTCAAAAGTTCGAAGGTGTCTAAGCCAAACAACCTAACAAAGAAATAAACAATGATGAGCATGTTCAGGGGCAAAAAGAAACAATTAATTAATTATCATGACATGCCTCTCAGTTCAAGTCCCTCCTTCATCAAATGCTAGTGTTGTTCTGATTGAGTTTGTATTTTCTAATATAATGTGATATACTTTTGCCACGGACGATAGTGCTGCTCTTCAGAAGTACCAGCAAATCAAGTATTAATCATCCTAGCTACCAGTTACATTCCAATTTGGTGTATAGTTATACCCCAGGGTAGGTTCAGCCTGCTAGCACTAATTCACTAAAAATGTTGTTACACCCATGGTGGCCATTTAGCAAATGTTGCTTGTGGGTGCGCATTCATGCACGAACAGGCTACAAGCTTTATAAACAGATTTATGGAGAAAATTTGTGTTAGCCTCTTATTCAAACAGCAACGAGCAGTGTGTCTATGTTCTCCTCAGTGAAAGAAAATCTCTCCCATCTAAAAAATAGGTACCGCTCCCCACTCTGCCCACTTTTTTGTCAAGCTTTCCCATAGCAATCAATCGATCTGTTCCGTTTCTTTTCTCGGACCTTCCCACGTAGCGATCAATGGCTAGCCCATGGATTGATCGGTGCAAGCCCAGCTAGAGCGTTTATGCATTCCTGACTCGCATCACCACGAGACACGATCAATCTTTCATGCCGCAAGATCAATTTGAGTTTTCTTTTTAATAGATGGGATGCAAAGAGTCCCGAAGCAATCCCTATTCCCTCCCCATCTGGTTTCTTCTCTTGTGGCAGTGTGATAATCAAGCAGCGTCCAGCGCAGCAGCGGCAACGGGCATCGAAGCGATGCTTTGGTTTGGTGGTTTCCACCGTGAAAGAATCTCATGCATGATCTCATCTCTTCAGCCGCCCACTCGTCACCTCGTCACCAGCGTATTCTCCATGCTTTCGTGGTCGTTGGACGATTAACGCTCAGCATGATCTGTGTTGTTTAGCCCTCCTGTAATTCAGATCAAAACTTCTCTTATTTCAGTTCTCTAGTGTTGGGGTTTGGAGGGCCATGCGGCACGCAGCAACATGACCTCGAGGAGGACATCCATGGTAAAACTGCTGACAACGTGGGCAACGGCAACATTAAAATGTTGTTATTAAAATGTTGTTATCCTGATGCGGATGACATTTGCAAGTTTAATGCAAACAACAATTTTAGTCATTAAAATGTTGTTATCCTTATGCGGATGACATTTGCAATTTTTATGCAATTTTTATTAAAAAAATGACATTTAATAAGATATGAAGCATTTGTCGCCACGGCGGAAAGAAAGGGGTGTCATGGCCGCGAAAATGGAAACGGTGCCACGGCAACATTCCGATGAACCGACAACTCGTCGAGAAGCCGATGCAAAAGAAAAGGTGGCGTGTGCGACTCGTGCAAGAGATGTGGGGTGTTCTCGGATACCGGGTTCCCATGGGTCGGCGAAAAGGAAACGCAGAGTAGCGTGCAACGTCAATTGGGACTCGAGGCAAACACGGGCATCTCATACAACACAAGCATACGTTCTCGGGTGTCGTCTCGCGGTATACCTTCGGAGCGTGCATTTCGGGGTGGTACGAGGTCGTCGAGGGAAGTAGTGGTATACGGGTCGTAGAGGAAGTAGTTGTTCACGTGGCAGCGGTAGAGGAAGTAGTGGTACACGACGACGGTAGAGGTACTTGCAACCTTGGCGACGGTAGTTGTACATTTCGGCGGTAGTCGAACTCGACGAGCGATGGTCGTCGTGGTACTTGTTGCGTTTCGGATGTGTAGTCGTACACGGGTCTTCGGCGAAGGTAGTCGTACACGCACGTAGATGAACTTGACGGATCTGAGGGCTCCGGGCATCATGGTACTTGGCGAAATGCACGTCGACCGTAGTTGTACATGTATCGACGAGGTACTTGGTGCATCCTTGGTCCTTCGGATTCGGTCTTGGCGATTCGTAGATGGTAGAAGAGGCATGGTGCAGGGCCGGCGGGAGGAGGAGGTGCACGTAGGCCGTGTAAGTCGACGCAGAGTTGGGCATGGCCCGAAGCAGAGGAGGCCACAGCCGAAGCGGCATCCCGCTGGAGGAGAGGCAGGGCGCGGCAGCAAAACGGCCATGGCGCACGGAAGGGGTCGCGAGCGTTGCGGCTCTATGGCGAGGCGGCGGCGTTGGAGGAGGCCGGGTGCGAGCACGGCGTGCAACGACGGCGACCGGCGGGGCTCGAGCGGCTTGGCGACTTGTCCTTGCAGAGGAGGTCGAGACAGTCGGCCACCAGGGAGAGGGCTGGCACGATGCCGCGAGACGCAGACGACGAGGAGGAGACCGCGGCTGGGCAGCGGTGCTGGCGCCAGAGCGGCAGAGCGGCTGCGCTCGCAAGGACGACGGGGATGGACGGCGTCGTCTAGGCGCGGAGGAGGAGGCCGGCCGCGGCGATGGAGGTCGGCGGTGCGGGCGTCATGGCGAGGCGACAGGATGCTGCCGGGCTCGAGGCGCGAGGCCAGAGGCGAAGTGGGAGAAGGAGGCGGGGTCGAGGGAGAAGCCTTGAGGGAGAGAGACGGCGGCGTAGGGAGCCCTCGCGGCGCGAGGGAAAAGACGGGAGGAGGAGAGGGATCGAGATAGGGCTCGGTCGACTAGGGTTAGGGATGCTGGCGGCTGGGCCTCGGGCCATGGGGGTTTGGTGGCCTAGGGAGGCCGGCCTGGGTTGGGCTGGTTGCTGGGAGGCCGGCCCAGCTGGTCTATCTCTCTCTCTCTCCCTTCTCTTTTCTAACAAGATAAAACAAAACAGAAAAAGAGAAAGAAAAGATATGTTAGGAGTGGAATTTGGGCATGGGGATTATTTTCCCGGACTCACAAAAATGTGCTTGTTCCGAGAAAATAGAAGTTGGCATGAATGCAAGAGTTAAATTCAAACTCATTTGAATTTAATTCAAATAGTTTGAATTAGGACAAGGTTTAGGAAGTGTCCAAAAATGTTGAGACTTTAGGAGGAGTCTTGATAAAAGAGATAAGAATTGTTGGCGAAGTCTGGGCAACCCAACTTGAAGTAGAAAAGGCCGTGAGAATTTTGCAAGTGTGTTTTTGGTGATTCCAAAGAATGGAATAATTATTATAATAGCTCCCTAATGATATTGAGAGACTTTTGATATGTTATAAAGAGAAAACACCATGTGCATTCCCTCGATTTAAATAGATCAAAAGATCTATGCAATTTATTTAGTTGAGATGCAAAGATTAATGACATGATGACATGATGACATGATGCAATGCAAAATAAAATAGAGCAAGCAAATAAAACACACGGCGAAACCCAGAATAGTTGGAAGTCTTCTGGAGCGTCGGTCTTGGGGCGTCACACACCACTAAGGGAATCACAACATACATACCATCAAAATATCGAACACATATCAAATTCACATGATTACTTGCAACATGATTTATCACGTGACCTCAAGAACAAAAGTAACTACTCACAAATAATAAACATGTTCATGATCATAGGAGTATTAATATGCATAATGGATCTGAACATATAATCTTCCACCAAATAAACCATATAGTAATCAACTACAAGATGTAATCAACACTAGTAGTCACCCCTAGCACCAATCTATAGTTCCGGTAGCAAGATTGAATATAAGAGATGAACTAGGGTTTGAGATGAGATGGTGTTGTTGAAGATGTTGATGGCAATTTCCCTCTCCAAGATGGGAGAGTTGTTGGTGATGACGATAACGATGATTTCCCCCTCCGGGGGGGTGGGGGAAGTTCCCACGGCAGAATCGCTCCGCCGAAGGGCAAAAGTGCTCCTGCCCAAGTTTCGCCTCGAGACGACGGCGCTCCACCCCGAAAGTCTTCTCCTCATATTTCTAGGTATAAATGACTTATATACCAGAAGATGGCACTGGAGGTGGGCCGAGGAGGCCACAACCCACCAGGGCGCGCTTGGGGTGCCTGGCGCGCCCAGGTGGGTTGTGCCCACCTGGTGGGCCCCCTCTGGTACTTATTGGCTCCAATAATTCTTAAATATTCCATAAAAAATCTTCGTGAAGTTTCAGCTTGTTTGGAGTTGTGTAGAATAGATGGCGTGACATAGCTTTTTCAGGTTCAGATTTTCAGCTGCCGGAATTCTCCCTCTTGGTGTGTACCTTGCAAATTATGAGAGAAAAGGCATTAGAATTACTCCAAAAAGCATTATTATGGATAAAAACACTATAAATAATAGTAAGAAAACATGATGCAAAATGGACGTATCTTAGCTTTTTTAGGTCCAGAATTCCAGCTGCCGGCAATATCCCTCTCCATGTGCATCTTGCATAAAAAGAGAGAAAGGGAACTAGAATTACATCATAAAGTGAAATTTTAAATAAAACATAATAAATAACGGTAGGAAAACATGGTGCAAAATGGACGTATCATGTTCGAGTAGTGTCCCTGTGGAATGGAGTTCCATCACCCCGTTGTTCCGATGCCGCGTAATTTCTGCTACTAGTATCTAGACCCTTAAGTTGTTCCATAAATAATGTACATATTGTCGCCGCACGAGATGTGCCGCTTGGCCTCGCTTCCTTATGTAATTCCCGAACCTTTGTGCATGTATAATAATAATAAAGTGGTTGTTTCTGTTCCAAGTTGTTGTGTGTTGCGAGAAGACATGATCTGTGGGTTGGTAACACCGGGTAAACCGGTTGCTCTGAGCCGGGGCGCCACAAGTATTAACTTGTGGATACCCGTCGTGAAATTGGGGTAATCTAGGCATCAAGGTTGAACAATATGCATCGTATAGTGTTGTTGTAGTACGATTTCTAGGGCTATTTGTGACGCTTTGGGGTGGTTCAAAAGATTGATTGGAATGACAACTTTGAGGTGGTTTTGCTACCGACGCAATTTGACCCTATTTTCTCTGATAGAACAGAAACTTTGGAGTGATTATTTGCTGAACTTTGAGGGATTATCTTGTGGTTCAATTATGTTAATGTTGTTGAGAGATTGCACTAGTGAAAGTATGAATCCTAGACCTTGTTTCCAAGCATTGAGATGACGTTTTACTCACTTTTGGTTTTTATTTGTTTAGATTAAAAAAGTTATTTCTATCATCCATACTACACATCTATCACCATCATTTCGCCAAACTAGTGCACCTATACAACTGACAATTGTATTGGATGTCTTGGTGACATAAGAGACTCTTTGTATTTTGATTGCAATGTTGTTTAAGAGAGAAGCATCTTCATCCTACACCTCCCATAGATTGATAAACTTTAGGTCATCCACTTGAGAGAAATTTGCTACTATCCTACAAAATTCTGAGTTTGGAGGCTCAACCAAGTCTACAATAATAAAGTTGTGTAGTAGACATCGGCGAGGAGGTCTTGGTTGGTGTGAATCAACAATGAGGGGCTACGGGCACCAGCGGCTTGGAAGAGTTTGATTCGGTCGACTGGGGCCTTCTTCGGCCATGTGCTATAGTGGAGAGGACCTGCGCGAGGTGGCTGAGCTCCTGGACACACTAGCTCGGCGGAGCAACAGCGATGCCTACGGTGATGCAGAGCGGCGGCAGCTATTGCGCTTTGTCTCTTTGCGCGCAACAGCTCAGAGAGAGCTAGAGAGGGGTCGAGGGGAGTGCATGGTGTCTTTAGCCATCCTCCAGCATCGACAGAAGCAGGAGGTGGTCATTGGTGGTCGTGCGTGTCGTGGGCACATGCCTCTTTGTCCTTCCGACAAGAGGTAGAAGACGGTCCAACCCCTGGTGGGCTGGGCCGGCTGCCTGGGCCGCATTAGATTGAAAAGGTAAGTTCTCTCTTTCTTTTAAACTTTCTCCTTTTATTTCTATACTTCTTTTGTTTCAATCTGTTTTAATTTGGTTTTGAAATCAAACCATTTTTTGAACTCCTTACATTTATTATGTGGACTAAGTGTACTAAGCCAAAGCCACTTACAAAGTTTTAGGATTTTTGAACTTATAAATCTTCTACGGGGAAATATAACTCCAAATCAAATACCATATTGATTAAATAGAAAGTACCAAACAATTCCTTAAAAATGTTCATGATTTTTGGTTTCAGTCATATACTCCAACCAAAAATAATAGACATTAAAGAAAAGCATTTAGGGTTCATTGAAACAATTAGGGTTTGAATCCTGTTAAGATATCTGCTGAAGCTTTGAATTCCCTCAATTCAAATTTATAAATAAAATGAAACATAATGCATACTTACTTAGATAGCATTACCAATAGCTAGGGATGAGACACATAGCCCATCAAGGATACATTCCAAAAGATAATGGGCCAATCAGGAAAGGAGTGGAGTATTATCTCCACCGAAGAGGGTCTGGACCTGTATAATTCCTTGTGTATACTCCTATCGGTACTAATCGATACATACGATTGTCTCTACATACACGCTCCACATTATTATTAGAATTATATACACAACACTACCCTAGCAGACACCATATTTTTTTTTTTAAAAATGACATGACTGAGATGCCCACAGCTACTAGAGTGTCTAGATAAGGAAGTATGTAACACTAAAACATGATTAGATACATCCATATTTAGACAAATGAAAGACAAGAATTTTGGGACGAAGGAAGTATTCTTTTATTCAGCATTGCATTTCATCTTTGCATTTTACCTTTTTCATTGACGAGTCTTGAAGCGAAACCGAAGTTTTAGAAAGCACGTAACCGATTTGACTGGTTCCATTGACCAAAAAAAGCGGTTCAAGGTGAACAAAGAGGACCTATAAGATAATAAGAGCACAACTCTAGTAGCCAATCAAACAGGATTGCTTAAACTCACTTTGCACTTTCAGTTTTTCTTGATAGCCAAACGATATAATGTTGGGAAGAGTACTGACCATGTCAAACAGTGAGTAGCTTACCAAAGATACATAACAAAGACAACCAAGATCAGCATGCGTTTCAGAATAACAACAAATTGGTTAGCTGAAACACTTTCAGCTAGCTTCTAAGCTGCATATGCTTTCTTGGCTTGCGCAACATATTTTTTCAATAGTTTCCTTTTCTTAATCCTAGCATCATGCGCCTTCACAATTTGTCTAGAGAGTTTCAAGCAAGCATCCTTAACCAGCACACCTTCATATTTATCTGCACCATTCACCAACCTGGATACGTCATCTTCTGAAATGATCTGAAAGAGACATAATTTGGACATTAAAGAGTGAAAATATCCCAAGAAATGCACAGCAGCAGCTGGGAACACATTCACAAAATAGTACGTACAGTTTACCTCGCAAGAATTGCCAGCATCTTCAGGGCACCATATATTCTTCAGAGCTGTTGCAATTTTCAGTGAGCACCAACCCTTGGTGTCGATGCCAGACATCACCTTAATTAGAGCAGCTAAATGGTCCAATTCTTCAGACTTCTTGTCCTCGAAGGAATCACACTCATACAAGACGTAAGCCGTCATAAGAATTGGCTCGTTAAGCTGGATACAAAGAGGATTGTTACATCACTAAAGCAAAGATGCAAAGAATAAATTTTCTATAGAAGTTGCATCCAAAACTTTGGTGTGAAAACAAAGGATTCTAGCAAACAAGCTCTCACGCAGTGTAGCACTAAATGAGAGGGAGCTATAAAGCAACAAAGCATGGCAACTAATTAACTCACCATCTTGGGCTTGACATAATCACAATCATAACGACTCAAGACCTTTTTCAGTCCGTGACTCATCGGGAAGCGGTCATCTTCAGTCAGACCTGCTTTTTCACTAGGCACTAAACTTGGCATGCAAATCTGTATTCCCCACATTAACTCCATCACAGTTGGACCAGACACGCAGGTTATTTTCTGAAAAAAGACACAGCAGAAATGGTGATAAATTTGTTCAAAAATATAGGAGCCCAGGAGCTTGTACTCACCAAACTTTCTTCAATGATTTTCTTATATTCAGGCTTTCCAACAGCCATTTTTTGCCCAGGGCAGTGGCACTTCATGATCATCTCGGTAAGGCTTTCACTAACACCGGTGTTTTGATTAATGGCGCTGGACTTGTCCTCAAAAGTTCGAAAGTGTCTAAGCCAAACAACCTGACAAAGAAATAAACAATGATGAGCATGTTCAGGGGCAAAAAGAAACAATTAATTAATTATCATGGCATGCCTCTCAGTTCAAGTCCCTCCTTCATCAAATGCTAGTGTTATTCTGATTGAGTTTGTATTTTCTAATATAATGTGATATACTTTTGCCACGGACGACAGTGCTGCTCTTCAGAAGTACCAGCAAATCAAGTATTAATCATCCTAGCTAGCAGTTACATTCCAATTTGGTGTATAGTTATACCCCAGGGTAGGTTCAGCCTGCTGGCACTAATTCACTAAAAATGTTGTTACACCCATGGTGGCCATTTAGCAAATGTTGCTTGTGGGTGCGCATTCATGCACGAACAGGCGACAAGCTTTATAAATAGATTTATGGAGAAAATTTGTGTTAGCCTCTTATTCAAACAGCAATGAGCAGTGTGTCTATTTTCTCCTCGGTGAAAGAAAATCTCTCCCATCTAAAAAATAGGTACCGCTCCCCACTCTGCCCGCTTTTTCGTCAAGCTTTCCCATAGCAATCAATCGATCTGTTCCGTTTCTTTTCTCGGACCTTCCCACGTAGCGATCAATGGCTAGCCCACGGATTGATCGGCGCAAGCCCAGCTAGAGCGTTTATGCATTCCTGACTCGCATCACCACGAGACACGGTCAATCTTTCATGCCGCAAGATCAATTTGAGTTTTCTTTTTAATAGCTGGGAAGCAAAGAGTCCCCGAAGCAATGCTGGTTTCTTCTCTTGTGGCAGCGTGATGATCAAGCAGCGGCCAGCGCAGCAGCGGCAACGGGCATCGAAGCGATGCTTTGGTTTGGTTGTTTCCACCGTGAAAGAATCTCATGCGTGATCTCATCTCTTCAGCCGCCCACTCGTCACCTCGTCACCAGCGTATTCTCCATGCTTTCGTGGTCGTTGGACGATTAACGCTCAGCATGATCTGTGTTGTTTAGCCCTCCTGTAATTCAGATCAGAACTTCTCTTATTTCAGTTCTCCAGTGTTGGGGTTTGGAGGGCCATGCGACACGCAGCAGCATGACCTCGAGGAGGACATCCATGGTAAAGCTGCTGACAACGTGGGCAGCGGCAGCATTGCAAGAAACTCACGCATGGCAGAACTGCTCGTAAAACTGAAAGTTCTACCGCATGTCTGCAATGTGCTGCCTTGCTGGTCAAGGTACAGTTACACTTGGATGGCACACAAACACACATGACGCATGGTCACTAAGCATGTTATTTGCCCAGGCGAAAGATTATGCTCAACAGTAGTGCAACTGAATGCAAGGTATCAACTTTGCATACTGATAATTTTTTATTTCTTTCCATTCATGCTAAGATTCCATTTTGAAATGACGGTGTTAAAATTTGAGAACTAATACAAACCATGGTTCTAGGCCTGAAATATTAAGCCTATGTACATTGTTTACATGCAGCACGCTCGTTAGTTAAAGAAAAGGTGCTAATTGACATTATCCGCATACTTGAGAATACTTTTACTTGATAGAATTGAGACTTAATTGCATATTCTTGAAAAGGTTTCACAAGGCACTGGTTGTACCCCGGATAGAAAAGCTAGAGATATGCTATACATCTGCAACATACTCCCTCTGTACTGAAATAGTTGTCGCTGGGCAAACCCAGTTCAAAAAATTTCACGTTACAAAAACATTTCAGTTTCCAATTTTACCCTCGCTCGCTCGCACCACTCGTTCACTCGCTTGTTGTCTCCCTCTCCCTCTCCTCGTCGCCGCCGCCGGGCCGGCATCCCCTTCTTCGCCTTCCCCCACCCTCACCACGACCTCGAACCCTTCTTCGCCCCACCCCCCTTCCCCGCCCCCACCCACACGCCTTCCTCCTGCATGACCTCACCGACCGCGTAGCCGCGCTCTCCGCCCGCGCCGCCGGGCCGGGGCCGCAGCCGGCCCGCCGCAAGTACACCTACGCCGCCTCCCGGGGGGGCAAGGTGAAGTGGACGGCTGAGGAGAAGCTGCGATGCAGGGGTCGGGCGCTCAAGTGGGAGGCGGAGCTCGCCTCCCCCAACAATGACGGCTTCGGCCGCAAGTGGAAGTGGATTCGCTGAGATCAAGTCGAGCACGGCGCCACCGGCAAGGCCAAGACCAAGTCGGGCGCTGAGATCAAGGGCAAGGGCTCGCTGGAGAGGAAATGCGTCCGCGAGGACAACACCGCCGGCTGCAACACCATCTGCAAGGTACTCAGCAGAAAAGATGTGATTTTTGTGGGGGTACCTCTCGCTAGATTTAAGAGAAACATTGCAGTAGCTTAAGATTTCCAGTAGATTCCCGATGACGTAGTATTGCTTGTTAACTTGTTAACTCATACCTAGTTTAAGTACTGAAAATGTACTGGAAATTCTGTGCTACTCCACTGAAAATTCTACTGTTGCATGAGTAGTTTCAGTAGTTTTACAACAGCAGTACTCTTGCCAATTGGCAAGTTTCAGTATCTTCAACTACAGTACAGAAGTACTGCTTGAAGTACTGCAGTATTTGCTTCCAATACAGCAGTTTTGGTCTAAAGGCCAGACTATGATGGGCGAGACGCCATGGAAAATGCTGCACCTTCCCTGGCACCGGGATTCTCCAGATTAACTCCCAATTCAACTAATCATTAATGTGTCATGTGACCGAACAAGAGCCAATGATCCTCATAGATGTCTTTTTACTCCATCCACTGCCACTCTATAAGCCGATTCCACTGAAAATTGTCCTTTCTGCTGCTGTGTATAGTGGTGTAGAGTAGTGCTGTACATAATTAAGATTAGCTTAATTAACTTATCTTAGTTAAATACTCCATTTGCTTCTGCTGTTCATCAGGTTAATTAACTTAGCTTAATTAAATACTCCATTTGCTTGTAGTACAGTACATAGTCAAAGCTACAGTAACTTGCTGACCATGTTGCATGCTTGGTGATCTGCAGGATTAAATGCTTGGTGATGCTTTTCAGTTAACTTAAATTAACTAAAACCTTTTTCTGTTAATTAAATTAACTGAAACCTTTTTCTGTTAATTAAACAAACTGAAAC